>CM069915.1:19218408-19850099 GCA_036172215.1 Camellia granthamiana | reverse complement strand
GTTGTGTACTAAACAACAACCAGAATAAAAAGAAATAAAGGAAAGAAGAGAATTTGTTTGATTACAAAAATCAAACTTGAAATAAAAATAAAAACAGATTTTATTTTGTTACAAAAACAAAATTAAAATCTGATTTAAATAAATAAAACAGAATAATAAATTAAACAACTTACTTGATTAATTTCTTTAAATAATTATCTGATCAAGTCCAGTGTTTGACACTGTATCCTTAAAACAGATTTGTCCTCTCCACGGTGCTTTCAGAATTTGGACGTCTATCTTCCAAGATAAAATGATCTACTACAAACAATAGCAGCACTATAAATTGTTTGCCTAACGAACACACTAAGTGTTTATACTCTCTCTGACAAGAAAATAATGCAGCAACATGAAGAGAATGTTTTCAGAATTATGAAGGACGAAAATTAGAGTTCTAAAAATCCAAATGAGGGCTGTCATATTTATAGATGGAATGGTAGCTTTAGGTTTTGAATTGAACAGGTATGATACCTATTGGCTTTGAATTCAAACAGATAACAAAAACGGGAAGGGCCTTGTTTGGGTGTACAGTAAATCCGGATCAGATTATTTCCGGTTTAATACGGAAGGGCCCTGTTTGGATGTACAGAAAAATCAAACCAGTTTAATTTGAATTCTGGATTTTATTTTACAAAAAATAAACCTGCGCCGAAGCCTGCCCGACCGGATGGCGGCGGCGGCGCGCGTGTGTGGTGATTTTTGAGTCCAATGGGTCTAGCCCATTTTGCCCATAACCTCTCCCTCTAAAACACTTGGGTACCCCTTGGGGCACACCCTAAGTACCAAACTCATGCCTTATAAACCCATTCAAAACTTCCCACCGAATCAATGTGGGACAAGCCTTATTCAAACCTTTAAGGGTTTTCCACCAAAACTCCATTTCCATGGAGCACACTTTGGTTTCAATTTCCCATTCACTCGGTAATAGTTTTGAGCAACCAAATATACCACGTGAATCACAACGCGGCATAGAACGCGTTACCACTTTGACCCGTGAAAATCGACGCACGGGGCCCACCTAAAAAATAGACCAAACTTAGGATAAAATTCTGATTTTACCCAAAATTTATAACCATTTCCAATAATATTTTATTTTATTTTTAAATAAAAACATTAATAATATAATAATTATTTTACAAAACTGACATTTACTATGCAGTTTTGATTAAGCAAGCCCAACAGATCAATATTCGAATCAAGCACATGGGCTTGAGCTCGACCAATGTGCCAATATGGGCTTCCGATCGTGTAAATGGCCGGGGCAAAAAGTATTAGAGTTATTATGCTAAGGATTTAAGGGTGTGTTTGATTGGACGGACTGAATAAGGAAAAATTAGAATCCATCGGACTTGAGTCCTGGGACTGTGAATCCCCCAGATTATTTGGTTGGATTGGATATGTATCTTGTGTTTGTTTGGACGGACTGGATAAGGGAGGATTAGAATCCATCGGACTTGAGTCTTGGGACTGTGAATCCCCAGACTATTTGGTTGGATTGGATATGTATCTTGTGTTTGTTTTTTCATGGAATTAGATGTCTGGAAATGACTATTTTTAGTGAATCCAACGTCTGGTTGGACGGACTAGATAGGATAAATGAACAAAAGACTATTTTACCCTTTTTCAATTGTTTACTAAGTAATAGCAATATTAAACATATCTTTAATATTTTAATTATTTTTAGCTAGATTAAATAAAAATTTATTTTATTTTATTTTTTTACACAATTAAATAAATTTATTTTTTTAAAAATAAATAAATAAATACATAAAATATCAATAAAAATATATATTATTTTTTTAATTAAAATTTTAAATAAATTTGTTGTGAAAAATAATAATAATCAAACAATGAAATTAAATAAAACATCTATTAAATTTAAATAATGAAATTAAATAAAATATAAACAAAATTTTAAAATAAAACATCAATAAAATATCTATAAAAAATTATTTTAAAAAATTAAATAAATAAAACATCAATAAAAAGTTAAATAAAATTATTTTATTTTTAAATTGAGACATTTAAATTTTATTGAATTTTATTAAATATAATACATAATTAAATAGTAGAGGGTCAAAATGGTCATTTTGACCACCTAATCCCAATAGTGGATAGTCCTCCAAAAACTATCCCATACCCCCCCCCTAGGACACAATAGTCCCCCATATGGGGGATAAGGAGTTCGGCCGAACATGGAGTCCGGCGGACTAAAAAAAAATCAAACGGCGGATAAGGAGCACTATTTTGATTACAATCCAAATAGTGGATAGTCCCCCCCTCTAATCCGGCGAATCAAACACGCCCTAAATGTTTTATATGTTTTAATGAATGTGAACTCATATAATATAAATTTGATATTTATATCAGATATTTGAAAAAATATTTAATAAAACATTTGGTAGTAGCATTTTTCAAAGTATTATTCACTACCAATCCCGCTAGGTAGCTCGAAAAATTAGAGGCTGGAGTGGCTTGAAATCTCAAAAAGACGTCGTTTTAGCTTCTTTTTTTTTCCCTCTCTTTCTTCTTCCTTTCCATGACTTTCTTCCTTTCCATGACTGGCATAAGAAGAAGGAAGAAGAAAGAAGAAGAGGAGAGGAAAGAGATAGAGCAGAGAGATTCAAACCCAAAAATCAAAACCAATACAAATCAAACCCACAAATTCATCAAACACACACACACACATATATACAGATCTAAAAAATCAAAAGCCAAAATCCATGAAATAAATCAAATCCACAAATCCATGATACACACACACATATACAGATTTGGAAAATCAACATGAAACACACACATATATATATAGAAAAAGAGAAGAGAAGAGAAGAAAAGAGAGGGCGCCGACGGAGGTGGTGTAGCGGCGACAGTAGTGGTCGCAGCAATAACTGAAGAGGAAGAGGTGGCAGCGGCGACGGCGATGTAAGAGGATCTGCTCCCCCTCCCTCTTCTCTCTTCCTTTCTTCTCTCTTCCTCTCTTTTCTCTCTCTTTCTCTCTTTCTCCCTCCCTCTGTTTGACAAATAAAAGAAAAGGAAAAAAAAAAAATTCAAAACGACGTCATTTTGAATTCGGGCCACTCAAGCCTCAAGAATTTCAAGCTCTGAAGCATTTTTCTATTCACTACACATAGTACCACGTTTCATCGTATGATTTGGTAGAGCTACAAAATGCAAACTCATCTGACCTATAACGCCTCCGCGGGTCAATTCTGATGATTGAGATTAGAAAAAATATTAAAAATTTCAAAATTTCTATTAAAGTTTTCAGTAAATATCTTATATGGATGGAAGACCCATAGGCCTCATTTGTTTTCGGAGGTAGAATGGGAGGAATTAATAGTGAGAGAATTAAGTAAAATTGTGTTTGTTTTTTATAATAGTTGTTAGTGTAGGGATTGTTAAATTATTTTTATATGAAATAAATATAAAATAATAAAACAAATAAAAAAATAAAAAAACATTAAACATTAATATTTTAAAAAAAAATGCCTAACTTGTAAAAAATTTAAAGAAATAAAAAAAATTCAGAAAAAAATAAAACAAATAAAATAATGATTTTTACTTAACAAAAAATATAAAAAATTGAACATTAATGTTCAAAAAAAATGCCCAACATGTAAAAAATAAATAAATAAATAAATAAAATAAAAATTTTCTAATCCCTAAAACTATTTTTATAATACCATCTCCATCTCCTTCATCTCAATGTCCCTTCCAAGACCTATCCTAATACTAAGAGATTAAGAGTCTCATCCCTATTTCTCAAAACAAATACCTCATATAGTGAGTTTCATTTCACTGTCAATCTCAATTTCCTCCTTGTAACCCCAAATAAATGGGAGACATAGAGACTTATACCTATATCAGACCTTGATAAAAATTTTAATAAATTCTTTAAATTTCTAGCATTACTGATCAGTGGTCAACAACAACTAGCATTATGAGCCGCACATTAACTAGAAAATAATATCATCAAATAAAAAATAAAAATAAAAAACAAAATTATAGATCCAACGGTGAAAAAACAGCCTATCTTCTACGCAACTTCTCGACCCTTCTGGATACCGCCTTTACAGCCTTTCTTCCCTCTATTTATCGATTCTTTCACTGCAAATTAACGCGAATTATAGCTCTCTGCCACCATCTTCGATCAGGTAAGTATTCTTGCTTCTCTCTCTAAAACTCATTAATCTGTTTTTGTAATAATTTGTTTCGTTTTGTAATTTGTTGCTCATTGTTGAATGGCTTGATTCTTTTTTTTTGGGGAAAATTTTTCAGGGCTTTGGGTTTTCGAGAATCGAGAATAATGTCTCACATCCTTATGATATGTTTCTTTTCTCTGATTTAAGATCGACCTGTTGCTTTCCTATTTTGATGGCTTTTAGCAGCGTTTTTTTGGCAAATTTTCTTTTAAAAAAGCATAACAAGGTTTTGTTAGGCCCTCTGTGTGGTTGCCGAGAAAATTTAAGATTATGATTGGATTTTTCACATCTTTTTCGATCTCAAATAATTAAATTTACGTGAAGAAACTATGAAAATAAAAAAGTTATTTTCCTGAATTTTCTCAGCAACCAAACGGAATGCTTGTGTGGGATTTTGATATGTGTTAGTGGACCTTAACTTTAGCGAACGCGGTAGCCAAAGGGATCGAGATCGAGAAAGGGCTCAAGCCAGAGCAGGAAACAATGCCAGGTAGCCAAAGGAAGATGGTTTAACACCTAAACAAAGGAGAGAGAGGTTCTGTATCTATCTCTCCAAAACTTGTTTCTTATCAGACCTAATTTTTAATTCTAATTTGGGTATTGAATTTTGATAATTAGGGATGCGAGAGCACTTCAAGAGAAATTGGCCAAAAAAACAGCACAAGGGAAGAACAATAATAGTATAGCTAATAATAAGAATAAGAAGTAATGGGTAAAGAGTTAATGAGTAGTAGTGATAAGAAATGTTGTGAGCTGTATCAGATCTTTGGGCTTTGGATTTGAAGTCATGCAGATTATGTCATTTTGTGTAGATAGTGAACAAATCAAGATTTGCTTGGTTTGGGCATTTTATGTATGTTGACTTCTGTATCCTTAATTTATGTCTGATTTGGAATGCAATTTATTGTTAGATTTTACAATGATTTTGTGCTTCATTTTGCTTAAATTGGTCTTGAAAGTGTTTTTTGAATCATCTTGTTGAAAAATTCACCACTAAACATACAGTAATCTTTTGAATTGGGGAAAAGTTAGACATGAAAGATTGGAAAAGCTTTATTGTAGGTGTTCCACTACAAAACATTACAAAAGAGAACAATCATAAAGAACATAGGTAGAGCATGGCTTCCAATAGAAGGGAAGGAAAAGATGCATGCAACAACTTGTCCTGACAATGCATTAGTAGCCATGAGCTTGGAATTCTCAACAAAGTTTTACAATATAATTGCTTAAAATTTGTTCTATAGTCTAAACACTGACATACACACAACACATCAAGTAAATGGTGGATTCATTTGGAGATATTCTTGATAAAAGCATCAAGGTTTGATTCAGATGACCCTCCTTTTTGGATTGCTCCTCGACAGATCTTTTTCATTTCTGCTGATCTTTTCATCATTTCTTTCCTCTTAGGATTTTCCAAATCCATAAACGCACGTACAAGATCTGCAATTTCCTCTCTCGGCACCAAATTCTCTATCGCCCATTTCTTCAATTTCCACCCAATCTTCCAATCCTCAACGATAAATTTACAATTCGGGGCTTGATCCATAATCAGAGGCAAAGCAAGCATTGGCACACCTGCAAAAATACTTTCCATAGTCGAATTCCATCCACAATGTGTCAGAAAACCCCCAACCGAAGAATGACATAACACCTTCAATTGGTCACACCAAGGCACTACCATCCCTGCATTGCCACAAGCCTCCTTTAACATTGATGCTTTGTCACGCGCCACCCACAAGCACCGCACACCACTATCGAGCAAACCAGCTACAATTTCATCCATTTGAGTGCTTGAAACAGAGAGAAAACTTCCTAGCGAAACGTACAAAACAGAGTTCTGAGGTTGAGAGTCTAACCATCTGAAGTAGTCAGGATCGTCGTGGCAAGCAGCGGGGTGAGAGTTACTATGTTCAAGATTGAAGTAAGGTATGAGGGGGCCTAAAGAGTAGATGGGAAATTGAAATTTGAGTTGCAAAGCATCAACAACTGGAGATTCAAACTCAAGGATGGAGGAGAACAAGAGATATTGCGATTTTGGCACATTGGAAATTAAATGAAGAGATTTATGCAGGAGTCGTTTATCCTTCATATGGAAGATGGTTGGAATGTCTGCTAATCGAATTGGAGGTAGTCCAGGAATGTAGTCTGCCAACTCTTCTCCTTTTTCTATCATGTATGCATGAGCAATGAAGCACATAAGTCAATGTCATCAATGTAAGATAATGGAAATATTAGTGCTTACAAACATAAATTTTAATCAGAATTCTCATAAAGGTGGGCTGAATCATGATCCTCTCCTTGACTTTCCTTCTTGATTTCGTACTTGTTGGGCTATTAGGCTTACTTTTAGGTCCAATTTTGATGATCTGAACCGTTCACATTTTAAGATTTGTTTATTATATCTGTAAAAAATCAAGTTGATCGGATATCAGAAAGCATGTGTTCGGAAAATTGTTAATAATTTTTTTAAAAAAATAATTTTTAGTTCAATGATTCAAATATATACTTTTTGATATTCGATCAATTTAATTTTTTACAGGTATCATATACTCAACAAATCTTAAAATGTAAACGGTTTGAATCATCAAAATTGAGTCTAAAAGTGAACCCAATGACCTAACAAGTAAGAAGCCAAGGAGAAAAGTTCAGGAAGGAATCTTAATTCGAGGTGGGCTACCCATGTCCTAATCATATCGGAGCTAGGGCAAGTAAGGGCATCCACAATGGGATGGCTAAAAAAGTGTATTAAGGTGTGTGTTATATGACAAAAAGTAATAAAAGTACGGCCTAAAAATCTTTGTTAAGATGTGTTAAGAGTTTGTTAATTTTAGAGAATGAATGGTGGTGCAATGGATGTGTTAAGGGGTGTGTGCAATGGATGTGTTAAGGGGTGTGTTAAGGTGTGTGTTAAATATATCTATATATATATAATAAATAAAATAAATAAATAATTTAGTTTAATCAAAAATTTCAAGCTCAAAATTAAATTTCAAGTCAAAAAAAAAAAAATTTTGGTTGACCGGTCAACCGACCGGACGTCTTGCCGGTCAACCGGTAAGACCAAAAAAACGCTTCCCTTCCCTCACTAGAACACTCACTGCAGATAACAAAGAACTTAACAACTGACACTAACACACACCACTAACACACATGTTAACAGATCCACTGCAGCACCAAATGCTTCCATTCCCTAACTAAAACTTAACAACTGACACTAACATCATCGTTAGCAGCTCCACTGTGGATGCCCTAAGGAAGCTAGCGGGTCAAAGGTGTACGTTAATTTTATAATTTTAAAAATGTCTGTATTAATAAAAATAAGAGATAATATGATATATAATTTATAAATAATAAAATTTTAAAAAATACATTTTATTTATTCAAATTGTAAGGATAATAAAATTAAAATAAAAAACAATTTTTAAATTTATAGCTCCATTACTCAGCAAACTTTTTGGGATTTATTTTTTGTGATTTTTTTATTGGTTTTTTTTTTTTTTTTTTTTTTAGCTTCCAAAAGGTTTCAGGCTTTTTGGCTATTTGACGGGGAAAATTATTTTTTTTAAAAGCAATTCATGAAAGTTTTTTAAAAAAGACAAAAAAAAAAAAAAATTTAGTGGACATTTTAAACTTATTTTTGGCTTTTTAAATTTTATTTATTATTTTTTTTAAAAAAAACTTATTTTTTAAATTCTTGAACGGAATAAAAAAATTACATAATTTAAAATAAATAAATAAAAAAACACTTAAAAAAAAGGATAAAAAGGCTGCTTTGTTCTTTGTTCGTTCCCAAACACCCAAATTCATACTACCAAAATCTGAACTGGGTCATTAAATTGTGAGTAATATTAGAAATTTTAAAAAATTTATCAAATATTCCATACAATACAATACGGGTTTTATGTGATTTTCAAACTCATATAAGATATTTGATAAAATTTTTGGAAGAATTCTTAATATTTTTGTTAAATTGTTACACTATGCGTTGACGTACCTGATAATTCAACAGGGAAATGTCCGTTTTGAACGACGAGGTCAAAATGGTAAAAAATCGAAAACACCGACGCCGGCATCGCCCAAAACGAAGCTACCGGAATATTCCTTCTGTTCCCGACGTCAACTGCCCAATTCAAGAAAGCATCGGCTACAATGACAGTCGCCGGCGTCTCTAGCCGATCGAGGAACCGCTCAAACGGCTCTTCCATTTTCGTCCTGACAGCTTCGAGGAAACCGACCATGTCGGCAGCTCGTACCTGCTCCGAAGGCAAGACATTTGGGATGGTACTGAATCGGACGTTATCTGGCTTGGTTTCAGAGCCGATGAAGCCGAGCCACTCCTCAGTGACGACGAAGGTAACGAGTATGTGGCTGCCCCGGGAAGCCAGTATCTTGCAGAGGTTCATCATGGGGTTGATGTGTCCCCTCCCGGCGTAAGGCATGGCCACCACGTGGCATGTGGCCATTGGTCCAAAGCTAAAGAAGATAGGCTTTGTTTAAATTTTGGATGTATGTATGTCGGTGTATGTGAGAGACTGAAAGGGATGATGTTTAATTTTGAGATTGATTTTTTTTATGAATAATGTTATGGATATGAATTAATATATGGTACCATCTTATAAGTTAATAGGTGTGGTGAATAATAAGAATATAATATTAATTAATACGATAGATTATTCATCTTTTATAAATTAATAGGTGAGGTGAATAATAATAAAAGTATAACATTAATTAACACATATAGGTTACCCATTTGTTTTTTATGATTGTATTGTAGGGCAGTGGAAAATTCAATGGATGTTTAAGCCTCCGTTTAGCAAGTTAGTTTATGGACTTTTTTGGTTATTTTAGTCACAAAATATAAAATAGATTATTTTAGTCACAACAAATAAAACATCACATTTAATTCATAATCATTACATTCTTCTCTCATAAAAAAAGTCAAAAAAATCAAAAAGTCAAAAAGTCATTTCCAAATCAAACTTTTTAGCCCAGACTAAAATAGCCAAAAAAACCAAAAAAATAACTCACTTCCCAAACTAAACCTAAGAATCTGGCTCACCTAACTCTGTTGGTAAAAACAATATAAAAAAATGATATTAAGATTTCGTTTGGATATAGGTGTTTTTAGTAAGTTTTTGATTTTTTTGTTAAAATATGATGTAAAAAAAATTAGTATGTTTAGAATAATTTTTTAACTTTTTATGAAAAGATGTGTAAAAAAAGAGAGAAAATGAAATTTTTAACTTTTTTATGTAGATTGTTAGTTTTTTTAATTTTTTTAATAATTTTTTAATTAAAAAAATCACTTGTCAAATGTGGCGTAAATAATTATTATGGCAGAGAACTATAATTCACCAAACTCTTTTGATGATTGTGGGGTTGGTGGGCGTTACATTCCATCCTCTAATCATTTAACAAAAATAATTATTATGTTAGCTTATTTTGCGAATCAGATTAAAAGTTAAAATGTTAATTTTCTAGCTTTTTGAGATTATAGGTTTATTTGGTAAACTGTTTAAAAGTCAGTTTTTAATTTTTAATTTATTTTGGATCATATTATTTTTTACAATTTTCATTTACAAAAAGATAAAGTAAAAAAAAAAAAACTTCTAACTAACTTTTTAAAATACCATTATATTATTTCTTTATTTTTTTCACTTTTTTTAAAAAAAATTAAAAATATAAAAAATTAACTTTTAACTTATTTTTCAAAGCCATTTCATCTGTCAAGTTTTTTGATTATATTTTTAAGGCCTTCTTGAGGAAGTTGGTTAGTTTAAGCCTCATTTGGGGACTAAAGCCTTTTTGGGTTAAACTATAAATAAGTTGATAAATAAGTGTATTTTTTTACATAATTGTATTTATTTAAATCACATCAATCAAAATTTCTTTTTTATTTTTCTATATATTTTTTTGTAAAAAGTCAAAAAGGCATTATAAGTTATCGCATCATTCTCTTTATTTTTTTGCACATCTTTTTTTAAAAAGTCAATAAATTACTAAAATAATATGTTCTCAAACGAGACCTATTTGATTTTTTAGCTATTTTAACTTGACTAAAATAGTTTTGTTTTGGAAGTTTGTTGATTTTTTTTAGTTAATTTGATAGTTGTGAAAAAAATAAATAAATAATTATGAATTAGATGTAATATTTTATCGTATTGACCATTTTATCCTATTTTATTTTTTAATGAGTTATTTTGGTATAACACTCTTCCCAAACACTCCCTAAATAATATTACATGATACTTGAAAATTATTAAATAATTATTACATGTTTGTTATGCACAGAAAATCAACACTTGGGGTATAGCCTAAACTTTTTGATTGATTCAAGTGAATCAGGTTTAATATTATATAGTAATTATTTATATTTATTACGATGTTTTATTATTTGATGGAGCAATCTAATTGTTAGGCCTCGTTTGGGAACTCTCTCTTTTAGTCAAAAAGTCAAAAAGTTATTAAATTAGTCAAAAAACTAACAACTCATACTAAAAAGTCAAAGATTCTCTTTTCTCTCTACTTTTTGCATATCTTTTTGTAAAAAGTCAAAAAGTTATCCCAAACATACTAATTTTTTTAACTCATATTTTAGTCAAATACCTAAAAAATTACTAAATTGACCTGTTCCCAAACGAGGCCTTAATATTGCATTGATGCATTGAAGATATACCCATTACAACAATAATAATAAACATAACATGATATAAAAATTTGAGAAATTGACTGATTCAATAAATTTGTTCGGATCGAAATGTGTTAAGAGTGGGTCGTTTGGAAGTAGGTTAATTTTTTGATTTTTTTAGTTATTTTAGTCTGGGTTAAAAAGATTGATTTAGAAATATTTTTTTAACTTTTTGATTTTTTTGACTTTTTTTTGTGAGAAAAGAGTATAATAATTATGAATTAAATATGATATTTTATTTTTTGTGACTAAAATAATTTATTTTATTTTTTTTAACTAAAATAGTCAAAAAAAAAAAAAAAAAAAAAAAACTCCTAAACTATCTTCCCAAACGGTGCCTTAATCAACGCAAAATAAGGTTGGTATGAAGTCCATGAACCTAGATAAACTCACACCTATGGGAATGGGGATAGGTGCTGTCACACCACCATGGTGTGACAGCCAAACGGATGGGGATAGGTGCTTACACTAAAAGACAAAAGTTTTATTTGATTTGTTTTTTAGAAAAACTTTGAGAAAAATTTTTTATAAATAAATTTTTAAGAGAAATTAAATCAAATAAATTTTTTTAAAAAAATCTTAAAATTTTGTTTGGTTACTTACTTTCTAAAATCACTCTCTTTTATACATATCAAATTAATCACTTTTTTTAAAACTCTCTCCCCAAAACAATTTTTCAAAACCATTTCTGAAAAAAGACAAATTAAACAAGTTTTCATACTTTTTATCTTAAAAACTATTCTATAAACACAAACCAAACACACCAATTTTTTCAAAACTAAAAAAATAAATCCGAACAAAATATCACATCCAACTCCATAATCATTTCACTTTTTCTTTCACAAACATCACATCCAACCACAAAAAAACACAATTATCTTCTCAAACACCAAAAAAATTTTATCCAATAAGACCATCTCCAACGGTGAACCAAACCCAGCATCAGATTTAAATTTTGATGAAAAACCCAATTTTTCATGCTCCAACGGTTGCACCAAAGTCATACCAAAATGAGAATTCAACAAACAAAACATCAAACTGAGATCAAGACACAGATTTTACCAAATCACTGTTACTGACCGTTGAAAGTGGTACACCGGTCAACCACCCGGTTGCCCGCCCGGTTGACCAACCAGTCAACCGGTTCCCTTTCAGATAACTAGGTTCAAACAGGTCAAAAGGTTCAAACAAATTTAAAAAAAAAAATTTAAATCTTACCGGTCGACCAGCCGGTCAACCGGCCGGTTGACCAACCGGGCGACCCTTCATATGAATCAAAGAAGCAGCTTCAGCTAATAATAGTGTTGCACTATATTCATTCAGGAGGAATCAAAGAAGCTGCAAATGAATTGTTTAAAGAAATAATTGTTTGTCTGCAACTCATTTTAATGGAATATACTTTTATATGGGATTGGAATATACTTTTATATGGGATATTATAATTGTTTGTCTGCAACTCATTTTCTTTAAAAGAAAAGATATATATAAAAGAAACAATTGTTTGTCTGCAACTCATATTATCTTCTTCTCTTATATATATATATATATATCCCATATATATATATTTTAAAATCATATTATCTTCTTATCTTTTATATATATATATATTTTAATGAATCTGAGATGAATTATGTAAAGAAACAATTGATGGTGCAGAAACAATTGCTGATTTGGTGAAAAATTGTTTAACAATTGGTGGGTTTTCATCATTGGTAACAATTGGTGGGTTTTCATCATTTTACATCATCTGAAAAAATATTTACGCTTACCGGTCGTCCAACCGGTTGACCAACCGGTTGACCCACGGGATTTGATATGGGATTTGATGCACCGTTGGAGCGAGTGGTATCAAATTTGATGAAATGGGTCATTTTTGACTCAGATTTGGTGAAAAATCAGATTCACCGTTGGAGATGCTCTAATATCCTACAACTAAAAAAATCTATATAAAAATCCACTTTCCAAACACCCACTATATGATGATTTATTTGGTCTTTCTATTTTTAGCAAGTGAAATTAAATGGACGTTAACAAATTTTTAATTTACCAATGGCATAGTTTAATTTAGAGACACTAAGAATTTTACTAATACATGCACAAATATTTTTTTGGAGAAATTACAAAAAAATCTCAAGGTTTCGCATGTTTTTCAAATTAAACTCCGTAGTTTAAATTTTGACAAATTAAATTTTGGAGTTTCTTCCGTATTTCAATTTGAACCCTCAGTCTATATCTGTTTAATTGAACTAACAGAATTTGAGCAAAATTCTCACATTTAAGCACACATATTTAAACACTTATATCTTCCTCGTCGTAATTCCGTTTCGCCCCATTTTTGCGTTGTTAGATTCACCTCATTGCCTAGTTTTCATTCCATCCCTCATACGCTTTGTTCCACCTCTTTTTGTGTGCCATTGGAACTTCGAAAGTTGGAAAGAAAAAAAAAAAAGATTTTTCTCTCTTTGGGCAAAATTTTCAAATTCAAATACACATGTTCAAGCACTTGTATCTCCTTCATCGTAACTCCGTTTTGCCTCATTTTTGCGTGTTTGGATTCACCTCATGGCCTAATTTTCGTTCAACCTCTCATAAGCCTTGTTCCACCTCTTTTTGCATACTGTCGCAGCTCCGAAAGTTGGCCAAAAATAAGATTTTTCTTTCTTTGGGCAAAATTTTCATATTCAAACCCACATATTCAAGCACTTATATCTCCCTCATCGTAACTCTATTTTACCTCATTTTTGCTTTGTTGGATTCACCTCATGGCCTAGTTTTCATTTCACCCATGATGCGCCTTATTCCACCTCTTTTTGTATGCCTTCAAAGCTCTAAAAGTTGGCAAAAAATAATTTTTTTTTCCCTCCTCTATTTTCCATCTCCATGCTTCTTCCTTCCTACTTTCTTTCCACAATTATTCTCTTTTTTCCTTTTCCTTTATGGCCCTTCCACCGAGCTCGTGGTGGTCATCGAACCTCTGACAGTAGCAGTGTCTTCAAGTATGAATGTATATGACTTACAAAAACGGAAAGAAACATAAGAATGGGGGCTCGTGGTGGTCATCGAACCTCTGACGGTAGCAGTGTCTTCAAGTATGAATGTATATGACTTACAAAAACGGAAAAAAACAAAAGAGTGGAGGAAAGGGCCATGAAGGAAGAGGAAAAGAGAGAATAATTGTGGAAAGGAAAGAGGAAGGAAGAAGCATGGAGATATAAGATAGACGAAGAAAAAAAAAGGAACAATTTTATTTTTGCCCAACTTTCGAAGCTCCGACAACACTCAAACAGAGGTGGAATAAGGCGTATCAGGGGTGGAAAAAAAACTAGGCTATGACATAAATCCAAAGACGCAAAAATGAGGCAAAATAGAGTTACGACGAAGGAGATACAAGTGCTTGAACATGTGTGTTTGAATCTGAAAATTTTACCCAAAGACAGAAAAATCTTTTTTTTTTTTTCCAAATTTCGGAGATCCAACGGCATACAAAAAGAGGTGGAATAAGGCGTATGAATGATGGAATGAAAACTAGGCAATGAGATGAATCTAATGACGCAAAAATGAGGCAAAACGGAGTTACAACGCGGGAGATACAAGTGTTTGAACATGTGTGCTTAAATCGGAGAATTTTGCCTAGATTTCGTTAATTCAATCAAACGGATATAGACGGAGGGTTCACATTGAAACACGGAAGAAATTTCAGGATTTAATTTGTCAAAATTTAAACGATGGGGTTTAATTTGAAAAACACGCAAAACCCTGAGTTTTTTTTTGTAATTTCTCCTATTTTTTTTTTATATATTACCAATTGAGAGATGAATAATTATATATAAAAAAAATTACAAATTGATGCATTTAAGAATTTCATCAAATGTGTGTAAAATAGGTAGATGAATCATGCTCTAGAGTAAAAATTGATGAATTTTATTATCAATCTTATTGAAATTTGTGAATTAATTTGGTCAAATTCAGGTATATATTGCAAACAAATTTAATTTTGAAAATTCATTACGTGCCACATATTGACTGTACCAAAGTTTTCTTTAGGTTTGGGAATATCAACACGACAATATATTTATCTAATTATTTTAAGTGTTTTTAATATTTGTAATATTTATATTTTTTTAAAAAAATTATTAAAATAACTTTATTGTTGAGTGAACCCATAATCATGTAATTCTCCCAATAGCCCATATTAATTGGACCAGACTTTTATTAAGTGGGACCGAATAACAATGTGTGCTCATTCAATTATATTGGTTTAAACATTGAATTTTTTTTTATTTTTTTAGATATATCTTACTTAAATATATTTAAAATGTGAAAAAATATTTTAAAAAATTAATAAATACACAAAATACGAAAAATATATTGAATTTTCGTATTTTTTTATATTTTTTATATTTGGTGAATTTTTTAAATATTTTTTCACAAAAATTATACTTTTAGAGTGTATTTATGTTACATGTATCTAAAAATTTAAAAAAAAATTTTAGTGAAAACAAAAAAATATGAAAAATAAGAATGTAGAATTTTCTTAAAAGAGTTTTCAAAAAATGGAAACAAATATGGTGGTTGTTCTCTTCGTTCTAAAATAATAGTTATTTTTGAGGAATTTCAATTTTTTTATAATACAATTATTACATTTTAAAATTATTAAAATTTTAAAATTACCTTTGACAGTACATTTTTTTAAGAAGAAAAATGTTATAGACCGCAAATAATTTATCAAATTTTTTACCAAAGTTCTCACATGGGTGTGGGACCAATACAAACCCACATGTGTGCGGGTCCTACACCCATGTGAGAGGTTTGATAGAAATTTTGGTAAATTATTTGAGGTCCCTAGCATAACTCTTTTAAAGAATATTAATTATCATAATTATACTTTTTATGTTATTAATGAATTTGAAAGAATGACAAAATAATAAATTTATATTATTTTATTTCTTAATTTTTGAAAATGGACTAATATTTTAGGACAATAAAAAATGAAATGAGAGACTAATTAAATAGAAGCTAAAAATGTAAAAAAATTAAAAATTAAAAAGCTCAATAAATAAATAAATAAAATTAATCCCAAATCTAAGGTAATTACCAAACCTGACCTCAGTATAAATGAAAAGAAAGTTGAACTTGGACTTGCTTATTAATAAAAATCAAAATCAAAATCAAAAAAATAAAAAATAAAAAATAAAAAATAAAAAATAAAAAATAAGAAATAAGAAAAGAAAAGAAGAAGAAGTTGCACTTGGACCCATTTATAAGTGGTATTTTATTGAACATAAATATTTGAGATTGGGTGTTACAAATGTTTTATTAACAACTTTTTTTGTTGATTTTTTCTATTTTTTAATATTTTTTTTTAACTTTTTAAATAGTACTAAACTAGAAAGCCAAAAATAATTAAAAATTAAAAAAGTCTAACTAATTTTTTTAGTTAATTTTTTTAAATTTCATAATATTTTTTTGAAATATCACTTAATGATGGAACAAAATAAAAAATTACACAAACATAGTGGATCCCATCAAATTTATATTTTTTTTATTCTATTTCACTGTTGAGCAATTCTCCCAATAATTTTTTCGTTTTAAATACATCTTAGCAATTTGTTTGATACAAACTTTAAAGAAATTAAAAATAAACAAAGACAATAAAATTAAAACAAATATAACTTTTTTGTAGTGGCTGCTAACGGTGCATGAGTTGGCTGATGTTAGACATTAAGGGCTTGTTTGGCTTGAATTTGGGAGATGAATTTTAAAAAAAAATTTCTCAAAATTTGTTTGGTTTGAGATTTTTCTCAAATAATTTTCAAAATCACTTCTCTTTCTTACACATCAATCAATCACTTTTTCTCTCTCATCTCTCCTTCTCAATCACTTTTTCTCTCACACATATCTACTCAATTCTTCCAAAATATCAAATCATTCCAAACTCCCACAAAAAAATTTTCTCTCAAATATACAACCAAACAAACCAAAAAAATTTCTAAAACAACTCTCGTAAATTTTTTTTAAAAACAACTCTTCCAAAAACAAACCAAACAAGCCTTAAGATTCTCAATAAAGTTTATAGTTCGAACCCACGGAACCTTATAATTGGCTTGACAATTGACATTTGGTATCACAAAGTCACATGAAACACATAAAGGATTATATTTTTATGAAAATCCCTAAGCAAATAAAATTCCATGGGATATAATTTTTTTACCTGAAATTAGCTATGTAAAACTCACTCATATGAGAAGTAAAATTGTTTTTTTAATGATACCAAAAAAATAATAATAAATCGCATACAAACGTATAAAATGATATAACTTAATATTTTATTTTATTTTTAAATAAAAGCATTAATAATATAATAATTATTTTACAAACTGACATTTACTATATATTATCAAATTACTATGTAGTTTTGATTAAGCAAGCCCAAGAGATCAATATTTGAATCAAGCACATGGGCTTGAGCTCGACCAATCTGCCAATATGGGCTTCCGATCGTGTAAGTGGCCGGGGCAAAAAGTATTAGAGTTATTATGCTAAGGATTTAAATGTTTAATGAATGTGAAACTCATATAATATAAATTTTATATTTATATCAGATATTTGATAAAATATTTAATAAAACATTTGGTAGTAGCATTTTTCAAAGTATTATTCACTACCAATCCCGCTATGTAGCTCGAAAAATTAGAGATTCAAGTGGGCTAAAATCTCAAAATGACGTCGTTTTGGCTTCTTCTTTTTTTTCCTTTTCTTCTTCCTTTCCATGACTGACACGAGAAGAAGGAAGAAGAAAGAAGAAGAGGAGAGGAAAGAGATAGAGCAGAGAGATTCAAACTCAAAAATCAAACCCACAAATCCATGAAACACACACGCACACACATATATAGATCTAAAAAATCAAAAGCCAAATCCATGAAATAAATCAAACCCACAAATCTATGAAACACACACATATATACAGATTTAGAAAATCAACATGAAAGACACACACATATATATATAGAAAAAAAGAAGAGAAGAAGAGAGAAGGCACCGACAGAGGTGGTGTAGCGGCGACAATAGTGGTCGCAACAATGACAGAGGAGGAAGAGGCGGTGGAGGCAACGACGACGACGTGAAAAGATCTACTCCCCCTCCATCTTCTCTCTTTCTTCTCTCTTCCTCTCCTTTCTCTCTTTTTCTCTCTTCCTCCCTCCTTCTGTTTAACAAATAAAAGAAAGGGGAAAAAAATAAAATTCAAAACAACGTCATTTTGAATTCAGGCCACTCAAGCCTCAAGAATTTCGAGCTCTGAAGCATTTTTCTATTCACTACAGACAGTACCACGTTTCATCGTATGATTTGGTAGAGCTACAAAATGCAAACTCATTTGACCTATAACGCCTCCACGTGTCAATTCTGATGATTGAGATTAGAAAAAATATTAAAAATTTCAAAATTTCTATTAAAGTTTTTAGTTAATATCTTATATGGATGAAGGACCCATAGGCCTCATTTGTTTTCAGAGGTAGAATGGAAGGGATTCATAATGAAGGGATTAATAGTGATGGATTGATAGTGAGAGGATTAAGTAAAATTGTGTTTGTTTTGATGATACTTGTTAGTGTAAGGATTGTTAAATTATTTTTATATGAAATAAATATAAAATAATAAAACAAATAAAAAAAATACAAAAACATTAAACATTAATCTTTTTAAAAAATGCCTAACATGTAAAAAATTCAAAAAAAAAAATCAAAAAAATAAAATAAAACAAATAAAACAATATTTTTACTTAACAAAAAATACAAAAAATTGAACATTAATGTTCAAAAAAAAAAAAAAATGCCCAACATATAAAAAATAAAAATAAAAATAAAAAATTTCTAATCCCTAAGATTATTTTTATAATACCATCTCCACCTCTTTCATTTCCATATCCCTTCCAAGACCTATCCTAATAGTAAGAGATTAAGAATCTCGTCCCTATTTCTCAAAACAAACACCTCATATAGTGAGTCTCATTTCACTGTCAATTCCACTTTCCCCCTTATAACCCCAAATAAATGGGGACATAGAGACTTATACCCATATCAGACCTTGATAAAATTTTTAATAAATTCTTTAAATTTCTAGCATTACTGATCAGTGGTCAACAACAACTAGCATTATGAGCCACACATTAACTAGAAAATAATATCATCAAATAAATAATAGTAAAAAACAAAATTATAGATCCAACAGTGAAAAAACAGCCTATCTTCTCCGCAGCTTCTCGATCCTTCTGGATACCGCCTTTACAGCCTTTCTTCCCTCTATTTGTCGATTCTGTCACTGCAAATTAACGCGAATACACTGCAAATTAACGTGAATTATAGCTCTCTGCCACCAGCTTCGATCTGGTAGGTATTCCTGCTTCTCTCTCTAAAACTCATCAATCTGTTTTTATGTTAATTTGTTTCGTTTTGTAATTTGTTGCTCATTGTTGAGTGGCTTGATTTTATTTTTTTTTTGGGAAAATTTTTCAGGGCTTTGGGTTTTCGAGAATCGAGAATAATGTCTCATATCCTTATGATATGTTTATTTTCTCTAATTTAAGATTGACCTGTTGCTTTCCTATTTTGATGGCTTTTAGCAGCGTTGTTTTTGGCAAATTTTCTTAATAAAAGCATAACAAGGTTTTGTTAGGCCCTCTGTGTGGTTGCCGAGAAAATTTAAGATCATGATTGTATTTTTCAAATCTTTTTCTATCTCAAATAATTAAATTTACGTGAAGAAACTATGAAAATAAGAAAGTTATTTTCCTGCAATTTCTCAGCAACCAAACGGAATGCTTGTGTGGGATTTTGATATGTGTTAGTGGACCTTAACTTTAGCGAACGCTGTAGCCAAAGGGATCGAGATCGAGAAATGGCTCAAACCAGGGTAGGAAACAAGGCCAAGCAGCCAAAGGAAGATGGTTCTGTATCTCTTGGTAGTCCAAAACCTTTGTTTAACACCTGAACAAATGAGAGAGAGGCTCTGTATCTATCTCTCCAAAATTTGTTTCTTTTCAGACCTAATTTTTAATTCTAATTTGGGTATTGAATTTTGATGGTCAGGGATGCGAGAGCACTTCAAGAGAAATTGGCGAAAAAAGCAGCACAAGGGAAGAACAATAATAGTGTAGCTAATAATAAGAATAAGAAGTAATGGATAAAGAGTTTATGAGTAGTAGTGATAAGAAATGTAGTGTGCTATATCAGATCTCTAGGCTTTGGATTTGAAGTCATGCAGATTATGTCATTTTGTGTAGATAGTGAACAAATCAAGATTTGCTTGGTTTCGGCATGTTATGTATGTTGACTTCTGTATCCTTAATTTGTGTCTGATTTGGAATGCAATTTATTGTTGGATTTTACAATGATTTTGTGCTTCATCTTGCTTAAATTGGTCTTGAAAGTGTTTTTTGATTCATCTTGCTGAAAATTTCACCACTAAACATACGGTAATCTTTTGAATTGGGGAAAAGTTAGACATGAAAGATTGGAAAAGCTTTATTGTGGGTATTCCACTACAAAACATTACAAAAGAGAACAATCAGAAAGAACATAAGTAGAGCATGGCTTCCAATCGAAGGGAAGGAAAAGATGCATGCAACAACTTGTCCTGACAATGCATTAGTAGCCATGAACTTGGAATTCTCAACAAAGTTTTACAATAAAACTATTTAAATTATGTTCGATAGTCTAAACACTGACATGCACACAGCACATCAAGTAAATGGTGGATTCATTTGGAGATATTCTTGATAAAAGCATCCAGGTTTGATTCAGATGACCCTCCTTTTTGGATTGCTCCTCGACAGATCTCTTTCATTTTTTCTGATCTTTTCATCATTTCTTTCCTCTTAGGATTTTCCAAATCCATAAATGCCCATGCAAGATCAGCAATTTCTTCTCTCGGCACCAAATTCTCTATCTCCCATTTCTTCAGTCTCCACCCAATCTTCCAATCCTCAACGATAAATTTACTATTTGGGGCTTGATCCAGCATCAGAGGCAGAGTAAGCATTGGCACACCTGCAAAAATACTTTCCATAGTCGAATTCCACCCACAATGTGTCAAAAATCCACCAACTGAAGAATGACATAACACCTTCAATTGGTCACACCAAGGCACCACCATCCCTGCATTGCCACATGCCTCCTTTAATGTTGACGCTTTGTCACGTGCCACCATCAAGCACCGCACACCACTATTGAGCAAACCAGCTATAATTTCATCCATTTGGGTGCTTGAAACAGAGAGAAAACTTCCTAGCGAAACGTACAAAACAGAGTTCTGAGGTTGAGAGTCTAACCATTTGAAGTAGTCAGGATCGTCGTGGCAAGCAATGGTGTGAGAGTTACTATGTTCAAGATTGAAGTAAGGTATGAGGGGGCCTAAAGAGTAGATGGGAAATTGAAATTTGAGTTGCAAAGCATCAACAACTGGAGATTCAAGCTCAAGGATGGAGGAGAATAAGAGATATTGTGATTTTGGCACATTGGAAATCAGATGAAGAGCTTTATGCGCGAGTCGTTTATCTTTCATGTTGAAGATAGTTGGAATGTCTGCTAGTCGAATTGGAGATAGTCCAGGAACGTAGTCCACCAACTCTTCTCCTTTTTCTATCATGCATGCATGAGCAATGAAGCACATAAGTCAATGTCATCAATGTAACATAATGGAGATTTTAGTGCTTACAAACATAAATTTTAATCAGAATTCTCACAGAGGTGGGCTACCCGTGTCCTAATCATATCGGAGCTAGGGCAAGTAAGGAAGCTAACGGGTCAAAGGAGTATGTTAATTTTATAATTATAAAAATGTCTGTATTAATAAAAATAAGAGATAATATGATATATAATTTATAAATAATAAAACTTTAAAAAACATTTTATTTATTTAAATTGTAAGGATAATAAAATAAAAATAAAAAACAATTTTTAAATTTATAGCTCCATTACTCAGCAAACTTTTTGGGATTTACTTCTTTGTGATTTTTTTTATTGGTTTTTTTTTCTTATTTCCAAAAGGTTTCAGGCTTTTTGGCTATTTGACGGGGAAAATTATTATTTTTTAAAACAATTCATGAAAGTTTTTTTAAAAAGACAAAAAAAAAAAAAATAGTAGACATTTTAAACTTATTTTTGGCTTTTTAAATTTTATTTATTATTTTTTAAATTCTTGAACGGAATAAAAAAAATTACATAATTTATAAAAAAAAAAAAAAAAACACTTAAAAAAAAGGATAGAAAGGCTGCTTTGTTCTTTGTTCGTTCCCAAACACCCAAATTTATACTACCAAAATCTGAACTTGGTCATTAAATTGTGAATAATATTAGAGATTTTAAAAATTTTATCAAATGTCTCGTATAAGTGTAGAATTTACACAATATAAGTCTCATGTGGTTTCCAAATCTATGTAAGATATTTGGTAAAATTTTTAGTAGAATTTTTAAAATTTGTAACATTTTTGTTGAATTGTTACACTATGCATTGACGTACCTGATAATTCAACAGGGAAATGTCCGTTTTGAACGACGAGGTCAAAATGGTAAAAAATCGAAAACACCGAAGCCGGCATCGCCCAAAACGAAGCCACCGGAATATTCCTTCTGTTCCCGACGTCAACTGCCCAATTGAAGAAAGTATCGGCTAAGATGACAGTCGCCGGCGTCTCTAGCCGATCGAGGAGCCGCTCAAACGGCTCTTCCATTTTCGTCCTGACAGCTTCGAGGAAAGCGACCATGTCGGCAGCTCGTACCAGCTCCGAAGGCAAGACATTTGGGATGGTACTGAATCGGACGTTATCTGGCTTGGTTTCAGAGCCGATGAAGCCGAGCCACTCCTCAGTGACGACGAAGGTAACGAGTATGTGGCTGCTCCGGGAAGCCAGTATCTTGCAGAGGTTGATCATGGGGTTGACGTGTCCCCTCCCGGGGTAAGGCATGGCCACCACGTGGCATGTGGCCATTGGTTCAAAGCTTTCCGGAGCAGTCAGTGTTGAATTAATCTGACTGTTACGAAAGAAGATAGGCTTTGTTTAAATTTTGTATGTATGTATGTCTGTGTATATATAGTGAGAGACGGAAAGGGATGATGTTTAATTTTGAGATTGATTTTTGATGAATAATATTATATATATTAATTAATGAATTAATGTGTTATAATTTTAGAGGTTAATAAATGAGGTTAGTAATGATAATATAATATTAATTGATACATTAATGTATATATTAATTAGTACATACCATTTTTTTTTTGTTTTTTTTGATTGTACCGTAGCGTAGTTGAAAATTCAATGCATGTTTAAGAATCTGGGCTCACCTAACTCCGTTGGTAAAACCAATATAAAAAATTGATATTAAGGCCTTGTTTGGGAAGACTAAATAAGTACACTTTTTATCTTTTTAGACAAAAAAATTGAGGTTGAAAATATGGATGTTTGGGTTAACTTTTTGACTTTTTATGGAAAAATGTGTAATAAAAAATTGTGAAAATTGGTTTTTAGAGGAAAATTTGAATTGGGAGTTGTGCAGCCGTAATTGTTGACTTTTGGTGAATAGTGATAACTTTTTAACTTTTTGAGTAACTTTTTGGCTTTTTGACTTTTTGGGATATTCCCAAACTTGGCCTAAATAATTATATTGGCAGAGAGCTTAGAGCATACACAATGGACATACTAAGTTGTGTGTTAGTGTCAGGTATCAACTTTTTACTAGTTGAGGGTATTGTTTGGTGCTGCAGTGAATGTGTTAACATGTGTGTTAGTGGTGTGTGTTACTAGCTGAGGGTATTGTTTGGTGCTGCAGTGGATGGGTTAACATGTGTGTTAGTGGTGTGTGTTATCTGCAGCGATGGCTTTAGCTAGCGAAGGGGGCGTGTTTTTGGTCTTACCGGTTGACCGGCCGGACGTCTGGCCAGTTGACCGGTCAACGGCAATTTTTTTTATTTTTTATTTTTTTTACTTGTTGGGATTTTTTTTTTGACTTGAAATTTAATTTTGGACTTGAAATTTTTGATTAAACTAAATTATTTATTTATTTTATTTATTATATACACACACACATATATATATATATTTAACACACACCTTAACACATCCATTGCACCACCACTCATTCTCTAAAATTAACAAACTCTTAACACATCTTAACAAACATTTTTTGGCCCCACCTCTATTACTTTTTATCATATAACATACCTCAATACACTTTTTTAGTCATCCCATTGTGGATGCCATAATTCACCTAACTCTTTTGATGATGGTGGGGTTGGTGGGCGTTACATTCCATCCTCTAATCATTTAACAACATAAATTATTATGTTTGTTTATTTTGTCAATTGAATTAAAAGTTAAAATGTTAATTTTTTAGTTTTTTGAGATTATAGGCCTATTTGGTAAATTGGTTAAAAGTCAATTTTTAATTTTTAACTCATTTTAGATCATATCACTTTTTACAATTTTCACTTATAAAAAGATAAGAAAAGTCAAAAAAACAAAAAAAAAAGTCAGCTTTCAATCAACTTTTCCAAACACCACTATATTATTTCTTTATTTTTTTCACATTTTTTTTATAAAAAAAAAACGATTAAAATTAACTTTTCAACTTATTTTTCAAAATAAGCCATTTCATTTGTCAAGTTTTTTGATTATATGTTTAAGACCTTCTTCAGGAAGTTGGTTAGTTTAAGCCTCATTTGGGGACTAAGGTCTCGTTTGGTAGAACTGTGAGAAAGTAATTATGGCCCTGTTTGATAGGGCTTATTTTCAGCTTATTTCAGTTTTTAACTTAATTTAAACTATTTTGATGTGTTTGGTTCAGCTTAACAATACAGCTTATAACTTTTTGTAAGTCAAAAATCAACTTATTCTTTGAGTGAGGGAGGAGAAGCTTAATTTATAAGTCAAAAATCAGTTTATGTTCACAGTTATAAGCTATAAGTTGTTAGGCTATAAGTTATAATCACTTTCCCACAGATCTACCAAACGGGGCTATAACTTTTAGCCTAACAGCTTATAGCTTATAGCTGTGAACATAAGCTGATTTTTTACTTATAAATTAATCTTCTCCTCCCCCACTCAAAGAATAAGTTGATTTTTGACTTACAAAAAGTTATAAGTTATATGGTTAAGCTGAACCAAACACATCAAAATAGTTTAAATTAAGCTAAAAGCAGAAATAAGTCCTACCAAACAGGGCCTAAAGCCTTTTTGGGTTAAACTATAGGGTGATTTGGAAAGTTGGTTAAAAGCTAACTTTTTTACTTTTTTTGACTTTTTTGTTTTTTTGTGTGTGAAAAATGTGAGAGGTGATGTAATCCAAAATTGGTTAAAAACTAAAAATTAGCTTTTTACTAACTTCCCAAATTGCCCTTATATAAGTATACTTTTTAAACTTATTGGGTTACATCAATCAACATCTCATCTTTATTTTTGTACACATCTTTTTATAAAGAAAAATAAAAAAGTGCACTATTATTTATCAAAAAGTTAAAAAGACACTATAAGTTGTCATATTATTCTCTTTTCTTTTCTACACATCTTTTTGTAAAAAGTCAAAAAATTACTAAACTAACATATTCCCAAACGAGACCTATTTGATTTTTTAACTATTTTAACCTGACTAAATTGTTTTGTTTTGGAAGTTTGTTGATTTTTTTTAGTTGATTTGATAGTTGTGAAAGAAAAAAATAAAATAATTATGGATTGAATGTGATATTGTGTCTTATTGACTATTTTACAATATTTTATTTTTTAATGAGTTATTTTAATACAACTCTCTTCCCAAACACTCCCTAAATAATATTACATGATACTTGAAAATTATTAAATAATTATTACATGTTTGTTATGTCGTGATATACAAATCAACACTTGGGGTATAGCCTAAACTTTTTGATTGATTCAAGTGAATCAGGTTTAATGTTATAATAATTATATATATTTATTACGATGTATTACTATTTGATGGAGCAATCTAATTGTTAGTATTGCATTGATGCATTGAAGATATACTCATTACAACAATAATAATAAATTGGTTGCGTTACATGTACTAATTAGTATACTAACACTAGTTATGACATTATTATTGACATCACTCATTAATCACATCACAAATACCAAAAATCTCTTAAATTATATCATATCATCAATTAATATATTAGTTAGTACACTAGTTAATGATTCAAAATCTCTTAGGTGCTATCAATTCTTGTGTTGGGCTAGTCCATACAGAGTTTTGTTCTGACTTTAAATAGGCCCCCCACTAGTGGACGGTGGAATTAGTCCCCCAAAAATTAATCAAGGTGTGCGTAAGCTGGTCCGGACACCCTGAGTTATAAAAAAAAAAAAAAAAACATTATTCATAATAAACCTAACATGATATAAAAATTTGAGAAATTGACTGATTCAATAAATTTGTTCGGATCGAAACGTGTTAAGAGTTTAACTAATCAGCGCAAAATAAACAATTTAGTTGGTGGGTCAATGAAGGTGGGTATGATGTGTGTAAGTCCATGAACCTAGATAAAACCACACCTACTATATGATGATTAATTTGTTTTTTTCTTTTTAGCAAGTGAAATGAAATGGATGTTAACAAATGACAATAAATTGATAACAGTTTCTTAAGAATAGTTTAATTTACCAATGGCATAGTTTAATTTAAACTCACTAAGAATTTTACTCTATGAAGTATGGATACTTCGAAATGGTCCTCATACGTGTATCGGATATGGATACAGATACGTGCCCGATACGGTGGGATACGTATCAGATACGGCAAAGAAGTATCTTTTTTTTTTTAATTTTTTTAATTTCAAATACGTTTGGGATATGCGAGGATACTTCAGGAATACTTTCGAGATACGGCGGGATAAAAAAATAATTTAAAAAACCTATAATGGGGGTCAAACTATAAAATAACGAAAGTAAGGTAAAATAAAACAAAAAAATCAATCAACCAAACCCTACCTAGGTCGCGACAGCAACAGCCAAGGAGGAGAGGAGAGGAGAGGAGGAGTCTCTATTAACCAACCAACAAAGAGTCGTCGATCAGGTTCGTCCCTCTCTCCCTCTCGCTCCTCTTTCTCTCCCTCTCGCTCGATCTCACACTCTCTCTCTTTCTCCCTCTCCCTCTCCCTCTCGTTGGATCTCTCTGGTCCGGATGGATAGATCTCGCGCTCTCTCTCTCTCTCTCTCTCTCTCTCTCGTCTCTCGCTCTACCTTTCGATCTCTCTGGAAACATTTTTTTTTTTTTTTTTATAAGTATACTCTGTAGACTGTAACTTATTTTGGCCCCATTTGATATACAAAATTTTTTTTTTTTATAAGTATCCTCTGTAACCTATTTTGGCCTCATTTGATATTATATATATATATTAGCTTTTATGTTTATAAAATTTTTAGTTATTAGTTTAAAAGAATTAAAATAAGTTGTAAATGTGTGTGGTTATGAAAAAAGTTGAACTTATTTGACTAAATAAATTGTCACATTTTTTTTTGTCCAAAAAATATTAAAAAAAAACGTCCTAAAAAGTTATAATTAAAATAAATATATGTCACTTTATTTGTTCATACATATTTAAGGATTTCAATTATGCTAAAAAAACTCACATAATGTAGTTCAAAAAAATACATTGTCTTTTTTGGGCCAAATTACCTGAAAAATCAAATTATAATTTACAATTGCAACTAAACACCATAAATTAATTTCTTATAAGCAAATAAATAAATAAATAAACTTATTAATAAATAAATGAACTTTGTAAATTTTCCTCCCTTAATTTGAATTGCATTATGGTTGTTACGAGTGATGCTATATTGTTGAAATTGCTGAAATTTAATTGAATTGATGAATTTTTTTTTTGATGTTCATGCCAAAAAAATAACTACATTAATGTTTTGTTTTATTTGTTTACCAAATTTATAAATTTTAGGAAATGAGTTCGAGTACGGGAAGTTTAGGTTTAACAAGTGGTACAGCAACGGAAGAAGATGATCATGCTCCTCTTTGGTGTTATGTTACAAAACTAGAAAAAATGAGAGAAGGAGGTGGTAACACCAAGTTTAAATGCAGTTACTGTCAAAATGACTACAACAGATCATACTTTAGGGTCAAGGCACATTTGTTAAAACTTTCTGGCAATGGGCTTAGAGTGTGCCCCAAAGTGACTCCGCAACACCTTGCTGAAATGCAAAGGAAAATTGAAGAAGCTGAGAAGAGGTTAAAGATGGCTATGCCTAAAAAAGTTCCTTTACCACCTTCCACTTGCCAATCTACTTCAACAGGTTCAGGGGCTTTAGATACTGGAGAATTTAGGATGAAGGGGTATGAGCCAAGAAAAAGAAAGGCTACTGGAACTTCTGCTCTAGAAAAGGCATTCAACCCAGTTATTCGGGAACAATTGCATTCTGAGATTGCTTGCATATTTTATTCAGCGAGGTTACCTTTTCATTTATCAAGGAACCCATATTATGTTAGTGCTTTTCAATTTGCTGCCAACAATCCAATTCCTGGTTATGTACCACTTGGTTATAACTTATTGAGGACTACATTGTTTCAAAAGGAAAAGGCTAATGTAGAGAGGTTGTTGGAGCCAACTAGAGCATCATGGAAGGAAAAGGGGTTGAGTATTGTTTCAGATGGATGGACTGATTCTCAAAGAAGGCCCCTTATTAATTTTATGGGAGCATCAAAAGCTGGTGCAGTGTTCTTGAAAGCTGTTAATTGTGAAGGTGAGCACAAAGACAAGTTTTTTATTTCCAACTTAATTAGTCAAGCAATTGAAGAAGTTGGACATCAGAATGTCATTCAAGTCATTACAGATAATGCTTCCGTGTGTAGTGCAGCAGGTTTACTCATTGAAAGTAAGTACCCGAATATCTTTTGGACACCATGTGTAGTTCACACACTAAATCTTGCTCTTAAGAATATTTGTGCTCCAAAGGAAACAAGGGGTGCTGCTTTTGCTTATGATGAATGTCACTGGATCACACTTTGTGTTGATGATGTGATGTTTATCAAAAACTTCATCATGAACCATTCCATGCAGTTAGCTATTTTCAATGAATTCGTACCCTTGAAGTTGCTTGTTGTTGTGGACACACGTTTTGAATCTGCCATTATCATGCTCAAAAGGTTTAAACTTATAAAGCGCGGCCTTTAATCAATGGTTATTAGTGACCAGTGGGTTTCTTACAAAGAAGACGATGTTGAGAAAACAGCATCTGTGAAGAAAAAATTATTGAATGATGTGTGGTGGGATAAGATTGATTACATTTTGTCTTTTACATTGCCTATCTATGAGATGCTTAGGTTTTGTAACTCTGACAAACCATGCCTTCACTTAGTCTATGAAATGTGGGACACCATGATTGAAAAGGTAAAGGGAAGCATCTTTAGGCATGAAGGGAAGCTAGATCATGAGGAATCAATCTTTTATTCTGTGGTGCACAATATACTAGTTAAGTGATGGGCCAAAAGTAACACTCCTCTTTATTACCTTGCACATTCTTTGAATCCGAGGTAATAACTTAATTCATACTCTTGCTAATTAGATTTTTTTGTTGACATTTGTCTTTTAATATGAATAACATAATTTAATTTTGAAACTTTCTAATGTTGTAATCTAGGTATTATAGTTCAACGTGGCTCAATGAAAATCCCAAACGTGTCCCTCCTCATAGAGATGAAGAAATTTCAAGTATGAGAAACAAGTGCTCCAAGAAATACTTTCCAAATTTAGAGGAAAGAAGGGTTGTAAATATGGAATATGCCAAGTTTTCAGGAGGTTTGGATATGTTTGGAGATTTTGACTCAAAGATTGATAAAGGAGTATTGGATCCATTTATTTGGTGGCTTACACATGGGTTTCCTGCTCCTATGCTTCAATCTTTAGCATTAAAATTGCTTGGCCAGCCATGTTCCTCATCATGCTGTGAAAGGAATTGGAGCACCTACTCCTTTATTCACTCCATGAAAAGAAACAAAATGACACCACAATGTGCTGAAGATTTGGTTTTTGTGCACAACAATCTTCGTGTCCTATCAAGGAGAAGCGACAGTACATTGAAGGAGAAACCAAGTTATGGGATGTTGGTGGAGATGCTTTTGATTCATTGGAGGATGCAGGCTTACTTGAAATTGCAAGTCTTTCTCTTGATAAACCAGGTATGGAAGCTGCGATATTCACTGATGAAGGGGAACAAGTTGAAGCTATTGACCTTGAAGACTCTTAACTTTATAGGAATCTTTCTTTTTTTATCAAGTTGTCTTTTATTTTAAGTTTTATTTTTATGTATGCTACATTGCTAAAAATTGTTGAAATTTTATTTTTATGTATGTTACATTACTAAAATTTATAAAAATAATATTTTTTATGAACATATCCCCGCCATAATCGTATCCTAGTTTTTCAAATTTTGTCGTATCGCCGTGTCCGTATCATATCGTATCATATTTGTATCATGTATCCATATCTGTGCTTCCTAGATTTTACTAATACATGCACAAATATTTTTTTGGGGAAATTACAAAAAAAAAAAAAAAAAAAAACCCTCAAGGTTTTGCGTATTTTTCAAATTAAACCCTAGAGTTTCTTCCATGTTTCAATGTGAACCCTCCGTCTATATCCGTTTGATTGAACTAACATAATCTGGGCAAAATTCTCAAGTTCAAACATACATGTTCAAACACTTGTATCTCCCTCGTCGTAATTCTGTTTCGCTTCATTTTTGTGTCGCTGGATTCACCTCATTGCCTAGTTTTCATTTCATCCCTCATACGCCTTGTTCCACATCTTTTTGTATGCCGTTGGAACTCGAAAAGTTGGAAAAAAAATAAGATTTTTCTCTCTTTGGGAAAAATTTTCAGATTCAAACATACATGTTTAAGCACATGTATCTCTTTCGTCGTAACTCCGTTTTGCCTCATTTTTGTGTCTTTGGATTCACCTCATGGCCTAGTTTTCGTTTCACCCCTTATAAGCCTTGTTCCACCTCCTTTTTCATATTGTTTGAGCTCTGAAAGTTGGCCAAAAATAAAATTTTTCTTTATTTGGGCAAAATTTTCATATTCAAACCCACCTATTCAAGCACTTGTATCTCCCTCATCGTAACTCTGTTTTGCTTCATTTTTGCTTTGCTGGATTCACCTCATGGCCTAGTTTTCATTTCACCCCTCATGTGCCTTATTCCACCTCTTTTTATATACTGCCAAAGCTCCAAAAGTTGGCAAAAAATAATTTTTTTTTTGTTTTTTCCCTCCTCTATTTTCTATCTCCATGCTTCTTCCTTCCTACTTTCTTTCCACAGTTATTCTCTTTTTTCCTTTTCCTTTTCCTTCGTGGTCTTTCCATCGAGCTCATGGTGCCACCGAACCTTCGACGGTGGCGGTGTCGTCGAGTATGAATGTATATGACTTACAAGAACGGAAAGAAACATAAGAGTGGGGGATGGGCCATAAAAGAAGAGAAAAAGAGAGAATAATTGTGGAAAGGAAGAAGGATGGAAGAAATATAGAGATATAAGATAGACGGGGAAAAAAAATATTTTTGGCCAACTTTCGAAGCTTCAACAATACGCAAAAAGAGGTGGAACAAGGCACATCAGAGGTGGAAAGAAAATTAGGCTATGAGATGAATCCAACGACCCAAAATGAGACAAAACAAAGTTACGATGAATGAGATACAAGTGCTTGAGTATGTGTGTTTAAATATGAAAATTTTGTCCAAAAAGAGAAAAATCTTATTTTTGACCAACTTTCGAAACTCCGACAGTATGCAAAAAGATGTGGAACAAGACTTATGAGGGGTGGAACGAAAACTAGGCCATGAGATGAATCTAACGACGCAAAAATGAGGCGAAACGGAGTTACGACAAAGGTGATACAAGTGTTTGAACATGTGTGTTTGAATCTGAGAATTTTATCTAGATTCCGTTAGTTCAATCAAACGGATATAGATGGAGGGTTCACATTGAAACACGGAAGAAACTCCATGTTTAATTTGTCAAAATTTAAATGGTGAGGTTTAATTTGAAAAACACACAAAACCCTGAGGCTTTTTTTTTTTGTAATTTTCCCAATTTTTTTGTATATTGCCAATTGATACATGAATAATTATATATAAAAAAAAAAATTACAAATTGATGCATTTAAGAATTTCATCAAATGTATGTAAAATAGGTAGATGAATCATGCTCTAGAGTAAAAATGATGAATTTTATTATCAATCTTATTGAAATTTGTGAATTAATTTAGTCAAATCCAGGTATACATTGCAACCAAATTTAATTTTGACAATTCATTACGGGCCACATGTTGACTGTACCAAAATTTTCTTTAGGTTTGGGAATATCGACATGACAATATGTTTATCCAATTATTATAAGTGTTTTTAGTGTTTGTAATATTTATATATTTTTAAAAAAATTATTAAAATATCTTTATTGTTGAGTGAACATATAATCATGTTAATTCCTCCCATAGGCAATATTAATTGGATCAGACTTTTATTAAGTGGGACCGAATAATAATGTGTGCTCATTCGATTATATTCGTTTAAGAATTGAATTTGTTTCTATCTTTTATTTATTTATTTATTAATAATAACATGCCCACTATTTTTAAGTAAACACATGATTACATAGTAGTTGGAAACACCAAATAACTTTTCTCATAAACCAGAATCAGAAGTTATTTGCTGCAATACGAACCAATCTGAATCCATATGAACAAGTAGGACCCAATAATGATAAAGACTTTTAATTTAGAGCGCTAAAGAAAATTTTAGTGATATGTGGGGATGGCAATGGATAACCTATCCTATGGGTATCTATGGAGACCCAATCCAAATACATGGGTTTTCTCCTTTTTTCTTATCCATTGGGTAAGGTAAGTGATATTCTTTAAATATCCACTGGGGATGGGTACCCACTAATTTCCCCATATGTTTTTTTTTTTTTTTTAAAGATTCACAACCAAAACTAAATATACATTCAATTTTTTTTCTTTTATTTATTTATTTTTTTTTCAGGTTCACAAATTTTTTTTTTATTATTATTTTTTTTTTTATAAGATTCACAACCAAAACTAAATATACATTCAATCTTTTTTCTTTTATTTATTTATTTATTTATTCAGGTTCACAAAAAACTTTTTTTTTTTTTTTTTTTTTTTAAAGATTCACAACCAAAACTAAATATACATTCAATCTTTTTTCTTTTATTTATTTATTTATTTTTTCAGGTTCACAAAAAACATTTTTTTTTTTTTAAAGATTTACAACCAAAACTAAATATACATTCAATCTTTTTTCTTTTATTTATTTATTTATTTTTTCAGGTTCACAAAAAACTCTTTTTTTTTTTTTTTTTTTTTTTTTTTAAGATCCACAACCAAAGCTAAATATACCTCCAATCTTTTTTTTATTATTATTTTTATTTTTAAGGATCACAACGATTTTTTTTTTAAATTTTTAAGATTCACAACCAAAGCTAAATATACATTCAATCTTTTTTCTTTTGTTTTATTTTTTTTATTTTTTTTATTTTTTAAGGTTCACAACCATTTTTTTTTTTTTTAAGATTCACAACCAAAGCTAAATATACATTCAATCTTATTTTATTTTATTTGGCTCAACAATAAAATCAAATACACATTAATTAACATTGTCACATTATTCTTGTCAAATTTTATGCATATCTAGAATTTTTTAAATTTATTTAAAAAAATTAAGGACACTGTCTAGTGCAGGTTTCGGTTTGCTTTTCTATGTTATTTTATTTTGTTATGTATTGTAATTTTCAGAATGGTTTGCTTGTTCTGAAATTTCAATTAACGAGTATGAATCTATTTGTTTCATGTTATCACACAATTTATACAATATATATATATGAATGTATTTGAAAATAAGGAAATTGTAGAGAATCAAAACAAGCATGAGTCGTGATTGGTTAGAAATGATGGGTACAAAGATTTATTTGCTGGAAAAACAAAAAGGAGATACAAAGTCTTATTAAATAATTTTTTTAAAAATAAAAGAATTTTTCTTAGTTATGAACAGATTTAACTGAAATCAGCTTGTTTCCCAATGTTATGCTTCATTTATTTAGATAGAAAATATTTTTTAATGGAAAATATTTTTTATAAAAAAAATTAAAAATATATTTTTTTATATTTGGTGGTGGTGGTGATGGAACGAAGGTGAAAGTAGAGATTGTGACATAGTGGTGGAGTGATGGCGGTAGTGATGATGGTAGTGGCTATGGTGATGGTAGTGTGATAGTGAAGGTGAGAATAGTGATGATGGTGTTGTGAAATTAATAAAAATTCAATTGAAAAAACATTTTTTGTTTTTTAAAAGTAACAAACAACAAAATTCGCAGGGGACTAAAGGAAGAAGATCGAGGATGGATTGGGTGTGGTAAGGCATAGATATCTTAAAATGAATGGTTCAGATTTGTTAAAAGATATAATTAGATTTTGGATAAATTAAAATGAATGACTCAAATTTGCTAAAAGAAAGATGGTTTAATGTCTAAAATGTCCGTGGCTAAGAGATCAACAAACAATTCCTTGTTTATGCCCTGATGCAATTTAATATGGGTCTTATAACACTTTCTTCAAACAGGTTCTTTCACATTTTATTTCTTCAAACAGGTTCTTATAACATGTAGGGGAGAGAGTGAGAGTGAGAGAGAGATGGTTGTAATTTTTTTTTTAATCTTCCACGTTCTTCCACATTTTTTTTAATTACTAAAACTTATTTGATTATTATAAAACAAACTTTTTAATTAATTAATTAATGTGTATTTGATTTTGTTGTTGAACCAAATAAAATAAAATAAGATTGAATGTATATTTAGCTTTTGTTGTGAACCTTAAAAAAAATAAAAAAATAAGTTGTTAACATTAAATATATTAAAAAAGAAAGAAAAAAGATTGAAGGTATATTTAGCTAAAACCTTAAAAAAAAAAAAAAAAAAAGTTGTTAACATTAAATATATTAAAAAAGAAAGAAAAAAGATTGAAGGTATATTTAGCTTTTGTTGTGAACCTTATAAAAAAAAAAAAAAAAAAAGAGTTGTTAACATTAAATATATTAAAAAAAAAAGAAAAAAAAAATGAAGGTATATTTAGCTTTTGTTGTGAACCTTAAAAAAAAAAAAAAAAAGGAGTTGTTAACATTAAATATATTTTAAAAAAAAGAAAAAAAATTGAAGGTATATTTAGCTTTTGTTGTGAACCTTAAAAAAAAAAAAAAAAAAAGTTGTTAACATTAAATATATTTAAAAAAAATGAAGGTATATTTAGCTTTTGTTGTGAACCTTAAAATAAAAAAAAATAAAAAAAAGGAGTTGTTAACATTAAATATATTTTAAAAAAAAGAAAAAAATTTGAAGGTATATTTAGCTTTTGTTGTGAACCTTAATTAAAAAAAAAAAAAAGGAGGTTGTTAACATTAAATATATTAAAAAAGAAAGAAAAAAGATTGAAGATATATTTAGCTTTTGTTGTGAACCTTTAAAAAAAAAAAATTTGTTAACATTAAATATATTAAAAAAAAAGAAAAAAAATTGAAGATATATTTAGCTTTTGTTGTGAACCTTAATTTTTAAAAAAAAAAAAAAAAAAAGAAAAAAAAAAAAGGGAGGTTGTTAACATTAAATATATTAAAAAAGAAGGAAAAAAGATTGAAGGTATATTTAGCTTTTGTTGTAAACCTTAAATAAAAAAATAAAAAAAATAAAAAAAAGTGATTGTTAACATTAAATATAAAAAATAAAAATGGAGATTAAAGTGGGTTGGGGAAAATCCAAACCCATTAGGATATGGGGAGGGTGGTACCCATGGGGAATGGGGAATGGAGAATGGGGAAAATTTATTATAGGGGAATGGGAATGGGGAATTAATATCCACCCCATTAACCCCCATTGCCATCCCTAGTGATATGATAATAAAAAATAAAAAATAAAAAAATGTAGACACACAGTGGCGGAGCCACATGGAGACTAGGGGTCACGTGCCCCCCTCGGTTTTGGATTTATATTTTTTTTTTACATATGTATATAAATAAAATTTTAAACAAAAATAATATTTAGAATAAAATGTCAATAACATTTCTAAATTTATGAGAACAATAGTGATTATTTTATTGAAAATGAAGGGACTATAACAAATTATATTTTTATGTATGAAAATTTTATAAAAAATCTCCATATAAATGTGATATCCATCATTATTGATATGTAAATATAATCAATCTCACGTAAAAGTTACTAGAATGTTAGTTTTATTTACATGTGAAGTTCATCCTTCATATGTTACTTTACTATTAATTGGTGATATCATATGTCAATGATGACGTGATATCAATATTATATAAAATTTTTACTCAAATTTTGTAAAAATTTAATTTATCTTTCCATTATATAATTTTTTTTATATTATCCATGATATACTAGTTATACGCAATACTTTCTTTTTGATTTTACTCAAAATTAATTGTAAAATTTTATGTGAAATACTTTTGTAATAATTTAAGTTTTGTACTTAATATTAATTCAAAAATTATTATTATCTTCTTATTGTTGGTTATGAAAAAAAAAATGAAGTTGTAATTAATATATACCCCTTCTGATTTAGTTTTCTGTCTCCGCCACTGGACACACGCATCACATCACATGTGGACTTCACTCCTTACCACATTACTAGAACTCTCTTTAGAGTTCAAAAATTAAGGCCTTGTTTGGTTTATTTTTGAAAAACAAATTTTGGAGAAAATTTTCTAAGATTTTGTTTTTGTTTTTGTTTTTGTTTTTTTTTTCTAAAATTTTCTATGATTTTGTTTGGTTTAGTGATTTTGGAAAAAAAATTCCAAAATCACTTTCTATCTCCTACACACCAATCAATCACTTTTTCTCTCTCCTCTCTCATTCTCAATCACTTCTTCTCTCACACATATCTACTCAACTACAACAAAATATCAAAACATCTCAAACTCCAATACTTCAAAACTATTTCCAAAATATACAACAAAACAAACCAAAAAAGTTTTTAAACTTTTTCCCTAAATTTTTTTTAAAAAAATTATATCCCAAAACCTATGAAGCATGGGCACTTGGAAAAACATGTCGTACCCGTACTAGATACTTACCGGCGTATGGTACCTCGTATAGTACTTCTGCATACGTACCAGTTACACGAAACACGTACCTAAATTTTTTCTTATTAATTTTTGACGTACCCAAACGTATCTAGTATATACTCAAACTGTACCATACCGTACCTTAGTTGAAATAATATTTTCTTCTAGAGAAAAAACTCATTTCAGTAGACTTCTTTATTTATATTTAGTTTTATGCTCAGTATGATTTTAAAATTAAATTATGGTTTGTAAGTTATTTAATATATTAACATTTAACTTTAATTTATACTTTTACTTTTAGTATTAAATGTTAATTATGGGTTGGATCTAAACAAATTAAACCATTTAATTAATTTTTATATTATTCTGAATTAAAAATAAATATTTTTTTATAAGTATATCAAGCCGTATATATACCCTATTTTTTTTAAATTGTATCGCATTGACATGCTCATATCATACCAGTACCAGTACTCGTATCTGTACCCATGCTTCATGGCCCAAAACTAAACCAAAGACACCTTCAAACTCTCACTCTTTATTCAATAGGGACCAATATGAATGATTATAAGAAGTCAGTTGCTGCCATAAAGACCAATATATAAAGTTATCAGATGCCATTTAAGTGCATCTGATCGAAAAAAAAAAAAAAGGCCATTTAAGTGCAAGACCCCCAAACCAATACAAATAGACAGAATGAATATGACGGGAAGTGATTCTTATTGAATTGAGTTCTAATTTGTTTAAATAATTTAAAATTTTAGATTTTCACACTGTATTTAAAGTACATTTATTTAGTTTTTAACCGATTTTAAATGAATTATAAGCAAATTGATTATGAGTTGAGTTCAAAATAAGTCATTTCGTCTGTCAAGTTTTGATTATATGTTTAAGGCCTTCTTTAGGAAGTTGATTAGTTTAAGCCTCATTTGGGGACTAAAGTCTTTTTGAGTTAAATTATATAAGTGTTCTTTTTTACATAAGTGTATTTATTTGGATCATATCAACTAATATTTTCTCTTTACTTTTCTACATATCTTTTTATAAAAAATTAAAAAGTGCACTTATTTATCAAAAAGTCAAAAAGATACTATAAGTTGTCACATCACTCTTTTTATTTTTTTGCATATCTTTTTATAAAAAGTCAAAAAATTACTAAAATAACATATTCCTAAACAAGGCCTATTTGATTTTTTTGACTATTTTAACCTGACTAAAATAGTTTGTTTTGAAAGTTTGTTGATTTTTTTTAGTTGATTTGATAGTTGTGAAAGAAAAAAATAAAATAATTATAGATTGAATGCGATATTTTGTCTTATTGATTATTTTATTTTTTAATGAGATATTTTAGTACAACTCTCTTCCAAAACACTACCTAAATAATATTACATGATACTTGAAAATTATTGAATAATTATTCCATGTTTGTTATGTCATGATACACAGAAAATCAACACTTCGGGTATAGCCTAAACTTTTTGATTGATCCAAGTGACTCAGGTTTAATGTTATAATAATTGTTTATATTTATTATGATATTTTACTATTGAATAATGTTATATGCATTAATTAGTATATCAATTGATGATATAGCATAATTTAATAAATTTTTAGTATTTGTAATTTATATAATAAGTAGGATCAATAATAATGTCATAACTAGTATTTGTACACTAATTGGTGCAGGTAGAACCACCGTTTACTATTTGATGGAGCAATCTAATTGTTAGTATTGCATTGATGCATTGAAGATATACTCATTACAACAATAATAACAAACATACGGTGGTGTTACATGCACCAATTAGTGTACACACTAGTATATCAACTAGTGTTATGATATTATTATTCACCACATTTATTATACAAATTACAAATATCAAAAACTATACAAATGATATCACATCATCTATTAATATATTAATGTATACATTAATTGATACATATAACAATATTCATAAATATAACATGATATAGAATTTGAGAAATTGACTGATTCAATAAATTTGTTCGGATCGAAATGTGTTAAGAATTTTACTAATCAACTCAAAATAAACAATTTAGTTGGTGGGTCAATAAAGGTGGGTATGATGTGGGTAAGTCCATGAACCTAGATAAACCCACACCTACTACATGATGATTTATTTGTTTTTTTCTTTTTAGCAAGTGAAATGAAATGGATGTTAACAAATGACAATAAATTGATAACAGTTTCTTAAGAATAGTTTAATTTACCAATGGCATAGTTTAATTTAGAGACACTAAGAATTTTACTAATACATGCACAAATATTTTTTTTATATTACCAATTGATAGATGAATAATTATATATATATATATTACAAATTAATGCAGTTAAGAATTTCATCAAATATGTGTAGAATAGGTAGATGAATCATGCTCTAGGGTAGAAATTGATGAATTTTATAATCAATCTTATAGAAATTTGTGAATTAATTTGGTCAAATCCAAGCATATATTGCAAACAAATTTAATTTTGACATACATGTTGACTGTTCCAAAGCCTTCTTTAGGTTTGGGAATATCAACAAGGCAATATGTTTGTCCAATTATTATAAATGTTTAGAAAATGATTTGAACTCCCACAAAGGGCACCCCCATGACCCTCATCTCTTTGATTGGTCAGTTTTTCTTTTTTTTTTCTTTTTTTCCCTTCTCCTCCAATCACCAACCCCCATGTGTGTGTGTGTGTGTTGAGGGATGGTGATTGGAGGGGTCTCAATCACTTCTTTAAATGTTTTTAGTATTTGTAATATTTATATTTTTTTTAAAAATTTATTAAAATATCTTTATTGTTGAGTGAAGACATCATGTAATTTCCCCTATAGCCCATATTAATTGCGGTAATGCCGGGGACCCCAGTGGGGGTGACCCCAGCACCCCCACCTCCACCTTCACGTGGGGCTGCTAATGGAAGGGAAAAAAAAAAAAAAAAACATAATTATGGACTAATCAAAAATCAGTGGGGGTGGTGGAGGTCAACCCCACTGGAGGTTTTATGCATTTTCCTACTAATTGGATCAGACTTTTATTAAATGGGACCGAATAATAATGTGTGCTCATTCAATTATATTCGTTTAAACGTTGAATTTGTTTCTTTCTTTTTTTTTTTATTTTTTTAATAATAACATGCCCACTATTTTTAAGTAAACACATGATTACATACCAGCTGAAAACACCAAATAACTTTTCTCATAAACCAGAATCCGAAGTTATTTGTTGCAATACGAACCAATCTGAATCTATATAGACAAATAGGAATCCAATAATAACAGAGATCTTTAATTTTGAAACTTTAAAAAAAAAATTAGTGATGTAGTGAGAGAAAAAAAATATATGTATATATAGATACACACATCACATCACATATCAACCCTATCCCTTGCCACATTATTAGATTTCTCTTTAAAATTCTAAAATTAAAACTCTTAATCTGTATTCAATAGGAACCAATATGAATCATTATAAGAAGTCAGTTGCTACCATATAGACCAATATATAAAGTTATCAGATGCCATTTAAGTGCATCTGATCCCAAAAAAAAAATGCCATTCAAGTGCAAGGCCCCCAAACCAATCACATATGGATACAAATAGGCAGTATGCATATGACTGTAAGTGATTTTTATTGAATTGTTCTAATTTGTTTAAATAATTTAAAATTTTAATGATTTTTAAAATGTATTTAAAGTACATTTATTTAGTTTTAAACCGATTTTAAATGAATTATAAGCAAACTGATTATGAGTTGAGTTCAAATAATTTGATATTGACTCAAATGTCTTGATAGCATATGTGCTTAATTTAAATTCTTCCTTATTTACTAAATTGACATTTAAGGAATATAATGTATTTTTATTTTTTTTTTATAAAGAAATAAAAATCTCCAGAAAAAATAGTGTGTACTGGAGTGCGCGTAATCAAGTAAAAAACTTCAATTCAAATTTGAGTCATGACTGGAGAAGATATGAAACAATGCTAAAATTTGATTTTTTTTATTTTTATTTTCTAATATGGTTCAACAAGTTTATGGTCTATTTATTTGAAAATATCTTTCACAAAAGCATCAATGTTTGATTCAAATGACCCTCCTGTTTCAATTGCTCGTCGACAAATCTCTCTAATTTCTCCTACTCTTTTCATTATCTCTTTCCTCTCAGGATTCTCCAAATTCATAAACGTTTGTACAAGCTCAGCAATTTTCTCTCTCGTCACCAATTTATCCATCTCCTCATCTTTCTTCACCTTCCACCCAATCTTCCAATCTTCCACAATAAATTTACTAATCAGAGTTTGATCATAAAGCAGGGGCAAAGTAAGGAATGGCACGCCCGCAAAAACACCTTCTATAGTCGAATTCCACCCACAATGAGTCCAAAATCCCCCAACTGAAGAATGGCATAACACCTTCAATTGGTCACACCAAGGCACCACCATCCCTGAACTGCCACAAGCCTCCTTTAACCTGGACGCTTTGTCACGCGCCACCCACAAGCACCGCACACCACTGTCCCGCAACCCAAATACAATTTCATCCATTTGGTCACTTGAAACAGAGAGGAAACTTCCCATCGAAACGTACAAAACAGAGCTCTGAGGTTGAGAGTCTAACCATTTGAGGTAGTCATGATCAGTTTGGCTAGCGATGGTGTGAGAGGTAGGATGTTCAAGATTGAAGTAAGGTATGAGGGGGCCAACAGAATAGATGGGAATTGGAAATTTGAGTTGCAAAGCATCAACAACGGGAGATTCGAGCTCGTAGATAGAGGAGAACAATAGATATTGTGATTTAGGCACTTTGGAAATCACGTGAAAGGCTTTAAGCAAGCCTTGTTTATCCTCCACGTGGAAGATGGTGGGAAGATCTGCTAATCGGATTGGAGATAGTCCAGGAATATACTCCACCCGTTCTTCTCCTCTCTCTATCATTTGATGGAAGCATTCAAGTCAATTTCATCAATGTCCTGTAAATGGAAATACTAATGCATACAAACAGAAAAAATCTAACCAGAAATATGATTTTTTTTTTATTTTAATTATAGATAGTGAACATGTAATCTAGTAAAATTGGTTCTCATGTCCAACATGTAACCTGACCTGTTATTTATTGGATCATACACTAGAGAGTACCCAGTTGACCCATTAACATTTCAATTTAAGCTGGAAAATTGTTTTGGGAAGAATAATGCTATATTTACACAATTTTTCTTCCTCAATTCTCTCTGAATGAGTTTCTTAGCGGAAAAAAATCAAGGAGAAAATTTGTGTGACTAAAACATTTTTGTTTTGGGAATTGGATATTTTGATTTGCTTGTTGATTTTATATGAAAAGATGTGTAGAAAAATAGATAAAGTGTTTGGAAGAGTTTTTGAAACATAATTCCATCAGTTAGTTTGAGTGCTACGTTTGGTTAGTGATTTCAAAAATTGATGCCACACCCATTTTGAAAACATGTCTACCCGGTTATCCTCCTGGATATCATCGGACGTCCGACCGGTCATTCGATAGGTTGACCAGAATAGTTTTTTTTTTTTTTTTTTTTTATAGCACCTGTTATTTTTATATTTTAAATAAAAAAATATTTTCAAAATTTTTTAAATTTTTTTATGAGTTTTGAATATAATTTTGGATTGTAGATTTGGTTATGAGTCGTAAGTTTTTAAATAAAATATCATATGTCATATCAAAAATTTCAAACTTAATTCAAAACTTATAATCAAACAAAATTTTCACACTCAAATTATTTAAAACTCACAAACTCAAAATACAACTATATTATCAAATCATAATTCTAAAATTCTATCAAACGCCATTGCTTCGTTAGAGTTTTTCAAAAAAATTTACTTTCTTATTTTCCGTATTTTTTTGTTTTCACTGAATTTTTTTAATATTTTAAGTAATTTTTTTAATTTTTAGACATACCTAACATAAATATACCTAAAAAGTAAAAAATTTATAAAAAAAAACTTTTTAAAAATTTACTAAATACCAAAAATACAAAAATTAATAACGAGAAATCATTACATTTTTTGTATTTTTATGTATTTATTATTTTTTAAAATATTTTTTCATAAATTTTTTACTTTTTAGATACTCTAACTAAAATGCATCTAAAAAAGTAAAAAAAATGTTTAAAATTTTACAAATATTCACTAAAAAATACAAAAATTAAAAAATTCAATTTTCAAAAAACTTAATTCAAAAAATTCAAACCAAACACGCTGAATAATTTTTGAGTTTTTGAATGTTTTGGACTATTGCCAAAACAGTACAAAGTAAAGTTGAGTTTTATAAGTTTTAGTTCCCTAGAATAAAATTGAAGTGAGGCATAATGAAATATTTATTTCTTATCCTTTTTCAGAATGACCATCCAATTATAATGTTGAATAATAATTTTATTTTCAATGTATGTTTTTTAATAAACAAAGCGTGATAGTAAATATTCTAGGTATGGTATGCTTTGACTACCTGATAAATCAACCGGGAAATGGCCGTTCTGGACGAGGAGGTCAAAATGGTAAATTAACGAATACATCGACGCCGGAATCGGCCAAAGCGAAGCCACCGGAATATTCCTTCTGTTCCCAACTTCAACTGCCCAGCTCAAAAGACCATCGGCTACGATGATAGTCGCCGGTGTCTCTAGCCGATCGAGGAGCCGCTCAAATGGCTCTTCCATTTTCGTCATGGTAGCTTCGATGAAGGCGGCCATGTTGGCTGCTCGGACCAGCTCCGAAGGCAAGACGTTTGGGATGGTGAGGAATCGGATGTTGTCCGGCTTGGGATCAGAGCCGATGAAGCCAAGCCACTCCTCGGTGACGACGAAGGTGACGAGTATGTGCTGGCTCCGGGAAGCCAGTAACTTGCAGAGGTTCATCATGGGGTTGATGTGTCCCCTCCCTGCGGAAGGCATAGCCACCACGTGGCATGTGGCCATTGGTCCAACACGTTCCAGAGCCATGACTTTGTGTTGTATTGTATGAATCTGAGTGAAAATGGAGTCTTATTCATATGCTTTATATAGTGGACAACTTTCAAGGAACCATCATGTGGCCAGGGCCGGTCCTGAGGGCAGGCAAGAGAGGCCTGCGTCTTGGACCTCAAATTTGGACTGAAAATAGAGATTCTTAAATATAATTTTGTGTTTTAAATATTAAAAAAAGACTCAAATATTATAGGCCTAATAGAACATGGGGCTCAAAAAAAAAACAATAAGACTAGATTTTTATTTTTTTTAAATATTTGTAATGATTGTTTCCTATCTTAATATATGAAGTAAATTTTTATTTATAATTTTAATGATTATATGTGCAAGTAAATTTTTTTGTGATTATAAACAAATAAAAAGTTGTAACTTATCGTTTTATCTATGAATTTTTTTTTTTTTATTTTTAATGTAAGAGGACCTTATTTCCAAAGTTCGCCTTGGGCCCCCTAAATCTCAGGGCCGGCCCTACATGTGGGGGAGTGACCACCGAGGGCGGTGGCCCAGTAGTGAAGGCATTATCTTCCCACAGTCATGAGTCAAGTTCGACTTTTAGGAGGCGTGAAAATCTTAGGATTTTTAGGGGCTCTCTGCGGAGGCCTCGCGCACTCTGATCGAAACTTGTCCGTGACTGGGGCAGTTGATGAGCTCCATTGGTACCTCAGTGGTAGGTCCCTTCCTATGGGTTGGGTTAAATCAGGCCGGCAACCGATTACCCCGGGACCTAGACCTACGGATGTCGTGATGACACCTCATAACATTCTTTTTCCAGATCAAAAAAAAAAAAAAAAATCATGCGGCGGAGTGATTATTAGATTGTGCGGTTTTATAGTATTATAATTGATAATAAATGTATAGTATTATAATATTATAATGAGTGATTAAAAAATATGAATAATTTTAATAAAGTAGCATCAACATGTCATATTTCAAAAATACTTGATAATTTTTCTGTGTGGCGCGAGAGATTTTTTTGGTGATTAGAATTACTTGTTTAGATTGATTTTTTTTAAATTGAATTTTTTATTATTTTTAGCAAATTTTTTAAGTATTTTTTTATTTTTTAGATGGACATAACTTAAATGAACTTAAAAAATAATATAAAATACGATCGCGATTGGTAGCTCGAGATTTTTGGCTCGAAAAGTTGAGAGAGAATGAGGAGGAGGAGGGAGAGGCTGGAGGAGGGGCGGAGGAGGAAGAGGAAGGACTGGAGGGGGGCCAACATATCGGGGTGGAGGCGGAGGCGGAGGAAGGGCAGGGGCGGGGGCTGCGAGGCAGAGGTTGCGACGACGATCGGCGGATGCGGGGCTGCGACGATCGGGCAGAGGCGACGGCGGAGGGCTGCGACGGAGGGCAGAAGGCTGCGATGGACGACCTGCCTCCTCTCTCTCTCTCTCTTTCTCTCTCTCCCTCTCCCTTTCCTCTCCCTCTGTTTCAGACCAGCATGACGAAGAAGAAGAAGAAGAAGAAAAAGACAGCCCAAAACGACCCAAAACAACGTCGTTTTGGGCTGTCGAGCCAAAATCGAGCCACGATTTCAAGCTACCAGTCATTTTCGTATAAAATATTGCTATTCAGATTAAAAAATTAGACAATTTTTATATTCATTAATGTGACACTCTATTAAAATATATAAGTCAGCTTTCTCTCTCATTTATTTTCTATCATCAACCAATCATTTTATTGACACATCATTAAATTTAGAAAGTAAAATTTTATATTATTTTTTAATAAGATATTTATAAAAAAAATATATTTAAAAAATTCAATAATGAGAGATGTTTAATTTTGTGATTGATTTTGGGAAAATATAATTGATTTTGATGATTGAGGCATAGCAGAAAAATCAACGGAGGGTTGTTAATTGATGTGAGCTTACCTAACCCTGTTGACAAAAGCAAAATAAAATGATAATCAATGGATGTTTCTAGGGATTATTTGGGATAAATTATATAAGTGTATTTTTTAATTTTTTTTGAATAAAAATATAAAGGAAAAAAAAGATGATTATTTGAGATAATTTTATAATTTTTATGAAAAAATATGTATTCAAATATTATATAAAATAATAAAATTATCGTATTATCCCTAATGCCCCATATGCTTATTGACCGTGATTGGTTGTTTTGAAGTTGCGTGGTGGCAGCATACTTCAAAAGATATATATATATATATATATATCTAATTTTTTTTGTTTTTTTTTTTCAACAAGTTTCCTGTTCACACGTGAAGTTGAGGGAAAATGCCCCGGAGCTCTAATTAGAGTTGAAAAAGGACAGCTCTAATGAGCTGTCACCCATTTAAAAAAAAAAAAAAAAAAAAAAACAGTGAAGTAGAAGACAAAAAAAATGTAGAAAAAGACAAATTAGTGCTATTTTAGTGCTCTTTTTTTAGAGCTCCGAAGCATTACTGGAAGTTGAGCTTGTACCATCACTCCAATACAAAGTTGGCTTATACTTTTTTTTTTACATCTGCCTGCGCAATTTTTTTTTTGTTTGGGTTAATAGTGATAATTTTTTAACTCTTTTAGTAATTTTTTAACTTTTTATCTTTTATAGAATATGCCAAACAATGACTTAGTTTCAATAATGATAGAAACCCCACAAAATACAACCTCATAATTTTCAAAATGATTTGAACTATTCATATCACTGTTAAATAAAACTTTTTTTAAAAAAACTAAACACATCAATAATTAATACATCAATAAAAATCATGAAAGTGCTCTTCTATGGGAATTCCAAACATTTTGCTTTTAATTTTTTGGACTGGTTTAGATTATTTGCTTCAAAGTCAGAGACACGTGCATGGACCAACGTATGTTCGGGGAACTTTGCTTCAAAGTCAGAGACACGTGCATGAACCAACAGATGTTCCCCCGCCGCCCGGGGGGTGGGAATTTGGATCATCGGCCGCCTTACCCGGCAGCCCCCAAAACGACGTCGTTTTGGGGGTATTTTTTTTTTTTTTTTTTTTTTTCGTTCATGCTTTCTCTCTCTTCGAAACCAGAGAGGAGGGGAGGGGGAGAAGAGGGAGGAGGGAGGGGGAGGAGCGAGCTTGCCGTCACAGCTCGTCGCCTCGCCGCCGGCCGTCGCAGCCGTCCGATCGTCGCCCGGTGCAGCTCGTCGCAGCAGCTGCACCGTCGCACCGCCGTCTCCTCCGCCTCCGCCTCCGCCTCCTCCTCCTCCTCCTCCTCCTCCCCCACTGGTTATGGCCCCCTCCAGTCCGGCCCACCGGCGACTCCCTCTTCTTCTCCCTTCCTCTCTCTCTTCTTCCCCTTTCCTCCCCCTCTCTCTCTTCTTCCCCTCCCTCTCCTCTGGTTCTGTGTTCGAACAAGGAAGAAGAAAAGAAAAAAAAAAAAAAAAAAAAAAAAGGAAGAAACCCCCAAAACGACGTCGTTTTGGGGGGGCGGCTGGGACGGCCGCCGAAAAGGGCGGCCGAGGATCCTTGCTCGGGGGGGTGGGGGTGGGTGTTTGCTGGTGGTGGAATTTTTAGGTCGCCTTTAGTTTACTTTTAGAATAGCAAAAAAAAAAATTAAAATTAAAATTAATTTTTTTTTCAAAATTTATAATTAAATACATAATTCAAAAATTATTTTTAAAACTCATAAATACACACATAATTCAAACTCTCAATTCAAAACTCATGATTAAACTTTTTTCAAAATTCTATTTAACAAAAAATCAAAAAAATAATTTTTTATTTTGTTCTTTAAAATTATTTTTTATTTTATATTATTTTGAAAAATATTTTGTTTATTTTTATTTTTGAAGAGAAATATATATTTTTTGTTTTTCTCAAAAAATATTTTATTATTTTTGTAAGTATTGACCAAATAATTTATTTTGATTTAGATATATATAGGTGATCCAAAAAAATTTAAAATTTAAAAAAAAATTAAATATTTTAAAAAAAGTAAAAAATATTTAAAATATTGAAAAGATTATATATTTAAAATTTAAAAAATAAAATTTTCTTAAATATTTTTAAATATTTAAAAATTTCAAAAATTTCAAAATACAATTCAAAACTTTTTTCAAATCTCAAAAACACTTTTTCAAACATTTTTCAAAACTCATAATATTCTCTTTTTAAAATTTAAAATATAACTTAAAACTCAAAATATAATTTCACACCCAATTTATAATTTTAAAAAGGGTTCGTTTGGGATGTGAGTTGGCTTTTTAACTATTTTAGCTTAGGCTAAAATGTCTCGTTTGGAATAAGCTTTTTGATTTTTTTGACTATTGTGAGAGAAAAAATAAAATGATTATAGATTGAATGTGATATTTTATCTTATTAAGTTAAAAAACTTATTTTATCTTTTTATAACTAAAATAATCAAAAATTTATAAAATCTGGCATGCCAAACCAAGGCTAAACCAATCGGAGTTAGTTTTTTGGGCTGAAACTGCTTTAGATTAATTTGACGTCAAAATTAGACACGTGCATGGACTAACATATGAACCAATACATGAAATTAAAAAATGGTTGTGAGTATTAAAAATGGAGTTTTAATAGCATCACTAATGATGTGACAGTGGGCATTCACTACCTGTGCCTTATTTTTTTTTTTTATTTAGGCATTCTTAATGTATTGGTATTATTAATAAATTTTTTTTTAATGATATGAATCATTGTTGATATGAGATTACCAATGCCATTAAGTGCAATGCTCCCCAAAGCAATCATATATGGGATACAAATTCGCAGTATGCATACGTCTGTAAATGAGTTTTATTAAATTGAGTAGTAATTTGTTTAAATAATTTAAAATTTTATTGAGTTTAGAAAGTATTTAAATTTGATTTATTTAGATTTTGACTAATCTTAAATAAATTATAATCAATTCATCATAAGTTGAGATCAAATAATTTAATCTTGACTCAAATATTCCAATAGCATATTTGCTTAATTTAAATTTTTGCTTATCTACTAAATTGAGATTTCAGAAATATGTATATTTTTATAAAATATATAAATATAAATCTACAAAAAAATTATTATTAGAGTGCATCTAATCAAGTAAAAACATCTATTTAAATTTGAATAGTGACTGGAGAAGGGATGAAACATTGTTAAATTTTTATTTTTTAACATAGTACAACAAGTTTATGGACTGCTCATTTGGAAATATCATTGACAAAAGCATCGAGGTTTGATTCAGATGACCCTCCTTTTGCAATTGCTTGTCGACAAAGCTCTCTAATTTCTCTAGCTCTTTTCATCATCTCTTTCCTCTCAAGATTCTCCGAATTCATAAACGTTTGTACAAGTTCAGCAATTTCCTCTCTCGTCACCAACTTATCCATTTTCCCATCTTTCTTCACCTTCCACCCAATCTTCCAATCTTCCACAACAAATTTACTGATTGGAGTTTGATCCATATATTCACCCAAAAAAAGAGTTTGATCCATAAGCAGAGGCAGAGTAAGGAATGGCACACCCGCAAACACACTTTCCATAGTTGAATTCCACCCGCAATGAGTCCAAAATCCCCCAATTGAAGAATGACACAACACCTTCAATTGATCACACCAAGGCACCACCTTCCCTGCGCTGCCACAAGCTCCCTTTAACATCGACGCTTTGTCACCGCCACCCACAAGCACCGCACGCCACTATCCCGCAACCCAACTACAATTTCATCCATTTGGGCACTTGAAACAAAGAGGAAACTTGCCAACGAAACGTACAAAACAGAGCTCCGCGGTTGAGAGTCTAACCATTTGAGGTAATCATGATCGGTTTGGCTAGCGATAGTGTGAGAGATAGGATGTTCAAGATTGAAGTAAGGTACGAAGGGGTCGAAAGAATAGATGGGAAATGGAAATTTGGGTTTTAAAGCATTGATGACTTGAGCTTCGAGCTCGAATATGGAGGAGAACAAGAGATATTGGGCTTTGGTGACATTGGAAATCAGATTAATAGATTTATACAAGAGTTGGTGACCATTCAAATTAACAGCTTTATTTTATTTTTTTTATTGTAAACAAATTTAATTTGACAATTCTTTTTTTTTTTTTTTGGTAAACTGGAACTAATAGATAAATTAAGTAGAATAGTACAAAGTTCTGGGATAACTAATCCCGTGAGCGTCATCATACAGTTGATTAGCAATACATGGGGAAGCAAAGTCAAAAATATGTAAGCTATCAACTATAGGGGAGGCCTGATTTGCTAGAATACCCTTCGCCGTAGATATGATTAAGCACTTGGACGCTCAGTTGCTCTAAGAGGAACCTGCAATCATGAATTAAATTACTCAAGTGGTGATTAGCATTTTCTTTACCCATGATGAGTTGTTTGACAAGTAAGGAGTCAGTTTCCACTTCAATGTTTATGTAGCCTTTATCAAGAGCCAAATTTAGGCCATCTCGAAGTGCCCAAAATTCAGCTTCGACACTTGAAGCAATACCAATGTTTTTACAAAAACCTGTAACCCATTGGCCCCATTTATCTCTAATAATTCCTCCTCCAAAGGCAAGCCCAGGACAGCCCTTGGTTGAACCATCAGTGTTTAATTTGTAGTTGCAAAGATGGGGAGGGTGCCAAGAGATATGTTGGATGGATTGTGTTCGAGTAGTTACCAATGGGTTAGAAGTGTGCTGCCATTCAAGAGCTAAGGCAATGACAAGTGAAGGGTTGAAAGGGGTAGGGTTGGTTAGAGAGAAGCAATGGGAATTTCTAGCTTTCCAAAGAGACCAACAGACAATAAGGAAAATAATGGACCAAGCAACATTGGTGGGATGGGGTTCACAGAATGACAATTAGTGCGGATCCAATCCATGAAGGCAAGGTTGAAAGAGCCCTTGAGAGGTGGAAGAATCCCAATGGAGTTCCAGTGATCTTGTGAGATTGGGCAATCTTGAAGAAGATGGCAAATGGTTTCGAGTGCAAGCGACCAAAGGGGGCAGGTATCGTCGGTAGTGATGTTTCGACAAAAAAAGAGGGTTTTGGTGATGATACGTTGATGAAGACAAAGCCAAAGGAAGTGGGTTATGCTGGGGCTAGCATGGATGTACCAGATCCAATCCCAATTAGACAAAAGGGGGGATGTGATGAAATTTTTTGTAAGAAGATAGGCAGATTTAGATTGAAAATCATCATTCATAGAAAAGTTCCAAACAGCTTGATCGACACCTGAAGAAAACCAAGGAAGAGTGATACTTTTGACCTTGATACCAATGGAGGGAGGGAGAACAAAAGAGATGGTGGAGAGTTCCCATGAATTATTACACCAACAGTCACTAATTTTCAAAGACTCTTCGTCCCTAGTGAGAGTACCAGAAATAAGATTCCTAAGTATACCAATTCCCGACCAGTTATGCAACCAAAAAGAAGTGTTAAAGCCATTCCTAAGAAGGATTTTGGTTCCTTTTTCGATAATACTATTACCTTTTTGGATACCTCTCTAAGTCAGTGAAGCTCTATTGATTCTAAGGTTGGGATTGTTGTACTTTGCACCAAGAATTTTGACCCACAAGGCTACTTTATCACGTTGCAAGCGCCAACCTTATTTAGCCATCGCAACACGGTTAACAAAGTTAGCTTGCCTAAAGCCCAAACCTCCAAAGGTTTTAGGTTTGGTCACAGTATCCCAACTAATGCCACATGTTGACTGTTCCAAAGCTTCCTTTAGGTTTGGGAATATCAACACGACAATGTGTTTGTCCAATTATCATAAGTATTTTTAGTGTTTGCAATATTTTTATTTTTTTAAAAAAAAATTATTAGAATATCTTTATTGTTTGAGTGAACACATAATCAGGGTGTCGTTTGGTAACACTTACGTTTTCAGTTTTCTGTTTATATTTACAAAAATTTTAAAAACTCAAATAAAAACTTGTTTGGTAAATTTTTGATTTATAAATCAGTGGTCTCAGTTTATAAATTTGGCCAAAAAATGTAAACTCAAAAAATGTGTTTCCGTTTTGAGTTTTGAATTTTGAATTTTCAGTTTTTTTTTTTTTATCACCCAACACTAGCCACCACCCGCCACCATTTTCCACCACCAGTCTTCCGCCACCACCACCTACCACCCACTCCCCACCACCACCTGCCACCACCACCCACCTACCACTCACCACGCACCACCCATCTGCCACCCACTCGCCACCACCACCCACCCCTCGCCATGACCACCACCACCACCACCACCCGCCACTACCATCCACCGCCCGCCACCACCACCCGCCACCCACCTGCCACCACCATCCACCACCCGTCACCCACCTGCCACCATCACCCACCACCCATCACCACCACCACCACCACCCACTAGTTACCACCCGCCACCGTCACCCACCCACCCACCACCACCACCCCGCCATCCGCCATCCTCCTGCCACCACCACTCGCCGCCACCACCACCACCACCACCACCCACTCGCTACCACCCACCACCCGCCACCGTCACCCACCCACCCACCATCACCACCCGCCATCACCTGCCATCCGCCACCCACTCGCTACCACCTGCCACCATTACCCACCCACCCATCAACACCACTGCCACCACCACCCACCCACCACCATCCGCCATCCGCCATCCGCCACCCACCTGCCACTACCACCCACCACCCGCCACCGTCACCCACCCACCCACCCACCACCACCCGCCACCACCCGCTACCCACCACCCACCGTCACCACTTTCCACCACCATCTTCGGCCGCCACTTGCCACCATTTGCCATTTCTTACTCTTTTTTATATTTTTAAATTTTTTTAAACATTTTGTCAATTACGAAACGCGTTTGTAGTTTATGTTTTTCTAAAAATAAACAAAAAATAAACAAAAATCAGTTTATAAAAATTTTATAAATATAAACTGAAAACGTAAACGTTACCAAACAGACCCTGTTTTAAAAACATTAGGGGTGTTTTGGGAACTTGGCTTTTAGTCACTTTTTTAGGTTTGTTGCAAAAGCTAAAAGTTGACTTTTTTGTATTTAAAGACATTTGGAAAGTTCGTTTTTAGCCACTGGTGAAATTGCAATTCTACCCTCTCATGGGTCAAAATGTACTATATGGGTGAAGTTACAAATATTTTAAATTGAATGGGAATAATTTAGTTATTTTATTGTGATTTGACATCATAAATAAATATTAATCAAAAAAATCAACAGTACTTTTTTACCAACTTTCTAAATCATTTATCTAAAAAAGTCAAAAACTTAAACGAAGCTCAAAAAATTATTTTTTACCACCTTCCAAAATAGGCGTAGATAACTTCCCCCAATAGCCCATATTAAATGGATCAGAAATTATTAAGTCGGACCGAATAATAATGTGTGCTCATTCAATTAGTTTTGAGAAGTTAGTAAAAAGTTAGTTTTTTAGCTTTTTTAATTTATTTTGTTTTTTTGTGAATAAGTTATGTAAGAGATGATGTGACCTAAAATTAATAAAAAGCTGAAAGCTGACTTTTTACCAGCTTCCAAAACAGCTTACAAACGTTGAATTTGTTTCTACTTTTAAGTTTGGGAAGACTAAATAAATGCACTTTTTGACTTTTTATGAAATATGGGTTGGATTTGGGTTGGGTTTGAAGTGATGTGTTAGAGAGGTGATGTGACTTAAATAAGATGATGTGACTTAAATAGGATAGTGACTTTTTGACTTTTTAAATTTTTTTGAGGTTGCCAAACTTAGCCTTAACATGCCCACTATTTTTAAGTAAACACCTGATTACATAGCAGTTGGAAACACCAAATAACTTTTCTCATAAACCAGAATCAGAAGTCATTATAAGAAGTCAGTTGCTAAAAAAAAAAAATGCCATTTAAGTGCAAGGCCCCAAAACCAATCATATATGGATGCAAATAGGCAGTATGCATATGACTGTAAGTGATTTTTATTGAATTAATGATTTTTAAAATGTATTTAAAGTACATTTATTCAGTTTTTAACCAATTTTAAATGAAATATAAACAAACAGATTATGAATTGAGTTCAAATAATTTGATATTGACTCAAATGTCTTGATAGCATATGTGCTTAATTTAAATTTTTACTTATTTACTAAATTGACATTTAAGGAATATAATTTTTTTTTTATATAAAAAATAAAAAATAAAAATCTACAGGAAAAAAATAGTGTTTACTCGAGTGCATGTAATCAAGTAAAAAAATTCAATTCAAATTTGAGTCATGACTGGAGAAGATATGAAACAATGCTAAAATTTGAATTTTTTTTTTTTTTTTTTTTTTTAAATATAGTTCAACAAGTTTATGGTCTATTTATTTGAAAATATCTTTCAGAAAAGCATCAATGTTTGATTCAAATGACCCTCCTTTTTTAATTGCTCGTCGACAAATCTCTCTAATTTCTCTTACCCTTTTCATCATCTCTTTCCTCTCAGGATTCTCCAAATTCATAAACGTTTGTACAAGCTCAGCAATTTCCTCTCTCGTTACCAACTTATCAATCTCCTCATCTTTCTTCACCTTCCACCCAATCTTCCAATCTTCCACAATAAATTTACTGATCAGAATTTGATCCATAAGCAGAGGCAAAGTAAGGAATGGCACGCCCGCAAAAACACTTTCCATAGTCGAATTCCACCCACAATGAGTCCAAAATCCCCCAACTGAAGAATGGCATAACACCTTCAATTGGTCACACCAAGGCACCACCATCCCTGAACTGCCACAAGCCTCCTTTAACCTGGACGCTTTGTCACGCGCCACCCACAAGCACCGCACACCACTGTCCCGCAACCCAGCTACAATTTCATCCATTTGGTCACTTGAAACAGAGAGGAAACTTCCCATCGAAACGTACAAAACAGAGCTCTGAGGTTGAGAGTCTAACCATTTGAGGTAGTCATGATCGGTTTGGCTAGCGATGGTGTGAGAGGGAGGAAGTTCAAGATTGAAGTAAGGTATGAGGGGGCCAAAAGAATAGATGGGAATTGGAAATTTGAGTTGCAAAGCATCAACAACTGGAGATTCGAGCTCGTAGATAGAGGAGAACAATAGATATTTTGATTGAGGCACTTTGGAAATCATATAGAAGGCCTTACGCAAGCGTTGTTGATCCTTCGTGTGGAAAATGGTTGGAAGGTCTGCTAATCGGATTGGAGATAGTCCAGGAATGTACTCCACCCGTTCTTCTCCTCTCTCTATCATTTGATGGAAGCATTCAAGTCAATTTCATCAATGTCATGTAAATGGAAATACTAATGCTTACAAACAGAAAAAAAATCTAACCAGAAATATAATTTTATTTTATTTTATTTTTTTTAATTATAGAGAGTGAACATGTAATCTAGTAAAATTGGTTCTGATGTCCAACATGTAACCTGACCTGTTATTTATTGGATCATATACTAGAGAGTAGCCAGATGACCCATTAACATTTCAATTTGGGCTGGAAAATTGTTTCGAGAAGAATAATGTTATATTCACACAATTTTTCTCTCCGAATGAGTTTCTTACCAGTAAAAAAATCAAGGAAAAAATTTATGTGAATGAAACATTTTTGTTTTGAGAATTGGATATTTTGATTTTTATTTTGATTTTATATGAGACGATGTGTAAAAAAATAAGAAAATTAATTGATTTTTTATAATATTTTTTGGGTTTTTGAATGTTTTAGACTATTGCCAAAACAATACAAAGTAAAATTGAGTTTTGTAAGTTTAATTCACTAGAATAAAATTAAAGTGAGGCAGAATGGAATATTTATTTCTTATTCTTTTTCAGAATGACCATTCAATTATAATATTGAATAATAATTCTATTTTTAATTTTTTTTTTAAATAAACAAAGCGTAATGGTAAATATTCTAATGAATAATCATTACGCTATACTTTTATGGGAGCTTTTTTGATAAATTTTCTTTTTAAGAATTTTATTACATCTAATTTATAAATTTTTTTACTATTTTATTAGATTTTATTTGAAGTATGAAGACTAAAACAACTCCAATCTCTCATGCCCTCTATTAATATTGATATTTAATATTGATTTTTATTATGTTTTGGTGGTTCCCATATATCAGTATATTAACTGTTATTATATTCGTATTAATTTGCAATGAATTTTTGTTATTATGTTGCCAATTATATGATGTGAATATTCACATCATTATATTCACATTAATTTGAAATGAATTTTTCTCATTGTGTTGTCAATTACATGATGTGAATATTCATACTAAAACATACTAATGTGAACGTTCACATCACTACATATTGTGATTAAAAATGTGTTGTTAATTAAAAATATAATATGTTGTGAACATTCACATCATTACATTAGATGAGAGAGAATTTTTCAAAAAGATATTGTAAACGTTCACGTCAGATGAGAGAATGTTCACATTATTTTTAATATGTTGTCAATTAAAAATATATTCACATCAGATGAGAGAGAATGTTCACATTATTTTTAATGTGTCGTTAATTAAAAATATATTCACATTATATAATAATATAAAATAATAACATCAATATTATTTAATTTGTGTATAAAATTTTATATGCCTTGGTCCTTTCTCTTCTCTCTCTACATTAAATATCAACATTAAATATCAATATTAAATATAAGGGCATAAGAGTCCAAGAAAATAATGTAAATCAATAAAAAAAAATTTTATGGAATAAAAATATAAATATATGGGACTAAGTGAGTTAAAAAATTCCTTCATAAATTTCTTGAGTTAGTATACTTCTAAATAGAATTTATCAACCAAAAAATCCCTACTTTTATTTCAATGATGTAAATACTTTCTTATTAGACTCTCACTTATTTATGTTAAGCGATTAAAATTAATTTTTTGATGAAAAATAAATTCACAAAATGACTTAAGAAAAAATTTCCCACAAAAAGGGAAATCAAACGAAGACCTAAAAATACCACCAGGGTTGGTGGCCTGGTGGAGGAAGTGGCCCATTCCCTAGCCAAGGAACCAGGGTCGATTCCTGGGAGGGGCATTTGAGATCACTCTCTGTGAGCAATGCCTTTACTCCCCTCGGTCCCTGGCCTCTGCTGCGACGTGGGGTTCACCCTCCATTGGTGCCCTGGTGGTGGGTCCCCCACTTGGTGGGGGTTAATTCCTAGCTGGCAACCGGTTACCCCGGGGCTAGGGCCCAACGGGGCTGTGATGACACCACAGAGCCATTTTTTTCCTGGTTCAAAAATAAATAAATAAAATAAAAAAAAATAAAATAATATGATCTTGGTGATTAAAATTCACTACATCTACATCAAGTGAAATTTTTAATCAAGTCTAAATTGAAATATGACTAGCCCAACCGTACATTAACCACATTTGAAGATGTAGCGATGTAGTACAGCGAGTTATGGTATGCTTTGACGTACCTGATAAATCAATCGGGAAATGCCCGTTCTGGACGAGGAGGTCAAAATGGTACATTAACGAATACACCGACGCCGGCATCGGCCAAAGCGAAGCCACCAGAGTGATTATTGGATTTACAAAAGAGATAAAGGAAATGAGTGAGATTGTTTGATTACAAAAATCAAACTAATAAATAAAAATAAATAAGTAAAAACAGATTTTTATTTTGTTACAAAAACAAAATCAAAATCTGATTTAAATAAATAAAACAGAAAATTAACAACCTACTTGATTAATTTCTTGAACAATATTCTGATCAAGTCCAGTGTTTGACACTGTGTCCTTAAGACAAATTCGTCCTCTTCATGGTGCTAACAGAATGTGGACGTCTATCTCCTAGAATAAAATGATCAACAACGAATAAATGCAGCACTACAATTTATTCGCACAACGAACACACTAAGTATATACACTCTTTCTCACAGAAATTAATGTAGCAAAATGCAGAGATTATTTGTAGAGGAGAAGTATGAAATTGTGAATGAAAACATCAAATGAGGGTTGCCTATTTATAGATGTAGTGGTGGCTTTTCAATTTGAATTAAACAGGTACCAAACTTGTTTGAACAGGTGCAACACTGTTTCAACAGATAACCGAATCTGTTCGGTTTAATTTGCATAGATTTAAATCTGTTTGAATTTAAATTTAAATAGGTAGTTTTCCTTGAATTAAATGGACAGATTTTGATAAAAAATTTAATAAATTCTTTAAATTTCTAGCATTACTGATCAGTGGCCAACAATAACTAGCATTATGAGCCGCACATTAACTAGAAAATAATATCATCAAATAAATAATAAAAAAAACAAAATTATAGATCCAACGGTGAAAAAACAGCTTATCTTCTCCGCAGCTTGTCGACCCTTCTGGATACCGCCTGTACAGCCTTTCTTCCCTCTATTTATCGATTCTTTCACTGCAAATTAATGTGAATTATAGCTCTCTGCCACCAGCTTCGATCAGGTAGGTATTCCTGTTTCTCTCTCTAAAACTCATCAATCTGTTTTTGTGTTAATTTGTTTCGTTTTGTAATTTGTTGCTCATTGTTGAATGGCTTGATTTTTTTTTTTTTTGGGAAAATTTTTCAGGGCTTTGGGTTTTCGAAAATCGAGAATAATGTCTCATATCCTTATGATATGTTTCTTTTCTCTGATTTAAGATCGACCTGTTGCTTTCCTATTTTGATGGCTTTTAGCAGCGTTTTTTTGGCAAATTTTTTTTTAATAAAAGCATAACAAGGTTTTGTTAGGCCCTCTGTGTGGTTGCCGAGAAAATTTAAGATCATGATTGTATTTTTTCAAATCTTTTTCGATCTCAAATAATTAAATTTACGTGAAGAAACTATGAAAATAAGAAAGTTATTTTCCTGCATTTTCTCAGCAACCAAATAGAATGCTTGTGTGGGATTTTGATATGCGTTAGTGGACCTTAACTTTAGCGAACGCGGTAGCCAAAGGGATCGAGATCGAGAAAGGGCTCAAGCCAGGGTAGGAAACTAGGCCAGGCAGCCAAAGGAAGATGGTTTAACACCTGAACAAAGGAGAGAGAGGTTTTGTATCTATCTCTCCAAAATTTGTTTCTTATCAGACCTAATTTTTAATTCTAATTTGGGTATTGAATTTTGATAATTAGGGATGCGAGAGCACTTCAAGAGAAATTGGCGAAAAAAGCAGCACAAGGGAAGAACAATAATAGTGTAGCTAATACTAAGAATAAGAAGTAATGGGTAAAGAGTTAATGAGTAGTAGTGATAAGAAATGTTGTGTGCTGTATCAGATCTCTGGGCTTTGGATTTGAAGTCATGCAGATTATGTCATTTTGTGTAGGTAGTGAACAAATCAAGATTTACTTGGTTTGGGCATTTTATGTATGTTGACTTCTGTACCCTTAATTTATGTCTGATTTGGAATGCAATTTATTGTTAGATTTTACAATGATTTTGTGTTTCATTTTGCTTAAATTGGTCTTGAAAGTGTTTTTTGATTCATCTTGCTGAAAATTTCACCACTAAACATACGATAATCTTTTGAATTGGGGAAAAGTTAGACATGAAAGATTGGAAAAGCTTTATTGTGGGTATTCCACTACAAAACATTACAAAAGAGAACAATCAGAAAGAACATAGGTAGAGCATGGCTTCCAATAGAAGGGAAGGAAAAGATGCATGCAACAACTTGTCCTGACAATGCATTAGTAGCCAAGAGCTTGGAATTCTCAACAAAGTTTTACAATAAAACTGTCTAAATTTTGTTCGATAGTCTAAACACTGACATGCACACAGCACATCAAGTAAATGATGGATTCATTTGGAGATATTCTTGATAAAAGCATCCAGGTTTGATTCAGATGACCCTCCTTTTTGGATTGCTCCTCGACAGATCTCTTTCATTTTTTCTGATCTTTTCATCATTTCTTTCCTCTTAGGATTTTCCAAATCCATAAATGCCCGTGCAAGATCAGCAATTTCTTCTCTCAGCACTAAATTCTCTATCCCCCATTTCTTCAATTTCCATCCAATCTTCCAATCCTCAACGATAAATTTACAATTTGGGGCTTGATCCATCATCAGAGGCAGAGTAAGCATTGGCACACCTGCAAAAATACTTTCCATAGTCGAATTCCACCCACAATGTGTCAAAAATCCACCGACTGAAGAATGACATAACACCTTCAATTGGTCACACCAAGGCACCACCATCCCTGCATTGGCACATGCCTCCTTTAATGTTGACGCTTTGTCACGCGCTACCATCAAGCACCGCACACCACTATTGAGCAAACCAGCTACAATTTCATCCATTTGGGTGCTTGAAACAGAGAGAAAACTTCCTAGTGAAACGTACAAAATAGAGTTTTGAGGTTGAGAGTCTAACCATTTGAAGTAGTCAGGATCATCGTGGCAAGCAGTGGTGTGAGAGTTACTATGTTCAAGATTGAAGTAAGGTATGAGGGGGCCTAAAGAGTAGATGGGAAATTGAAATTTGAGTTGCAAAGCATCAACAACTGGAGATTCAAGCTCAAGGATAGAGGAGAATAAGAGATATTGTGATTTTGACACATTGGAAATCAGATGAAGAGCTTTATGCAAGAGTCGTTTATCTTTCATGTTGAAGATAGTTGGAATGTCTGCTAGTCGAATTGGAGATAGTCCAGGAATGTAGTCCACCAACTCTTCTCCTTTTTCTATCATACATACATGAGCAATGAAGCACATAAGTCAATGTCATCAATGTAACATAATGGAGATTTTAGTGCTTACAAACATAAATTTTAATCAGAATTCTCACAGAGGTGGGCTACCCGTGTCCTAATCATACCGGAGCTAGGGCAAGTAAGGAAGCTAACGGGTCAAAGGAGTATGTTAATTTTATAATTATAAAAATGTCTGTATTAATAAAAATAAGAGATAATATGATATATAATTTATAAATAATAAAACTTTAAAAAACATTTTATTTATTTAAATTGTAAGGATAATAAAATAAAAATAAAAAACAATTTTTAAATTTATAGCTTCATTACTCAGCAAACTTTTTGGGATTTACTTCTTTGTGATTTTTTTTATTGTTTTTTTTTTTTTTTCTTATTTCCAAAAGGTTTCAGGCTTTTTGGCTATTTGACGGGGAAAATTATTTTTTTTTAAACAATTCATGAAAGTTTTTTAAAAAAGACAAAAAAAAAAATATAGTGGACATTTTAAACTTATTTTTGGCTTTTTAAATTTTATTTATTATTTTTTAAATTCTTGAACGGAATAAAAAAAATTACATAATTTATAATAAAAAAAAAACGCTTAAAAAAAAGGATAGAAAGGCTGCTTTGTTCTTTGTTCGTTCCCAAACACCCAAATTTATACCACCAAAATCTGAACTTGGTCAATTGTGAATAATGTTAGGGATTTTAAAAATTTTATTAAATGTCTCATATGAGTGTAAGATCTACAAAATATAAGTCTCATGTGTTTTTCAAATCTATGTGAGATATTTGGTAAAATTTTTAGTAGAATTTTTAAAATTTGTAACATTTTTGTTGAATTGTTACACTATGCATTGACATACCTGATAATTCAACAGGGAAATGTCCGTTTTGAACGACGAGGTCAAAATGGTAAAAAATCGAAAACACCGAAGCCGGCATCACCCAAAACGAAGCCACCGGAATATTCCTTCTGTTCCCGACGTCAACTGCCCAATTGAAGAAAGCATCGGCTACGATGACAGTCGCCGGCGTCTCTAGCCGATCGAGGAGCCGCTCAAACGGCTCTTCCATTTTCGTCCTGACAGCTTCGAGGAAACCGACCATGTCGGCAGCTCGTACCAGCTCCGAAGGCAAGACATTTGGGATGGTACTGAATCGGACGTTATCTGGCTTGGTTTCAGAGCCGATGAAGCCGAGCCACTCCTCAGTGACGACGACGGTAACGAGTATGTGGCTGCTCCGGGAAGCCAGTATCTTGCAGAGGTTCATCATGGGGTTGACGTGTCCCCTCCCGGGGTAAGGCATGGCCACCACGTGGCATGTGGCCATTGGTTCAAAGCTTTCCGGAGCAGTCAGTGTTGAATTAATCTGACTGTTGCGAAAGAAGATAGGCTTTGTTTAAATTTTGTATGCATGCATGTCTCTGTATATATAGTGAGAGACTGAAAGGGATGATGTACTGTGCGTAGTTGAAAATTCAATGCATGTTTAAGAATCTGGGCTCACCTAACTCTGTTGGTAAAAACAATATAAAAAAATGAAATTATTATGGCGGAGAGCTATAATTCACCTAACTCTTTTGATGATGGTGGGGTTGGTGGGCGTTACATCCCATCCTCTAATCATTTAACAAAAACAATTATTATGTTTGTTTATTTTGTCAATTGAATTAAAAGTTAAAATGTTAATTTTTTAGCCTTTTGAGATTATAGGCCTATTTGGTAAGTTGGTTGAAAGTCAATTTTTAATTTTTAATTTATTTTACATCATATCACTTTTTACAATTTTCACTTACAAAAAGATAAAAAAGTCAAAAAAATTAAAAAAAAAGAGAGTCAGTTTTCAATCAATTTTTCCAAACACTACTATATTATTTCTTTATTTTTTTCACATTTTTTTTAAAAAAACAAATTTAATTAACTTTTAACTTATTTTTCAAAATAAGCCATTTCATTTGTCAAGTTTTTTGATTATATGTTTAAGACCTTCTTTAGGAAGTTGGTTAGTTTAAGCCTCATTTGGGGACTAAGGCCCTGTTTGGTAGAGTTGTGATAAGGTACTTATAGTTTATGCCTTAACAGCTTATAACTTATAATTATGAACATAAACTGATTTCTGACTTATAAATTAAGCTTCTCCTGCCCCACCCAAAGAATAAGCTGATTTCTGACTTACAAAAAGCTATAAGCTGCATTGTTAAGCTAAACCAAACACATCAAAATAGCTTAAATTAAGCTGAAAGCTGAAAAAAAGCTGTACCAAACAGGCCCTAAACCTTTTTGGGTTAAATTATATAAGTATACTTTTTAAACTTATTGGGTGACATCAATCAATATCTTCTCTTTATTTTTTTACACATCTTTTTATAAAGAAAAATCAAAAAGTGCACTATTATTTATCAAAAAGTTAGAAAGACACTATAAGTTGTCACATCATTCTCTTTTCTTTTTTACACATCTTTTCGTAAAAAGTCAAAAAATTACTAAACTAACATATTCCCAAATGAGACCTAGTTGATTTTTTAACTATTTTAACCTGACTAAAATAGTTTTGTTTTGGAAGTTTGTTGATTTTTTTTAGTTGATTTGATAGTTGTAAAAGAAAAAAATGAAATAATTATGGATTGAATGTGATATTGTGTCTTATTGACTATTTTATAATATTTTATTTTTTAATGAGTTATTTTAGGCATGGTTTGGGAAGTGGCTCATTGGACTTTTTTGGCTCAATGAGCTACAAAAGACAGAATAGCCTCATTGAGCCACAAAAGACAAAAAATCACATCCAACCCATAATCATTACATTCTTCTCTCACAAAAAAAGTCAAAAAAGCCAAAAAATCAAAAAGCCCTTCCCAAACCAAGCTTTTGAGCCCAGGCTCATATAGCCAAAAGAGTCAAAGAGTCAAAGAACCAACCCACTTCCCAAACGGAGGCTTAGTACAACTCTCTTCCCAAACACTCCCTAAATAATATTACATGATACTTGAAAATTATTACATGTTTGTTATGTCGTGATATACAGTAAATCAACACTTGTGGTATAGCCTAAACTTTTTGATTGATTCAAGTGAATCAGGTTTAATGTAATAATTATATAATAATTATATATATTTATTACGATGTATAGCCTTGTTTATCCTCCACGTGGAAGATGGTTGGAAGATCTGCTAATCGGATTGGAGATAGTCCAGGAATGTACTCCACCCGTTCTTCTCCTCTCTCTATCATTTGATGGAAGCATTCAAGTCAATTTCATCAACGTCATGTAAATGGAAATAGTAATGCTTGCAAACAAAAAAAAATCTAACCAGAAATATGATTTTTTTTTTTTTTTTTTTTTTTAATTATAGAGAGTGAACATGTAATCTAGTAAAATTGCTTCTCATGTCCAACATGTAACCTGACCTGTTCCATTAACATTTCAATTTGGGCTGGAAAATTGTTTTGGGAAGAATAATGTTATATTCGCACAATTTTTCTCTCCGAATTCTCTCCGAATGAGTTTCTTACCAGTAAAAAAAATCAAGGAAAAAATTTATGTGAATGAAACATTTTTGTTTTGAGAATTGGATATTTTGATTTTCATTTTAAGGAGAAAATTTGTGTGAATGAAACATTTTTGTTTTGAGAATTGGATATTTTGATTTTTAATTTGATTTTATGAGACGATGTGTAAAAAAATAAGAAAACTAATTGATTTTTTATAATAATTTTTGGGTTTTTGAATGTTTTAGACTATTGCCAAAACAGTACAAAGTAAAGTTGAGTTTTGTAAGTTTAATTCACTAGAATAAAATTAAAGTGAGGCAGAATGAAATATTTATTTCTTATTCTTTTTCATAATGACCATTCAATTATAATATTGAATAATAATTCTATTTTTAATGTTTTTTTTAAAATAAACAAAGCGTAATGGTAAATATTCTAATGAATAATCATTACGCTATACTTTTATGGGAGCCTTTTTGGTAAAAAAAAAATTTTAAGAATTTTATTCCATCCAATTTATAATTTTTTTTATTATTTTATTATATTTTATTTGAGGTAAGAAGACTAAAACAACCCCAATCTCTCATGCCCTCTATTAATGTTGATTTTTATTATGTTTTGATAGTTCTCATATATCAGTATATTAACTGTTATTTTATTCGTATTAATTTGAAATAAATTTTTGTCATTGTGTTGCCAATTATATGATATGAATATTCACATCATGTAATTAAAACAAATATTCACATCATTATATTCACATTAATTTGAAATTAATTTTCTCATTGTGTTGTCAATTACATGATGTGAATATTCATACTAAAACATACGAATGTGAACGTTCATATCACTACATGTTGTGATTAAAAATATGTTGTTAATTAAAAATATAATATGTTGTGAACATTCACATCATTACATTAGATGAGAGAGAATTTTTCGAAAAGATAATTGTGAATGTTCACATCAGATGAGAGAATATTCACATTATTTTTAATGTGTTATCAATTAAAAATATATTCACATCAAATGAGAGAGAATGTTCACATTATTTTTAATGTATCGTTAATTAAAAATATATTCACATTATATAATAATATAAAATAATAACATCAATATTATTTAATTTGTGTATGAAATTTTCTATTTCTTAGTTCTTTCTCTTCTCTCTCTACATTAAATATCAACATTAAATATCAATACTAAATATAAGGGCATAAGAGTCTAAGAAAAAAATATAAATCAATAAAAAAGATTTTTATAGAAATAAAAATATAAATACATGGGACTAAGTGGGTTAAAAAATTCCTTCATAAACTTCTTGAGTTAGTATACTTCTAAATAGGATTTATCAACAAAAATCCCTACTTTTATTCCAATGATGTAAATACTTTCTTATTAGACTCTCACTTATTTATGGTCTGTTTGGTGTAACTGTTAAAACAAATTATAGATTATAACCTAACAGATTATAGATTATGACTTTAATGAGAAGCCGTTAATCTATTTGATGTAGCTATTGGATTATAGATTTAAGTTTCTGAGAGTGTTTGTTAAATAAGCTGTAAAGTAACTTTTTCAATTAACTTTTATTTTTTATTATTCACTATTTGTCTACATTTCTCATAAAAAATAATAATAATATTTTATAGTCCATTTGTGTCTTTTTCTATTTAAAAAAAAATAAAAAATAAAAAAATGTAAGAGTATAACTGTGAATTAACATATCCACAGCAGAAACTGATAATCAGAAGTAAAAGGTGAGCAGCTTTTCAGAATCAATTTTTTTGACTTAAAATAAGTTGTTAGAATCAAAAGCTGTTTAAAATAAATTTAACCAAACACTCCAAAATAACTTTTTAAAAGTCAGAAGTCATAAGTTGGCTCAAAAAAACCTCACCAAACACCCTCTATGTTAAGCGATTAAAATTAATTTTTTGATGAAAAATAAATTCACAAAATGACTTAAATTTTTTTGCCCACAAAAAGGCAAATCAAACGAAGACCTAAAAATATGATCTTGGTGATTAAAATTCACTACATCTACATCAAGTGAAATTTTTAATCAAATCTAAATTGAAATATGACTAGGCCAACCGTACATTGTGTCTGTTTGGCACAGCTTATAATCAGCTTATTCCAGCTTTCAGCTTAATTTAAGCTATTTTGATGTGTTTGGTTTACCTTATAGCTTATAACTTTGTGAAAGTCAGAAATCAGCTTATTCTTTGAGTGAGGCAGGAGATGCTTTAAGAATAAGCTGGAAATCAGCTTAAGCTGAAAGTTATAAGCTATAAGCTGTTTAGGCATAAGCTATAAGCAGTTTCCCACAGTTCTACCAAACAGGACCATTAACCACATTTGAAGATGTAGCGATATAGTACAGCGAGTTATGGTATGCTTTGATGTACCTGATAAATCAATCGGGAAATGCCCGTTCTGGACGAGGAGGTCAAAATGGTACATTAACGAATACACCGACGCCGGCATCGGCCAAAGCGCAGCCACCGGAATATTCCTTCTGTTCCCGACTTCAACCGCCCAATTCAAGAAAGCATCGGCTACGATGACAGTCGCCGGCGTATCTAGCCGATCGAGGAGCCGTTCAAACGGCTCTTCCATTTTGGTCATGGTAGCTTCGACGAAGGCGGCCATGTTGGCTGCTCGGACCAGCTCCGAAGGCAAGACGTTTGGGATGGTGCGGAATCGGATGTTGTCCGGCTTAGGATCAGAGCCGATGAAGCCGAGCCACTCCTCGATGACGACGAAGGTGACGAGTATGTGGTGGCTCCGGGAAACCAGTAACTTGCAGAGGTTCATCATGGGGTTGATGTGTCCCCTCCCTGCAGAAGGCATAGCCACCACGTGGCATGTGGCCATTGGTCCAACACTTTCCGCAGCCATGACTTTTGAGTTGTATTGTATGAATCTGAGAGAAAATGGAGTCATATTCATGCACGTCTCTGTATATATAGTGGACAACTAGAAAGGAACCATCTTGTTGCAGAGTGATTATTGGATTTACGTGGTTTTATGGTATTATAATTGATAATAAAGATATAGTACTATAATTATATATTAGGTGATTGACAAATCTGAAAAGTATGGTGAATGATGATTAATAGAGTATAAATACGTGATATTTCAAAAATACCTAATAACTTTTGTGTGTCTGGTGAGAGATTTTCTTGATGATTAGAGTTACTTGATTTGATTGATATTTTTAAAATTAATTTTTTTATGTTTCATAATTTTTTTTATTTTTGTGAATTTTTTAAGTATTTTTTTTTATATATATTTTAGATGGACATAAGATGTACTTAAAAAATAAAATAAAATATTACTATTCAAACTAAAAAATTAGACACAATTTCTATATCTAATGATCTGATACTTTATTAAAATATATAAATCAATTCTCTCTCTCTCATTTATTCTTTATCATCAACAAATCATTTTAATGACATATTATTAAATCTAAAAAATAAATTTTTATATTATTTTTTAATAAAATATTTATAAAAAAAATAGGGGAAAGCATCAATAAATTTTAAATTTTAAAATATTAACCCATTTAGTCCCAAAGGTTTTTTGTTGAACTAATAGGTCCTATTTCTCTAAAAACTTACTATAGGCCTTTTTATGTCAAACATTATTCATCAAACATCAAACAATAGCAACGTCAGGATTATTTATCAAACATCAAACATTAGTAACGTCAGAATTATTCGTATAATGTCGGTGAAAACATTAGCAACGTTAAAATTATTCATCCAACATCAAACATTAACAACGTCAGGATTATTCATCAAACATCAACCCTTAAACATTAGAATTATTCATCAAACATCAAACACAGATTCTCAACCATTAAACATTAGGAATATTCATCAAACATCCATCAAACATTATTCATCAAACATCAAACACAAATTCTCAACTATTAAATATTAAGATTATTCATTGACATGGATAGGCCCACAAAGGCTACAGCCCACAATGGACAACCCCGAGCCTATCACCTGAGACCTGTAGCACAACCCGGCTGGTAAAGCCCAGGACAGCTGGAGGCCAACTAGGCATGAAGGGCCAATGACATTCGGACATGTGGCAGGTGAAGAACAGTCCACATCAGCAAACAAAGATCTGCAAAGTTATTGTCACAGCACATCACCATTAATGCAGCCCATCACAGCATTTATTACGACAACACCTCCCCGTCGGAACAGCGCCCCCTTTACCCCTGAACAAGGTAAGCTACAGCACAGGCTTTCGGCGAGGGGGGCACATCGGAAGGGACAGCGAAATGATTACCAAAGGATATAAGCAAGCATCGAAGACAAGAAGAAGGTTAAGCTTTTCTACCTCCAACCTCTCTCTACATACTTTATCTCTTCTCCCAACTTGCTAACTTGCCCGTCGGAGGGTTCGCTGGAGGACTACCCCGTTCCCCATTGAACTTACTTGCAGGTCATCTAGTGGGCTTCGCCACTCGAACGTGGGCTTGAGGAGTTTGGATCGGTCCAGTCCATTCACCCGGGAAGAACTGTATCATCAGTTGGCGCCGTCTGTGGGAACTTGGTTTGTCCGTGCGCCAGTTGTGTTCATTGCCGCCGGAGACCCCGTTCCAGTAACCTTTTCATCTCACCCGTCAAGTGTATGGTCACGACTAGATCCATAGCTTCCCACCATAATGCTGCCGATCATCAAACCGACCCTCCCAATCCAAACAACCCACAACAGTACTTCATCGAACTCACCAACAGCATCAACCGCATGGCCAAGCAAAACCAGGCGTTAAGAAATGCTCTGCTCCAGAGAAACCTCTCCATTCCTCCACCGCCACCTTCAGATATTCCACCCCATCCAGAACAAACTCCGAGCCATACTTTGCAACCTCCTTACCTACATATAAATCCACCACCTCCACTCCCACGTCCATCAGTCGTAACACCAGCCCCCGAGGGAGAAGCCAGCAGCGTCCAACACCTGTCTCCCTCTAGTGGCAACAACATCCCCGTTTGGGACGCTGAACTCCGAGCCATGAAGCTCCAGCTCCAAGGGGTTATGCAGAATATCCAGCATAAGCCCTCCACTACGGCAAACTCGCCATTTGTCGCCTCCATCCGAGACAAACCCCTGCTCGCCAAATTCAAAATGCCCACCATCGACTCCTTTGACGAAACGACCGACCCGGTCGACCATCTGGAGACCTACCGCACCCTCATGATCCTCCATGCCTTCCCTGACGAAATCATGTGCCGAGCTTTTCCCGTGACACTGAAGGGGTCAGCTCGGCTGTGGTTTAGCCAGTTACCACCAGACTCGGTCTCCACTTTTCAGCATCTCAGTGACTCTTTCCTGAGCCACTTCATCGGAGCCCAGCGCCAACGACGCCCGGCCACCCAACTCCTCAACATTCGTCAGACCGAGGGGGAATCACTGCGCAGCTTCGTTACTCGCTTCAACACCGAAGCCCTGCAAGTAGTGGAAAACGACGACAAGGTCATCCTCACGGCTTTCATGGCCGGTCTGCGGTCGTCCGATTTACTTTTTTCCCTCTCTAAAAATCCCTCCACCTCCATGGCCGCACTACTGTCCAAAGCCCAAAAATACATGAATGCCGAAGATTCATTGGCCGCTCGGCAGGACCCAATAACTAAGAACCCCACCCCCAGAGATAAGAGAAAAGACGCAGAACCCAAAAACGCCCAGTATAACAGCCAAACACCCCACTTTAGCGACCGACCTCCTCGAGCTGACCGGTCGGCATCCAACCGACCACCCGGTCGGTTCAAGCGGTACACACCCCTCAATTCTCCCATGGAACACGTCCTTAATCAGATCCAACGAGACTACCCCCTCAAATGGCCCCTACCTTCCCGAACCCGTTCCAATCGGAAAGATCAGTCCAAGTATTGCCGTTTCCACCAGGACCATGGCCATAACACTGACGATTGTATCAACCTCAAGGATCATGTGGAGACCTTGATACGTCAGGGGAGCCTCAGCCGATTCACAGACACTCGCCCTCAGCAGAGGCAACGAACCGAGTCCCACAGGAACAACCGCCGGCGCACCCCACCCCGGCCGCCAGCCTAACCTACTCAAGGCCATGATCGACCTCCACAACAACCTTGGCCACAAGGTAACCCACCCCCTCTTGTTGGTGAAATCAGAGTTATTTCAAGTGGACTTGCTTGCGGGGGACCATCCCGCTCGGCTCAGAGGGCGGAACTCAGAAAAATAAGGCAGGGCTCAGACAAGACAGTCGCTACTGTAGACCGACCCTCCAAACAGCCCAAACAGTGGATAGAGCCCATCACCTTTACGGACGCCGACTGTACAGGCATCCGTTACCCACATGATGACCCATTTGTCATCCCGAGCCCATCACCTGAGACCTGTAGCACAACCCGGCTGGTAAAGCCCAGGACAGCTAGAGGCTAACTAGGCATGAAGGGCCAATGACATTCAGACATGTGGCAGGTGAAGGACAGTCCACGTCAGCAGACAAAGATCTGCAAAGTTATTGCCACAGCACATCACCATTAATGCAGCCCATCACAGCATTTATTACGACAACACCTCCCCGTCGGAACAGCGCTCCCTTACCCCTGAACAAGGTAAGCTACAGCACAGGCTTTCGGCGATGGGGGCACGTCGGAAGGGACAGCGAAATGATTACCAAAGGATATAAGCAAGCATCGAAGACAAGAAGAAGTTTAAGCTTTTCTACCTCCAACCTCTCTCTACATACTTTATCTCTTCTCCCCACTTGCTAACTTGCCCGTCGGAGGGTTCGCTAGGGGACTACCCCGTTCCCCATTGAACTTACTTGCAGGTCATCTAGTGGGCTTCGCCACTCGGACGTGGGCTTGAAGAGCTTGGATTGGTCCAGTCCATTCACTCAGGAAGAACTGTATCATCATTCATCAAACATCAAACATTATTCATAAAAAATTTTGAACAGATCTGAGGCCAAGTTGAAGAAGGTTTATTCATCAAACATGATTAGAGTTAGATCAACATATAGTATTCATAAAATTTGCAAAACCCAAAACCAATTGATGACAACGATCATTACGAAAGGGGTATTCAAGATTAAAATTACAAAGTGAGTAAAACCCAGAAGTCCAAAACAATGAAATTCCCAAAAAAAAAGACTAAAAAAAAAAAACTGAAAAAGCTATGAAATTAGGTAGATCTACCTGAAATTGTTGGAATGCAAACAATTTACACCAAACCCAAGATCCAGAAATAAATTCCAGAAAGAAATTTTTTAAAAAAGGGGGCAATTCGTCAAACCCTATAAGTCAGAAACAAATCAAAATCGAGGAACGAAGATTGTTTCTTAGTGAATTATAGAGTTTTGTTTGGACCCAATATATACATATATATATATATAAAGATAAAGAAAGAGATAGCTTCATGTAATGGTTCTATTATTTGTAATACATACATTTCTAACATACGAATTGACTGAAAAGAAGAAACACATCAAGGAACGAAGATTTGGAGGGAGAGAGAAGGAAGGTTTGAATATGCGAAGGTTCTGCTTTGGTAGTCTCATGTTGTTTGATGATGATGTTGTGATGTTTGATGTTGTTTTGATGATAATGTTGTGATGTAAAAAAATGATTAAATGGTTTACAAAAAACCACTCAAGACTGGATAGAATAACATTTTTCAATATGAGACTTATGAGTAATTTTTTTAAAAAAATATTTAAAAAAGTCAATAACGAGAGATGCTTTAATTTTGTGATTGATTTTGAGAATATACAATTGATTTTGATGATTGAGGCATAGCAGAAAAATCAACGGAGGTTTGTTAATTATTGTGAGCTTACCTAACTCTGTTGACAAAAGCAAAATGAAATGATAATCAATGGATGTTTTTTTTTGGACTGATTTTTGTGTTAAGATTTTTTTAATCTTGTTTAGTTTTATTTTTAATTTTTTTAATTTTATGAAAAAAAAATATAATGATTATAAATAAAAAAATAATATTTTATTTTATTGATTTTTAAAATTAATTTTATTTTTTTGTGATAATTTAATTTTAAAATAATTGTGAAATCAAGGCTAACTTTGACTTCAAAATTAGAGACACGTGCATGACCAGGGCTAACTTTGACTTCAAAGTTAGAGACACGTGCATGGACCAGCATATGTTTGGGTCCCCCAGGGGGGTGGTGGGGGCGTGTTGGTGGTGTGTTTGATTTAGGTCGCCTAGTTTACTTTTAGAAGGGGGGTGGTGTGTTTGATTTAGGTCGCCTTTAGTTTACTTTTAGAATCGCAACAGTATGTTTAGTTTGAATTTTTTAGATTAAATTTTTTTAAAATAAATTTTTTAGTTTTTGTATTCTTATTTTTAGTGAATATTTTTTAAATTTTAAATATTTTTTTACTTTTTTAGATGCACTTTAATTAGATGTATCCAAAAAGTAAAAAAATTGTGAAAAAATATTTTAAAAAATTAATAAATACATAAAAATATAAAAAAAATACTAAATTCTTGTATTTTTTTTATATTTTTGGTATTTTGTGAATTTTTAAAAGATTTTTTTTATAATTTTTTTACTTTTTAGGTGTATTTATGTTAGGCGTATTTAAAAAATAAAAAAATAACTTAAAATATCAAAAAAATTCAATAAAAACAAAAAAAATACGAAAAATAAGAGGGGATGCACCAATAAATCCCAAATTAATAACTTATGCACTGTTTAGTCTTAAAAGTTTTTTTATAGACTGAAAGGTCCCATTACAATGTTAATAACATCAGATACAATGTTAATAACATCAGAGTCATGTTACAAACATTAGATTTCAAACATCTAATGTTCATCAAATTTCAATAATGTTTGAAAATATAGGATGAAAAACATCTAATGTTCAACAGATTTCAATAAATTTTGAAATTATAGAATGAAACATCAGATCATTTACATCATGCTGATGTAAAAATGGAACTAAATGGAGCATAAGAAAACTTTTAGGACTAAATGGTTCAACGTTTCAAAAACTAGGACTTATGGGTAAATTTTCCAATATGAAATTTTCTGAAAATTATTTTTTGAAAAATGAAAACAAACAAGCTGATTCATTCTTGCCCCAAAATAATAATAATAATAACCACATAATTCATACTCTCAAATAAAAATTCTTGATTAATACTCACCCAAAAAAATTCATGATTAAATTTTTTTAAAAATTTTATTTAAAAAAAAGATCAAAAAAATATTTTTTATTTTGTTCTTTAAAATTATTTTTTATTTTATATTATTTTGAAAAATATATTTTATTTATTTTTTTCAAAAAATATTTTGTTATTTTTGTAAGTATTGACCAAATAATATAGGAGATTTTTTTTTAGGATCCCTGGTATTAAGAATTTATAGTATAGAGGATATCCAATATTTTCATAATATCTAAGATCCCTCACAAATTGATTTAGAGAAATTTCAATTTAGAAAATTTCTCTGGACTTCCCACTCTTCAAAGAAATTCTCTTCAAATTTCTCTAGTTTGCACAAATTTCTCTAATTTGCAAATCTTTGTAGTTTTCTCTAGACTTTCTAGAGAAATTCTCTCCAAACCAGAAAAATTTTCTTTATATTTTGAACAAATCAGAGAAAACTGGGCTACTTAAAAATAAAAATAAAAAAATCACAATTTTCTCTATGTTTTGAACAAATCGAAGAAAATTGGACTACTTAGAAACCAAAAACACTCAGATGTGATTATTTTGAACAAACCAAAGAAAATTGGTCAACTTAGAAATAAAAAACAATCACAATTTTCTCTGTGTTTTGAACAAATCAGAAAAAATTGGGCTACTAAGAAACCAAAAAACAATCACAATTTTCTGTGTTTTGAACAAATCATAGAAAATTATGCTACTTAGTAACTAAAAACAATCCTAATTTTCTATGTGGTTTGAACAAACCAGAGAAAATTGGGCTATTTAGAAACCAAAAACAATCACAATTTTCTTTTGGTTTTAAACAAACCAGAGAAAATCGTGATTGTTTTTCTCTGTGGTTGTTTTTCTAAAAAGTATTTTATCAAACAAGTTAGCTCCAAAGCTCACAGCTACATGTTTTATAGTTCTAAGAAAAGTTTTGTCAAATCAAATGTCACAGTTATGTGTTTTGGAGTTCTAAGAAGCGCTTTGTGTGTGTGTGTGTGTGTATGAGTTGTATGTTTGTATGTGTATGAGCTCTGTGTGTGTGTGTGTGTGTGTGTGAAAAAGAGAGAGAGAGAGAGAACGACCTTGTTCCAGGACTAGTAGAGGACGGAGCCAGAGAAGGAAGAACTGAGAGAAGTTTACTAGGGCTTTCAAACATGAAAGTGATAGTATCACTTCCATCATCAGCTTTGATAGTGATGATATCATCGTTCACTCCCACGATTAGGTTGTCTTCTCATCACGATACGTTTCGATTCCGATATCAGTGAAATCGTCCATGGACGAGGATGCTTTGAGCTTCGCTTGACAGTGGAGAGAGAGTTAGAGAAGAAGATGATGATGCACTCCGGCGATGGAGGTGGAGTTCATCGGAGAGAGAAGAGCAAAGAGAAAGAGAGAGAGAGAGAGTGAGAGATAGTTTGATTTGAGGGGATCAAATTTCTCTGTAATATATGAGTATCAGGGGTTGAGGGACCTTAGATATCATAAAATAATATTGTGGATCTCTTCCGTTATTAAAAATGAAAGAAGGACCTTAGACTAATTTTCTCAATAGTTTATTATGATTTAGATATATATATATATGGGTGATCCAAAAATTTTTAAAATTTTAGAAAAATAAATATTTAAAAAAAGTAAAAAAATATTTAAAATATTGAAAAAATTAAATATTTAAAATAAAAATTATATATTTAAAATTAAAAAAATAAAATTTTCTTAAATATTTAAAAATAAATAATTTCAAAATACAACTCAAAACTTTTTTCAAATCTCAAAATGTTTTTCCAAACCTTTTTCAAAATTCATAATTTTCTCTTTTCAAAATTTAAAATATAACTTAAAATTCAAAATATAATTTCACATTAAAATCATAATTTTAAAATCAAATCAAACGAAATTAGTTTTTTGGACTGCTTTAGATTAACATGGCGTCAAAATTTGACACGTGCATGGACCAACATATGAAGTTATCACATGCTGCAATATGGAACCAATATATGAAGTTACCAATGCCATTCAGTGCAATGCTCCCCAAAGCAACCATATATGGGATACAAATTCGCAGTACGCATACGACTGTAAATGAGTTTTATTAAATTGAGTATTAATTTGTTTAAATAATTTAAAATTTTATTGAGTTTAAAAAAGTATTTAAATTTGATTTATTTAGATTTTGACTGATCTTAAATAAATTATAATTAATTCATCATGAGTTGAGTTCAAATAATTTAATCTTGACTGAAATATTCCAATAGCATATTTGCTTAATTTAAATTTTTCCTTATCTACAAAATTGAGTTTTCAGACATATATATATTTATTTTTATAAAAAATAGAAATATAAATCTACAAAAAATATTACTATTACAGTGCATCCAATCAAGTAAAAACATCTATTTAAATTTGAATCATGACTGGAGAAGGGATGAAGCATTGTTAAATTTTGATTTTTTAACATAGTACTACAAGTTTATGGACTATTCATTTGGAAATATCATTGACAAAAGTATCGAGGTTTGATTCAGATGACCCTCCTTTTTCAATTGCTTGTCGACAAATTTCTCTAATTTCTCTTACTCTTTTCATCATCTCTTTCCTCTCAGGATTCTCCGAATTCATAAACGTTTGTACAAGTTCAGCAATTTCCTCTCTCGTCACCAACTTATCCATTTCCCTATCTTTCTTCACCTTCCGCCCAATCTTCCAATCTTCCACAATAAATTTACTGATCGGAGTTTGATCCATAAGCAGAGGTAGAGTAAGGAATGGCACACCCGCAAACACACTTTCCAAAGTCGAATTCCACCCGCAATGAGTCCAAAATCCCCCAATTGAAGAATGACACAACACCTTCAATTGATCACACCAAGGCACCACCTTCCCTGCCCCGCCACAAGCTCCCTTTAACCATGACGCTTTGTCACGCGCCACCCACAAGCACCGCACGCCACTATCCCGCAACCCAGCTACAATTTCATCCATTTGGGCACTTGAAATAGAGAGGAAACTTCCCAACGAAACGTACAAAACAGAGCTCTGAGGTTGAGAGTCTAACCATTTGAGGTAGTCATGATCGGTTTGGCTAGCAATGGTGTGAGAGATAGGATGTTCAAGATTGAAGTAAGGTATGAGGGGACCGAAAGAATAGATGGGAAATGGAAATTTGGGTTTTAAAGCATCGATGACTTGAGCTTCGAGCTCAAATATAGAGGAGAACAAGAGATATTGGGCTTTGGTGACATTCGAAATCTGATTAACAGCTTTATACAAGAGTTGGTGACCCTTCATGTGGAAGATGGTTGGGAGGTCTGCTAATCGGATTGGAGATAGTCCAGGGATGTAGTCCACTCGCTCTTCTCCTCTCTCTATCATGCACGCACGGGATGGAAGCACATAAGTCAATTTCATCAATGTCATATAAATGAAAATAGATTAAATAAATTAATCAGAAATGTGATTTTTTTTTTTTTTTTGTAAAAATGATGTAAAAAGGTGTAATCGAACTGTAATCAAGTAAAATTGGTCTGAGTTTGTTTAAAATATAAATGATTCCTTGTGGTTTGAAAAATTACAAATATCTTCTTGTTTGAATTTTTTATTTAACAGAATTAATTAAAAATGTGAAATTTCTAACTGTTCACCTATACAATAATAAAATTATTTGAATTATTAATTGAAATAAAATTTTAACATTATTAAATACCGTTAATTAACTTGATAATTTATTAATAAAATGACCTATTTATTATGAAATTAGAAACCTTAAGAGGCATAATATAATTTCTAAAATTACAAGAAGTTATTTGTACTTTAAGTAAATCACAAGAAGTGTGTTTGTAATTAACCCGATCAAATATTAGAGAGTAGGCAGTTGACCGATTACAGTTTAATTTGGGCTAGAAACAAAAGTAGAATTGAGTTTTGTTATGGTTTTTATACTTAAATTTATATAAATTAAATTTTAATTCAAATTGAAGGAGACATTTTTATTGATTCAAATTTAGAGAATATATACTTTATGGTGGCTTGACATCTGTTAAATTTATAGCCCAATCACTCATCAAATTTTTACTTTACCTTCGCTTCGCACTCAACATTGAAGTTAGTTTTTTTTTTTTTTTTTGATCAGATGAAATATTTCATTCAAGAAGCCAAAACGGCATTTACATGAGTCCATCCAACCCAAACTTACACCAAACAAAGTGAAAATACAGCAAGAAGCATAGAGGAAGAAAAAACCATGATAATATTTGAACCCACATTACGTGACTGTGCTCGTACTGCAAAGCAGAGCCGATCATAACAGTTCGGCAATAGAGCATGTTCAAGATATATCATAGATCCCAACCACAGAGGGAGTAAGTTGAAACAAATCTGCACCGATGGACTCACAGAAAAACAGCCAAACAACCCCAACCAGTGGGTTTCAAATCAGACAAACCCAAAACACCAAACACACAGAAGAAAAATTAAAGAAAACAAAACTAAACAAGACCCAATCCACATCCAAGCAAATACCATCAGCAGTGGCGTCGGGTCCGACCAAGGAGAAGGCGGCGGGGAAGAGGGCTGAGAAACCGGCGGAGGCAGAGGCGGTGGTATGGCAGATCCGTGAAGCCACGCCCGGAGTTGATGGAGGGGAGGGAGGAAAACACCTCACAAAGGAGGGAGAAGGTGGAGAGCGAGAGCTTCCAAGTTATTTGTAGCAAAGCAACTAAAAGAAAGAGGAAGGAGAGGTACGGGGAGGGGGAGAGGAGGCCGAAGGCCGCCGGAAACCCCCTCCCCCACCGCCGGCGGCTGCAAAACTTGAAACCCTAGGAAAAGAAAAGTGTAGAGAGAGAAGGTCTCGGTGAAATTCTAAACTTCGCCACATTGAAGTTAGTTTATTAACTTAATTTCTTAACAAGAAATAATTTTGTATAATTAATTTTTTTCCCTGTAAAATGGAAATCAAATAGAGACTTAAAATATGAACTTGGTCATTGAAATATACTACAAATCATACCCAAAAAAAAAAGAAGAAGATAACATTCATCTTCAGTCTTTTTATTTTTTACATGAATTTTTTTTTATAAAAAGTCACAAAATTATTTTTAAATATTTTTTTTTTCTCTCATATTTTAATAATTAAAAAAGTTACTCTTCAAACTAACCGTAAAACTATATCAAATGCGGAAATTCTATAGAGCGTGTACGCATCATAATCATTTGGTTAGGTTTTTTTTAAGTTTGAGTTATGTTATTTATCATAATTAAACTTAACATTACCTATCAAATGAAACTAGTTCTCAAAAAAAAAATAATAATAATTAAAACGAAACTTTTCATTAAATCTCTAAATTGAAATATGAGTAGGAGTAACCACATTTGAAGATGCAGCGATGTAGTGCAGACTAGGACTGAGTAAGGAATTCGTAAAATTCGTAATTCGATCAAGTCTAGTCCAATTCGATAGGTTTGGATTGATTTTTTGAATCCGTGGTTCGGTTTCGGATTGAAAAATTAAAAATCCATAGTCCACAGATTGGTTCCGGATTGAACCCCACGGTTCCGGATTAGAAACGATCCGGACCGTATGCAAATAGTCTATATTTTTATTATACATCCTCCCTCATAGTATCTTCTCTTATTTTATATAAAACCTAAATTCAAATCTAAACCCGTATAATACCTTCTTTTATTACTTTTGTTCGTTAATTTTTAATTTTAATTTATAATGATCTAAATTTTTATGATGAAACCAGTTTTTGTTGGTTGTTTAAATTTTAGAATACTATGTTACTATTATAGAAAAACATGTCGCTATTGTGGAACTAATATAACATTATGTTTATATTTTTATGAAATTAAAGTGTTCTATATATATTATTTTGTTATTTAATTATGTGAATCCGTGGTCCTAAACCGATCCAATCCGTGTTTAAATGGATTGGTTCTATTATTTAAACGGATTGGATTGGTTCCAATTTTTGAGGAACCGTAGATAACGGATTGGTCTTGGTTTTACCCCAATCTGGTCCAATCCGGACCATGCTCGGTATGCTTTGACGTACCTGATAATTCAACCGGGAAATGGCCGTTGTGGACGAGGAGGTCAAAATGGTAAAGTATCGAAAACACCGACGCCGGCATCGGCCAAAGCGAAGCCACCGGAATATTCCTTCTGTTCCCGACTTCAACCGCCCAGTTCAAAAAACTATCGGCTACGATGATACTCGCCGGCGTCTCTAGCCGATCGAGGAGACGCTCAAACGGCTCTTCCATTTTTGTCATGGCAGCTTCGACGAAGCCGACCATGTCGGCGGCTCGGACCAGCTCCGAGGGCAAGACGTTTGGGATTGTGCGGAATCGGATGTTGTCCGGCTTGGTGTCAGAGCCGATGAAGCCGAGCCACTCCTCGGTGACGACGAAGGAGACGAGTATGTGGCCGCTCCGGGAAGCCAGTAATTTGCAGAGGTTCATCATGGGGTTGATGTGCCCCCTTCCGGGATAAGGAATGGCCACTACGTGGCATGTGGCCATTGGTCCAACGCCTTCCGGAGCCATGAGTTGTATTGTATTGTGTGGATCTGAAAGAAAATGGAGTCTTTTTCATATGCGTGTGTATGTCTGTCTGTATATGTAGTGGACAACTTGAAACGAACCATCATGTGGGGTGGGAGATTTTTTGGAAAACTCTCGAACAAGAGTTAAGTGGGAATTAAAATTTGTGAAGAGTAGAATTTATGTGACAACATGAAAATTTTGATTGATAAGAGTGAGTTTGAAATTAAATTCACATTTTTTTTTGGTTGATTACAATTAGAATAGAATTTTGTAGAATAAATTTAAATTATTGGAGGGTTAATACCAATCCTTGACATCCATTTGATGGATTGCTATGGTTATTTTGTATTTTTTTCTTTTTTTTAAGTATGATTTTGCTTACTATATCTACTACCGTAACATTATATATTGAATAATATTAGAAATTATAAAAAAAATATTGTAAAATACATTATGGAAATTTATCATTTTCTTTAATTGAAGTGTAGTGTTTTATTATATTTGTAATTCGAAAGTAAAAAATTTTTAATAATTATTTTTAGAATAATGTTTGGGACCCCTTTTGGGGGTCACCCCCTCACCCCCTTTGTCACGTGGCGGGGGGTGATTGGAGGAGCAGAAAAAAAAAAAAAAAAAAAAAGTATCCAATGAGAGAGAGAGGGGGTCAAAGGGGGTGGGAGAAAAAGGGGGATGAATCATTGTTGTTATTTTTATGATTCCTAACATTTTATTATTGTTTCCGTCAGGATAAATCTGACCCTTTTCCCTGTTTCCACCTAATTACTCACATTTTGTTGGTGATTAGAATTAGATTAGAATTTTGTTTTTAAAATCAGCAATACTATCATTTCACCAGAAAAAATTTGTTGTAACAGTCATATTGATGATGTGGAGGATCAACATCAACTTTCTGTTTGGTTGGGAAAAATGAAAAGAGAAAAGTAAATATAATTTTATTTTTTGTTTAATTATAATAAAATGTATAAGAAACAAAAAGTAAGAGGGAAATATAATTTCACTTTTTACCTTTTAGATTTATTTTAGCTCTTTTTCTTTTTATTTCTCTTGTCAAATTCTCCAACTAAATCTAGGGGATGTTTGGCAAAGGCTAAAATCTACAAAAAGACAAAATAAGCTAAAATAATTAATAAAATAAAATATCATATCAAATCCATTATCATTTCATTTTTTCTCTCATAAACATCACATTTAACTACAAAAAAATTCAACTATTTTCCCAAACACAAAAATTCTAACCTACTAAAATAGCCAAAAACTAAAATAGCATATTAAAATAATAACATCCTAAATACTCACATAATCTAAGTGCTACATACACATGAGAGGATAAATTATGAGGAATTATTAGACAATAGTACCACCATTGCATTAAAAATAAAAAAATAAAAAGAAAAACTTATTTCATAACAAAAAATAAAAATAAAAATAACCAAAATATCACAACAATACTCAAAATTCAATTATAATGTGACCCCACAACACTCTATTACAATATATACCATTGATCTAAAAGTCATGGCAACTTTCTGAACATTTTCCTAAGAGTATTAACTTTTTTGTTTTAAAATTATAGGGATTGATGGACCAATATCGATCAATGGATATTTGAAAATAAAAATAAAAATAAATTAGTGATATATAAATAAAAAAATTTATAAATAATGATGTGTCTACTTTATATTCATTACTTTCAAATTAAAAAATTTATTGAAATGGTTGTTGACATATTATTTTGGTATAATGATGTGTATAAAAATTCTGTTTACAAATTATTTTTTAGAATTATATTGGCTATGTTTAGTTTGGTTTTTTTTAACAAAATAATTTTTTTCAATTAAAATTAGTTTTGTAAAAAAAATATAAAGTATTTATCTTTTTCTTTATAATTTTATCTTTTTAGATGCCAAGAATAATTTTTAAAAGTTAAAAAATACGTTTTTAATATTTATTTTTATTAAATTACTTCTTTTTCAAAAATTTAAAAAAAATCAAACCGACGATAGTGATTTTGGTATAATTTTATGTATGGTTGTTATTTAATTTAAAAAAAAAAAAATCAAACCGATGAGAGTGATTTTGGTATAACTACATGTATGGTTGTTATTTAATTTTTATGAGTATTCAAAATAATAAGATGTGTATTATTTTTAGGGGGCAGCTTCTCTCCGGTCCAAATCTGGACTGGACGGTGCTGTTCGGGTCTTGGGGGCCCACTACGGGTCCTGTTTCGATAATCTAAACCGTTCAATGTGTAGAACTCGTCGAGTACTATAAGCCTGTAAAAAATCACGTGGATCGGATATCAATAGCTATATGATCAAATCATTTTTTTGTAAGCCGTTTATTTTTCGCCGTTTATTTTTCGCCGTCCATTTTTTTCATACAAAACTGGTTTGATCATATAGCTATTGATATCCGATCAATGTGATTTTTTACAGGCTTATAGTACTCGACGAGTTCTACACATTGAACGGTTTAGATTATCGAAACAGGACCCGTAGTAGGCCCCCAAGGCCCAGACAGCACCGTCCAATCCAGATTTGGACTGGAGAGAAGCTACTGCCTTATTTTTATATTAATTTTTGAGAAATAACCCAATATAACATACTCCATCCGTTTTAAAATATTAGTTTCTTATTTTATTTTTTATTATTTCAAAATATTAGTCTCTTTTCAAAAATCAATAACTAAAAGAATATGAATTTCTTATTTTGTCATTCTTTTAAATTAATTAACACTAAAAAAAATATAATTATAACAATTGATATTGCTTAAAAAATGTACTATCCAAAGATAATCTTAGAAAATCAATCATCATGTTTGTTTTCAGTTTTTTGAAAACAATTTTCAGAAAATTTTACTTTCTTGTTTTCCGTATTTTTTTATTTTTACTGAATTTTTTTAATATTTTAAGCAAAATTTTTAATTTTTAGACACACCTAACATAAAATACACTTAAAAATTATAATTTTCATTAAAAAAATCTTTAAAAAATTCACTAAATATCAAAAATATAAAAAAAAATACAAAAATTTAATATATTTTTCATATTTTTGTGTATTTATTATTTTTTTAAATATTTTACTTTTAGATACAGGTGCATCTAAAAAAGGGAAAAAATTCTAAAAAATTTAAAAATATTCACTAAAAACATGAAAAACAAAAAAACTTTAGTGTATAAAAAATTGAATTCAAAAAACTGAAACTAAGCATACTAAATATTTTTAACGTACAATAATTGTATTATTAAATAAAAGTTAAATTCCTTAAAAGATTATTATTTTGGGACAGGGGGAATAATTTGAAAGGAACAGCTTTCCTCTCATGCATGATCGGACTGGAGGATACTGTTGAGCCTATAGGGTCCATTATGGGTCCCGTTTTGATAATTCGAATCGTACAATGTGTAGAACTTGTCAAGTACTATATATTTGTAAAAAATCACGTTGATCGGATATCGATAACTATGTGATCAAACTAAATTTTTGTAAGTTATTTATTTTTTACCATTCATTTTTTTATACAAATTAATTTAATCATATAATTATCGATACCTAATCAACGTAATTTTTTATAATTATATAATATTCGACAAATTTTATATATTCACAATCTAAATTATTAAAACAGAACAAATGTCCGTTTGGGAAGGGCTCAAGTGGCTCATGAGCCACAAAAGACAAAACAGGCTCATGAGCCACAACAGACAAAATATCACATCCTACCCCATAATCATTACACTCTTCTCTCACAAAAAAAGTCAAAAAAGTCAAAAAGTCAAGAGCCCTTCCCAAACCAAGCTTTTGAGCCCAGGCTCATATAGCCAAAAAAGTCAAAAAGCCAAAGAGTCAACCCACTTCCCAAACGGAGGCTTACAAACCCAATAACACCTTTCAATCCATGATTGGACTGGAGTGCAGTCCACTAGTTAATTTTGAATACCGTGATTCCGTGAAACATTTTTCGAGGAGGGTGGGTCGCTTTTGACACTTCCACATGATGGGTGAGCTCAGCACTGACCTGTATCTGGGAGAAGTCATGATAATGTGACACTTTACATGTATTATAATTGATAAAAATATATATATATATATGGAGAAAAAAAAAAGAGCAGCTTACTTCTGTCCTTTATAAAATTAAAAGGTATTGTTCAATTTATGGACGTTTATTATGGATCCCATTTTAATAATTCAAACCGTTTAATGTTTAGAACACATCGAGTACTCTACGCTTGTAAAAAATCATATTGATCTGATATCGATAGTTATATGATCAAATTAGTTTTGTATTTAAAAAAAATAGACGTCAAATAAATTAACGATTAATAAAAAATTGATAAGATGAGATAGTTATCGATATCCAATCAACGTGATTTTTTATAGTTATTTATTACTGGACGAGTTCTACTCATTAAACAGTTTAGATTATTAAAACGGAACCCATTGTGGACCCTGACAGGCCGAATAACATTGTCTAGTTCAATTGAGCACAGCAGACAAGTTGCTCCAAAAAAAAATAATAAGATTAATGATTTTATATTACCTGATTGAAGAATATAAGTAGCCATGGGATTTGTAATTATCTCGCCATGTGATATCCAGTCATCTCTGGGTTGATTATCACTTAAAAAATATATATATATATTTAAAAAGAAAAGAAAGGAAAGTCTTTTGCCTAAACTACCAATAAGGGATCGTTTGGGATGATTTAAATAAGTATATTTTTTGATTTTTTTTAAATATGGGTTGGATTTGTAGTGATGAGGTAGAGAGGTGATGTGATTTAAATAAGATGATATGACTTAAATAGGATAGTAACTTTTTGATTTTTTTATTTTTTTGTGTTATGTCAAATTTAGCCTAAGTTCTAATAGTTTGATTTAATTCTCATTAAGGCTTTGTTTGACAATTGGTGATTTGATTTTAGTCAAAAAAATTAAAAAGTCACAAAAAAATCTATAATTTTTATCTTACAAACCTATACACAGTATCTTCACGTGAAATGTGCCAAATTCAGTATAAAAAGACATTTTTACTCTTTATTAATGTGTCTTTAATTTATTAATGTGTCTTTAATGTGTCTTTAATTTATGTCAAATAGGTGTATAGAGAAAATAAAATAAAAAAATCTTTACAAAACCGGCTCATATGAGAGAGGGCTCTTCTTTTTCTTTTTTTTTCGTTTTTTTTTTTTTTTTTTTTTTTTTGTAACAATCGGATACTATGCCATTGAGGTGTAGTTTGTAAGGGATTGTTTGGGGTGTCCTAAATAAGTGTATTTTTTTATCTTTTTGGATTAAAAAATTGAGGTTAAAAATATGGATGTTTGGGTTAACTTTTTGACTTTTTATAGAAAAATGTGTAATAAAAAATTGTAAAAATTGATTTGTAGGGAAAAATTCGAATTGGGAGTTGTGCAGCCGTAATTGTTTACTTTTGGTGAATAGTGTGCTTGTTTGGCAAAACTTTTTTTCAGCTTATTTCAGCTTTCAGCTTAATTTAAGTTATTTTGATGTGTTTGGTTTAGCTTATAGCTTATATCTTATAGCTTATAGCTTTGTGGAAGTCAGAAATCAGCTTATTCTTTGAGTGGGGCAGGAGATGCTTTAAGAATAGGCTGGAAATCAGCTTAAGCTGAAAGTTATAAGCTATAAGCTGTTTAGGCATAAGCTATAAGCACTTTCCCACAGCTCTACCAAACAGGGCCAGTGTTAACTTTTTAACTTTTGAGTAACTTTTTGTCTTTTTATCTTTTTTGAAAGATCCCAAACTTGCCCTAAGTCTCCAACTAGATCACATAAAGAAAATATATAAAAAAAAATTATTACAAACTACAAAAAAATAAAATCAATAATTTACAAATAAAATAAAAAACAAAAATTATTAAATATATTTCAAAATTAAAAAAATTGCTTACAATATCGTCCACTTTAAGAAAATTTCAAATTTCTTATAAAAGTTTCATCCGTAAAACCAAACCAACTGCTCACATATGACAAATAACCATTACATATTTTCCATCCTGAAACTTGTTAACAATTTTTCTGGTCATGAGAATTTTTTCCGCATTACAATTTCGTGAAGTACAGTATTTCTATTTTTTTTTTCTAATTAATTAAATTTTTATATAAAATTTAATTATGATTTCTTGATGACATTGGAATGCACACTTGTACAAATAGTTTGATTGTGACTTGAAAAGAGCCCTTAAAATAAAAATTTGACAACATTATTACAGCACACAAATTACATTCTACGTCACTATTTTATCATAATATAAATAAACAATTCCGATTCGTAACTCAAATTCGGAGGCTCGAATTTGGCTCGAATTCGGAGAAGAAGAAGAAGAAGAATGAGGAAGGAGGAGAACTGGAGGGGAGGGGCCCATCAAAATCGGGCTGGAGGAGGCGGGGCCGGAGGCGGGGCTGCGACGAGCTGCGGCAGGGCTGCGACGATCGGAGCTGCTGCAACGATCGGAGATGCTGCGACGAACGGCGGCGGCGGAGGCACAGGAGGGGCCCTTCTCTCCTCTTCTCTCTCTTTCTCCCTCTCTCTTCCTCTTCCCCTCTGTTCTTCTCTGTGTTCAACGAAAAAGAAGAAGAAAAGAAAGAAAGAAAAGGAAAAAAAAAAAAAAAAAAAAAGAATCGCAAAACGACGTCATTTTGCGATTCGAGTCACTTTTTTCGAGCTACCAGTCATTTTTCATAAATAAAAACGTATAGAAGTTGTAATCTTTCTGTTTCAAAATAATAGTCCATTATTCTATTTTTTATTGTCCCAAACAATTACACCTTTCTCAAAAATTACAGAAAAATAAAATATTATAAACTTGTTATGTTGTTTTTTTTTTTACATTAACAACAAATAAAGTATAGTTACAATGATTGATATTTTTAGAAAATTATATTATCAAACGATAATTTTTTACAATCTTTTTTTTTTTTTCAAGTGCAATTATTATACTATAAAAAAAATGCGAATTATTCATTACAAAATATTATTTTAAGACGAATATATTGATATAGGGGTCTTTTGAGAAATGGGTTATAATCTACTTCTCAGATTATAACCCACTTTCCTCCCTCATAAAAAACTAATTATAATTAATTTTTAATCAATTTTTAACTAAAAAATTGATTATAACCATCTTCCCAAAATAACGCCTAAATGTTTTCAAAGTTAAAGTTCATTTTTGTTCGTAATTATAAAAAATTAAATAAAAAGAGAGAAAACCAACTACCAACATGAAATGATCACTCCCAGGTTGGCAGTAGTCTGTCACATCACAAGCATGTCACGGGTTGAACACGCCAAGGCCAAAATTGTCAAGTTAGTGACTTTTATTTTTTTATATTATTTCTTTTCGTATTTTTTATAAAAAGTTTCAGTGTGTTTTGTTTGAGTTTTTTAAATTAAATTTTTTAAAAATTGAGTTTTTTTATTTTTGTATTTTTTTGTTTTTAGTGAATATTTTTAAAATTTTAAACATTTTTTTTTTACTTTTTTAGATGCATCTTACTTAGATGTATCTAAAAAGTAAAAAAAATTTAAAAAAATATTTTTTAAAATTAATAAATACATAAAAATACAAAAAATGTACTAAATTCTCGTATTTTTTATTATTTTTGGTATTTAGTGAATTTTTAAAAGGTTTCTTTCAATTTTTTTTACTATTTAAGTATATTTATGTTAGGTATGTCAAAATATTAAAAAAATTGCTCAAAATATTAAAAAAATTGTGAATTATACTAATAGTCCCTATAGTTTGGGGTTTGTATCATTTTGGTCCCTGACTTTTTAATTGTAATACATTTGACCATAAATTTTGAATCTTGTTCCAAATAAGGACAATTGAATATACTATTGGATTTTTCAAGGACAAAATTGTCAATTTGATAAAATATAAATTAATTTGACAAAAATAAATGTTAAAAAATTATTTATGAATTTTTAAAAATTATTTCTACCTACTAAAGATAAAATTGATAAATCTTTAGAATTTTTTTTTTTACCAAATTAATTTTTATTATGTATTTAGATGATGATCATGTAAAATTAATTTTTAAAAAGGGAGCTTTTTTGATAAATCCATTTTCTAAGAGTTTTATTCCATCCAACCCATATTCTTTTTGACTATTCCATTAGGTCCAATTTGAGATAAGAAGACCAAAATACCCTTTTCATCTACTTATGTTCCATTTAGTTCACATTATTTTCTCATATTTCAATAAGTCCTATTGGTGACATAATTACGAAAATACCCCTAATGTGAATATTCACACCGTCAATGTGAATGTTCATACCGTCAATGTATAGGGGCCCAGCCCATGTCGATCTTTATGGGTGCCCAGAAAAATTCGAGTCGGGCCGGGCCGGCCCACAGGCCAAAAAAATAGGCCCGGCCCGGCCCGTTGATAATGTGAATATTCACATTGACAAGTTAACATTCACATTGATAGGAGTGTAAAATTGGCCTGCGGCCCGAAGCCAGCCCGCCGCCCGGGGCGGGCCCGGGCCGGCCCGTTCATAATGTGAATATTCACATTGACATATCAACATTAACATTGATAAGAGTGTAAAATTAGCCCGTGACCCGTGGGCAGCCTGAAGCCCGGGCCCGACTCGGCCCGTTGACAATGTGAATATTCACATTGACATATTAACATTCACATTGATAGGAGTGTAAAATTAGCCCGCGACATGTGGCCGGCCTGAAACCCGCCCGCGGCTCGTGGGCTGCCCTGGGCGGGCCCGGCCCGACCCGTTGATAATGTGAATATTCACATTGACATGTTAACATTCACATTGATAAGAGTATAAAATTAGTCCGCGCCTCGTGGCTGCCCGAAACCAGCCCACGGCCCGTGGGCGGCCCGGGGTGGGCCCGGTCCTGCCTGTTGACAATGTGAATATTCACATTGACATGTTAACATTCACATTGATAAGAGTGTAAAATTGACTCGCGTCCCATGGGCGGCCCGAAGCCCGTGGGTGAGCCCGGCCCGGCCCATTGACAATGTGAATATTCACATTGATATATTAACATTCACATTGATAGGAGTGTAAAATTGGCCCGTGGGCGGCCCGAAGCCCGCCCGCTACCCAGGGCGGGCCCGGGTCGACCTGTTGACAATGTGAATATTCACATTAACATATTAACATTAACATTGATAACAGTGTAAAATTGGCCTGTGACTCGTTGGCAGCCCGAAGCCTGGCCCCAGGCCAGGTTAGGCCCGACCCGGCCCGTTGACAACGTGAATATTCACATTGACGTGTTAACATTCATATTGATAAGAGTGTAACATTAACCTGTGCCCCGTGGCTGCCCGACACCCGCTCACGGAGCGTGGGCGGCCCGAGTCAGGCCCGGCCCGGCCTGTTGACAATGTGAATATTCACATTGACATGTTAACATTTACATTGATAAGAGTGTAAAATTGACTCACGTCCCATGGGCGGCCCGGGTTTGGGTCCGGGCCTACCCCGAGCTGCGGGCGAGCTTCGGACAGCGGACAAATTTTACACTTCTATCAATGTTAGTGTTAACATGTCAATGTGAATATTCACATTGTCACGGGTCGGGCCAAGCCCGCCTCGAGCTGCGGTTTGGCTTCGGGCCGCCCACGGGCTGCGGGCCAATTTTACACTCCTATCAATGTGAATATTAACATGTCAATGTGAATATTCACATTGTCAACAGGCCGGGCCAGGCCCGCCCCGGGCCGTCTACGGGTCGTGGGCGGGTTTCGGGCAGCCACGGGGCGCGGGCTAATTTTACACTCCTATCAATGTGAATGTTAACATGTCAATGTGAATATTCACATTGTCACGGGTCGGGCCAAGCCCGCCTCGGGCTTCGATCGGGCTTCCGCCCGCACATGGGCTGCGGGCCAATTTTACACTCTTATCAATGTGAATATTCACATTGTCAACGGGCCGGGCCAGCCCCGGGCCACGGGTGGGCTTTTGGCCGCCCATGGGCCGCAGGCTAATTTTATACTCTTATCAATGTGAATATTCACATTGTCAACGGGTCGGACCGGGCCCGCCCCGAGCCGCCCATGGGCCGCGGGCGGGTTTCACGCCACCATGGGACGGGGGCCAATTTTACACTCGTATTAATGTGAATGTTAACATGTCAATGTGAATATTCACATTGTTAACAGGCCGGGCCGGGCCCGCCCTGGGCTGCTGGCCAATTTTATACTCTTATCAATGTGAATGTTAACATGTCAATGTGAATATTCACATTGTTAACAGGCCGGGCCGGGACCGCCCCGGGCCGCCCACTGGCCGTGGGCGGGTTTCGGGTAGCCACGAGACGCGTGCTAATTTTACACTCCTATCAATGTGAATGTTAACATGTCAACGTGAATATTCACATTGTCAACGGGCTGGGCCGGGCCCGCCACGGGCCGCTGGCGGGCTTTTGGTAGCCCATGGGTCGCGGACTAATTTTATACTATTATCAATGTGAATGTTAACATGTCAATGTGAATATTCACATTATCAACGGGTCGGACCGGGCCCGCTCCGGGCCACCCATGGGCCGCGGGCGGGTTTCGCGCCACCACGGGACGGGGGCCAATTTTACACTCGTATTAACGTGAATGTTAACATGTCAATGTGAATATTCACATTGTCAACGGGCCGGGCCGGGCCCGCCCTGGACTGCTGGCCAATTTTATACTCTTATCAATGTGAATGTTAACATGTCAATGTGAATATTCACATTGTTAATAGGCCGGGCCGGGACCGCCCCGGGCCACCCACGGGCCGTGGGCGGGTTTCGGGTAGCCACGAGACGCGTGCTAATTTTACACTCCTATCAATGTGAATGTTAATATGTCAATGTGAATATTCACATTGTCAACGGGCCGGGCCCGTCCCGGGCCGCTGGCGGGCTTTTGGCCCTTCATGGGTCGCGAACTAATTTTATACTCTTATCAATGTGAATGTTAACATGTCAATGTGAATATTCACATTGTCAACGGGCCGGACCGGGCCCGCCCCAGGCCGCCCATGGGCCGTGGGCGGGTTTCGCCCCACCACGGGACGCGGGCCAATTTTACACTCCTATTAATGTGAATGTTAACATGTCAATGTGAATATTCACATTGCAACGGGCCGGGCCCGCCCCGGCTCGTCGGCAAGTTTCAGGCCGCCCACGGGCCAATTTTACATTTCTACCAATGTGAATTTTAAAATATAAATTTTCACATCATTAAATTGCTAATCCTTCAAAAAATATTTATAAGGGTATCAAAATTGAATATAAGGGCATAAGTGTCCAAGAAAATAGTGTAAATCAAGAAAATGGACTTTATGGAATAAAACTATACATACATGGGACTAAATGGGTTAAAAAATTCCTTCATGGATTTCTTGGGTTAAAACACTTCTAAATTTGACTTATCAATAAAAATCCCTTTTAAAAATTAATCATGTAATTTTTATTAATTTTTATCAATTTTACATAATTTTATTTTTGGTGGCTAGAAATAATTTCTAAAATTTTAAAAATATTTTTTTGACATTTATTTTTATCAAATTAATTTATATTTTATCAAATTGACGATTTTACCCTTGAAATTAAGCAATGGTATGTTAATTGTCCTTATTTGGAATAAGATTCAAAATTCAGGGTCAAATGTGTCACAATTGAAAAGTCAGGGACTAAAGTGACACAAGCCTTAAACTATAGGGACTATTAGTGTAATTTGCCCTTAAAAAAATTTAGTAAAAACAAAAAAAATACAGAAAATAAGAAAGTAGAATTTTCTGAAAAGTATTTTTGAAAAATGATAACGAAGCATAGTGATTAGTTTTTTTTTTTTTATTACATTTTAGTCAAAAAATTATTAAAATGACATGTTGCCAAATGAGGCCTAAGTCTAATTGAAAGTTAGTCATAATAAAATCATTGCTAAAAATTGACAATTAATGATTTTTTTTATAATTTTTATAAATTATCACTAAAACTTATAATTAATAACATTTTTCTATGATGAATTTTTTAAATTATTACTAAAAATTAAAAATTAATAACATTTTTTTGAAACGATTTTTTTAAACTATGGGTTTGTTTGTTTTGAAGGATTAGAGTGTGGGATTGGACTATTGTCTCATCGGACTAATAATCCACTGTTTGTTTGAAAAATTTTGCTCTGGACTATTAGTTCCACAAATATGGGACTATCCTATCCCATGGGAGGGGGTGGGATTATTTCCATGGGATTGGTATCCCATGGGATTAGGCTCTAAAATGTCCATTTTACCCCATACTATTACTTAGCAAACAATTAGAAAATGGTAAAATAGTCTTTTGAACATTTACAAATTATTTTCTTAGTATTGTTAATTTAAAATTACATATTAAATAAAAAATTAAAATTATAAATTATAAATTTAATTTAATTAAAAATAATAAATTAAAAATTATGGCCTTATAAATTAAATTTTTTTAGTGTCGTTAAAAAATTAAATTTACATATTAAATAAAATTATTTTTTTAGTGTTGTTAATTTAAAATTGTATATCAAACAAAAAATATAAATTATAAATTAAATTTATTTAAAATTAATAAATTATAAATTATGGCCTTATAAATTAAATTTTTTTAGTGTTGTTGAAAATTTAATTTATATATTAAATAAAATTATTTTTTATTGTCGTTAATTTAAAATGATATAGTAAATAAAAAATATAAACTATAAATTATAAATTTAATTTAATTGAAAATAATAAATTAAAAATTATTGCCTTATAAATTAAATTTTTTTAGTATTGCTAAATTATAAATTATAGATTACAAATTTAACATTATATATTAAATAAAAACTATAAATTACAAAGGTAAAATAGTCTTTTGAACATTTATTATTATCTAGTCCGTCTAATCAAACATTGGATTTACTAAAAATAGTCTAATCCAGACATCTAATCCCATGACTAAACAAATATAGGATACAAATCCAATCCAACCAAATAGTCCAGGGACAATGTATCCTGAGACTAACAGTCCGATAGATTACAATCCCCCCTTATCTAGTTCGTTCAAACAAACACATCCTATGCCCTTAAAAATTTTAAGAAAAATGTTTTGTCCCATCAATTGAGAATCCCTAATAACACCACCACTACCATGAAAAGACCCACGTGAAAAGATAGATAGTCACGCTCCACTTTCTCTCTCAAAACCCTTTATACTGTGTTTGGTTAGAGGATTTTGAGAGGGATTGGAAAGGGAAAGGGAAAGGGAAAAGGTGTGTGAAACTATGTAAAATTTAGGCATATTTTATTCTTATTTCACCTACCTTTTCCATTTCCCTTTCCAAATCTCTCCTCAAATCCCCCAACCAAACATAGCATTAATCAATCTCTCTATCTATCTCTCTCTCTCTCTCTCTCTCTCTCTCTCATCTTCTCTACATTCCTCTCCGACGAGTCTCTCTCTCTCTGGCATCCTCATACTCTCTCTCTATAAATTGTCAAACCTATCACCATCGTCTGCAGCAACAGCTCTCCCTTCCCCTTTCACCCATTGACGATCGACGCTACCCTCCCAACCTCTCTATCCTCCCCTGCTCCCTTCTCTCCTTCTCTTTCTCTCTTCGCCCATCGCGACCACATAAACACTATTTGTCTTGTTATCCATTAATTTGATGAGCACATCTCTATCGATAATGTCCGATCTCAAACTCAACCGCTTCTCCTTGCTCTTTAGAATCGATTCCCTCTACATTTAGCATAAGCAAGATCATACATTTCTTCAACCGAAGCAAGATGAAAGAAACCATGTCTTCTCACACCTCTCAATTTGATCAAGAACTTCTAATATAGAAGCTTGACGTCTTTAAGATCCAAGGTAGAAATAAACGAGGCCACAACATCCTTCATATCTTTGAAAATTCTTCCTTGATAATTTAATCAACTCCCTCCTCTCTCTATATATGTATATATATATATATTTTGGATTTTGATTGATTTTCTTGGTTATGTTATCAGCTCGGATTGTGAGTTTCGATGCTTGGAAGAAGTATTTGGAAGAGAAGATCTTTCCTAATTGGAGCAAAAGTTCTCTGGCTTTCTATTTCTCCTATGTTTCTTGTATTGTAGCTCCCGTCGGCGATACATGATATTGTGTTCGACTTCTACTTTTGAAGTGGGTTTGTGTAATTGAAGAATGTGCTTGCTTAGTTTTATCATTCGAAAGGAGAAAAGAGGTTAGATCTCGTCGTTCCAGTCCGAGAAGAGAGCACAGTTGGGAGGGATGGGTTTTGCGACAGTGATGGCAACGCCGGTGGGTGGAGGGAAGGAGTTGTCAAAGAGGGATAAAAGGGAAGATGCATGAGAGAGAATACGTCGAAAGACCGTTTGATTTCCGAGGTAGAATAGAGAATATTTGTAGTGAGGGAATTAAGTAAAATTATATTTATTTTGATGATAGTTATTGGTGTAGGAATTGTTATTGATAAAAACAAATACAAAAACATTAAACATTAATGTTTAAAAAAAAATATCCAACATGTAAAAAATAAAAATAAATAAATAAAACAAATAAAATAATAATTTTTACTTAACAAAAAATATAAAAAAATAAACATTAATATTCAAAAATAATAAAATAATAAAATAATTCGACGGATTATTTTTTAATACCAAGTTCCAAACTTCTATCCTAATCTCTTCTTTAAGGCCCATTCTAATCCGAAAGAGATTATGAATCATCTTTTCATTTTTTAAAATAAATACAGGTAGATTCTACGTTCATCTCAATTCTAATCCCCTTCTATTTTCCAAAACAAATGGGCCTAAGAGACTGAGAAAGAGAGAACAATTCTTTTTCCCTGTGGGTAGTGCGTGAATTACACGCACTGTTGTTTCAAAACTTCTTTAAAGTGTGTTTCAAATTCCACGTAATGAGAGGTTGTGGTGTTGCTCTTCAATTGGAGTCCGGATCCTTTGCCATACTTTTCTGTCATGCCCCAAAACAACGTCGTTTTGGGGCAAAATTTCAAAAAAAAATAATAATAAAACAAAATGTTCATCCCCCCCCCCCCCCCGGGCGAGAGGCAGGTGAGGAACTGAGAGAGTGAGAAGGAAGGTGAGTACATCACTGAAATTGATGAAACAAAAAAAAAAAATTGAAAAAAAATTCAACTGAACAACAAACAACAAACAACAAATCTGGTTCGACAAATCAAATCATATATATATATTGGTGTTATCTTTTGTTCCTTTTTCTCGTTCTTTGATTGTTTGTCTGTTTAATCCTACATATATTCATATAATTTTATATTATGTGTGTGATTATGGGTTCACATTCTAATTTTGCAACTGGGTGTGAAAAGTGATTAATGTCCTTGTAGTTTCTGGGTGTGAAAAGTTTCGATTCACCAAAGAAAAAGAAAAAGAAAAAAAAAGGCGAATATCCCACAAAAAAAGGTACTTTATTTTTGTAAATTTAAATATATATATATATATATATATAAATAGCTGATCTGAACCAGAGGGATAAAAAATGGATATAAAAAGATCATGACTTTGCCAAACCCTTTAACTAACTAAACAGAGAAAACCCAATAACTAGAGTTCATGAAGGGCAAAATCTAAAGATGAAGGGAATGTTGATCTGGATTAAAGATGATGGTGATCTGGATCTGTAGAACCTTGTTGATGAACAAAATTTTTTATTTTTTTTTGTTGATGTTGATGATCTGGATCTGCAGAACCTTGTTGATCTTGATCTTTGATGATGATGATTTTTTTTTTTGTTGATGTTGATGAACCCAGCAGCGATCTAGATCTGTGATGTTGATGTTCACGTCAGCCTCTCCCCGTTCATCACCTCAGTTCATCTCACTGAGAGGGGGGCTAGGGTTGAAAGACCACACAAAACGAAAGGAGGCTGAAATATAAGAACAGAGGGAAAAAAAAAAAAAAAAAAAGGTTCAAAACGACGTCGTTTTGAACCACCGCAGGGGCTACTGCAGGAATGTATGGCAGAGGATCTGGACTCCTTCAATTGGGGGTCTAACAAAATTGATCTTTTAATTAGTGATATTTTTTATGAAGAAACTTTTTAAATTGTTATTAAAAATTAATAATTCATAATTTTTTAATATTATTTGATGAACAATATTATTTATTATTATATTATACAATAAATCTACTTATTAAAAACTACACATAAGTATCCCAAATCTTTTTTGGTTGGTGTGGGTATAATTAACCATGTGCATGCTCTCCATTTAAAAAATAAACGAATTTGTGAACGAATTTATATATTTAAAACAAATTCAGACTTTTTTTTTTTTTGTTACATGCAAAATTTTAATTTATTATCAATTTAATTATATAATGCATAATTTTTTTTTAATGTTATTTTGATTGAATTATTGACTATAAATTATTAATTTTTAACATTTCTTCTAAAAAAAATATAGACATTCCTAATGTAAAATGGTCAAAAAATATTTAGAATTCCAAAAATTTTATCAAAAATTTTATTAAATATCTCACATGTAGAATTCATATCATGTGAATCTCACATAATAAAAACTTTGATAAATTTTTTAAAATCTCCATTAATTCACATAATAAAAATTTTGATAATTTTTTTAAAATCTCCATTAATCAAAATGGTCAGTGTCACCGTTTTCCAAGTGAAAACATAGGCTCCGTTTGGTAAGCCTCTCAAAATATAATTCTACCTATTGATTTGAGTGTGTTGTTTGTTTGGAGCTTTCAAATCATAATTTTACACCTATTTCTCAAAACTCAATTCAAAATATAATCATTACTTTTCAAAATTCATAACCAAACATATAATTCAAAACTCTTTTCAAAACTCAATTCAAATCAATATTTTAATTTTTTAAATATTTTACATATTTACATATTTTAAAAATATTTTAATTTTGTTAAGATTTTAAATATTTTAATATTTAAATATGTTACGATTTTTTTAAAATATTTTAATTTCAAAATATTACGATTTTAATTTTTTAAATTTTAAAATATTTTATAAAAATAAATTCAAACTCTATTTTATAAAAAAAAAATTAAAAATTTTAATTTTTTTGTTATGTATTTGGTTACGATTTGAGTGTAGATTTGTGAAAGTAATATGGAGTTTCGAGTTATGTGTTTGGTTATGAGTTTTAAAAATAATTTCTTAATTGAGTTTTGTTTTATGTATTTGGTTACGATTTGAGTGTAGAGTTGTTTTTAAATTTAAAATATTAACATTTTAAATTATTTAAAATTTTTGAATATTTAAATTATTTAAATTTTTACGATTTAAATTTTTTGAATATTTATTTTAATTTTTTACTTATTAAATTTTTTAGATTATTTAAATTATTTAAATATTTATGATTTAAATTTTTTGAATATTTATTTTGAAAAGAAAATTATTTCCTTTGTAGTATTTTCAATTAAAAAATTGATTAATGTTATTTTTTATTAATAATAATTTTTTTAATTAAATTTTAAAAAGAGTTTGGTTATGAGTGTTGATCAGAATTTTTAATAGTGTGAAAGTAGTGTGTTTTGTTATGATTTATAATAATTTGAATTAAGTTTTGAAATTTTTCTCCAAAACTCATAACTAAACAATTTTTCTTAGTTCACATGTTAAATTAAACTTTCAAAACTTAATTTCACACTCAATTCAAAACTCAATTCAACACTTTATTCTAAAACCATAACCAAACAAATTTTTTACACTCAAATCATAATTTCACAACTCACAAATTCAAAATACAACTCATACTCTCAAATCATATTTACAAAATTTTACCAAACGTAACCATTTTTGCTCTAAAAGTCTAAAAGATTAGTTGTGTTGTCGGGTCAAAAGATATCTAAAAAATTATTTTCTTACCTTTTTCGAGTGAAAAGTAAGATTAAAGTTTGGATTTGACTTTAGGAAAAATTACAAATTAATTATGAATAATGTTTTGTAGCTGGAAATTCATTGTTCCGAATGGTTCAAATGTCTAGAATGGCATTGTTTTGACAATTTTTTTTTGTTTCCTTCCACTTCTCGTTTCTCTCTCAAACATTGAGAACTAAACCCAAACAAACAGAGAAAAAGAGAAAAATAAATAAGAGGAAGAGGAAGAGAGAACACCAAAGATGGCTTCGCCAACCAAATGGGAAGTCGCGATCTGGCCATATCGAAGACGAAGAATGAGAATGTGTTTGATTTTTTAAAAAAAAAAATCACATCTCAGATTAGCTCAAAAAAAAAACAAAAACAAAAACGTTGCTGTTTTGGTTTTGTTTTTGCTCAAATTGTTACTATTTTGCTATTGTTTTGGTGCGGAAGTTGGTGCTATTTTGCTAATGAAATTTGTGCTGTTTTTTGTGCTGAAATTGTTGCTTTTTTGTGTGTGTGTGTGTTGAATTTGCTGCTGAAATTGGTTTTGATTTAAGATTTTGGTTTTTTTTTTTTTTTTTTTTTTTTGATTTTTTTGTTAGACTGTTGTTGAATATAATTTTAAGAATTGTAATCATAAAAATATGTGTCTATGTAATCATGATAAATCTATTCTTCTTCTTCTTCTTTATGTAATCATGATGAATCTCTTCTTTTTCTTCATCTTTTTCCTCTAATTTTTTAGATTATCAAAAGAAAAAAAATTTGGCCAATCGGTAGTTTTTTTTGGCCGGTCGAATGGTTTCATGGCCAGCTGGCCAAAGAAAGGGGGAAGAACCAAGGAAGAAAAGGAAGAAAAAAGAGAGGAGGAAGAAAGAAGAGGAAGAAGAGAGGGAGAAGAAAAAGGCAAAAAAAAAAAAGTCGTTTTGGCACTTCGAGCCATTCGGGTCACTCCTTATTCGAACTACCCAGTAGCTCCGATTAATAATACTTTCAAGAATAATTACTAATCACAAGAAAAAAAATTATATCCTTAATAATTAAAGTTTGTAAAATTTATCATTAATTTTATTTTTGTTAGATAGGGTAATTTTATTTTTTTTAAAGAAAAACTATATACAAATCCATATTTTAGACCTACTTTCTAGACTCGGTGATGTGTCAAGAAAGTGATTGATTAATAATTAAAGAATATCAACCAATCATCTTCTTGGTGTAGAAAGTGAGTCTAGCTTCCAGTTTCTTGCAAAGAAAATAAGAAAATACAATATAGCTTAAATTTGTTATAAAATAGTTACTTATAATTAGAATTTCTATTTTCTTATAAAAATTTCATCATAATGAAATTATTATAAAAAAAAATTATTATTTTTTCTTCTTCTTCTTTACCTTTTATTTTATATTCTATCATTTTTTTTTTTTTTTTTATCATTTATTTCTTTCTAATAAAAAGAACAATAAAACAAAATTCTCACTGGCTTTCATCCTGAACATTTTCACTGATTTACGAATCACGTGAATCTAGTTTAAAGTCTCCCTCAAATTGGTTTCGGAGTTTTACTTTTTTGGCAATTTTAATTCTTTTTTTTTTTATTTGTAGTAATTTTATTTTTCATAGAATTCATTTCATCCCCACTAAAGCGGTTACAAAATGTATAAATTTTAATTAAAAAAATAATAAAATAATAAATTTTCGTAAGCTTTTTTTTTTATAAAATTTAGCTTCGTCTCTAGTAAATTTTTTAAAAATTAATTCAAAATTATAAAATTGACTTAAAATTTAAAAAAATTCAAGAAATGACACAAATAAGTATTAAAAAGAAAAATGTGAGCAAAAAATTATGACAATTGGACCGTTTAAATTGCTAAAATGGACCAACAATTAGACCTCACGGAGAGAACTTTACCCTATAAATTTATAAAGTTTTGAATAAAGAAAAATACTTGATTCATACAATTTTCTTGGCATAATCTCTATAACCGAGGTAGCAAGACATAATACAAGTTCTATACCAATTAGAGCGTGGGTTAACTTTTGAAATTTTGCTTATCACCTTATTTGTGGAGATTGTGCAGAAGAAAATTGCGTGGATGTAACACTGTTGTTGAATAAATTGCATTGACCTTCCTAAGAATTTGATAAAATTCTAGCAAGTCCTATTTCACAAGAGTAAATTACACTTTTCCCCTTTATATTTGACCACTTTTCTACTTTAACTCTTAGAGTTTATTTTTTCTCATTTTGACCCCAAATATATATATTTTTTTTCCTCAATTTACTTCTAAAGCTAACTTATGCTAAAAATTATACAAAAAATAACACATTGACAGTCACGTGGCATAAAATTATTTTAATTATTTGTAACTCAAACTTATAACACCAAACTCAACTCTTAATATAATGATATATTTTTTACAATATGTGACAGTTATAGTGGCATTTTCTGACTAATTTTAAACAAAAATTGGCTTTAAGAGTAGCATTTTCTGTCTAATTTTAAACAAAAATTGGCTTTAAGAGTAAACTATAAATTAAAAAATACTTGAGAAATATTTGAAACTTGAAGGGTCAAAATGAGAAAAAAACAAACTTTAAGGGCTAATAGAAAAGTGGCTAAGCAATGAAGGGAGCAAAGTGTAATTTACAAAAAAAAAAAAAAAAAAAAGAAAAAAAAAAAGCTAAACAAAATAAAATATACATTTCAATATAAAAAAAGATAACGATATAATTTTTTTTCTAATTAAATGAGTAACTAATTATCAATACAAATAAATTTAAATGTTATGTGAATTAAAATAATATTTTATTTATTAAGTTGTTTATCAATCTTCACTGTATTTAAATAAATTCTGTTTGTGTACTAAACAACAAACAGAAAACAAAAAAAAATAAAGGAAATGAGTGAGATTGTTTGATTACAAAAATCAAACCAATAAATAAAAACAGATTTTTATTTTGTTACAAAAACAAAATCAAAATCTGATTTAAATAAATAAAACAAGAAAATAACAACTTACTTGATTAATTTTTTGAACAATATTCTGATCAAATCCAGTATTTGACACTGCATTTGATGCTGTGTCTTTAAGATAAATTCGTCCTCTCCACGGTGCTAATAGAATGTAGACGTCTATCTCTCAGAATAAAATGATCAACAACGAATAAAATGCAGAATTACAATTTATTCGCACAATGAAACACACTAAATGTATACACTCTTTCTCACAGAAATTTAAAGTAGCAAAAATGCAGAGATTATTTGCAGAGGAGAAGTATGAAAATTGTAAATGAAAATATCAAATGAGGGGCTGCCTATTTATAGATATAGTGGTGACTTTTCAATTTGAACTAGACAGGTACCAAACCTGTTTGAACAGGTGCAACACTGTTTCAACAAATAACCGAATCTGTTCGGTTTAATTTGCACAGATTTAAATCTGTTTTGAATTTAAATTCAAACAGGTAGTTTTCCTTGAATTAAACGGACAGATTTTGAAATCTGTATAGAAAGTTCGAACAAATTTGAATTGAAATGGTTTGATTTTATTTTACCAAAAAATAAATTAAATTCAAATGTTTTTGGCCCAAAAAGATTAGTATTGGGCTGGACAAGCCCAACCCAACCTCACACCATGCACCCGCACCCAAGTCCAGGCCCAGGCCCGTCCCGCCGGATGCCGGCGGCGCGTATGTGGTGATTTTTGAGTCCAATGGGTCTAGCCCATTTTGCCCATAACCTCTATCTCTACAAAACTTAGGTGCCCCTTGGAGTCTACCCTAAGTTCCAACTCCAACCTTATAAACCCACTAAAAGTTTCCCACCAAATCAATGTGGGACAAGCCATTTTTTAAACCTTAAGAAATTTTCACCAAAAACTCCTTTTCCATGGAGCTCACTTTGGCTTCAATTTCTCATTCACTTGATAATGGTTTTGAGCACCAAATATACCAGGTGAATCACAACGCGGCATAGAACGCGTTACCACTTAGATCTGCGAAATTCGACGCATGGGTCCCACCTAAAAATTAGACCAAAGTTTAGGAAAAAATCTATTTTTCCAGATTTTCCCAAAACCATTTCTAACAATCCCCACATGAATGGAATTTGATGACAACAGAAATGCAACAATATGCAAAATTTGTCGAAAGAGTATAAATCGAAAATATCTTGCATCAGGATAGATAGCTTTCGGCCTTGAACCTTCCCTAGTGATAACCTATCGGACTTACTAGCTAACCAATAGACACGATGCCTTGAATTGTTCAGCCGTTTGCGTAAGCCAAGACAATAGATTTCACACAAAATATCTTCTAACACATCGTGGTTCTCATTGTTGTGTTCGTTTTGGCATTGAATGCTCCTGGTTTTCATGAGTACTTCTAGAGAATTTAGCCTCTTCATTCTCATAGAACTGACCCCAATTCAACACTCATATAGGTGATTCTTATTGTGAATATCTCCTTATACTCATCTTGATTTTTATGCCTAAATCAAGATATAAGTAATCATTAAAAGCAAAACTTATCCTTCGACCCTTGCATACCACACGTTGCAGATATCACTCTCACCATAGGAATGGATAGGGAATTTTAATCCCTTGGTGATTTCTGGCGAGCCACACATAACTTAGTTGTCCCTTTGAATTTAGTTCTTGAGATCTCCAATCATATAAGTAGGGTTACCATTATGATGACTCTTATGTAATAGGCTTTAATCACATCCCCTTTGATGAACTATACACTTATTCTTTTGTCAAACCTTTTGTTAACGGATCCGTAATATTCTCTTTAGATTTTATGTAATCTATTGAAATTATTCCATTTGAGAGCAATTGCCTTACGGTATTATGTCGACGACGAATATGTCGTGACTTACCATTATACACATGATTTTGTGCCTTGCCTATTGTAGATTGACTATCACAATGAATGCAGATAGCTGGCGCAGGTTTTGGCCACATTGGAATGTCTTCTAAGAAGCGACGAAGCCATTCTGCTTCTTCTCTTACTTTGTCTAAAGCAATGAACTCAGATTCCATTGTGGATCGTGGGATGCATGTTTGTTTCGTGGATTTCCAAGAAACAGCAACGCCTTCCAAATTAAAGATATATCCATTAGTGGATTTTGAATCTTTAATATCCGATATCCAATTGGCATCACAATAACCTTCGAGTACTGCTGGATATCGAGTAAAGTTCAAACTATGATCACGGGTAAATCTTGGATATCTAAGAACCCGGATGATCGCCTTCCAATGGTTTTCTCGGGGGTTACTAGTGTACCTACTCAATTTACTGACAGCATAAGCTATATCAGAACGAGTACAATTCATTAGGTACATTAGACTTCCAATGATTTGGGAGTATTTTAACTGAGACACCGCAGTACCTTTATTTTTCGATAAATAAAGACTAATCGCTACAGGTGTTCTAGCTAAATTCATATCATCCCTGATAAATTTATCAAGAATTTTCTCAATATAATGTGATTGAGATAATGCATATCTGTGACAACCCTCATCTCTGATTACTGCTAAACTGTGTTTGAGCATGATAAGTGATTGATTGTGATGGAATCCTAGGTTGATTTCATTAGCATGTTGCTTAATTGCATTTCTATCTGTTTGTCATTTAATGATCTATTCATGTTTTAACTGTGAATTGCAAATTGAAGGCCTTATCGGCGACCGATTCGGAAATTAATTAGTGTTATATGCTAGTTAGAATTTATGTGATTTTATGGTAGGTTTAATTAAAATTTGATTTGGAATGATTAAAATAGCATGGTTAATATTAAATTATTTGAGCATTGGCTATTCACACTTTTGCCATTGAGTGGCCATTTTCTACAACTTTGTTTGGGACTTAATTGCTGCATTTCATATCATTTCTTCAGCCACTTTCCTAGACCAAAAACGAGAGAAAGAAAGTTGAAGAGTTGGAAGAAAATTTGAGTTCACCTAGATTGGCTTGAAACTTAGAGGAATTGAAAGAGATTTGCAAATTAGGCTTCCATACTTGAAATTCAAGACCTAAGGTAGGAAATCCTTTCTCTTAATTGTGAATTTGAGTTACTTCTTGCATGGTTCATGGGAATAGTGGAGATTAGAGTCAAGTTATAGCCTAAAGTGTTGAATTATGAGGCATTGTGTACATGCATGTCCATATCATAGTGTTTTGAAGTCATTTTCATGAAATCCCCACATGCATGTTCCTATTTTAGTTTTGGTCCATGAATTGATCATGTTCTTAAGCTCAATCTTGTATTTTATCTTGTTTTAGAGCATTGGAATTCGTAAGAGCTCATGCATGTTTTGTTCTTACATAGTTTTTGAAAGTTTCTTTGAAATTGTGTTCAATTGGCTTACTTTGGGCTTGATTTTACAAATTGATCTTCTAAACATGTTGTAGTATGAGTTTTCAAGTGTTTTCCAGAAAATTAGCCCAAAATAATCGAGTTTGAAGCTTTAAAGGTTGAGTTTTGTGCTTGGGGATCAATCTGGAAATTCCAGATTTTTTATCCACGCTCGAGCGGAGGACTTCACACTCGAGCGTACACTCTAAGTACATGCACTTCTGCTCGAGCGTAGGAAGTCACGCTCGAGCGTGAAATGCATATGCCTAGAAGTTTAGGTGTTTTGCAGTCCGCTCGAGCGAGGGACTTCACGCTTGAGCGAGGGTCTGAGTCTTACGCTCGAGCGTAGGTCGAGCGTCCATCGAGCGTGAAACACGTGCATCCAGTACTTTTCATGAGTTTGCAGTCCGCTCGAGTGGGGAAGCCACGCTCGAGCGGAGCTTCATTGTCTGTATGTCCGCTCGAGCGTAGAAATCCACGCTCGAGCATGGACCCCTGTTTCAGCAAATTTTGAAAAATGTTTTAAAGTACATCTTTGCATCCTCATGTAGACACCCCATTTTTGACCGTCCTCAAGACTTGGACGTCACCCTTTGAACACTCGGTGATCATTCATGTTTGTGTTCGTTTGGAGTTCCCGGAGGTCTCGGCTACGTGCCTTGCCTCAGGATCTCCGAACTCGATTGTTTAGTGTCTGGTTTTGCACCAAACACTTGTGTTTTGCCTTGGAGGGGCAGGGAATGCCTTGTGAGGCATCCCCACACATCACCGGCCATGGCTAGAGGCCACCGGCTGGTGTTTTGTTACCATCGGCAATGTATATTGCCGGTCGGCACTCTTTGTTGCCGGTTGGCAGTCCATTTTGTCAAAATGGCAATTTTGGGCAGCCGACTACTGTTCATCTGCTTTTGCAGATATTTTAAGACAGTTGTCTTGCATTTTGTTCCCCTCCATACACGTGTATGGAGGGATGGCTTCCTTGTTAGCTTAACTTGTAAGCTTTACAAGATTGGCTCTTCTATAAGAGGAGCCCTCCTCTCTTGGCTTTAGGGTTAGAGATTTAGGGTTAGAAAAAGTTCAGAGGAAGCTTTGGATTGGGGTTAGGGTTTATATATATTTCCTATCTCTATATCTCCCTTTTGTGTGTTCTAGTGTGTGTCTTAGGCTTACTATTGCACACAAACACATAGTATTGCACCTTCTCTTGATTCTTGAAGGGCCAGAGGGTTGTTCTTGGTGTTCTTGAGCTGTTTTGGAGCTAAGGAAGCAGCTGGTCCACCATTTGTGAAAGAGGACTTCAAGGGTAAGAAACTCACTCATTTTTCCATTTTTGCATTGTATTTTTGCCTATCTTAGAATTGTTTTTGAGCTTAGTGCATAATATAAAAAAGTTCTATTTTTGGGCCCTCTAAATAGTTTGTTTAGAGTGTTTTGTGGTTTGGAGGTGTTTGACCCCTCTTAAGCCTTGAGAGGCCCTATTTTGTGCTATTTTGAGTGAGCTCCGGGACTTTGGTGTTTGGGCCTCCTCACCACTGAAATCTTGAGGGATTTCAGTGGTAAGGATGGTACCTTGAAGTCCCAAGAAGGAGAGGGCCACCCTCTCTCCTTGTTGTCCATGAAAAGGGCATTTTTTGGCCTCTTGAGGGAGCATCATGTTTGAGTGTTTGTTGATCATGCCATAGCTGCTTTTTATGCTTATTATGCCCTGATATAACATTGTTGTGTGTTGGTTTTGGTACACCATGTTAGTTTAACATACATGCCATGTAATGCCTTGTTGTTGCCTTAACATGTCTTAGATTGTTAACCATTGTTCTAGCATGTTTTAGGCTTGGCTTTGTGAAGCTTTTATGTTTATTTTGCCATGTTTGAGGTCTGTCCTTAGTCATTTTGGTCGGCCATGACATGCTTAGTATAGCCCCTTTGCATTTTGGCTTGTTGGCCTTAAGTGTGTGAGTGTGTAGCATGCATTACTTGCTTTATTTCAGTGGTTTGGCACCATTTGTAGCATCATTTCAGTCCCTTTAGCATGCTTGTATGCTTGCCTGGAATGACTCTTTGATGCCTTATGAGCTTGTGTCGTACGCTCCTTGAAAGTGCGTTTGTGCATGCTTTTGGATTCAAGCCATTTAGATGCCATCTAAGTGGTCTTTTTGGCTTTGTTTTATGTGCTAAAACTCTGTTTTTGGTCATTCAAGTCTTGCCATGTGTAGTTATATCAAGTGTAGTTCAATACTTCATAGGCTTGCCTTGAATGCTTGGGTCATTTGTTGCATGTTTAGCCTATCCTGTTTGCTTGGTTTGGCACCTTATTCTTGCATGATTTTCAGAGCTTAATACATGTCATATGTCCATGATTATTCCCTTTTAAGTGTGCTTAAAAGAAGTCCTTTGATGTTTAAGTGTTTAGGCCTTAACACGTGCATGTGTGTATGTGTGTTTGGTCTCATTTTCTTAAGCTTTGGCCACTGTTTTGGACCTAATATAGGGCTGCCCAAATTAGTGTAAGACCATCCTCTTATGTTATTGCACATATGCCTTGCATATCATCACATGTTTGCCCTATTTCACCTTGTGTTGCATACCATGTGTAATTGCATTTTGTTGCATTGCTTGAGTTGCATGATATGTTGTCGCATGTTTAGGTTGTAATACATTTGGCATGTATTCTCTCCTCTAGCCACTTAACATGTTGTTGCATGCTTGTGCATTGTCCATATTCATGCTTGCATACTTGCTCTCATGATCATATTCCATGCTAGTTTGCATGCCTAGGTTGCATTCTATCTAGTATGCATGCCTTGTCCCTTGATCAAGTGATAGGGAGTGGGCCTTTGCTTGTTTGTTTGCATTTTATTTGACATGAAAATGTGCACACTTGGACCCTTGGGCCATCACGCATGGAAATGCGCGATTGATGGTCCGAGAACCAAGAACTATGTCCCTTTGATGTCATACGCATGATAAGGGGTTTGGTTGGTGCATACATGGCTTGAATTGCATTGCCATGCAAAGCTCTGTCCTCTGCTGCTGTCAAACAGGTTCTGCAGGAACTTATTGCCGATCGACCGCACCTAGTGCCGACCGGCAATTAATAGATGGCCGATGGCTTCATCAACAGCCGATGACCACATCCCACTGCCGGTGGAGATTCTACTCAGCCGGTGGTGTCTCCCAATGTTCAGGGAAGCAATTCAGAGACTTTGGCAGTCTTCAGAGAGGCATAGCAGGGAAAACAGAGGCAGTCTATGCATGGCAGTGCGCTTCCGAGTGGAACCCGAGCATGCATTACATTGGACCCGCTTCCCGAGGCCTTTTACTGCTTTCCTTAGCTTAGTTAATTTGTTAATTAATTAAGTGGTCTGTAATAATTAATTAGCTTGTAGGTTAATTCATTTGTATATTCTTTTGGTCCCTCCGAGCGAGAACGAATCTGTAATAAGTGTGGGTGCGTGTGTGTGCATGTCTTCCAATCCCCATTTCTTTCTTCCCTTTTATTTACCCGCTTATGATGGTAGATTAGGACATGTTTAAATTAGCATACCTTATGCTATGCATGCGTGCATCCATACATTTGTCTTGCATGTACCGGGCTCGGCGCATCACGCTAACTGCATTTGTACTTCAATTCCAAATTGAATACGTGCATCAATTGATTACATTTCACATGCCATGTTTAGGTTAGCCGAGCCTACTCTAATTGCATCCTGTATGTGTTGCATTAGTCAAATTGACATGAACTAGGACCATGCATGTCTGCTAACTAGTTTATTGTTTTGGCACGGAGTACGATGTAAGTATTTTCATGTTTTAGCATACCACATGCATGTGAGTGTTAACATGACAGCATGCTTATCATGTGGCTAATTGCTTATGTGAGATAAATTGTTTGATTGCCTGTGGGTGAAGGTTGGATTGTCTGAGTTGGAAAAACTTGTTGGAATCCATATTTTAGCCTACTTGCGAGTAGCAAATTTCAAAGTATTTTTCAAAACAAACGGATATGCAATGCTTATTTCCAAATTAGGCAATCTAGTCTATACTTGTTTGCTGTGCGCATAACATAGTAATTCTAGGCTAATAACCGGAATAGGAACACATAACATTTTCAAAATAAGATATCACGGTTAGTAGAGGCCGATCTTCAAGATCGGGCGAGAGGGGGTGCTCATAGCTGACCTTCTCCAATCGTACCCAAGTTCCCGAGCCAAGGCAACTTTGGTGATGACGGACACGTGGCCTTTGGCACCGAGTCAGGATTTCCTAAATTTCCCAAAATAAAATATTTAGGTGGCGACTCTGTATCTGGCAAAGCAGTCCATGTTTGGCACTTCTTTTCAAAAATCTGTTTTCTCAAAACGATTTGCCGGATTTGGACTCTTTGGTTCAAGATTAAGAACCGTGACACAATTTGAGTCCGAACTGTAGTAAGCCCAATATGAACAAAACGGGGGTTCATCCTCCCGGGACGTTCGGGGACGTCTACACCTCATTTCATCCTAGGCATTCCTAGGCCAAGTTTAAGACATCTTGATGAGGATAATGTTATAGAACCACACCAAGTCAAGTTAGGGGCTAAGCTATTAATCCCAAGTGTGTAACTTAGTGTGTGTTCATTCTGTAACTGTGTAGAGTTGACACCCGAGGACGTTGACTAGCCTGTCTTTAGCCCAGTGCTCTGTGAGTAACAATGTTGTAAAGATACGTTCAATTATAACTATTTCTAAACGATTGATTATACTGCTTTCTGAAATGGCATCGTTTACCGAATAAATGTTTGTCCTATTTGTAAACTGTATTTGTGGCATCCTTAGCAACTTACTGTTACTGTACTGTTATTACTACTGTTACAGAGATCTCTGTCGGTTCCAATGTTGGGACCACTGCTGTTTACTGTTTGATGGCCATCAACTGACTGTTCGGTCTGTTAAGACCTACTGTACTGGTTTGCTATTGGATGTACCACATATGACTATTATGGTTTCTAAATATCTGTTATGGCATGAAATATGAGCCACTGATTGAATAATTGATCTACTGATACAATTGACTGTTTTAATTACTGAAAGGACATTCATTCTTAACCCCTTTATGCATATGTTATTCACTGGGCTTTAGCTCACTGTTTATATTTATATGTAGGTGTCCAGGCACCGGACCGAAGCTAGGAGTGTCAAGTTAAGCTCCCGTTTTGTCAAGCCAACCATCGTGCCTTACTTCGAGGTTCCATTCCTGTTCAAGCTAAAGCTGCCCTGGGGTGTCTCAGTTCCACCCTTCTGTCTCTGTTCTGTAATAAGTGTTTCAGACTTGACTGTACAATTATGGTGAAAAGATTTGGTCCCTAACCTATTTATGTTTGTACATGACGTATGCATATATGTTTTGGTTATGAATGTGGCTTGTTCATAAAAGTCTTTTTGCATTCAGATTGTCACAGCTCATTGGACATCTTTTTTTATTACTGTTTGGCTTCCGCCAGCCCCTTACTCTGTATTACTGTCATTACTGTTAAGCAAGCCTTCGATAATCTAAAATTACTGGCCGGTTGCGATGCTAAACCCATAGGGGCAGGTTCGGGTCGTGACAATATCCGTCAAATGTTTTAGTAATTTTCACTCTTAATATTACATCTGCGACCCCCATATCTTTCATATCAAATTTTCTATTCAGCATTTGCTTAGTTGATTTGATCATGTTTTGACTGCTTCCAATGATAAGCATGTCATCCACATAAAGACAAACTATGACATATCCTTGGCCAGTGTTTTTAACATAGACGTACTTGTTACATTCGTTTATCTTAAACCCATTAGTAAGCATAGCATGATCAAATTTTTCATACCATTGCTTAGGTGCTTGTTTTAATCCATAAAGAGATTTTACAAGCCGACAAACTTTCTTTTCTTGCCCCGGTACTACAAACCCTTCGGGTTGCTCCATATAGATTTTTTCATTTAGATCACCGTTTAAGAAAACTGTCTTACCATCCATTTGATGCATTTCTAAATTATACAATGCTGCTATGGCTGTCACGACCCCATTCCGCCCCTAGTAAAATGGTGCCATGATAGCCAGTAATCCGAGATTACCAAGGCCAACTTGCAAAGTCACACACAATCAGAGTATACATATGGGGCTTACATGTGCGGAAGCAATAAATTTAAACCTAAATAGTCCATGAGAGCATAAATCAAATGAAATGACATACATCATGACATGGTTTATAACTTGGATACAAATAAAATAAAGTACATATTACATCTTGATCAAAAAGCTTCTCAAGCCGAAATATACAAAAGACATGAAATTACAAACTAATAAGCATAATAGTCAAGATGCTAGCAAAAAATGAATTCAAAACAACTTGCAAATAACATCTACGCATCGTCGCCTTCTTGCTCGTCACCTACATATATATAAGGAGAGGGTGAGTTTGGATACTCAGTGAATGATATTAGTAATAATGGTTTGAATGAATGATATTCGAGATCTTTATCAAAACAATACGTAACATATCTTGTACAAAATCAAGGGATGAACCAAGTTCATCTATCAAGTCTTTCAAAGCTTTAAGGGACGCTTACTAGCATCAATATAATACAAGGGATGACATTCCTGACAAAACAAAGGAATAATCGACCCGGAATTGATTAGACAAACCCACCCGTACAAGACCGTCGGTGGCAAGGGAGATATCTCAAACAAAGATACTAGTTGCATTATAGTCCCCTAGCACTAAGGACTTTCCAAGAATGTCATCAAAACAAGATAATACTTGATACAAAACTAGGAATAATCATTCATACTTGAACAAACACTTTTTCCAAAACGAAACAAGCGAAGCTTTTATCAAAGCATTAGAACATAACTTTATTAAAAATACCACTCATATAACTCTTCGGGTGTAGGGCTTAAGGCAAGAATCCAAGACCTGCAAATACATGGCAAGGTCCATTGAATGCATTTCAAGAAGACAAGAAGTAATGCTCAAAGATGGTTGTGCAATGCATCCTTAAAACAAACTCTACACGAGCGTAAATGATCTCGGCATTTCTTTCAAAACTAAGTCAAGATAAAGCAAAACATGTGCTGGGGAGTTAAAACACTGTTTCTCATCTCGGGAAAACATGCTGGGTACCAACCAGGTCTTGGAATGAATGCATAGAAATGATCTAGGCAAAAATGGTCTAGTTGGGTGAACTCAGGGAGTCTTGCCCGAGGTCCCATACCTCTTGGCCAAGGTGTGGTCTCCTAGGCCTAGGTGCGCATGCAAGATAAACTAAAATGCAGGTGATCATGCAAGGTAGGCCAATGTGAGATACGGTGCTTGGCTTAGGTGTGAGATCTAGGCAAGAGTGGGTCTTGGTGACCACATTTAGGGAAATGAAGTCTGGAAAATCTGGGTTTCCTCTTGAAGAACATGAACATGAAGAACATAAATGCTAAAATCATAACTTATTATTACAAAATCTGAGATTTCATGGCATGAGTTAAAAAACATAGACCTGGGTACCCGTAGTTGAAGATCTCTTGGCAAACACAAAAACGTGGAACTTGTTGTAAACTTTCGGATCAAAACATGGCTTTCCTTCAAAAATACAAGAACATCATTTTCTCTTTCTAAACAAACTTTAAATCAATGCATGACCCATGAATCATTCTAGATCATGCAATGTGATCATATATACACAAAGAACAATCAGAGAAGATCAAGATTCTAACCTCAAAACACGGATCAAACGGTTCAAACTCTAAAAATCAAGCTTGGGATCTAGCTCTCTCACTCTAAACTCCTATTCCTCTTCTTAGAGCTTCTCTCTCTACAATGCAAAAGGTATGACACAAAATGATATGGGTTCTCAGCTAGTACCTGACTTAACCCTCTACTGGGACATGTGGCAACGCCGGATTGGATCTCCTAAAAAAGGTGACAGAATGACAAGACAAGAGTATGACAAAATGTGTATAACAAGCAAGGTGACAAGGGCACTCTATCAAGGCAATGACCTCGGATCAAGACATAGGCTTCGGGCAAGAAGGTTTCAATGATTTCGGCTAAGAAGGATAACACTTGGCCTAGCTATGCCACACCTCGGCCTAGATGTACCACACCTCGGTCTAGGTCATACCAGTCCAGGAATAAGATCACTAGGTGCAAGGATCAAGGATGTTGGATTCCTAGATGATACACATCTCGGCCTAGGTGATGCACACATCGGCCTAGATGATGACATCTCGGCCAATATGCCAGGGTGAAGGTGGAGGTCAACCAAAGTAGTTCCAAGATGGTCTTAGGTACAAGAGGTTCAAGGATGAAACCTTGGCTACACACACCAAGCATGGAACAAAGCATACATGTAACAACCCAGATTTTTAATTATTCTGTAGAATTTATACTAATATTATTTAATCTTAGTTCGGAAAATATATAATTTATTATATATTATTATGTGTAATTTTGTAAAATAATATAATTATTAAAAGTTTAGGGGTCAAAATATAAATAATAATAATATAGATAATATAAATAATAATAATGGGTGTGATAGCAAAATAAATAATTAATTTTCTGTTAATATAAAATAAAATGTAACTTAATTAAGAATTAATTTATTTATATAATTATATTAAAATATTGGGTCAAAGAGTAATTATCTTAAATATCTATTAAAGATAAGAATGAATCTTTGTAATTATTATCGAAATCTGTCACGTATCAACTCTCCCCCTATAAAAGGGAGGAGGCGTCCGCTAGAAAAGAGGAGGAAAGAAACAAAAAGAAGAAAGAAAAAGAAAGGAAAAGAAATGAGGAAGAAAAGAAAGAAAGAAAGAGATGAAATGAAGGAAAGAATTATGGAAGTTGAGAGAGTCTTTAATAGTGGAAAGGAAGAGTAAGGTATTAAAGTTAAGGTGAGTTATATTATGCCTTGAGTTACCAAAATGTATTTTACGTATATTTTGACTTACCAAAATCTATTTTATATAAGTATGTTTTATTAGTATATTAATAAAAGTTATGTTTTATAAAGGTTTCAGTTACGTGATTTTATTTTTGAACCCTATTTGCTTAAAAGGAAACCCATGGATATGTTTGTTTATATTTTAAAGAATATTTGACTATGACCTTATAAATAATTATGTTTTGTAAGTACCACTACGGGAGTGCCACGCCTTGGAGAACTTAAATAACCATTGGCCTCTGTTTGGTTACTTTGTGGCCCTCTGATTCATTGACCTCTGTTCTGTGCGAAGCTAAGTGCTACACTATTGTGGGAGCCACCTCTAGAATCCGTACGAGCCACCTCTTGAATCCGTACCTCTGTTCTGTGCGGACCAAAGTGCTGTGCGGAGCTAAGTGCTACACTATTGTGGGAGCCACCTCTAGAATCCGTACGAGCCACCTCTTGAATCCGTACCTCTGTTTTGATTGTCACACCTGTGACCTCTATTCTGTTCTGTTTTGTACCGTGGTTATGGTCATTTACTTAAATAATTTCTGTATTTCAGTTTCTACTACTTAAATGATTTGTTTACCAAATTATCGTGGTTATGATTAGTTATTTACATAATCTCAGTTTTGTTACTTAAATGATTATTTGTTCCGACTAAGTTATCTAAATGTTTTGGCTACATAACTATCCATGGTTATTTCGTGTCCCTTATACTCTTGGTATAATATTTCTCACTCTGCCATGTGCTTATAGTTGTTTACCAATTTTCAGGAAACAATGCAATTCAGAAATAACTTTTGAAATGTCTTAGATGCGGGGCTGCAGAATAGGCACACACAACACTTTTATTGATATTTTTTTATGTAAATATCGGCATTTTTGATCAATACATTTTGTAATAAAAATAGAAACTCCGATGATTATTTTGGTACCTTTATTTAAATATTACTTCCGCTCGCGACCTCTTGAATCCATACCTCTGTTCTGTGCGGACCAAAGTGTTGTGCGGAGCTAAGTGGTATACTATTGTGGGAGCCATCTCTACAATCCGTATGAGCCACCTCTTGAATCCGTACCTCTGTTCTGACTGTCACTTCTGTGACCTCTATTCTGTTCTATTCTGTACCGTGGTTATGGTTATTTATTTACATAAAATCTGTATTTCAATTTCTGCCACCTAAATGATATATTTACATAATCTCAGTTTTTCTACTTAAAAGATTGTTTGTTCCGACTAAGTTATCTTAAATGTTTTGGCTACATAACTATCCATGGTTATTTCGTGCCCCTTATACTCTTAGTATAATATTTCTCACTCTGCCATGTGCTTATAGCTGTTTACCAATTTTCAGGAAACAATGCAATTCAGAAATAGTTTTTGAAACGTCTTAGATGCGGGGCTGCGGAATAGGCACACACAGCACTTTTATTGATATTTTTTTTTATAAATATCGGCCTTTTTGATCAATACATTTTGTAATAAAAATAGAAACTCTGATGATTATTTTGGTACCCTTATTTAAATATTACTTCCGTTCGCGTTTATTGATTTGTTTATGAATTGGCCGGAGGTAACTTCAGTTACTGGCCATCACGATGCTTAACCCTTGGGTAGTCCCTTATACTCTTGGTATAATATTTCTCACTCTGCCATGTGCTTATAGTTGTTTACTAATTTTCAGGAAATAGCTTTTGGAAAGTCTAAGATGCGGGACTGCGGAATAGACACACACAACACTTTTATTGATATTTTTATATGTAAATATCGGCCTTTTTTATCAATATATTTTGTAATAAAAATAGAAGCTCCAATGATTATTTTGGCACCCTCATTTAAATATTTCTTCCGCTTGCGTTTATTAATTTGTTTATAAATTGGCCGGAGGTAACCTCAATTACTAGCCATCACGATGCTTAACCCTTGGGTACGGGGAGTGAGTCGTGACAAATGGTATCAGAGCAATGGTTTATAAAAAATAAAAAATAAAATCATCATTGGAGCATAGGACACACGCACATTTAAGAAGTAGGATAGCGGGTAATTAATACTGAATTATTATATTTTATCGATTTAATTATATTATAATTTTATATGATTATATATATAATAAATTTTTTTTTTTTAGTGTGCCTAATTTGTGAAAGATATTAGATATAATTTATATTTGTTATAGTAAAAGAAAGGCAAGAAAATAAGGATGTCGGGCTCAAGCACCCACGAAAATTATAATATAATTAAATACATATAATTTTCAGTTCAGTATTCAGAAAAAAAAAAAATTTATTTTGAAAGTGGGTTCAAATTATAAAGATACTAATTTTGAAACTATTTCCCATCAATGAAAAGTTCATCTCAAAATTTTCAATTCTTGCATAAAATTCTGTCATTGTATTCTCATTTTTATTGATTTTTATCGTAAACAAAACGAGTGAAAAGTTTTTAAAATCGCTCCTTATTTCTTATTTTGACCCAAAACAATTTTTGACAACTAAACAGTGAGTTATTTTTGATAAAGTTTTTTTTTGAGATAGTATTTTTTATTAGATTAATCATCTAACATATATTTATCAGAATGCGCAGCGGATAGCTTACATATGACAAATTTCGAGAACGAAATTTTACAAGGAGGGAAGATTGTAACAACCCAGATTGTTAATTATTCTGTAGAATTTATACTAATATTATTTAATCTCAGTTTGGAAAATATATAATTTATTATATATTATTATGTGTAATTTTGTAAAATAATATAATTATTAAAAGTTTAGGGATCAAAATATAAATAAAAATAATATAGATAATATAAATAATAATAATAATAATAATGGGTGTGATAGCAAAATAAATAATTAATTTTCTGTTAGTATAAAATAAAATGTAATTTAATTAATAATTAATTTATTTATATAATTATATTAAAATATTGGGTCAAAGAGTAATTATCTTAAATATTTATTAAAGATAAGAATGAATCTTTGTAATTATTATCGAAATCTGCCACGTATCAACTCTCCCCCTATAAAAGGGAGGAGGCGTCCGTGGGAAAAGAGGAGGAAAGAAACAGAAAGAAGAAAGAAAAAGAAAGGAAAAGAAAGGAGGAAGAAAAGAAAGAAAGAAAGAAAGAGAGGAAAAGAAGGAAAGAATGGTGGAAGTTGAGAAGGTTATTAATAGTGGAAAGGAAGAGTAAGGTATTAAAGTTAAGGTAAGTTATATTATACCTTGAGTTACCAAAATGTATTTTACGTATGTTTTAACTTACCAAAATCTATTTTATATAAGTATGTTTTACTATTATATTAATAAAAGTTATATTTTATAAAGGTTTTAGTTACGTGATTTTATTTTTGAACCCTATTTGCCTAAAAAGAAACCCATTCATATGTTTATTTATATTTTAAAGAATATTTGACTATGACCTTATAAATAATTATGTTTTGTAAGTACCACCACGGGAGTGCCACGCCTTGGAGAACTTAAATAACCATTGGCCTCTGTTTGGTTACTTTGTGACCCTCTGATCCATTGACCTCTGTTCTGTGCGGAGCTAAGTGCTACACTATTGTGGGAGCCACCTCTAGAATCCGTACGAGCCACCTCTTGAATCCGTACCTCTGTTCTGATTGTCACACCTGTGACCTCTATTCTGTTCTGTTCTGTTCTGTTACCGTGGTTATGGTCATTTACTTAAATAATTTCTGTATTTCAGTTTCTGCTACTTAAATGATTTGTTTACCAAATTATCGTGGTTATGATTATATTTACATAATCTCAGTTTTGTTACTTAAAGGATTATTTGTTCCGACTAAGTTATCTAAATGTTTTGGTCTAACTAACTATCCATGGTTATTTCGTGTCCCTTATACTCTTGGTATAATATTTCTTACTCTGCCATGTGCTTATAGTTGTTTACTAATTTTCAGGAAATAGCTTTTGGAAAGTCTAAGATGCGAGGCTGCGGAATAGACACACACAGCACTTTTATTGATATTTTTATATGTAAATATTGGCCTTTTTTATCAATATATTTTGTAATAAAAATAGAAGCTCCAATGATTATTTTGGTACCCTCATTTAAATATTTCTTTCACTTGCGTTTATTAATTTGTTTATGAATTGGCCGGAGGTAACCTCAGTTACTGGCCATCACGATACTTAATCCTTGGGTACGGGGAGTGGGTCGTGACAATACAAGCAATACTCAAGCAAATCACATAAGCACAAAATAAGACAAAGACCTTTACTTTAGGCAAAATAAGTCAAAATCTACAAATGCAAGCTTAACAAAACAAAATCATGCAGACCCACATGAACATGGCTAAGACGAGGATGAGGGTCATTACAATGGCAATAAGCATGCGGATAGATGTTATTCTTGTCACAAGAGAATATGTGTCAAAATAGTCTAGGCATTCCTTTTGTCTGTAACCTTTTACTATAGGTCTTGCTTTATACTTGTCTATTGAACCATCTGCTTTCATTTTTCTCTTGAATATCCACTTATATCCAAGAGGTTTAGAACCAGGTGGAAGATCCATCAATTCCCAAGTATGATTTTGCATAATGGATTCAATTTCATTATTAACAGCCTCTTTCCACAAAGGTGCTTCAGGACCTGTCATTGCTTCCTTAGAGCTTTGAGGTTCATTTTCTAACAAGTATGTCAGAAAATCTGGACCAAAAGATTTTGATGTTCTCGCTCTCTTACTTTGTCTTGGTTCATCATCAGTTAAATCCTTTTGGTCGAGACCATTACTAGTCTCTTGTATTTGATTGTCATTAGTCCTTTGACTTTGTGTATAATCATAAGTTCTTTTCTGTGAACTTAATTCCTGTCGTTTCTTGTAAGGAAAGACATGTTCAAAAAGCACAGCATTCCTTGACTCTATAATAGTGTTCACATTTATATCAGGTATTTCTGATTTGTAAGTCAGAAACCGATATGCACTACTATTTTGAGCATAACCAATAAACACACAATCTACTGTTTTTGGTCCAATCTTAGTCTTTTTAGGAATAAGAACTTCAACTTTTGCCAAACACCGCCACACTTTTAAGTATTTGTAGGAAGGTGGTCGATCTTTCCATAATTCATAAGGAGTGCTATTAGATTTCTTGTGGGGTATTCTGTTAAGAACATAATTAGCAGACAGTATTGCTTCCCCCAACAAGTTCTATGGTAAGCCTAAACTTAGTGACATGACATTCATCATTTCTTTTAGGGTTCTATTCTTCCTTTTAGCAATTCCATTTTGTTGTGGAGAATAGGGTGCTGTAGTTTGGTGAATAATTCCATATTGTGCACAAAATTCATTTAAAGGTGCATCATATTCACCACCCCTATCACTTCTAACCATTTTAATAGTTTTTCCAAGTTGATTTTCAACTTCTGTTTTGTGGAGTTTAAACATTTCTAAGACTTCATCTTTGCTTCTAAGTAAGTATACATAACAATATCTTGTGCAATCATCGATAAATGTTATGAAATACTTTTTGCCTCCTTTGGTTTGAACAAATTTAAGATCACATACATCTGTATGAATTAATTTTAGAGGTTTGGTTTTCCTTTCAACCTATTTAAATGGAGCCTTAGTTAGTTTCGCTCCTACACAAATTTTACATTTGTGATTATGATCAATTTCAAACTTTGGTATACAATCCAAACCAATTAATCTACGCCAAGCATCAAAATTCACATGTCCTAATCTACCATGCCATAAATTCGACTCAATAATATAAGCAAAATATGTGTTATTCTTATTAATAGCAACTTTTGGTACAATCGTCATTACATTCAATTTGAAGAGACCATCACTCATGTATCCCTTACCAACATACATACCACTCTTTGATAATACAAATTTATCAAACTCAAATACAAGCCCAAGCCTAAAACCATTTTTACTTAACAAAGAGCCATAAACCAAATTCTTCCGGATGTCAGGTACATGCAGTACATTGTTGATGGTAAGTTCTTTCCCTGATGTCATCTTCAAGATCACCTTTCCTTGTCCAGCCACAGTAGGAGTAGAAGAATTTCCCATGAAAAATTGTTCACCATTTGCAGCCTCATTATAAGTAGTGAACATCTTCTTGTCCACACAAATATGACGAGTTGCCCTATTGTCAACCCACCATTCCTTGGGATTTCCAACCAAATTAGCCTCAGACACCACAGTAAAGAGGTTGATGTCATTTACCCCGTCAGAGATGTTATCTAATTCTATCACATTGGCTTGATTGGTAGTCTTCTTACTTATGCTTCCGCGATCCTTCTTAGGGCAACAGCAGTCAGAAGCTAGATGTCCAGTCTTGCCACAATTATAGCATTTTTCTTTGAACTTCTTATTGCCATTGTTGTCGCCTTATTTAGGACCATCTCCAGAAAATTTCATCTTTTTGTTATGTGGTTTGTGAACTTGTTCAACCACATTAGCCTTGGACTCTATGGGATTTTTCTCATTCCTCTTTTCAACCTTTCGGTTATCTTCCTGAATTCTTAATCTTACAATTAATTCATCCATGGTCATCTCCTTACGTTTATGTTTTAAATAATTTTTGAAATCTTTCCAAGCCGGTGGTAACTTTTCCACTAAAGCAGCGACTTAGAAAGACTCGCTAAGAGATATACCTTCAGAATGAATATCAAGCAAAATTATTTGAAAATTTTGAACTTGAGAAATTGCCGTTTGGGAGTCTACCATAACGAAGTCCAGAAATTTACCGATAACAAATTTTTTTGTGTCGGCATTCTCTTTCTTGTATTTTTTCTCCAAAGAATCCCACAATTCTTTTGCTGATTTTAGAGAGCTGTAACCATTATACAGCATGTTGTCAAGGCCATTGAGGGTTTAGTTTCTGCACAGGAAATCAGAATGTTTCCAAGCGTCCACAGCGGCAACAACTTGTCGATCACTTTCACCCTCTTTAAGTACTGGAGCCTCTTCACGGAGAAACCGGGCCAAATTTAGAGTTGTAAGATATAACAGCATTTTCTGTTGCCATCTCTTAAACTCAGTACCATTAAATTTTTTCGATTTTTCTCTATGATTTATCGGAACTTGAACATGGTTCTGGATAGGGACTGGAGTCGTTGTAACGATCGGATTTGAAGTACTACTTTCAGCAGCCATTTTATTTGATTACAAAAATTAGAAAAAACCAAAACACAAATTAATTTTCTAATTACTAAAATCAGAAAATAAATTATAACACAAAATAATTTTATTTTCCTTATTACTAAAACTAGAAAAATAAAATATCACAATAATTTTCTGTAACACAAATTAATATTCTGCAATTGTTAATGACACCAGTATATTAGTACTAGTTGTCAAAGAAAATAAACAGTATATTACTACTATTTGTTTTCCAACCAGAATATCACTTTGTGAAAATACAGAAAATTAAATACAATGAAGACACCAAAAAATAATCTGTCTTAAGATTGTTTGTCAATATTCACTATATTTAAATAAATTCTGTTTATGTACTAAACAACAAACAGAATACAAAAGAAATAAAGAAAATGAGTGAGATTATTTGATTACAAAAATCAAACCAATAAATAAAAATAAATAAATAAAAACAGATTTTTATTTTGTTACAAATACAAAATCAAAATCTAATTTAAATAATTAAAACAAAAAATTAACAACTTACTTGATTAATTTCTTGAACAATATTCTAATCAAGTCCAGTGTTTAACATTGTGTCCTTAAGACAAATTCGTCCTCTCCACGGCGTTAACAGAATGTGGACGTTTATCTCCCAGGATAAAATGATCAATAACGAATAAATGCGACACTACAATTTATTCGCACAACGAACACACTAAGTGTGTACACTCTTTCTCATAGAAATTTAATGTAGCGAAATGCAGAGATTATTTGCAGAGGAGAAGTACGAAAATTGTGAATGAAAATATCAAATGAGAGCTGCCTATTTATAGATGTAGTGGTGGCTTTTCAATTTGAATCAAACAGGTACCAAACCTGTTTGAACAGGTGCAACACTGTTTCAACAGATAAGCGAATCTGTTCGGTTTAATTTGCACAGATTTAGGGTTTTTCTTAAATTAAACGGACAAATTTTGAAATTTGTACAGAAGGTTCGGACAGATTTGAATTTAAACGGTCTGATTTTATTTTATATGTTTTTGGCCAAAAAGAATTAGTATTGGACCGGACAAGCCCAACCTAACCTCACACCACGCACCTGTGCCCAAGTCCAGGCCCAGTCGACCGAACGGTGGCAACGCGCATGTGGTGATTTTTTTGTCTAATGGGTCTATCCCATTTTGCCGTAACCTCCTTCTCTACAAAACTTGGGTACCCATTGGGGCCTACCTTAAGTTTCAATTCCAAACCTTATAAACCCACTCAAAGTTTCCCACCAAATCAATGTGGGGTAAGCCATTTTTTAAAACTTAAGGAATTTCCACCAAAAACTTTATTTCCATGGAGCTCACTTTGGCTTCAATTTTCCATTCACCTGATAATGGTTTTGAGCAACCAAATATACCACGTGAATCACAACGCGGCATAGAACGCGTTACCACTTAGACCTGCGAAATTCGACGCATTAGTCCCTTCTAAAAATTATACCAAAGTTTAGGAAAAAATCTATTTTTTCAGATTTTCCCAAAACCATTTCTAACAATTAAGTCAATCAACCTTATTTTTTATTTTTTATTTAATTAAACTGAATAGTAAGTAAAAAATGTTTTGAAGTATTAATTTGGCACCATCAATTCACTCCTAATGACATGGAATAAATTATGTAAAGGGGTGAGTCTACACTTCTCTCTCTGAAAAATTATTGGTTGATCCAAGGGCGCTATGTGGTCATACCCTCACCAATCATAATTCACTATGTCCCTCATGTTCCTTAATCACCCAACACAAATTCGTGAGTCTCATCTCCTTTACTAATCATAACACCGTTGGAACACCATGTGATGGTATCCAAAACCAATTAATAACTTCTCCCTTCCTCTATCTCTAGTCTCTCTGTTACGTCATTAAAAATAAATTAGAAGTGCTGTCATATGGAGGACAATAAATATATGTTTTAATTGATATATTAATTAATATACTAATGATTTATATAATATAATTTTAAAAATTTTAAATATTTATAATTTACATAATAGATAAATTTATAATTATACATTAGTCATAATGTGGTGCATCACTAATTGGAGATGTAGCACGGTCGATAAGTGATGTTTCACTTGTCAGTGTTTGGCACGACGACAGCAAAATGGCATCCGCATCCCTCTCCGGTCCCAACAATCCATTTCCACCGCCGGTTAACCGGCGACCGAACACTAGGCCGGTAAGCGTACGGACACACCCAAACCCAAAATCCAAATTCGAACCTCCGACAGAGCGAACAACTGCACTGACTGTAAAAGAGAGAGCTCCGAGCAGAATTGACATGGCGAAGCTGAAGGAGAGAGAGGAAAGAGAGAGGAAAGAGGAAGTGAACTCCAAGATAGCTTCCCAGAAGGCTATATCCATAATACTGAGACGCGAGGCCACGAAGGCCGTCATTGAGAAGAAGAGGGGACCCAATAACTCCAAGAAGCTCTTGCCCAGGACCGTTCTTGAAGCCCTTCACGAGCGCATCACCGCCTTGCGTTGGGAGTCCGCTCTCAAGGTCCTTTGATTTCTCAATTCAATTCAATTCATCTTCATTTTCAATTATTTTTACTTATATAGATGTGCTTGTATACAATCTGTTTGTATAAATGTGCCTGTGAATGTACTATGGTCTAGGAATTGTTTGAGTGGGTTTACTTTTGCTTTAGATGCACATAAGAGCTTTTTATTGGCATATGAGTTTATGAGGTTGATTAGAAACAGAATGAATGGAGTGAAGGATTGTTTTAGGTTGATATGTCATGGAATGGCCGTGGAGTATTATCAAGTTAAAGAGGAAATTTTTATATGGGTGTGTCGACAGGTTGAGCAGTGAAGAGATGTGTTCAGATATGAATTAATATGGGTGTCATGGAAATAAGGATGTTGAGATTAATGGGTGGCTATATTGAAAAAAGAAGAAGGTTGGAACAGTTATGCGGGGATGAGGTGAGAGGAAGTTGCTTGAGATGTTGTCCCATATGTAGTAAAGGTTAATGAATGTGCTGCAAGTTGAACCACAATAATTTATGAAGTGGGATGGCAAGACAGAAGTTTAGTAGTTGAACACAACCCTGAAAACAATGCTTCTCTTGCTCAAAAACAATTAGTATACTCCATACATATCCCAAGTGAGTTGGTTGAAAGACCCAAAAGTTCGCCATCTTCTAATGACCCAGAATATAAATGTTTTGGTTGCTAAAATGATGGATTTATAAAAAATTCTGTTGTGCACCTTTTTAATTACTGTGACATGTCTGTACATGTGCTTTCTGAGGGGAAAAGGAAATTCCCCTGCAGAGCTGGAAATCATGCAGTTCTTTCCAAGATATATTTGGCTTCAATTTTCAGATATCAGTTTTTAGATTATGTAACTTCATATTGGAAAAGATCATTATGCGAAGTTGATGGAACATAATCTAACCATTTGTAGAATTTAGATTATTCTTTAACATTTGTAAGCCTAAATTATAGTTTCCTCCTCTAACGTTGAAGGAGAATAGGTGACCTGGAGAAAATTGCCCTTCGTGTCTAGCTTTTCCGGAATTTATGCACCAACTTCCTCCTGCCTGGGGATTCATGGTGATCTGATCCAGCACAACTGTTTTATGTAAGATTTGTCAAATTATGCCCATACAAGAGAATTAAAAGATGGTGTTACAGGTATATTATCATATATATTCTCTACTCAAGGAGTCATGCAACAGAAAACTTTGTGAAAAGTCCACATAAACAAAATCTATGTGTGATTGAATGATCATTGATTTCCTTGTCCATCCCTTTCTTGCCTCAAAACAATTTCAGTCAGCTCCCTTGTCATCAGGTTGCCAACTGCCTTAACCTTGCAGCACTGGGCAGGTGTCAGACTCCAGCTGCGGGTTTGAGCCCCTTCAGTCGCGATGGATCCAACAAATAAATCAGCTCAACTCTCTTTTTTTATGAAAGTATGGTGGAATGGCTGTGCTGTGGAGCTTGGAGTTAGTTTGGCCTATTCCAGGCAGGGTTTACTCGCACCACCATATAATTTGATATTAATTTGGGCAAATAATCGATTGGTTGGGAGTTGATGTGCTGCTCCATCAACCTTGACCTCCCACCATGAGGATTCATGTATGTGGGTTTGTATATGTGTACTTTAATTTATGCAAATGTTTCTTTCTTCATTCTCTTCTTATCTTCTTATTCAGGTAGTTATAGATCATAGGTTTCTGCGATTCATGAAATCTAGATCATGGAGATGCACTGTAACTGATTTCTTTGCTTGCTAAGGCCTGGTCTTCTCTTTTTCTCATTTATAATTGATCTTTTACTTGTTGTTTGCTTTGTTTTTTATTGTGAATCTATTTTTCTGCTCCAGTATTGTGTTTTTTTAGTTAAAATTTCTAGTAAAAGAATGTCTATTCAGTTGGGGCTGTTATCTTCAAGGCCCATGTATTTGTTCTTTCAGGTTTTTGAACTACTGCGTGAGCAACTTTGGTACAGGCCCAACTCTGGTATATACATCAAGTTGATTGTCATGCTTGGAAAATGCAAGCAACCAGAGAAAGCCCATTCCCTATTTCAAGCTATGATTGACGAAGGCTGTGCTGTGAATCATGAATCATACACTGCTCTTTTATCTGCATACAGTAGGAGTGGCCTTTTCAACAAAGCATTTTCTCTCCTTGATCAGATGAAGAACAGCCCTGATTGCAAGCCTGACGTATACACATACTCAATCTTAATTAAATCATGCCTCCAGCTTTTTGCCTTTGACAAAGTGGAGAATTTGCTTTCTGACATGGTGTCTCAGGGAATCAAGCCCAATACGATTACATACAATACCCTCATCGATGCCTATGGGAAAGCAAAAAAGTAAGTGTCACATTTTTTTGTATTCTTTGCATCATCTTGATGCTTTCTTAATAAAATTTGTTTATTTATCGAAAAAATAAAAATAAAGTGTCAACTTTCCCCTTAAAAATTTCTGATTCCATGCAAGTGTCAGGATAACAGTGAAACTGTTACAATGTTTTCATTGTCTGGTCATGAAGAATGTGGAAAACAAGTGACGACAGATATAATATTTATTCTCTTTCTGGTGGATTTTGTTTCATTAAATGAGCAGTGGGAGGTGGAGAATGACTTTACAGCCATTACTTCCTCCATCATCAAGATTGCCACCACCACTGCTTGCCCCCTTCCCTGACCTCCATGGCCACAGCAATCTCATTTGCCACAGTCACTTTCATTTTGTCATCTGTAGCAACATAACATTTTAATTGCCCTTTGTGTTACTCAACTGAACATGAAAATAAAATTTAGAAAAGGGCTATGTTATTTTATTCATCTGAAATTATCATGATGTAACTATCACTGATTCATTGTTTCCATTTCTCAAAAGGTTTTCCAAGATGGAATCAACACTTGTGGAAATGCTCCGTGAAGGGAAATGTGAGCCTGATGTCTGGACCATGAACTCCACATTGAGAGCATTTGGAAGTAGCGGTCAAATAGAAACAATGGAGAAATGTTACGAGAAGTTTCAGTGTGCGGGAATCCAACCCAACATCAAGACTTTCAATGTACTTCTAGACTCCTATGGAAAATCAGGGAATTATAAGAAAATGAGTGCCGTAATGGAATACATGCAGAAATACCACTTCTCCTGGACACTAGTAACATACAATATAGTCATAGACGCATTCGGAAGGGCAGGAGATTTGAAACAGATGGAGTTTTTGTTTAGGTTGATGCAATCAGAGAGGATAAAACCAAACTGTGTTACACTTTGTTCACTTGTAAGGGCTTACGGGCAAGCTGGGAAAGCAGAAAAAATTGGTGGTGTTTTGCGGTTTATTGAGAACTCGGATGTGACACTTGATATCGTATTTTTCAACTGCCTCGTGGATGCTTATGGGATGATGGGATGCTTTGCAGAGATGAAAGGAGTGTTAGAGATGATGGAGAGGAAAGGATGTAAGCCTGATCAGATCACATATAGAACCATGATTAAAGCATACACGGTCAGTGGAATGACTAGCCATGCGAAGGAGCTCCGAGAGTTTTTTGTCTCAGTGAAGAAGACTTCACCAGATATGGAGAAGCACATTCATTAAGGAGAAGTTTCAAGGTTGGACAGCAACCCTACAACATTATGACCCTACAACATAATGTACAGTTATTTTTTGTCTTTATTTTAAATTTTTTTTTGGGGGGGTCAATTTTTTTTACTTTGTATGTGAATTATGATGAAACAAATGACAAGCAGCAATCCTGTTGATTTACTTTTCAGTGGACCAAATAATCATGTACAGCCTTGACATTTTGCTCAGAAAGCCTCTCTTTTCTTTCTATTTTTCCATTATTATTTGCATTTTGAAAATAACTCTAGGGTATTTTCTGAAAGTATATTACGGAATTCTTTTTTTTCTTCCCCATGAGAGATTATTGTCATTTGCTAATAAAGATTTAAGCTACTCTCAAATAAAAAGCAGACTCGGGCTCCATCCATGAGATTTGCTCACGAGTCATAGAGCATCATTTGCTTAAACACTTAAAAGCTTGAGGATTCATTAGGCAGCGAATGGTCATGATTTTGGAATCAGACCATGAATTAGACATCTTTTGCGTGAAAGGCCTATACTGAATGATCATCATATCCACATGCCACGTAGTAAAATCATATTTTGCAGAGAAGTTTCCTATATTAGTAGGAATCAATGAGAAAATCGCAAATTGTTCAAGTGGGTTTTGGGCATAATCATAAGGAACACTTTTCACGAAGTCGTAAGCCATGAAAAAACCAACCCCTCAAGCTTCTCGGCTTCTACCTATAAAAGCCAATAGTTACTAGAATTTTTAGGCAAGATTTTTTTTAAAAAAATTTTGGGTTAGAAAAATGGTGAAGCAAATAGATTATTCCAACCTTACCGTTAAGGCACATTGTCCCATAACACCCATAGGCATCTGTAGGACCGATGGTAGCCACTAAGTGTGTCGGTGGTCTCATGCGTGGGGAGCACTATGAAATAGAGATGACTCCAACGAGTGGTTACGGAGAGTCGAACTCAAGCATTGAGCAAGGTAGTCCGAAACCCATCTGTTGAACCAACCACACTTTGGTTTTAGGCAAGAAATTGGAACCATCTTTCTACCTCACAATAGTTGGTAAATTTTTTGCAATTTGTTAGTCCCTCTCATCACTCAGCAGTAACCCTTGTGCTGACAAGTGAAATACGCTCTCCTGTGATTTACAAAAAATAACAAAATTAAACATTCTCTATTAGGCTACCCTTGAGTTTTAGCTCTTGCTAATGGTAGTTCTGGTATAATGTTCTTTATTCCAGGAGAGGTGGTTTCCACAAGAAAAACAACATACACAAAAATACATTTATAATTTTTTTTTTAATCGGCGAAATTGAGTTATTAGTTGTTAAATTAGCACCTATCGGATTTAACCTCCTCACCATTTGCAAAGCACAAAGTGTTTGCCTCTTAATTCAACTCCTCTTAGGATGAGTTGAACCTATGACTTCCCCCTATGGACTAAACCCTTAGGAAAATCATGGTGGCCAACTAGGCGAGGCCTAGTTGGTTCAAATACATTTATAAATGTGTAAGGGAAAATTTTGGTTCACCAAGGACAGGATGTCTGATAAAACTTTGGGCCAGCTTGCTTTTGCAATTCTTAAGACACACCCTTCATACAACTAAATAGAGTATGGTTATTGCTCTATGTTGGTGGTTGAAGACAAACCTGGACACAATAAATCAGTAACTTCTCTATACTGCCATGCAGTAACTTTAGAAACAGGTGATGGAAGTTTTGGTTCTCGTTACTTACAAGTACTAATGGATTGCACATGAGCTCTGCATTGGAGCTGCAAAATTTTTTAGTTGTAGTCTTTAGAGGTAACTAAAAGATATATACTCAGAAATAGCAGAAGTTTAGCACATAGTAACTTGAACTTGAACTGCAAACAACAAACTGAAATCCTTTCTTGTTAAATTAAACATGAAAACTGTGGGTGTTGATTTTTGACCACACAACCAAACAGGGAAACTCAGCAGGAGAGTACCAACAGAATAGATTAAGCTCGAACAACCTGTCACAAAAAGATAAGAATCCAGTGGTGGTTCGTCCACCCGGGGGTACTCTGACAATCAAGTTAGTAATTATCACTCAAAGATAATCAATTATGCTTAACTCACAAGAAAGAACTTACTGCTTCCAGTATCTTACACATACCTCAGACCCACGGGAGTGCTCTGCTTTTATAGCCAGCACTTAACCTGATCCTTGTAAAGACCTAACCTTAACGGACTCAGGCTCAATGTTCATCTTGGACTCCCAGCTAGATAGGGATAAACTCCCTAAGAGCTTTATCTTTTATCCAGACTGAGATCCCCCCCTATTCTAGGACTTTTGTCCCTTATCCGTTTATCTTGGATTCCGATATCTCCTCAGATAACCTCGGCCTAGCCAAGGTTCACCTCGGCATCATGACCAGGCCACATGGCACCTCGGCTGATACTTCGGCATCACCTTAGCCACGTGTTGTTATTCTCAAAATATGTCCCCACAACTGCCCCTAGGTTCTATTATCTCGGCATCCTGAGGTGATGAAACCTACATTGCTTGTTCAAATACTATGTTGGCTAAAAATTCATTCCTTCCCATCAACCGAGATCATTACTCGTCGGCTTCAAGTACTCAGCACTTAACTATCCATTTCTATCAAGGGTCAAGAACCAAGAATCAAGTTCTTTGGATATTCTAGCCGAGGTCGTTCCTTTAGCCGAGGTTTTTGCTTCATTAAATCAAGAACTCCAAGAGTTTTATTTGCTCATGAGCTGTTACGCATGGTTTTTGTCAACCGTTTCTGCCACACATCCTTTCCTTATCAGTTTGTACCTGACACGCGCTATCAGGTCGTGTCGCTTCTGCGCACGCCGCCTGACAAGCACGTTGTCCAAGGTGTTTTAATTATGTTTTGCCGCCTTTTCACGTTTTAATAAAAACACTTTCTCTCTCTCTGTTTTTTCACTTCGTATTCTCACACTCTCTCTCAAGGTTTTCTCTATCTACGAAATTTTCCTCAAACCTCCATTACCGTCCTTTCGAGCTTTTTGCATTCATCTAACTTCCGCTTCCGGCGAGCTTTTTACCACCGGGCTCTAGACAATACCAACGTTGGACTTCGGCGAACTTCTTTCCAGCCTTTATTCGGTAAGTTTACGATTTCTAGTCTTGTAATCTCTGTCCTTTATTTTTGATTTGTTGCGTATCTGTTTACCTGTTTACATGTTGTTCATTGCTATTGCAAATCAGTTTTTTGTTCTTGAATCTTCGCTGTATAATATATCCTTGTGTCTATTCACATTTGTTCGTGATTCCCACGCACACATAGTGTTCATAAGTTTGAAGCTTTAACAATTTTGCCACTGTTCTTGGCTTTTGTACATCTGCACACACCTACTTAGTGTCTCTTGAAAAATGTTACTGTCTTGACTCTAAATTATGTTCTTTTCTATTTTTTCTTTTACTTGTTTCCAAATTTTTTGCCTTTGATTCTTGTTTCCATATAGACTTAGGTTTGGGATTTGATAGAAACCACATTTGTTAGGAAAATTGAAACAAATTCCCCCTAAATCTTCAAGAACCCTCACCCCAGTTCCAACTTAGATTTTAGCCGAGGTTCCCAATCCCCACCATTTTCTTTTCTCTAACGTTCTTCCGAAAACACCCTAAGTCGAGATAATGGGTATGTTTAGGTGGAGGGTAGATTCCCTAGAAAAACTTGAGCACTTTAGGAGAGAGTTTTCTATCCCAGCCGACGTCCAGCTTAGGCTAGCTGGGGAGGAGGACTTTATTATGTTGGATGCGGATTCCATACCCTTCCCAGTGGCTGCCTTTATTGAATGTGGACTACGGTTTCCCCTTGATAACCTCTTTCGTGAAATCCTCCATTATTACAAACTTAACCCCATGCAACTTGCCATAAACTCATATAGAGTCATCAATGGCATAATTAAACTAGCACACCGAGAAAAAGCTAGGATTACTTTAGCCGACATCCAATTCTGCTATACCATGTGTAACCTTCAGTCTGAAAAAGGCTACATATACTGCCTCAAGCCCAGGTCCACTGCCTACAATTAATAGCCGACCTCCCAAACTCTGACAAGAGTGCTGGAAATGATTACTTCATCGTCTCAGGCAACTGAGAATTTGCACCTGACGACGACCTTTATCTCTATCCTCTGCGCCGATCGGTGTTTAAAGAGGGTGATGGTAAGAGTTGAGTTACCTTTTTAATCATATTTCGACTAGGATTTGTCAGTATACATCTGTTGTTTGTAATGTTCTTCTTCTCACTTTTTTTTTGCAGCTCTTCCCTAGCCAGCAAAGGATTTTCAGCAGACCTTTTTTCCCAGCCCCGACCTAAAAAGGCTTTTAGGTTTGGATATTAACAAGCGTAAAGCCCTTTTGCTGTTTAATTATATCCCAACCTGCAAGTCCGTATTACGCGACGTCCCACGTCGAAGCAGGACTCCCCCATCGGCAATAACTCCCATAGCCGCTTCATCGCCAAGGCCAGATCAGGCCTCTTCCTCAAACCTAGTAGAGCAACCCTCCACTCTGCTCTAGCTCAACTAATCCCACCATCGCAGCGCCGACGCCTACGCCAACGTCGTGCCTTACCAAAAGTACCAGCAAGCCGAACTCGTAGCCGCAAACGACAAGATTCTGAGGCATCGGCCTATGATCTGACCAATCCTCCCATTGCCCTTCCCGCCATTCACTTCGACACCAAAGTTACACTTGCTGCCACTGCCGACGAAATGGGCCGCAAACAAACCGTCGTTGAGGACCTTCTAGCTAACATCCCTGGGATAGTGACTATTTAGTCCTCCTCTTCTCCCTCTCAACCCAAGCCAAAGCCTAAGAAAGTCAAAAAGGCTAAAACCAAGGCTACAGTGACTCAAATTGATTCTGAGGACACTGTACCGATCTTGAAACTGGTTGAGTCTGAAAAGAATGCTCCTGCTATTGAAAAGAGGCCAACCGAGGCCCAGTCGTTTGACGCCCCTCCTGCCAAGAATCCGAGGTCTGACCATCCTAAAGGTAGCAGCTTTCCTCGTAACATGATCTGGGCACCCGAGGTCATGGTAGGGGACAGACCTTTGATAGCTGGTGACAGCGTGATCCAGGATGTGGAGGTTGGCACCACCTTATCAACGGCTATGCTCTTATTAGAAGATTTGAATTAAATGGCCAACCTCCACGAGTATGAGAACTTTAGCCTGATGATGCATCATTCAGTCTTGGTAAGCCTCCTTTATTTACTCTTTCGTAGTCTTTCAACACTTAGTCAAATTTTTCATAATCTGTTTCAATCCTTGTAGGTCATCCAGCATGCACATTCATACGCGGTCAAGACTGAGATGACAAGGAAGGAGCTGGCAAAGAAAACTCAATAAGCTGCCAAGCTCCTGTCCTCGCTCAATCATGCCAAAGCCAACAATAGAGCTTTGCTGGATCAAGCCAAGGCTTTAAGGGCTGCTCAAGACCAACTGAAGAGAAAGCAAAAATGGCTGAGGCTGAAGCCGAAGTTGCCAAAGCTGACCTTGAGGCTACCAAAGCCAAGGTAGCTGAGTTAGAGGCCAAGCTCTAAGAGGCCCTTGACTCAAAGGATGCCGAGGTAAAGGCAAACGATGAAAAAGCTTTCGAAGAAGGGCAGTCCGCCGTCCGCGATCAATACAAAGGGCAAGTTAACCTAGCTTGCAACCGAGGTTACTACCTTGGCTGGACGGCGGTGCTCAATAAGATGTCTGTCCCAATGGACTTCCCACTCCGTGATATTGACCAGCTCCAAGTGCCTTTCCCTCCGGCTCCACAAGAATCCGATGACGATGCCGAGGAGGATGAGGCCGAGGAGGAGATTGCTAATGAAGACGGGGCTGCTGTTGGGGCCAAGTCCCTTACTCTGAATGAGGAAGTCCTTGACTTGACTCAAGATGAGGAGGACGATGTCTGCAAAAGTGCCTCTTCCAAAAGAGTCGTGTCAGAAGCCGGGGTACAGACAGCCGAGAAAAGCCTTGACCAGACTCTTCTCGGGATCGAGGCAGAGAGGACTACCGAGAAGCTTTTCCAGCTGTCTGCCGAGGTCAATACATAGCCAATCACCGAAGCAGAGCGATCCACTTAGAATCTCTTTCTCTTTTTGTACTTCGTACTTTTTCCTTTGTAGTCATTGTAATCTTTTGGACGATGCTTTAACTTCAGTTTGGCCGATGTGCCTTTTTGTACTTGAACAAGTTGTCTTTTTCTGAATGCAAGTCTTATTTTTTCTTCTAAGTGTTGAATGTATGCCTTCTTTTCTTCTATGCATGTTTTCATACTTAGAATATTTTTGCATTTCTTCAAAGTATACCTTAATTGTATAATAACTTCGAGGTAAATTACCTTGGATGCAAACCTTCTCTTTTGTCTCGGCCAACAATTTGAATACCTCAGCTAACACTTAAAAATATTTTGAAATATTTTTACAAGTGTTGTTTCTCTAGACTTATTCAGTCAAATATTGCTCTTTCAATTCCACTTACTGTCTTCTATCAAGACTTCTCCCTTTCCAAGTTTTGACAACCTGGTTGGTCACCTCGAGTAACATGTACCTCGGATACTTTATTTATCATTACATCGGCTAGGGGTGAAATTGGTGTGGTTCGGCCGGTTTTTTCGTAGTTTTTAAACCGAATTGAAATAATCAGTTTTATATTTTTTGAAATCGAACAGACCGAAAGACACCTACAAACTGAACCAAACCGCTATATGCGGTTTCGGTGCAGTGCGGTGCGGTTTTGTGCTTTTGGGCCTCACATTTTAGGCCTACTTTTATCCATTACAAAAATGAATTTGGGCCTTGGAAACTAAAGTCCAACAACACCTAAACATAATTTTTACATATGCTTTATCAAATTAAATTGGGTTTTATTTACCCAAAAAAAAAAATGAATTGGGCTTTGAAATCCTTGTCTAGTAAGAGCTAAAAAATAAAAAAATAAAAATGCATCAAACATATCCAACAAACCTATCCAAAATGTTTATGTTGAAACAAACATATCCAACAAATCTATACAAACCTATCCAACAAGCATCACATCCAACAAACCAAACATACCAAAATTTATCAAAATATATCCAGCAACTATTTTTTGCTCAAAACAAGCACCATGCATCAAATATATCCAACAAACCTATCCAACAAGCACCATATATCATATTCAGCCCCCCCCAAAAAAGAACCATGTATCCATGACCAAATATTACAAATTATTAATATTAAAAAACTGAAAATAAAATAGATAGAGTATGCATTTTCCAACAAACCAAGCAAAAGTGGTCCTGCCAAAATAAATAAATAAAATTGTTATCATCATCTGATCAAAAATAAAAAAATTGTTATCATCATAATTGAATTTAACATAAAAAAAACTTAAATGAATTATGCAATTTCTTACCTTTCTAACTATTAATACTCAATCTCAAAAATCAAAAATTGAAATGTGCAGAAATTTGGCATATTTTCCAACCAACAAAACAAAAGAAGTCCTGCAAAAATAATAAAAATATTCTCATAAGAAATGAATTTAACATAAATACATAAAATAAAAAAAAATTATATCAAATATTCAACTTGTTACCATTGCTTTCTAACATCAATCAATGATGTTAACATCCTTGCTACTTGATCCTTCCATAAGCACTAAAAAAAAAACGAAAGAAGCAAAACATAAGAAATTTAAGTGTTAAACATATAACTCTCAGAAAATATAAAAGAAAGAAAATAAGAAATATTTGTTGATCAAGGAATGTACTTGATTCAATATCTTCCAATTCATCCAATTGATCTCTAAGACTGATTTGAGATGGGGAACGTAACCAATTTTGTGTACAAATAAGGGCCTCTACCGTGATGGGTGATAAAGAGCTACGGAATGGATCAAGCACACGACCTCCCATGCTAAAAGCAGATTCTGAGGCAACTGCAGACACGAGGATAGCTAGAACATCTCGAGCTGTGAGAGAGATGATGCGATACTTAGTGGAATTAGCCTTCCACCAACCCAATATATCAAAATCATCATTATCTTCTTCACAATCATCCACCAAAAACTTCTCCAACTCAGATTTGTTAACCATGTTACTTTGTTTCTCCAAACGCATCTTATACTTGGATTTCATTTTTGCCCGAATATCCATGTCATGTTCTTCATCCAAATCTATTGCCCTTAATGACTCCCCCACAGTTTGTGTTTGCACACTACCACTTTGAACATTCGGTGCGGTTCGGTTCGGTTCGGTTCGGTGTGAAATTCATGTAAACCAAACCGCATGCCGAAAACCAAAATTTTATAAAAATCTTACCGACCGACTGAATTATAAAAAATAAACAGATCGTAAATCGGTGGTGCGGTTCAGTTCGGTTTGGCCGGTCGGTTCAGTTTCAGTGATTATTTTTTCACCCCTAACATCGGCTAACTTTAACTTGTAAATTTCTCCGAAATTTCAACAACTATTAAGCCTATTTCTGAAAATTTCAACAAGTGTCAAACTCTTAAGTTTGTTCATCACTTCAGCTCCCTGCCTCCTAATGTGAACCTAACTTTTACTTAAGTTCACATTAAGCATGTGACTATGGTCTTTTGCTGAAGTCAGATTCAAACAAAGGCTTCTCAAGGTTTTTAAGCTTGGTTTCTCTGTTAATGAACTTAGTTCCATTCTGAGTTTGACTCTGTCGATATGGCAAGTCCAGGTTAATTCAACTTAGTTCAACTCCATTATATGCAAGTATAATTCAACTATGCCATATAATGAGTCTAAGTTATTCGTCATGTTTCATTTAGAAATATCGCCAACTTAGTTCAACTCTATTATATGCAAGTATAATTCAACTCTGCCATATAATAAGTCTAAGTTATTCATCATGTTTCATTTAGAAACATTGCCAACTTAGTTCAACTCTATTATATGCAAGTGAAATTCGACTCTGCCATATAATAAGTCTAAGTTATTCGTCATGTTTCATTCAGAAACATCGCCATGGGACTGGTCAGTCCTTTCACACAAATTTCAAATTCATCAAACTAAAATTTTATTATTACCTCGGCTAATAAAATTATGACATAAAAAACAAAAATCCAATGATAGAAAAACTTTAAATTGTAAGTATTCTAGGATCTTGACAACTCTTTGCCATCACTGTTCTCAAGCTGATATGCCCCATTGCCGGCGACCGAGATGATTCTATAAGGCCTTTCCCAATTTGAGTCTTTCCCAATTTGGGCCTAGCTTGCCCTCCCTAGGATCCTTCTTGTTGCCGACTACTTTCCTCAGCATAAGGTCCCCAACTTTGAACTCTCTTAGGTTGACCTTCTTATTGTAAGCCTTAGCAAGTTGTTGCTGGTATGCCCTTAGTCGAATTGCTGTTTTTTTTCTTTTCTCCTCCAGTAGGTCCAGATCTCGGGCTAGAAATGCCTCATTAGTACCATTTTCCACTCCATGGGTTCTGATCCCTAGAATGCCGACTTCTAGTAGGATAACTGCTTCAATGCCATAAGCTATGGCAAGACTCCCTAGTTGATCTTCTCGGCGTAGTCTGATATGCTCAGAGTACATTAGGCAACTCTTCTACCCATTTTTCCTTTGCTGTTTCTAGCCTCTTTTTGATCCCATCTAAGATAGTCTTATTAGATGCTTCTATCTGACCATTACTCTGATGGAAACTTGGAATAGAGTAGTAATTCTTGATTTTGTACTTTGCACATAAGTTTTTGATTAGCTTATTGTCAAATTGTGTACCATTGTTTGCTATTATTTCCCTTGAAATCCCAAACCTGGTGATGATGTTCTTCCATATGAAGTTCTTCACATCAATATCTCGAATCTTCGCAAGGGGTTCAGCTTCTACTCACTTTGTGAAGTAATCAGTTGCTACTAGTAGAAACTTCCTTTGCCCAGTTGCTAGGGGCAGTTGTCCAACTAGGTCCATGCCTCACTAGGCAAATGGCCAAGGGCTGGTTACTGGGTTCAAATCTGTGGCTGGTTGATGTATCAAAGGTACAAACCTCTGACATTTCTTGCACTTTTTAATGTAGGCCTTAGCATCCTTCTACATGTAAGGCCACCAGTACCCCTGAGTAATAGCCCTATGAGCAAGTGATCTGCCTCCAACATGGCTGCCACATACCCCTTCATGTATTTCATACAAGAAGTCTTCAACTTGGGAGAGATGCACACACCTCAAAAGGGGGCCAGTAAAAGACCTTCTGTAGAGATGTCCTTCTGCTGTTAGGCTAAACCTTGCCGACTTCAGTCTGGTCTTGTGCGCCTCTTTGCAATCATTCAATAGCTTGTCGTCCCTAAGAAACATTACTATTGCATCCATCCAACTTGGACCCATCTCCACACACATTGCTTCATACTCTGTGATAGGGGTGAGCAGCGGATATACCGATCTGCCAAAACCTACCGAACCGAACCGATCCGCCGCATTTTAGACGGATGCGTGATGACGAGCGGATGGTTGCAGATTGATTTTCTTCAATCCGCCAATTTGGCGGACGGATGTCGGATTTGAGGTTCCTTTGGCCGTAACTGAACGGCTAAACCGCGAGCACCCTTAGTAATTTATAAGACTTTGTGTTTTCAATTTGTTTAAATATTTTGTTTGTATTTTTAATTGAAAAAGAGTTCAAATATTTTGTTGAAAAAAAGTTTTCAACTTGAATATATTTTTTGAATTGAAAAAAATAAACGTATTATTTATCTATATTTTTTTGTTTTTAAATCTAACTTTAAAAGTAATAAATAGCAAATATGATATATGCTGATTGATTTTTCTTTTCAAAAACATATATAAATGTAACAATACAGAGACATTCATGGTTTTGGTGGTTTGAATTGTTTTTATATTTTAAGAACCATAGATTGTAATACTTTACGTGGATGATGCATGCTGTGATTGTAATATGTGGATGAGGCATGCAGTGATTGTGATAATCTAAAGTTTCAAACTTTCTTTCTTTGGATGAGACCTGCAGCAATTGTAATACTTTTTTAAGTCATTGACTGTAATATTTTTTTTTTTTTTTTGAGGAAATGCATAAGTTGAACTATGTTGAAAATTTATAAAATTTCAAACCGCCAAACCGATACGCATCCATCCGCCAAACCGCCAATCTTCTCAATCCGCATCCACCGGATTGACAGACCGATGCGGATTGATTTTCTCCAATCTGCCAATCTGGCGGACGGATGGCGGATTGGAGGTTCCGTGGCCGCAACCGACCCGCGCCCACCCCTACTCTGTGATTAGTGGTTTGGGCTTGACAAATAATCAACCATTATTGTCCTTGCCTCCTCTGATTTCATTGCACTAGCCAGGTTAGCCAAGGCATCGGCATGACTGTTGTCATCTTGGCAAACCTGCAGTAGTCGGCAATCTTGAAACAAGGCTAGCAGTTTGACAACCTCTTTGACATAGGCTATCATTCTTTTTATCTCGGGCTGCATACTCGCCTATTGCCTGGTTCATAATAAGTTGGGAGTCACAGAAGACTACTACCTCGTTGGCTTCCATTGCTGCTGCTAATTTCAACCCTGAGATTAGTGCATCATATTCTGCTTCATTGTTTGAGGTTCTGAACCCCAAACGGATAGATTGTTCCAAAATTCGCCCATCTGGTGATACCAACACCACTCCTGCCCCCGTTCCTTGACGGTTTGAACTCTCATCAATAAACAGGCGGAAGGAGTCGTCGATGTAGATATCGCAGGGCTTTGGTTTTTCTTCTTTCTTCTGCTCTGCTATGGGGTTTTTCATTCCCAGCTGGGTCTCTTCTTGTTCCCCTAGACACCCTAAGTCGCGGCTTACTGGAGCTCGACTTGGGATGGCATCAAGTGTGGACTCGGCCACAAAGTCGGCCAGAACCTAGCCTTTGATTTCCGTTCTAGGCCTAAACTCTAAGTCATATTGGCCCAATACCACTGCCCACCTGGCTACCCTGCCTGTCAGATCTTCTTACTAAAACAGGGACTTCAAGGGATGCTCAATCAACACCACAATCTTGTGGGCTTGGAAATAATGATTCAACTTTTTGGAAGCAATCACTAAGGCCAGTGTCAATTTCTCCAAGGGCAAGTACCTGGTCTCTGCGCCTGCTAGGGTTTTACTCACATAGTATACTGCCCTTTGTTCTTCCTTCTCTTCTCTGATTATCATTACACTCGCTGCGTACTCTGAAACGGCCAAGTATAAAAATAGTTCCTCTCCAGGTACTGGATTCAACAGAATCGGAGCTGTTGTTAGGTACTTTTTCAAATCGGCCAAGGCGACTTCGCATTCCTCTATCCACAAGAAATCTGTGGCCTTTTTCAACAAACTGAAAAATGGTTTACACTTATCTAAACTTCTGCTTATAAATCTATTCAGGGTTGCGGCCCTCCAGTCAACATCTATACCTGCTTTGCCGATGTTGGGCTTTTCAAGTCCAGGATAGCCTTGATTTGATCTGGACTTGCCTCAATGCCCATTCTGGTAACTAAGTATCCCAGGAACTTACTTACCAGACCTAACCCCGAATGCACATTTTGAAGCATTATGTCGGAGCCAATATGTTCCAAGGATATCAAAAACTGCTTTTAAGTCGGCCAAGTGATTCTCAGGTTCTTTGGTCTTCACGAATATGTCATCAATGTACACTTCCACTGTTTTGCCAATCAGGTGTCTGAACATCTTGGTCACCAACCTCAGGTAGGTTGCTCATGCATTTTTCAACCCGAAAGGCATCACTCTGTAGCAATATAGCCCTTTTGGGGTGATAAATGCAATCTTCTCCTCGTTAGGGAAATACATTGCTATCTACTGGTATCCTCCGTAAGCATCTAGGAAGCTCATCCTTCCATGCCCTGAAGTGGCATCCACTAATTGATCGATCTTGGGGAGTGAGAAACTGTCTTTGGGACAAGCCTTATTTAGGCTGGTAAAGTCCACACAGACCCTCCACTCCCCATTCTTCTTTTTCACAACAACTATGTTTGACAACCAAGTTGGATAGTTTACCTCCCGAATGGCTCTAGCCTCCAACAGTTTGTCCACTTCCTCCTTTACTGCCTCCACATGAACCAACGTCGGCCTCCTTGCTCGTTGAATGATAGGTTTGGCTGACCTATCTACATTTAGTCTATGGCATGTGACCTTGGGGTCAATGTCAGGCATCTCGTAGGGCGTCTAGGCAAACACCTCTATGTTTGCTCGTAAGAATGCTTCTAACTCTCTTTCCTCCTCCTTGGCCAAGCCTGAGCCAAGAAAGAAGAAGCGCTCTTCATCACCTTGTTGGACCAGAATTTTCTTTAAGGCTTCCTCGCTTTTGTCAGCTGGCTCTTTGCCGACATCATCCAGGACCTCTATGTCCTCGTCCTCAATCTCTATTGTTTCTGCTTCTCGCACGTTGCAGGCAGATTTCATTGCTGTCATTAAGCAATTCTTCTCCTGCACCTAATCCCTTCTAACCTCCTCAATTCTATGTTCTGTTAGGAACCGTAACAACTGGTGCAATGTTGAGGGAACATTCCTCACTGCGTGCATCCATGGCCTTCCCAAGATAACATTGTAAGAGAAGGGGGTGTTAATTACTGTGAATTCTGTGCTTACCATCTTGGTACCTGCCTGCACCTCCAAATTTATTGCTCCCAACGACTAGATCGGCGTTCCATTGAACTCGACCATTAGGTTGTTGGACTGTTCCAGATTATCTCGGTGTAGGCTGAGCTCCTTGTAACATCTGACATACATGATGTCATAAGAGCTGCCTTGGTCGATCAGAATGTGCTTTACCTGACATTCTCCAATCTTGAGGGTCATTACCAGAGCATCGTTGTGTGGATGCTGCACCATGTCCAGGTCTGCTTCAGTGAACGACACCATTGGTCCCCGACACTCGTCTGTCCTAGGCCTCTTTTGCTGGACCTGATACACATGTTGTAAGTGTTTCACCCTTTGAGTCTCCCCACGTACCTTATTCTCATTGACCCTTGAGTGAATCACATTGATCACTCGAGGTCCATCTACTTACGGTTGCGGTGCTGGTGGAGGTGGTGTTGCCTGTGCCTGGGGCAGCCTTACTTGTTCTGCCCTTGTTCTGGTCTAATCTACTAGGTCCCTTAAGTAACCTTGTCTAACCAGATCTTCCAAATTCGTTTTTAGGGCTCTACACCCCTGCGTCAGGTGTCCATCTTCATTGTGATAAGCACAGTGCTTCCCTAGACTTCTCCCTATAAATTCCCTAAGAATCCTCTCCAACGCTCTGTAATACGGCTGGTTCCTAATCTTTTCCAGAACTTTATAAACCGGGATCCGAAACACAGTGGTGACTGCCTGTGTAGCCCTTAGTCCTATTTCTTGTCTATTAAACCCAGTATTACCTCGGCCTCACTTCGGCGAGTCGTTTCTCTTTTCTTGCTTCAGTGCCTTTGCTCCTGGTGTATCCTCTTCTACTCTGGCATATTTCTCGATCCTTGCCATGAGCTCCTCCATACTCTTTGGCAGAGTCTTTGCTAGTGACTTTCGAAGCATGCAGTTATCCTACAGGCCGTTCTTAAAAGACACGACCGCTAACTCCTGGTTACATCCTGGTATTCGGTTGAACACCTCATAATACCTTTTGGTATAAGTGTCAAGACCCAACCCTAGAGGCTTAGAGTTGGAATCGTGACTTACTAACTTATTCTTATTCAAACAAATTAAACTGCGCAAGCGAAAAAAATATACTTAGACAGAAATTTTATTTCATACTACTATTTTAAAAAAAAAAGAAATACATTTCTAGGGTTTTCATTATTTTATTATTCAGTGACCAACCCCGAATAGAGACAAAAGGAAGCAAAAATATAAAAAAAAGAAAGATAAAATAGTGGTTTGACAACAGTCCATGAGCTGGTTCCATTTCGTGGGGTTATGGATTTCCCTTACATCTCGTCACCTGAAAGGATAACAACTATAAGCACACAGCAAAGTGAGAAATATTATGCCAAGAGTGTAGGGAATACAAAATATCCATAGATAATTAGTTAGGCTAAAATATTTGCATATTTTAATTTAAAATGACAATTTATTTAAAGTGACAGAATACAGAAACCATAATAATCATAACCACAGTATAAAACAGAACAGAACAGAGGTCACAGAAGTGACAGTTAGAACATAGGTCAATGGATCCATGACAAACAGAGGATCACAAAATGGTCAAACAGAGGCCAGTGGCTATTTAAGTCCTCCAAGGCGTGGGACTCCTGTGGTGATACTTACAAAACATAATTGTTTATAAGGTTATAGTCAAATATATACTAAAATTTAAACAAACGTATCAATGGATTTCCTTTTAAGTAAATAGAGTTTAGAAAGTAATCCACGTAACTGAAATGTTTATAAACATAACTTTTATTTATATAACTTAATAAATATAACTTGTATAAAATAAGCTATGGTAACTCAAAACATTCATAAAACATATAATGGTAAATCAAGGTATAATATAACTCACCTTAATTATAACCCTTAGCCTTACTTCACTATCAAAACTTCCTTACTATGAGTTTCTCCCTCTCGGTTTTTTTTTTACTCTTTCCTTCCTCTTTTTCTTTTCCACCGTTCAGTACGTTTTTCTTCAGCCCATCCCACCCTTATATACCCACCAGACCCTATGATGATATAATCACCCTATTGGGTGACTCAACCGCTCCTATTCTTGAGAGCCCAAGTGGCGCATATACATTTGCCCAGCATCACACACTCTTAATTACCGAGATTAGCAAATCGTTTATAATCTGATATGAAATTGATTCCAAGATCTGCTATCATTTCCGTAGATATATTATATTTATTATATTTATTTGCTTAGCCCATTTATTTACTATTTTATTTTATTTTATTTATTTGTTTTCTTAATTCTAATTTGGTCCAACTAGTATTATCATTCTATATTTTTGTTAATCTGACCCTAAATAATAATCCCATATAACCCAGTGCTAAATTAAATTCTGTATTTATTATTAATTATTTAATAATATATATCACATACACCCATAATTATATAACTATAAATATTTATATGGTATTTAATTAAATATTCAGGGTGTCACATTTCTCCCCTCCTAAATAGGAGTTTGTCCCCAAACTTGACGTACCTTAATTTTCGAAGATGTGTGGGTATTTGGTTTGCATTTGACTCTCCGTTTCCCATGTAGCTTCTTCGATGTGATGATTTCGCCATAAGACCTTTACTAGCGGTATGGTCTTGTTTCGGAGAACTTGATTACGACGATCTAGAATCTGCACTGGCTATTCTTCGTAAGAAAGATCTTCTCGAACTTCCAAGTTCTCATAGTCGATGACATGTTTTGGATCTCGGAGATACCGTCGGAGCATTGATACGTGAAACACGTTGTGGATATTAGATAGCTCAGGAGGTAGTGCAAGGCGATAGGCTACAGGACCAATTCTTTCCAGTATCTCGAATGGCTCGATGTAACGTGGGTTTAGCTATCCGCGCTTTCCGAATCGGATCACTCCTCTTGTTGGTGAGATTTTGAGAAACACATGATCCCCTACTTAAAATTCCAAGTCTCGCCTTTGAGTATCCGCATAACTTTTCTGGCGGCTCTGAGCAGTGCAAATCCGCTGTTGGATGAGTTGGATTTTCTCACTGGTGACTTGCACAATTTTGGGGCTTAACAATTTCCTGTCCCCGACCTCCGTCCAGCATAGAGGCGATCGACATCTCCTTCCATACAGGGCTTCGTACGGCGCCATTCCAATGCTTGCCTGATAGCTGTTGTTATAGGCGAATTCTACCAAAGGTAGGTGCTCATCCCAATTACCTTTGAGGTCTAACACGCATACACGTAACATGTCTTCCAACGTTTGGATTGTTCTTTTGGATTGCCCATCGGTTTGTGGATGATAGGCCGTGCTGAACTTCAGTGTAGTTCCCAAAGCTTCTTGTAATTTATTCCAGAAGTGAGACACGAAACGAGGGTCTCGGTCAGACACGATTGAAACTGGAATACCATGCAACCGAATAATCTCTTTGATATATAAAGTGGAAAACTTATTCAGAGGGTACATGATTTTGATTGGTAGAAAGTGTGCTGACTTTGTCAATCGGTCTACTATAACCCATATTGCATCATTCTTTGAAAAAGACTGTGGTAGCCCGACCACGAAGTCCATAGCAATGTGTTCCCATTTCCATTCAGGAATAAGGAGTGGTTGCAGTAGCCCGCCGGTCTTTGATGTTCTGCTTTAACCTGCTGACAATGCAGACATTTAGAAACATGGTTTGCTATATCTCTTTTCATTCCGGTCCACCAGTAATGTTCCTTCAGATCATGATACATCTTTGTGTTGCCAGGGTGGACTGCAAATCTTGAGTTATGAGCTTTCTCCAGTATCTTTTTCTTGAGTTCCGGGATATCGAGTATGCAAATTCGATTCCGAAATTTCAGTATCCCATTGCTTATAATGAAATCAAGATCAGGCGTGCTTCCTTGTTCCTCGTACCTTTTCTTCAAGAGTTTATCTTCCCATTGGCGCGCTTTAATTTCTCTAATCAATGCAGGCTCCACGGTTACGTTGGCGAGTAACCCATTAACCTTGCGGGAAACGAGGGTGCATGCCAAGCTTCTTGTTGACTTTCGGTTCAGTGCGTCTGCTACCACGTTAGCTTTGCCCAGATGGTGATGGATTTCTATATCATAGTCTTTCATAAATTCCAACCACCGCTGTTGCCTCATATTTAGTTCCTTCTGTGTGAATAGATATTTTAGACTCTTGTGGTCAGTATAAATTTCGCAGGTTGTACCGTAGAGATAATGACGCCAGATTTTGAGAGCAAAGATCACCGCAACCAATTCCAAATCGTGAGTCGGGTAATTCTTCTCGTGAGTCTTCAATTGTCGTAACGCATAAGCAATGACCTTTCCGTCTTGCATGAGAACACAACCCAACCCATTGTATGAGGTATCACTATAAATTACGAACCTATCTGCTCTGGTAGAGAGTGCTAGTATAGGGGTTGACACAAGTCGACCTTTTAATTCTTGAAAGCAACGCTCCTGTTTATCGGTCCATTCAAAGGGTGTGTTCTTCTGAGTTAGCTGGGTCAAGGGCGATGCTATCTTTGAGAAATCTTGCACGAAGCGTTGATAATAGCCAGCTAGTCCCAAGAAACTCTGGATTTCTGACACATCAGTAGGTCGTGGCCAGTCCATAATTGCTGCAACCTTTTGGGGGTCAACCGAGATGTTGTCTTTATTAATGACGTGACCGAGAAAGTGTACACTAGTGATCAAGAATTCGCATTTCTTCAACTTGGCATAAAGTTTATGATCACGTAGAATTTGTAGGACCATTCGCAAGTGCTGCTCATGGGCTTCTGATGACTTGGAGTATATGAGGATTCGTTAATGAAAACGATGACGAACTCATCAAGATAGGGTTTGAATACTCTGTTTATGAGGCCCATGAAGGCTGTTGGGGCATTTGTGACACCAAAAGGCATGACGAGAAATTCGTAGTGCCCGTAACGGGTTCGGAAGGCCGTATTTTCAATGCTTTCCGTTTTAACCTTTAGTTAATGGTAGCCAGAACGTAACTCAATTTTGGAAAATACTTGTGCGCCTTGAAGTTGATCGAACAAGTCATCGATTCGCAGCAGAGGATATCGATTCTTGATGGTGACCTTGTTGAGCTCCCGGTAATCGATGCATAATCTCATTGTGCCATCCTTTTTCTTCACGAACAATACCGGAGCTCCCCAAGGTGAGTTACTAGGCCGAATGAAACCTTTGTCCAAGAGTTCCTGGAGTTGAGTCTTCAGCTCTTTCAATTCTGTCATCGACATGCGGTAGGGAGCTTTTGATATAGGCTGCATGCCAGGTTGGGTTTCAATGGTAAATTCGATCTCTCGATCAACTGGAATACCGGGTAGATCTTCAAGGAAGACATCCGGGAATTCTCGAACTACAGGAATTGCATTAACGGTGGGGGCCTCTTTTTGTGTATCAATCACATAACAAATATAACTACCACAACCCTTCCTTAAAAGGCGTTGGGCTGCCATGGAGGATATAATACAGGAAGGGTTAGAAACTTCAGCCCCATCAAAGACAATTTCGGGTTGGTTTGGTAACTTGAGGAAGACCTTTTTGACTTTACAATCGATAGAGGCGTGGTTGGCAGCCAGCCAATCCATTCCTAAGAGTACATCAAAGTTTCCAATGCGGAGGGGAATCAAGTCTACATATAAGGTTTTGCCTTTTAGGAACACAACACAAGATCTGTACACATCAATACTATAGGCAGACTTACCAGAAGGAAAAGACACAGACAATGTATATCCTAATGGTTCAGGTGTTGATGTCAACTTGGCAGCAAAGTGTGGTGCAACAAAAGAATGAGTTGACCCAGAGTCAATAAGGACATGAGCTAAAAGACCACAGATAGAAAGTGTACTTGACACAACATTTTTGGTAACTTCCGGTTTTCCAAGTACCAAGGCGAAAGCCCGACCTTGGCGGTTTTGGTCCTTCTTTTCTCCTCCCGGTCCCGCGGTTCTCCTGACTGGGCCAGAGGGGCTGGCTGTAGGATTAACCATCTTTGGACAATCCCTTAGCAAGTGGCCAAATTGTCCGCATCTAAAACACGCTCCCGTGTCTCGATGGCATTGTCCCCAATGAATCCTCCCACAAGTGGGGCAAGTTGGAATAGTGCCACCTCGGGGGTTGGTAGAACCGTGGTGGCCTGAGCTGGTTGTGCCCATGTTCACCTTTTTTTGAGGTGCAACACCGGGTCTTCTGTTATCTCTTTCCCAGAATCGCTTCTTGTAGCTTGGTTCTCCGGAACGCGAGGCTTTAATTCCCTTTTCTGCTATGTACGCCCGGTCTACCACTTCTGCATAGGTTGGCAATTTCAAGACTTCAAGCCTGTCTTTAATTCCAGCATCCAATCCTGCTTCGAATTTTCTTGCTTTTCGAGTTTCGGTGGGGATGACGTATGTTGCAAACCGAGCGAGTTGTGTGAACTTGCTCTCATATTCGGCCACCGTCATGGTTCCCTGCTTCAGATGTATGAATTCGGATGCCTTCTGTTCCCGCAATGAATCTGGAAAGTATTTTTCATAGAATACTTCCAAGAATCTTGCCCACATCGTAATTTCTTCTTTGGCCAGAGTGAGAAGCCACCATTCCTGCGCATTGTCTTTGAAAGTGAAAGTGGCGAAAGTCACCTTTTGCCTCTCAGTGCAGAGTAGGGCACGAAAAATCTTTTCCATGTCTTTAACCCAAGCGTCCGCTACCATTGGGTCTAGGCCACCAGTAAATGTGGTGGGTTTCAGATCCTGGAACTGTTTTATGGTAACCGGCCCTTCTCGCTGTTCCGGTGTCCCATTGTTGATGTTAGCTTGCAAGGCTTGTAGAAAACTAGCAACCGCTCTTTCCATTATTCTTTCCATCAATTCCGTACCACTAACTAATGACTCACTTCCATTACCATTAGCCATTCTACAAGTAATGAACGAGGCATTATATTTTCAACGCAGCATATATATATGTATATATGTAGCACAATATATATGTAGTACACTTTATATTTATATAAACTGCCAACATTACACATTGTTATTTATATATTTTTTTTCTAATTCACATTACATTAGTCAGAACATGTTAGTGTCCCATCCCTGCGGTAAACAAAACAAAAGTCAACAAAAGGGGATTAGAACATATCAAGATCAGCATACAAAAGATTTTCTACTATCCTGATCTAGAGTGGTGGGTTAGATGGGCCGAAAAACCAGGGGAAATAGTGCTGCATAAAAAGCTCGAACTCCCACCCCAACTGGATTACACCAAAACACACCCATGCTACCTAGACCGCGAAAATGGGGATAGAGCGTATATGACCCACAAATGTTCGGTCGACAATCCAAACAGGTGTCTCAATATATAACAAATCATTTTCGAAGTCAACACTTTGCATATTAATGATCTCTAATGGATTTGGGACTGTGGTGAAAATGTAATCCTCGGGGTACACGTTTTCCCTTCTGGCTGCAAACTCTGGGGGTAGGGGGCCTATAATATAATGTGGGCGGTCATGACCCGGGGCGACGCCAAGGACGCGAGATGGAACGTCTGCGTGTATGGGCAAGGCTGTGCCTCCATAACAAGTGTGGGTTGTCAGTAGGGTCAACCTGGATATAAATTGGCCGACCCATCAACTGGCCAAGACCTGGGTGCAATTCCCTGACTATCTTCTCAGAATCTCCCCAACCTTTAGGTGAGGCGGGGGCAGGGGCAGGGTGTTCGGCTAAAATTTCATCTAAGTTGATGGCCTGGAGGTCATTCCAAAAAGCATCGTCAAGGTAAATCTCTGACATCCTACAATACCAGAATAAACGTGAGATTTTACACAAGAAAACTAACGTCACATGTAATTATTTATTATTATTTTACCACATATATTTATATACATATATATATATATTTTTTAGTTATTTATTTATTTATTTTTTTAGCTATATGGTTTTAATTATAGATTTATTTATAATTTTTTTTTTTTTTTGAACCGTTGCTCTGATATCACCTTTGTCAAGACCCAACCCCAAAGGCTTAGAGTTGGAATCGTGACTTACTAACTTATTCTTATTCAAACAAATTAAACTGCGCAAGCGAAAAAAATATACTTAGACAGAAATTTTATTTCATACTACTATTTAAAAAAAAAAAGAAATACATTTCTAGGGCTTTCATTATTTTATTATTCAGTGACCAGTCCCGAATAGAGACAAAAGGAAGCAAAAATATATAAAAAAAAAAAAAAAGATAAAATAGTGGTTTAACAACAGTCCATGAGCTGGTTCCATTTCGTGGAGTTATGGATTTCCCTTACATCTCGTCACTTGAAAGGGTAATAACTATAAGCACACAGCAGAGTGAGAAATATTATGCCAAGAGTGTAGGGAATACAAAATATCCATAGATAATTAGTTAGGCTAAAATATTTGCATATTTTAATTTAAAATGACAATTTATTTAAAGTAACAGAATACAGAAACCATAATAATCATAACCACGGTATAAAACAGAACAGAACAGAGGTCACAGAAGTGACAGTCAGAACAGAGGTCAATGGATCCATGACAAACAGAGGACCACAAAATGGTCAAACAGAGGCCAGTGGCTATTTAAGTTCCCCAAGGCATGGGACTCCCGTGGTGATACTTACAAAACATAATTGTTTATAAGGTTATAGTCAAATATATACTAAAATTTAAACAAACATATCAATGGATTTCCTTTTAAGTAAATAGAGTTTAGAAAGTAATTCACGTAATTGAAATGTTTATAAACATAACTTTTATTTATATAACTTAATAAATATAACTTGTATAAAATAAGTTATGGTAACTCAAAACATTCATAAAACATATAATGGTAAATCAAGGTATAATATAACTCACCTTAATTATAACCCTTAGCCTTACTTCACTATCAAAACTTCTCTACTATGAGTTTCTCCCTCTCGGTTTTTTTTTTACTCTTTCCTTCCTCTTTTTCTTTTCCACCGTTCAGTACGTTTTTCTTCAGCCCATCCCACCCTTATATACCCACCAGACCCTATGATAATATAATCACCCTATTGGGTGACTCAACCTCTCCTATTCTTGAGAGCCCAAGTGGCGCATATACATTTGCCTAGCATCACACACTCTTAATTACCGAGATTAGCAAATCGTTTATAATCTGATATGAAATTGATTCCAAGATCTGCTATCATTTTCGTAGATATATTATATTTATTATATTTATTTGCTTAGCCCATTATTTACTATTTTATTTTATTTTATTTATTTGTTTTCTTAATTCTAATTTGGTCCAACTAGTATTATCATTTTATATTTTTGTTAATCTGACCCTAAATAATAATCCCATATAACCCAGTGCTAAATTAAATTCTGTATTTATTATTAATTATTTAATAATATATATCACATACACCTATAATTATATAACTATAAATATTTATATGGTATTTAATTAAATATTCAGGGTGTCACAATAAGCCTTGAGGCTTTCACCCTTGCCAATTTTCAGAGCCATCAGGGAGTCTACCCTCAACAGCTGCAATTTGTTCGTAACAAACCTGGCCATAAACATCTCGGCCAGGCCTTCCCAACTCTTCATAATTCCTTTGGGTAACTTGTGAAACCAATCTGATACGATCTTTTCTGAAGGATGAAGGGAACACCTTGCACAGCAATGGTTCGTTCCCAGTATATAAGGCCATTGAATTTAGGTATGAGCTGACGTGAAAGTTCAGATCCGATTTACCATCACATATCTGGAACCTCGGCATATGGAACCTTTTTGGGGTCTTAAACCTATCCAACTCTATTGAGAACGGTGTTTTCGGCTTGACGGGTAACGTGACCTCGGCATTTTGTCACTTCCTCTAGAGGTAGTCCCTCAAATCCTCCTTAGTCCGACCAGGAGCTCGATTGTCAACGAATTTCAGCCTCTTTGGTGTGCTACTCCCTGTGTCGTTATGCGTCCTCTTGGACTTCTATTCATTCACCATGTTAAAACAAAGTTCCTTTCTGTAGACGTGCCCGAACGTCACGAGCTCCGCGCGTGAGGGCGCGAAATCCGCTTTGTTCATTAGCTACTACAGTTCAGACTCAAATATCACGGTTCTGAATCTAACCTCGCAAAATGCAATGCAAGACCGATAAATCACCAAAGAGTCCAAATCCGGCAAATCGTTTTGAAAAACTGATTTTAATAAAGAAGTGCCAAACATGGACTGCTTTGCCAGATACAGAGTCGCCACCTAAATGTTTTATTTTGGGAAATTTAGGAAACCCTGACTCGTGCCTAAGGCCACATGTCCGTCATCACCAAAGTTGCCTCGGCTCGGGAACTTGGGTACGAGAGGGCAAGGTCATGTAATGAGCACCCCCGCTCGCCCGATCAAAAGATCGGCCTTTACTAACATGATATTTTGTTTTTGAAAACACATGTGTTCTTATTCCGGTTTATTAGCTAGAATTACTATGTGATGCGCACAGCATACAAATATAGACTAGATCGCCAAAGTTGGAGCAAAACATTTCATGTTTGTTTGAAAATGGTTTGAAGGTGCTATTCGTAAGTAGGCTAAGACGTGGATTTGCCACCCTCAAGTGGGCTTAGAAAACATGATTTGCCACTCTCAAGTGGGCTTAAAACTCGTATTTCAATGAATTGTTCCAATTCAAGCAATCCAACCTCCACCTACAGCCATTCAAGCAGTTAAACACTTAAGCAGTTAGTCTCATGGCAAGCATGCTATCATGGCAACACTTACACTCATGCAAGGTGCTAAAGCATAAACACTTACAGTGTACTTCGAGCCAAAACAGAGAACTAGTTAGAAATCAATGCACGATTCTAGTTCATGTTAAGATGGCTAATGCAACACATGCAACAATACAACTAAAATAGGCTCGGCTATTCTAAGATGGCATATGAAATGCAACTTGATAACATGCTGTTGAACACGTATTCAAGTAGGAATTGAAATACAATGCAGTTAGTATGATGAGCCGAGCCCGGTGTATGCAATACAGATGAATGAATGCAAACATGCAAGTATAAGAATGCTAATTGAAATATGTCCTAAAACTAACCACTGAAAGCAGATAAGTAAAAGGGAGAAAGACGTGGGGTTAGAAGACATTCACACACTCACGCACACTTATTACACAATTTGCCCTCTCGACGGAGGGTCCGAATGAATAATACAAGCTAGCTACGCTAAGCTATTCTAACTAATCTAACAATCTAATTAGACTAATTATTACATAATCAAATTGAATATTAGCTAAGCTAAGCTAATTAAGAATTTACAACGATGAATTAAATTAGCTAACACACTAACTAATTAATTACAAATTAACTTAACTATACAAAGCAGTTAAAACGGCCTCGAGAAGAGGGGCATATGCATGCTCGATCGACTTCGCTCGGAAATCCGTTGCCATGCCTCATGTTGCCTCTGTTTGCACTGTTCTGCACCTCTGAAAATTATGCCAAGTTTCTGTGATGCTTCTGAACCACCTCATGGACATACTGAGAGGCCATCGGCCAAAAGATAGGGCCATCAGCCAAGGGAAAAGGGTCATCGACCATTTTTTGGTCCATTGGCCAAAAATTGTTAGCCGATCGGCACTCCAGATAGCCGATCGGCCATCTCTTCCTGCAGACTGCTCTTTTTGCTGCAACAGAGTACAAAAAGAGGCATGACAATACATTTGCAAGAAAATGTTGTGCAACCACACCCCTTATCATGTTTGAAGCTCAAATGAGTGTAGTGCTCGACCCTCGAGCCATCAATCACGCATTTCAATGCATGATGGCCAAAGAGGCCGAGTTGCACAAATCAATATGGATGAAATGCACAAAAAAACATAGATGCCTTAACCTCTATCATGCATGATCAAGAGGGTCGGCGATCGAGAATTGAGGCACGTTTCATCACTTCAAGTATGAAACGTCCCTCGTTTCTAGTGCTCGGATTAACACTTAATCCAAACAACAATGCAAAGCAAGCATGTTAAACACAATGTAAGGCATGCATGATCAACTTAACAAAGCAACACAAGTATGCGAATATGAGGCAATGTAACAAGCATGCAACAACATGCAATGCAATAAGTATGCAACAACATGCAAACCACATACTCAATGGACTTAAACCAAAGATGGACAGACCTCAGCCGTGCCAAAAACAGTGGCCAAAATGATGAAATGATGGCATGAAAAGTGAGAAAAATGCATGCACATGCAATGGCCCATCACATAGGCATAAGAACACAACTCTCAAATGTGCTCAAAGGGGGGACAAATGCAAGTGTATGACCATACTATAAGCTCTGAAATCATGCATGGAATACTGCCAAATCAACCAAACGATACAAGTATGGCATGCAATAGGCTTAAAGCTTGAAGCTAGCAAAAGGGACTTACACCATAGCTATGCAAAACATGAATCATATGTAAAGTACAACCCAAAATAGTCTTAGATCATGCCAAAATGAGACTAGAACATGCATGGACTAAAGCTAAAACAAGCCAACATGAAGGACATAAGGCATGATGCATGCAAGGCCAATAAAGAGGGTTACACTACACCTACCAAGACCAAGCATGGCATGACTTAACCAATAAGAATCAGAGTTATGGCATGTCAAAACAACACCAAAAATGGGCTAAAACCAAGTCAAAACATGCTAGAACAATAAGCTCACTCATTAGGCATGCAAGGCTAGTAAAGAGGACTTACACTACAAGTGTAAGAAGCAAATGAGGGATGCCCTAACCAACCAAAAACAGAGTTATATGATGGCAAAATAAGACCCAAAACACACTGAAATGATGGTCCAAAAGCCTCGGCAAGATGGCATACACATGGGCTCTTTTTAAGGCATAAAGCATGAACCCTTCAAAGCATTGAAGGAGTGAAAGATGTGAGTGCATGACAATGAAACATGCTCTGAAATCACATAACAAATGATTCCAAATCGTGCAAATGGTCCAAGTAATGCATGCTAAATGCTTGGAAACTCAAAGCTAGTGAGCTAGAATGCACCATGGTTATACAAAGCATGGCATGCATGACCAAAACAACATAAATCAGACCTTAAGCATGCTAAAACATGGCCAAAGTCTTCTTGGAGTTAAGCCAAAATCACACTAGAATGATGGTCTAAAGCATGATGCATATTGGGCTAGTGTACAAGTTTACACTACAAGTGTATAAAGCATACAAGAGGTGACCAAACCAGCTTTAGACAGAGTTAAGGCAGGTCCTCAAAGTCACAAAAAAGTGCTTGAACTAAGCCTCAAAATGGTAGAAACACATGCTCATTTGATAGACCAATAAGATATGCAAACAAGAGAAGAGAAGGGGGGACAACCCCCACCCATTTGGGACCTCAAAACAGGGTTTTTACCACTAAAAATCCTCTGGATTTCAGTGGTTAAAAGGCCACAGAAAGTTGTTTTGAAAGGCCTTAGAAGATGGCTCAAAAGCTATACAAGCTAAGGAACAAAAGGGAGAGACAATCCCCTAACACAAAATAAGCCTAAACCATCACTTTTAGGACCGAAAAACAGATTTTGCTTTAGTTCAAAACCACCCCAAAAATAGTGTAGAAAGATGGCAAAACAATAGTGCAAGACAAGCTTAAATGGGGTAAGTTGTATACCTTTGAAGCAAAGCACACACTAGGCACAAAAGTGGCACTAAACCAAGCTTTAATCCTCCTTTTAGAGCTCAAAAAAGGTTCCAAGTAAGCTTCAAGCAACCTTAACCCATAGATGGACCACTTTCATCAAGGGTGTCTAGGCAAAAGAGAGGTATTTCTCTACTTGCATGCACAAAAGGCAAAAGAGAGGCAAATATTTTTGATCCAAAATTGTAAAGAGAGAGAGAGAGAGAGATTTTAGAGAGAGAGACTCCCCAAATGTTCTAACCCTTGAATATGAGATATAAGGCTTCATTATATAGCAAAATATCAAGTTGGGTCGAAAATATCTCAATTGGAAATATCTGATGTAGTGTACAACAGCTGGAGGAGAAATATCTGCCAATTCTGGGCTTTTTGGACACTTCTTGTCACGACCCAACTCTAGGGGCGTAGGGTTGGAATCGTAACTTACTAACTTATTCTTATTCGAAGCAAATTAAGCTGCGCAAGCGAAAATAAAAATAATTAAACAGAAATTTTATTTCATTTTTACTATTTAAGAAAGAGGAAATACATTTCTAGGGCTTTCATTATTTTATTATTCAGTGACCAGCCCCGAATAGAAACAAAAGGGAGCAGAAATATTAAAAAAAAAAAAGAAGATAAAATAGTGATTCAACATCAGTCCATATGCAGGTTCCATTTTGTGGGGTTATGGATTCCCCTATATCTCGTCACCTGAAAGGGGTAACAGCTATAAGCACACAGCAGAGTGAGAAATATTATGCCAAGAGTGTAGGGAATACAAAATAACCATGGATAATCAGTTAGGCTAAAATATTTACATAATTTAATTTGAAATAACAGTTTATTTAAAATGGCAGAATACAGAAATCATGTACATAAATAATCATAACCACGGTATAAAACAAAACAGAATAGAGGTCACAGAAGTGACAGTCAGAACAGAGGTCAATGGATCCATGACGAACAGAGGACTACAAAGTGGTCAAACAGAAGCCAATGGTTATTTAAGTCCTCCAAGACGTGGGACTCCCGTGGTGGTACTTACAAAACATAATTGTTTATAAGGTTATAGTCAAATATATACTAAAAGTTAAACAAATATATCCATGGGTTTCCTTTTAAGTAAATAGAGTTTAGAAAGTAAGCCACGTAACTGAAACATTTATAAACATAACTTTTATTTATATAACTTAATAAATATAACTTGTATAAAATAAGTTATGGTAATTCAAAACATTCATAAAACATATAATGGTAAATCAAGGTATAATATAACTCACCTTAGTTATAACCCTTAGCCTTACTTTACTATCAGAACTTCCCTACTATAAGTTTCTTTCTCTCGGTTTTTCACTCTTTCTTTCCTTTTTTTTTCTTTCGTTTTTCCCTTCTTTTTATTTACAACACCTTTGCCCCTTTTATACTGCAAACCGAGCCTTGATGTGACTGCCACGTATCCTCTCTATATGGAGGCATCATTAAGCTAGTAGATTGAGCCTTAATTGTAGATTCAATTCACTGATTTGCATCTTTACTGGATAAGTATAAATCTCCTCAATATATATATATGTACTTGGGACTTTTTGCTTGGGCCAATATTTGCAAGGCATTTGCTGGGCCAACACTAGTTTAAACTTTTATTATTCATTTTTATTTTATTTTCTTCTTTTTATTTATTTATTTACTTGTTTTGGTGCTAAATTTTTCAGTATATCCAATTAAATTACATCTTATCATTGTATTATTATTCTATATTATTATTTATTTACTATTTTTAACTTTAATTTAACCCAACTAGTATTATAATTCCATAAATGTGTTAACTTGTCCCCAAATAATTTCTAATTAATCCTATATTTTATAACCCAATGCCAAATTAGATTTATATATTTATTTATTTAATAGTCTATCATCACATGCAACCATAATTATATATAACTCTAAATATTTATGTGGTACTTAATTAAACGTTTGGGGTGTCACACTTCTGGCCGATCGGCCATCACTTTTGGCTGATAAGGTTCACTTTTGGCCGACTTATAGCTGCTGAGGTCAAATTGTGACCAATGGACCTCCATAGAGGCCGATGGAAAAAATCAGCCCTAGTCCCTGACTTGAAGCAAGCCTAATTCCTTCATCTGGACTCTTTTTCAGGTCATTCTTGAGCCTAAACTGTAGCCCCGGAAGTCATCTTTCCAAATTTGTGGCCTCACCTCAAAATTCCATGTGTGCTAAGAGATATCCCTCTTTTAGTGAAGGCTGCTCAGTTTCGGTCCAACCGGAATGATGCCCAATTTCAGCCAATCATATCTCCTCCATCCGAACTCGGCTTTAGGAGATTCTTGAGTGTAAAATGAAGCCCCGGAAGTAAGCTTTCCAATGGTGGTGGCCTCATATCTGAAATCCAAGTATTCAAAAGGATAAGCCTGATTTAGCGATGGCTGCTCGATTCTCTCTTAACGATTCATGCCCATTTTTTTCTCCAACTTGGTTTCTTCCCTCTTCTCCTCTTTTCTTCAACTCCAAACCCCTAAACAAGGTGTTTTGAAAGATTTTTCAATGATTTCATCTCTTTTTCATTCATTTCCACTTTGTCCTTGCTCGGTTTACCGAAAAGCGCAGCATTTAACAAAATGCGAGCGTCGGAACATCGTAGAATCATCTTTCAAAAATATTTTGAAAGAGAGGGTTTTAAGGTATAAAAATCATTCAAAATAGCTTTGGTCCAAAATGAGGTGTGAGGTTGGGATTTGACTCTCCTCTTGCCGAATAAATCGAACTTTTTGCACTGCACACCTTTCATCACCAAGTAAACCATCAATAGCGCCCAAGTCTTAAGAGCGGTAAAAAATGGGGTGTTTACACTTTCCCTGAACGTGCCGATGTTCCCTGACGTAAGTTCCCTTGGTACGAGGCGTTCTCTGAGACTCTTCCCTCATTGACTTTGCTCGCCCGGCATCCCGTGAAGGCCAATGTGAGCGTTCCTTCACCCTGTCATGCTGAGGGACTGCTGGGACGACTTTCTGTCCCCCTTTCTGGGCATTGTTCTTGGCCGCTGGAATCAGGGTGTCCTTCAATGGAAACGATGGCTGCATGACGTTGTTCTGCATCATGAAGTTAACAACCGATTGTAAGTCTGCCAACTTGTTTGCCATTCCCTTCATCTCACCGTCCCTTCTCAAGTATCTATCTTTCCATAGCTAGAGGTTGCTTTCATTGTAATACCAGCCTTGACATGCTTTCTTCGGTGCGTCTCCCACTTGGCCGACGTCCTTTTACCCGGGATTATGATCCCGAGGTCCTTTATTACAGTTATCTTCCTCCACATTAGAATGAGTTTGCCACTCCCACTAGGGATATTGTCTCCGACCTTTTCTTCCTTCTCATCGTTGGTCATTTATTCTCCTTACTTTCTCACAAACAGCGCCAAATTGTGGGTGTTGATTTTTTACCACACAACCAAACAGGGAAACTCAGAGAAGAGTACCAACAGAATAGATTAAGCCCGAATAACCTATCACAGAAAGATAAGAATTCGGCGGTGGTTCGTTCACCCAGAGGTACTCTGACGATCAAGTCAGTAATTATCTCTCAAAGATAGCCAATTATGCTTAAATCACAAGAAATAACTTACTGCTTCCAGTATCTTACACATACCTCAGACCCACGGGGGTGCCCTGCTTTTATAGCCAACACTTGACTTGATTCCTGTAGAGACCTAACCTCAACGGACTCAGGCTCAATGTTTATCTTGGACTCCCAACTAGATAGGGATAAACTCCCTAAGAGCTTTATCTTTGTCCAGACTAAGATCCTCCCCTATTCTAGGACTCTTGTCCCTTATCCGTTTATCTTGGATTCCAATATCTCCTTAGATAACCTCGACCTAGCTGAGATCACCTTGGCATCATGACCAGGCCACGTGGCATCTCGGCTGATACCTCGGCATCACCTTAGCCACGTGTTGTTATTTTCAAAATATGTCCCCACAAAAACTTGGTACAAATTCATTTGATTTTCTCTGTGATTGAATCATTAATACAATGCCTGTGCTGTAGAACGATGCTGTTGTATCCATGCATTTTGGTGCTGTTACTCTTCCTTTCACCAATATATATATGCATGCTCCTATATTGTATAGTCTCTCATTTAGTTATCCTTTCATCTAGTAACTTATTTTACCTATGATGTATTTGGTGGGCAGTGGATTTGAAGTTATGAGTTGGAATAATTTAAATTATTTGTGATCACTATATTAGGTTTTTTGAAACCTTTAAAAGTATTATGAGAATGAAACTGTGTATAGTAAGCAAAATGTGAGTATTCTAAGAACACCACTTTCCCTGATCTCCCTTGATAAGCTTCAGATTTTCACCAACATGTAGAGTAATTGCCATCTTGGCCAAATATCAAATATTTCTATTGTTTTGTTATGACTATACCCAGATCCAAATTGGATTTTCCTATAATTGATTTGCCCCGAGTAGAGAGAGAAACTGGAAAAGGCCTATTATGGATTGTACATACACTCAGTTTTCACTGATAATCCTTAAAAAATATACAAATGTAGAAAAGTTTCGGCCTCGTGCATGGTTTGGTTTCTGAAATTGTGAAAGAAAGAAAAAATATGATCGATGTGCATATATATATACATATAGATTGTCATAACTAGCTACAAAAATGATAATACTCAAAACAATGGAGGGTCAAGATTGAGAAACATCATAATTGCCAAAGGCAAAGTAATTGCGTGATGCGACTTCCTCTTTCCCTATTATCTTCCCATGGATTATTATAAAAACAAAAATATAAAAGAGTGTTGTAAGACACAAAAATAAATCATTAATGATAAAGAATAAAATTTAAGTGCAAGTTGTGTAACTTTTTTATGCTGCTATTCACAGTCTATTCTCTGTCAATATCGTCTAGACTCCAGTTCAAACAAGTCTCAATTTGGATAATTACTTAATCATGGTCATATCATACCAAAGGTTCAACAATGCAAGACTAGTTGGTAAACTGCCAACATATTTTGGAACATTAAATGCTATTAAGACATAATAAATACATACATACATACATACATATATATGTATATATATATAAATTCTCCTTGTTCTTATTGTTCCTAATGAAGATTAAAAACTCATTAGGAGAAACAAGTTTGATCAGATCAATTATCCCTTGTGTCCATCTTGTGTCCAACATGAACATACAAAAATATAAATTTACCTTTAAAGCCTGTATTACATAACAGAGTATAAATATTTATGTTTGGCAAAAAACAACCCTTAATGTATTTCCCCTTTTCATAAGCATCAACAGCCATTTTCCTACTTGTCTTTTGTACGTAACGCAAAATGCTAAATTGCCATAATTTTAATACAAAGTTTGTTTTCAGAATAATGTGACAATGACATATTTATAAGTTATAATGGCAACGATGCATCTTATGTTTTTAAGTGAATGAACCACAATAAGGCGCATTGTTTTGTATAATTTTTTATGTTTGTATATTACTACTACTTTTAGATAATGGTAAGAATTTAAATTGAAAGAGATGGTTACAAGTCCATGTAAAATGTAAAGAGAAAGAGTAAAATCACTTGAAAAGCAAAGAAGGGTATATCAAGAAAAAAAATTTGGAAAAAATAAAAGCTAATGGAAAAAATGATTTTTGGTAACAATTTCGTTTTTAATTTTCAGTTTATATTTACAAAAATTTTAAAAACTATCATAAAAACTTGTTTAATAATTTTTTTTGTTTATAAATGGTTGTGTTAGTTTATAAATTTGAAGAAAAAATATAAACTCAAAAAATGAGTTTATGTTATTTTTAAACAAAAATTTAAAAATTTAACTAACAAATATTCCTTTTCAATTAATTTTTTTTTCAAATAATTTTTTTTTTCAATTATTTTTTTTTCAATTAAATTTTTTTTCCATTGTCATTAATAATAAAAAATAAATATAAATATTTTAGGCCTGAACAAATATATTTTTTAGTTTATGTTTTTAAAATTTTTCAAACATTTTGTTCAAACCAAACGCATTTGTAGTTTATGTTTTTCTAAAAATAAACAAACACCAATTTATATAAATTTTTGTAAACATAAATAAAAAAAATTAAACGTTATCAAACGTTACCTAAATGTTCAATTTTTTTATAATGGAAATGATTTATCTAAAATGGAGATGGTCCGAATGTACTAGTTATTTAATACGTTATATTGCTATTTTTGTACAAAAATGAACCGACATTTGATAGTGCATATTACATTTGATTAGTACATGTTGAATAACTGATTGATATGTTATAATTTTTTTTTTCTTCAAAATTTTCTAATATTTACAAAAAAAAAATTCATCAAAGCCTACCTCTTTCTTTCCTTTTTTTTCATCTCAGTCTATTCCATCTTCTCTTTTATGCACAATCTTTTCCCAATTTATTATGTTATTATCCCTACCTAAACCTTATTTTTTGTAACTATGCACTCTAATTTTAGATTAATGATTTTATCTTACATTCTTTAATTACCAACTTTTAACTTGTAAAAATACATCAAACATAGCCAAACTGTTAGGATTGCTTGATGGACAAATAGTTATTCAAATTTTGAATATCTTCAATAATTGGGACAATATGAAGAGTATTTTGGACTTTGTTTCCATGCCTTTTTAGTACTTTTTTGAACTTTTTATTATATCCATCTACAGTGTCTCTGACTTTTTTTTTTTGGTTCTCTAATTGAATATTTTTAAAGAGTACAATGAAATTAAAAATTTAATCATTTTAATTTTGGATTCGCAAGGAAAAATTGAAGTTAAAATTTCCTCTAATTTGTATTGATATGGGCCAACTTAAAATAAACATGAAAGTAATATTTAAATTATTAGAAAGGATTAGTTGATAATGTTTTTGAAGAGGTGTTGGCATTTGATGAAAATTTAAATATTGAATTGAACAATTATGTATGGACAAATTTAAAAGGTTTTTTTTTTTTTTTTTTTGGAGGACGATGAAATCACCATATATTAATAAGCAAAATAACAGTATTACAAGTTATAATAAGGGGATTTTTTTTTTTTTTTTTAAGATCCCTGGTATTAAGATTTTATACCATAAAGGACACTCAATATTTTCATAATGTCTAAGATCCCTTAACATCGATTCAGAAAAAATTCGATCAAGAGAATTTCTCTGGACACATCACAGAGAAAATTTCAAATTTCTCTGGACAACAATAAGGACTAGTGCTCTGTTTTAGAGAAAATTGGATTGGTCCAGAGAAATTCTTTGGTTTGGACTAAATTCTCTCTAGGTTGATCTAGAGAAATTCTTTGGTTTAAATTGAATTTTCTTTGGTTTGGTCCAGATAAATTTTCTAGTTTGAATTGAAATTTCTCTGGATTGATTTGAGGGACTTTAGACATTCTCTCTAGATGCCATCATTGAACAGGCCACCTGGGATTCATATAAAGTGCGGGATAAATTTTGGTGTGATATAGATGCTCATGTTGATACAGTTCGTGCTGCCAAGCTGTCTGAACTTACAACCTAGTATGAGGTATTTTAATCTATAAACTTTGGATTGCTTTGTTCATCCAGAAAGTGTCCTTTATGGTGACAAATTTTGAGTCAAAATAGGAACAAACATCGATATGATCCCATACACAGTGGTTATGTGATCGCTTATCATTACTTGCTAATTGTTTTGATCAACTGTAGTCAAGTGCAGTTATACATACAAATGGCAAAGCTGGATATATCTAGGGGCTTCAAAAACTTTATAGAATCTTGTCCCTTTATTAGTTAGTCTTCTTTGTAAGGAACTTATATATAATACTAAAAATTTGCAGAAAAAATTGAACGATGCATTATTAGGACCTGCGGATGCTCTTTTAGACGGAGCTGGTGATGATACCTGGCTAGCAATAAGGAAACTTCTTCGCCATGAGACGGAATCAGCTGTCTTTGGATTATCTACAGCACTTTCTTCTTTTGACATGGATGAACAAACCAAGGATAAGATGCTCAAGAGTTTGGAGGATTTTGCAAGAGGAATTATCGAATCAAAGGCAAAAGAATAAGCTGGAAGAGTTCTTTTCCGTATGAAGGACAGGTAGCTGGGTTGTTGTTGCATTTGAGATTTAAATTTCTTGCAATAGCTCGATTCAATTGTTTCAACCTATAGGTTATTGAAACTGACTGTAAAAGCACCCATTGATTTTCAACAATATTTAGCCATGATTCTGATTCAACGGTGCGGTAGAGATAGAGGTGAAGGTTAAGATCGGAGTGTGCACAAAGAAAGAGGGTTTGGTTTGAATAGAATGAAGATCGGAAAGAGAGAGAGAGAGAGAGAGAGAGAGAGATAGTCAAATTTCTCTGATATGATAGTAGGAATCTTCAATCCGTGGCTCTCGCTTGTGTTTACCAGCAGTAATGTCAAAGATCAATTTAGAGGATTTAGAACGACGAGGTATGAGAGCACGAATTCTTTTTGACTGGCCTGCACAACTAAACATAAAATTATCAAATAATGAAGTTTAAAACATTATTTACACCATTTGAAACAGATCCATAGGGTTGTCATTTTATAATTGTAATTTTGTTTTGTCCAATCACTACCAAAAAATAAATAAAAAAAAAAGGGAAAAAATTTATTAGGGCACATGTTATGATATTTTAAAAAGTATACATTATTCATAAAAATATGTGTAATAAAAATATACTGTTCTATAAATTTTATGAATGTGTGCCATAAGAAACTACATTAATTACATTATTAAAAGGTTGTTATGTCTACTTTCATAACTTTTCTTCAGCTTCAAAAACAAATTAACACAAAAAGCAAACTTGAAAATGTCACAAAAAAAGGCATATTAATAATTCTAAACAAATTACATTATATTTTCACGTGTGTTTATTTATTAATTTACTTTATTGGGTATAGATTAGTGTAAGGATATTCTTCTAATGTTTCATCTCTAACTAAAATTTGAAAAAAAAAAAAAAAAAATTTAAAATATACAAATAAAATTACAAAAATAAAAAACCCAAATGGACCAAATTCGGAAAGGCCTGTTCTTCGTCGCCTGCATGTCCAGCCCACGCTACTCGCAGAGGACGCAAAGCTAGAGAGAGAAAAAAAAAAAAAAAAACACGCAGAGAGAGAGAGTCAGGGGAAGAGAACGAAGACAAACCCATAAACGAAATTCATTATAGTCTGTATATATATACGTATATGCGTACATATAAGGGGGGAGAGAGAGAGAGAGAGAAAAGGAGGGAAGAGTTTGACAAGGGACTCAATGCTTCCATGGCTGACATTTTTCTAGGGCTAATTCGTGTGCTTTGAATTGAGGTTCGTTGTGTCAACCCAAAACCCTAGAAGAGAGAGGAAGTTACGAGGAGTGCTCAGTGTTAACCCTAGCTGGCAATTTTCCCAGTTTTGTTTGCAATTCAGGTGATTTTGTTGTTTTTTCAAACTTTAGTGCTACAAACCCTAGAATTTTGGACTAAATGTGCTTGCCTTGTAAACCCTAGAATTTCGACCTATTGTTCGAATTGCTTTTTATGGTTCGTTTTTGAGGCAATGAATGCGAAATTATGGTAACTTTGATTTTGTTTTGCATTTAATTGAGGTTTGCATGCTGAGTTGTGTCATTGCATGGACCTTATTTAATTAATGTGTGATTAAATGCGGGAACTTGCTTGTGTGAACTAAGTAATGTGGGTTTGATTGGAAGCTTAGATTTTTTGAATTTTAGTCGATCTATTGAAGCTGCCCATGTGGGAATTTGAAGGATATTAGAGGCACTGATGTACAGAATGTATAGTACACACTACACAGTGCACATCGGTGTGGATTGTGAAGTTTAAAATGTTATTGTTGTAATTGTTATGTTTACTGATGGGTGGGCATTGGTTTATGCAGTTTGCAATATCATAAAGAAGCGGTCTCTTGTCTTTTACTTATATGCCCTTTGACTTGATTTTTCCGTGGTCAGTTGATTGATAATGAATGGGTTTAAGATTAGTAGATTGGATGTTTACTAGTCACTGTTATACAAGATTGATAATATAAAATTTTAATGTGAATATAGATGTATGTAATAGAATAGTTCACCTATGTCATCTATTGTTTTGTTTCATTGTATTTTTTGCATTTTCTTGAAGCCTTATCATCCAAATGGGTTGTAAATGACATTTTTTTTGGGTGCATGTGCACTTGCGTGCAATCACAAGAACTGATGCTGTCTTATTATATTTATTATAAGTGTTCTACCAGTTTCTTGGTAACATTGGTATTGTTCATGGTTGCCAAAGTATATTGCTGTGTTGTCCTTATCGTGGTGATATATATATATATTTTCTTTTCAACGGTGTTAAAATTTTAAACTAGAAACTTTATTGGAAGTGATTTTTCTAATGTCACCTTGTATTTGTTACTATCCTACATGCAATAATTATCACTCTTGCCGTATTTGGCACACATCTTAGGAGATAATAAAGGTTTAGGAGATATTATTCATGGTTGCCAAAGTATATTGCTGTCTTGTTACCTTAATGCTGCTGCATTAAATAATCTATGTATAAAATCTTTCTTAATTCAATAGTTTGGCTGGAAACTAATCTATTTAAGAATATAAAGTTGTATATGAATGGTTAAATAGAGTTGGATGCTCATTTGATTGCTGTTTCTAATCATACAACTAGCATGTCAATATCCTAACATTGGCATCAGACAATCTTCTTTTCTTTGTTTTCCTTTTTATCTTTTGGTTCTCGTTTGGGAACATGCTTTTTTAGTAACTTTTTGGCTTTTTAGCTAAAATATGATGTAAAAAAAACTAGTATATTTGGGATGACTTTTTGGCTTTTTACAAAAAGATCTGCAAAAAGTAGAGTGAAAAGGGAATTTTGACTTTTTAGTATTGGTTGTTAGCTTTTTGACTTTTTTAGTAACTTTTTGACTTTTTGGCTAAAATAGCCACTTGCCAAACGAGTTAGTATTGGCTGTGGCTAATAGTTTTATTTTTTATTTTTAAATTACTTTTGGAACTCAAAAAAACTTCACACATATATATGTGTGTTATGGATGGTGTTTTCAGCTGTGAATTGTTTATGCATGCTTTTATCATGTAGTTTATATTTGCTTGATGCATATTGGTTGTTGGATGGCAATGCTATTAGTCAAGTCTAAGTTACAAAATACCTTGCGAACCCCCCCCCCCCCCCCCCCCCCCAACACACACACACACACAAAAATTAAAATTAAAATTGTAGTTGGTTATATGATTATATCTGCAAGTTCTGTACTCTTCTTTAATGTTGTTTCTACAAGCCTTCTGTATTTGCATGCTGGATTTTGGAAAAAGACTTAATTTGATGTCATCTGCATGTTTCCAATGTTAGTCTGACGTTATTACTGAGGAAAGTTATGTTCAGGTGGCAAACCTGTGAAACAGAGTGTAGACTATCATTGAACTCATCTTAATTTACAACACCTTTGCTCCCTATTGTTCAAGCTAGTGAGGGCTGACTGGAAACTATGCAGTCTTTAATTGTAGAGGAACTGCTATATTTTTGTATGTTACAAGCTTGAGCTGTTTCTGTTTTTTTGTCTGAATCTTATTGCCATTTTCTCAATTTAATGAGGGACAAATATTTGTTTACGTATGGCCATTAACTTCTTATTTGTAGTATCCTTTTCTAGCGTTCATTGTGATCTCATTGCTCTTTATCATTCTGCTTCTAGGAATTTGATTGTAGTCATGAATCAATGAGAGGGGACACTTGTAGGTATCAAGTTAGGTATGCATGGATGCAGCTTAGGATCTGCTCTTCTAGTCAATGCTGAGGTTAATTCCATGGGAGAGTTGTTGACGGCGGAGTTGGAATTGGTACCAAAGCCTCTCCGCGGCGAGCAGCAATTGAGAAGGCTCAAACAGAGCTTAGGTAATATTGCATACCCCTTCTGCTTTACTGCCTGACTCCTTAGATTATTATTGCTACTACAAGATTACAACAACAATAACTACTACCATTTGTTATTATTATTGGTTTAGTTCTTTGTTGTCTGTGTAATTAAACAAACTGTGGTAATTGTTGATAACAGGCAGGAGCATGATGTGCGCGAGGAAAGGAGAAGAGAGCTAGAATTTCTGGAGAAAGTATGACAAATTGACCCATCTTTCCCTCTCTACCTCTTTCCCTGAATTTTTTTTTATTATAAATATATGGATCTGGTACAAGTTTAATATTTCTGGGTGATTAATTGCTTCTTTTCAACAGGGTGGCAATCCCTTGGACTTCAAATTTGGAAATGGAGCTTCTGTTAGTGTCCAATCTACTTCTCTGACTGATCAGCCTCCTGAGCAGTTTTTGACCAGGTTTCATCTTTGGTTGCTTTATTTGGTCTTAATGATCCTCCCAGTTTATTTTTTTTCCTTTTATAGGCTGGCTAATGTTCTATTTTGGTACCACAGTGAAGCGAAAGGTAGTTTTGTGTTGACTGCTTCACCACATGGAGATTCTGTTGAAAGTAGTGGTAGATTGGGGGATCATACAGTTAGTGAACCCAATTGTGCTGATAATCTCTTGTTATTTGATGGTGAAAGTGAATTTCTTGAAGGTGAAAGAAACTCTGTACATCATTCCCGGGGTAACATTGCTCCATCAGAACAGTCTTCTCAGTTGGACGGGAGTCAAAATGCTAAAGAATCAGGGGAATCAGATGCCTTTGGCCTCCCAAAAAATCAAGCATATAAGCGAAGAAACAGGTCTCGATCAAATCGTGATGGTGCTCGTTCAAGTTCAACCAATATGGTTCCATCTCGAGGTGGTAATGTCTGTTCTTTGCCTTCACGCCATGGTCCAAAGGATGGGAAGGGGTCGCTACTTGATACAAAAAACCAGAAGGACCTGAATGTTTCTTCGACTTGTAATTCAAAGCCTACAAGTCCAAATGGTAATATGGCTATTAAGGCTTTACCTTCTGATGGTTGGGTGGATGTGGCGTTGGATAATGTACAGGCTGTTGAATCAACTACTGGACTGACCAAAGTTGGTCTGCCTGAACCGCTGTCTGATTTTAATACTTCCAAAAACTTGCAGGATATCCAACATAATCAACACTCACAAGTTGATGCACAGGAAACTTCTGCTATGATTTCTGGAGGGCCTGAATCTGTCAGTGGAAGGGAACAGGTAGTTTCAGCTGGTATTGACTGTTTGCCTTGTGTAACTACAGAAAAAGCTGAGAATCAAACTAGTTCTGTTCCACTGAATGGGTTTACCGGTGCCAAGCGAGATAGAAAAGGCATACTAATTAAAGGTCAAAATAGCAGTGCTGCATTCAGCACAAAGGGTTTAGACTCAGAATCCTCTTGCACCCAAGCCAACCTTAGCTTAGATGGAAATAATGACAGTGACCTGCATAATAATTTAAGAAATGTTGATACTAATGGAAATGCTAAGAACAAACCTTAGTGTTTGTTAGTGTTTGCAGGTGCACTAGATATGGAAGGTGATGATAAAATGTTAAATGAAAAGAATGAGAAGAAAGCTGATGACAGTTATGCTTTCATAAATGATGAGCACAATTCTGTCCACCAAAACCACCAAAGCAATGGTTCTATTCTCAGAGTTGAGGAAGAATTACATGGAAATGGATCTGGCTCACAACATGAGGTAAAGTGTCCCTACCAGCATTGATGGGATGGACGTAGATGGCAATACTGCATCAGAGACAGAAAGAAAACCTGGAAATTCACTCACTGATAATTTGAATCCTCAAAATGAATTTGATTGCACTGGTAGACTTGGAGGTTCTGCTGATTCATCTGTTCATGATAATTCCAATCCCAAAAGGAAAGTGCTTGTGGTGGACTTCAGGGTTCTATGGATATTTCTGGGCTTTCGGAGACTAAATTATCTGTTAGGGTTTCCACTGGTGCTCCTGAGCAACAAACTTGTTCTGAAACCCGCTTGAAATTGACAAACAAGGCACATGAAGATTCTATTTTAAAAGAGGCTCGGATCATAGAGGTTATCTTCTTACCTCTCAGTCTGTTTTCTGATATTTAATTGTTTAATATTGAAGGAACCTTATGGTTGCCTTCATCATTAGGCCCTAAGGTCTGACGCAATGTAGTAAACAGGCGAAGCGTAAAAGGATCGCTGAGTTATCGGTTGGTACCTTGCCCTTGAAAAATCATCGGAAATCTCACTGGGATTTTGTCCTTGAAGAAATGGCATGGCTGGCGAATGATTTTGCTCAGGTTTGATTTTTAAACTAACCCTGGAGTTTTTTTTTTCCCTCATTTGCCTGTTGCTTTTTAGGATGTTTATTCCAGTACAGTTTCTGTAATCTGTATAGTATATTAATTGCAGATTTATCCAGCCATGTTAAGTACAAGTATCTGTTTTGGAAATCTATTTCAAGTACTAATTTCTTGTTTTACCTGCCTTCCTAATTTACAACAATCCCTCTTCTACTAGGAGCGTCTTTGGAAGATTACTGCTGCTGCTCAAGTATGCCATCGAATTGCTTCTACTTATCGATTAAGATTTGAAGAACAAAATTTACGTTGGAAGCAAAAAAAAGTGGCTCACACCTTAGCACAAGCTATAACGGATTTCTGGCGTTCAGCAGAGGTACTTTTAAATAGTAATATCCTGGTATTTGTTCTTGAAACCTGCAAGTACTATTTATCTTGATCAAGGAGGGTGGTGGTAATGGGTTTGCTGAGAACACATTTAAAGAATCTATAAGGTGGTGGTTTTTTACTCCATTTTTTTAATGGTTTTTAGTTTGCTTGATTTTAGTACCAGGTTCATGTTGTTGCTTTAATCTTTCTATCTCATTCAATTATTACATGTTGAAAGTGGTGCAATTTGTTTCCTTTTTCTTATCCCGTTCCTCTTTCTAAACCATGTCTATCATGCACAATGTATCCTTATTTGATAAATAGGTACCCAGTGAAAAGACAGATATAGAAGTATTCAAGTATCTATTCGTGATTTTTTTTGTCCATCCATGAGGTTTTAAGAAGTTTGATTCCTGATTACATGCACCTGTTTATTATTTGCTAAAATAATAGCGAGAAATTTCAATCCTTAGCCTTTTAAATTAGAACTAATAGAATAGTTCTATTTTGAATATGGATATTATGGAAATATTGCTCTGCTGTAGTTTTCTATGCATTGCACAAAGCAACTAGTTTTATTTTCTAAAATGAAAGAAGATTCCTCAAGGGGACTAATAGTCAAAGTTTTATTCACCAATATTACGAGAACAGAATGTTGCTAAGGCATGCCTGTGCGGATCTGCCGTTGTTTGGCACTGCACTAAATAAGTGCACTTATTTGCTTATTTACTATAAGTTGTCACATCACCTCTCTACTTTTCTGCACATCTTTTCGTAAAAAGTTAAAAAGTCACTAAATAAGCAAACCCAAACCACAAGATTTTTTTGTTGTAATTTTATTTTATTTTTTATGTGTGTGGATAAGTCTTCCTTTAAAGTTATTGTTGTTATTGATGTTATGAATAATAGTTTGGCTGACCTACAACATACCAGGGGAAGGTTGAAGAAGCATTTATAAGGACTTGGCACATAGTGGTACTTGGGTTTAACACTATTCTGTGAGCAACAACCATAATATTACTAAATTGAAGGTCTTCAGTTCTAGTATCCAGGAATGATGCCCTCAAGGATGTTTTGAGTTTTACTAATATGTCCAGTATTTTTTGAATTGTCACGTACTTGGAGCTCTAACTTTAAATTTGATCTAGGTGATCATTTGATTTGTCTGTGGTTGTTTCTGGTGAAATTGCTCATTTTGCAGCTAATTTTACTGATTTTTGTAGGCTGAATTGTTTTATTTTTTTAATTTACATCATGAATTATAATTTTCTTCTTCATCTGTATGTGGTGGTGGTGGCGGTGGCGGCCAGGAAATGAGCAAAGAGGTAGATCTGCAATGTTCTGGAAGAGATTTTGTATGTGCTGTTCAGGGATATGCAGTGAGGTTTCTGAAGAATAATACCTCCCTTGTGCTGCTTGGCCTGGCTGAAGCTCCGGCAACGCCTGACAGGGTATCTGATTTGGGCATTCAAGAAATGTCGTGGAAGGATCACCTTACAGAAGTATGGATTGACACTTGCATACTTTTGCCCTATTGGTTAAACAATTAAATTTGACCCCGGAAACCTCTCTCTCACTCTCATGAGTTGATCAAACTGTTTTAGGATGTCTGAATTTGATACCTGGGAGAGAAATTTTGTATTCCTTTTTGTTGTACTTTTGTCTTTTCATTCTAAAGTTCAACATTGAGTTTTTTTTCTTTGCAGGAAAACCTCTTCTACGTGGTGTCCCCTGGTGCAATGGAAACATACAGAAATTCAATAGAATCTCATTTAGCAAAAGTTGAGGTAAACATATTGCTCATCGCTGTGTTTGTTATATGGGATAAATTAACTATTTTCCACCAAGTGGTGACAAAATGTATAAAAATGTATAACTTATACAAATATTTCCATTTTCCAAGTCTATATGATCCATTCTTTTGTAGAGCTATTTAGTCAAAATAAGAATTTATGTTATTCTAGAAAACTCTACCTCTCTGTCAAGGTAGTGTCTACAATATAGTTTTTCAATGATCATAGATTCATATATTTAAAAAAAAAGAAAAAAAAAAAAAAAAGAAAAAAAAAAAAAAGAAAAAAAAAAAAAAAAACTACCGGGATAGTATGTTTGAGTTTCCATGAGAAACTTTGATTAGTGAAGAAGCAGCTCAAGTTTTTGAGGAGGGTTAAATGTACATCATTGATGCGATTTTAATATCTCTCTGCTCTTTGTCAGCAGCTCTCTCTTGATATTTAGAGAAAAAGAGGCCATTCTGCGCTCGCTCCCTCTTTCTATTCCCATGACTGAATTTTAATCCCCCCATCTGTCTTTCAAATATGATTAAAGTAAATCTTGCCACATCATCCTGTACTCCCACTTAAGTTGAATAATTAAGAAATTTCATGGTGCAGGGAGAGATTGTGTGTGAAATGGAGCATGGGCATACTGCCAATGCTATTGGAGGGGTTGACATTTGTTTTTATATTTCTATTTTTCCAAAAGCACTCACTTCTTCTGATGATTTTGATGAATGTTCTTTGTTATAAATGGAAAATGAGATCGAGTAAGCTTGTTGGGCAAGAAATCTTCACTATTAGGGCTTTCAGATAGACCTAGCTTCTTGAATGTTGCTGAGACTGGCTTGCTTCCAAGCATGCCTAAGATCATTTGTGAGATAGATGAGTTGAGCCAAATCCCTTTCTTTGAGCTAATTAATTTTTTAAACAGGCTTGATCTTGGCTTGATAAGTTCATGAGGTTCTGAATTCTGAAAACTGCATGATAACTACCTTTCTTGAGGTCCAACTTAAATTAGCTTGATGGAAGGTGGTTAGATATTAATGTTCCTTACCAGATATTCTTTAGGAGCTAATCAGTTTTTTGGGTGGAGCTTCAATAGCATACTACTAAATCTATTTCTGCAATTCTGCTCTAGTCCTTGTCTGAAATGGAGGTTACTTTGTTCCAGAAACTACATAGCAACGGCCAAGGTGGAATGGGCATAAAAATCAGTTAGATATTTCTGCAAATAGAGAACAATTGGACAACAGCAAATAGGAACAAGTCTGTGTCCAGGCATAATTAACTACCTAAAAATATTTGAAATATAAACTTGCTTCTAAAATAAATACTTTTGGGTTTTGATGATGCTTCCATGATTTAATAACTGTAAGAGTTGAGTATACATTTTTTACATTCGCCAGTGGAATTTGGTGGTTAGAACTCATTTATAATATCTTTGAAGTTTGATGTAACATGCAACTTTTTTGGCATGAGATTTTAGGATCCTTGTTCCAGTGGTTATGGCGTGAGTAAAATTGCCAATATTATCTGGTAGATCAGGTATTTGAAAATTATTTCAAGGGCATCCCCGATTTCTTTTTTTGGGTGCTTTTCTAATGTAAGTTTACTTGTCAAAAAAGTATTTCAAGGCCCATGAATTTCCTCATTTTGTTACTGCATAGGCGAGTAGGATGAGTAAAGATTGTGGAGTGTACTGCTAGCTTAGATGGAGTGGTGTTAATGTGAGTGATGTCAGCGGAATTAGTGAAAATATTTGTGGTTTTAACTTAAAATTCCAGTCAAGAGAATCATGCACATGAAACAGGTACCAGGAGGCTATTGTTCCTTGAACATTTTAGGAGTCTTTTGACCTATGATATTGTAGGTCTTCAGTCCTCTTCTACCTACTATATTCTATGGAAAAAAATATATATAATTGGAGATGACATGAATATCATTCTTCATATAGCATGTTCTTTGGTACAGTTTGATGGGCAAAAACTTATGCTACTGGTTGCTTTCTTTATTTTTATGCTTTTAAATTTTTATCGTTCTCCCCCTAGTTCCTTTAGTTTATTCATTTGAATTTTTCTCTTCTCTCTTTTTTTTTCTTCGTAGAAAACTGGCAGTTGCATCCAAGAAGAAGTAGAGACTTCTATGTATGATGCTGCAGCAGGTATTGCTTTGACTTTTATGGTAACTTTCTGCTTTTCTTGTTGATTAATTTTGTATACTCAGTAACTTTAGTTCCATAATTTTTAGACTTTGTATCTCAAGGTGGTGCATATGAAGAGGATGAAGGTGAAACAAGCACTTATTATTTGCCTGGAGGCTTTGAAGGTAACACGCCATCAAAGTTTGGCCAGAAGAAAAGGAAGAACTTGACAAAATCTAATGATGCAAGAGCATATGATCTGGGAACTAATTCACCAATCATGCAATGCATGGAAAATAAAGTTGGGACTCAGCAGTCTGTGTTAATGGGAAAACAGCCTGCCAACAGTCTTAATGTTGGTTCAATTCCTACAAAACGTATTCGGACAGCTTCCAGGCAGAGGTTTTTATATCCTTTTAGTGGTGGCACTTCTGGGGGTGTTCAGGGTCCAAACAAGACAGATGCTTCCAGTGGTGATACCAATTCTTTTCAGGATGACCAGAGTACTATGCATGGTGGATTCCAGATCCGGAATAGTTTGGAAGTTGAGTCTGTGGGTGACCTTGAAAAGCAATTACCATTTGACTCAACAGAAGTATCAAAACCTAAAAAGAAAAAGAAGGCAAAGCATCTGGTATTGGTCTATGTTTTCCAACATATGCTTGGACTTCATTATCCTGTCAAATTTATATTGACTTTCCTCTCATTATGGTTGCAGGGTTCCACATATGAGCACAGATGGCAGTTTGATAACAATTTTGAGCAGGTAATGTTTGTTTTATTTATCATTGTAGGTTATGCGTGATGCATGCAGTGCTTTAAATATTCAACATGCTGCTTAGACCCGAAGTTAAGAAACAGGAAGTAGAAAGGCAATTTTTATTGATGGGAACATATTGGGAAACCTCTCTGTCTTCTTTCTCCTAGATTATTCAACTGAATACTATGCTAATAGTAATCCTGTAGAATAATGTGCTAGTTATCCTACAAACACCTCTCCTCCCCTCTCAGTGGAGGGGGCATATGGCCCTTTCGTATTCCCAAGTACTTGTTATTGCTATAGCTTGATTGATGTTCTCTTCCATAGTCAATGATTTGATCAGCCAAACAAGGGTGATATCCTTTACTACTATTCCTTAGAATTGTAATCAATTTCCTTGTATGCCCTTTTGAAATGCAGAGGGATCATTCAAAAAGGAGAATGGACAGTCATCAACTTGAGTCTAATGGTAGGAGTGGTAAAGTCTTTTTCTCCCCATCTCATATACACTATGGTGGTTTGTTTGATGTATGCGTTGCCTTTGGTATTCTTTGTTATCTTTACAACTTTTGTCTGTGTTATTTGAAGGTTTGTTTGGCCAACACATTATGAAGAAGCCAAAGATGACAAAGCAATCACTGGATAATTCTTTTGACAATCTTACTCCAATGACCGGGACAATTCCTTCTCCTGTGGCTTCCCAGATGAGTAATATGTCCAACCCTAATAAGCTCATTAAAATCCTTGGTGGCCGGGATCGGGGAAGGAAAACCAAATCGTCGAAGGTACATATGGGGATGACTTAGTTGACAACATGATTTTATCATATCCCCATTGCCCCTGCTCTAGCTTCATTCATGTAATTTATCTGTGAATTTTGAGCATTTTCTCTTTTTGCAGATGCCTACTGGGCAACCAGGGTCAGGAGGTCCATGGTCACTATTTGAAGATCAGGTTAATAGTTTCTTTCTCACCCCTGAATTCATAATCTGTCTTTGTTTGTGGAGATAATTGTCATGATCTGAAATTTTATGATTTTGACAATTTAGGCCCTTGTTGTCCTTGTACATGATATGGGTCCACATTGGGAGCTTGTAAGTGATGCTATCAACAGTACTTTGCAATTCAAGGTAAATCTACAATGAATTTCCTTGTGCCATTTAACCTGCCTTCTAAACCAGCTTTTAGCCATGAAAAAAAGTATTATCCATTATTTTTTTGCAATTCTGTTTTCTTTGTTTGTTCTGTTATGTGTATATGTGCATTTGTGTGTGTTTATATAAACATCTAACGTTGCTTTGCATTTGATATGCTTATCTTGTTAATATGTGCAGTGTACATGCCGCAAGCCCAAGGAATGTAAGGAGCGCCATAAAATTTTAATGGATAAAACTGCTGGTGATGGGGCTGATAGTGCTGAAGATTCAGGGTCTTCTCAACCCTATCCGTCTACCTTACCCGGCATTCCTAAGGCAATATTCTTTATTATCTTCCTTTTATCTTATTCAAAAGTTTTCCCCATCATTCCTGTCAAGTCAAACTTAACATCAATTATCTCTGCTTTTTGGCACGATGCATCAACCATTGAGTTCAAGTTTATTTTAACTGCTTTGTTGGTTGTTGGTGCTTCATGTCATACAGGGCAGTGCCAGACAATTGTTTCAACGTTTGCAGGGGCCAATGGAAGAAGATATGATCAAATCTCATTTTGGGAAAATCATAACGATTTCGCAAAAGCAGCATTACCATAGGATAAAGGTACATCTGTGTTTTAAGAATTGTTCTAGTATATATGAAGATCCAATTATGATCTTGGATTTCAGTTGCATATGTTTGAACTATCCCTGTTTCCTATTTTTTCCTTCAATTAATTAATTTATGTCATGTCAAACTGGTGCGTCTGAGCATTTTTCACATTATTTCTTCAGTGTGGTGTTTTACTCCGTTTCTGTAATTTTCTGTTGATTTTTCTGAATATCTCAAGCTTACATTGCATCTCAGGCATTTTATTGAACTTCTTATATCACATCATTTCCATTTGACTCGTGTTTGAATTTAGAGCTTACTTTGCCCAGTTGTGTGCAAAGTTTTGCTGTTTCCTAGCTTACCCAGTAGTTGATGAATTCTTCAATGCCGTTGTCTAAAAGTACCAAAAAAAATAAAAATAAAAATAAAATAATAATAATAATAATAATAATAAATTTCACATTATGTTACTTGAGGTATTTAACAGAACTAGAAACAAACATTGTGCAAAGGGAAACACTATATTTGATTGTATGCATTGCTTGTAGATTAGTCTCTTTCATGGTTTTCTTGGCCACGGTTGAGATTAAATTTTTAAAATATTAAAATTGTATTGGCAAAGGTTGATGTCTGAAGTCATAAAGATCTCAAGATGACTCGAACTGGAATCGAATAAAATTTTTATACAGTATATGTAAATTGTTGAAACTCTGGACCCCTGATATCTGTGCACTTCCATGCAGAGGCATTTTCATGAATCCAAAACTTTTTATTAGTCACACTGAACCTGAACTTATATTTTGATTTATTTCTTTGTACAGAAGTACTATTATTTGAGATTGGCATTATGGAGAATGTTCCTTGCTTGGATTGATAGAGTTTTAAAAGGGATAGGTGGAAAAAATATTAAGTAGAAATAAAAAGTAGTGATATAAAATAAAATGTTCTTTGAACATCATAAAGGGTGGAAATAATAGATAAGAGTCCAAAAGCTACCTCTTAAGCTCGCTATTTTTGAATTTATTCATGATTATGATGCTATGTTTTGGTTTGTCTTTTTTGAAGAATGATAACCAGGATTTAAAACCAATCCAGCCACACCATTCTCATACAATTGCTCTTTCCCAAGTTTGCCCAAATTACCTCAATGGAGGGCCTCCACTCACGTAAGTTTTGGTGCTTCTGTGCTTTATAGTCTCTTTTGTGTACTCATTCATTCTCATATGGAGTACTGTAATTTAGTATCCTTCCTTCTTTCCTGTTTTCTTTGGATCTAAGTTTTATTTTCGTTTCTTTTTGCTCAGAAATTGTAACTCAATGTTCTTATCTTTCAAATGTTTCAATGAAGGCCTCTTGATCTCTGTGATACAACTACATCAAGCCCCGATGTTCTTTCCCTTGGATACCAAGGCTCTCATACTAGTGTTTTAACAATACCAAATCAGGGCACTGTTGCATCTGTGGTTCCCATTTCTGGTGCAAATTCCTCATTACAAGGATCTTCAAACATTGTTCTTGGCAATAATTTTCCGTCTCCATCTGGTCCCCTTAATGCCCTGGTTAGGTAAGATAATATTTTGTAGCTCAAGATTATGATTTTGTCTTTGTTATCAGATTCTGATTTTGTTGTCAAATATGTTGTGGCACTGTACTTCACTTAGGGATGGTAGATACGGTGTTCCTAGATCAGCATCTTTAGCCATTGATGAACAGCAGAGAATGCAGCAATATAATCAGATGTTATCTGGTAGAAACGTTCAGCAGCCTGGCCTTTCTGTTTCTGGGACTCTTCCAGGAACTGATCGTGGTGTTCGCATGTTGCCTGGTGGGAATAGCATGGGCGTTATGTGTGGGATGAATAGAAACATGCCAATGGCAAGGCCCAGTTTTCAAGGAATTGGCCCATCATCAATATTGAACTCTGGGGGTATGCTTTCTTCCAGTATGGCAGTGATGCCAAGCCCTGTTAATATGCACTCTGGAGTTGGTTCTGGTCAAGGGAACTCAATGTTGAGACCTCGGGATGCTTTAAATATGATGCGGGTAAGTTTTCTACTATTTTCAATTTTTAGATTAAGAACTTCTATAACAAATCATCTTTATTCATTAAAAAGGGGAAATGACTCTATGAAAAATCTTACATTGTCATCCATTAATGCTGTATTTGGTTTTAAATTCAATTCAGATGTCTGGACTTGCTGGTCAAAAAAATAAATCAGATGTCTGGACGAAGCTGTTAATATTAAAAACCACTTTTGCCCCCTTAATGATGGTTGCTTTTTTTAGGTTTCAGAGTAATAAGTAGTGATTAATATTTCCTGGCAGAATATGCTGACATTAAAGTCATCAATTGCTCTAAACTCCTCAAGCAGTCAAGTAGATATTTCTTTGAAGGGACTAATTTCAGAAATCAGAATCAATGATGCATGTCGCATTGATGGTAGGGATGGGGGTGTCTTAGGTTGGTTATAACAAACGTTGTACATGTGAGCAATCAGGCCTCATCTCTAACATCAAAAGGAATAAGACAATATGAAGTTATTCCCAACATTCATCCGGTTTTTAAATTCTTGTTAGATCACTAATTGTCCCGAAAGCTTAAGCTGTTTGAAAATAGGCTCAACAATATATATCGAGTTAACACTTCCCCTCATGTGTGATTCTGTGTCCCATGTCAAGAGGCAAGCAAACTAAGAGAATAAGATGCATTAAGACAAATATAATAGAGTGCACACAAAGATAATGGGTTGAGAAGGCTTGAACCCAAGATCTCCTGGAATCAAATCTCTGATACCATGTTAGATCATTAATCATCCAAAAGCTTGAGCTGTTTAGAAATAAGTTCAACAATGTATATCAAACTAACACTATTATTTAGTGACAACATAGTAATGTTTATATGATGTTATAATTGTTCAACAGCTGAGGTGTATTGGTGTATCATCAATCGAGGCTTGTCTGTGATGAGGTTGACAGGCATGAAACTTATTGCGTTGTGGGTGCTCAAATGTGAAAAGCTGAAGTAGAAACGACCTCAAAGTAGTTAGATAGTTATATTACATGTCATTGATTTCAATTTTCTTTGAAACCAATCTAAAACATGCTTAGAGTGAACATGATTTTTGAATGGATTGAGGAACCTTTAATTACATGAAAATAATTACTGAATGGTGTGGCTGGAAAATATTGGAGATTTGACTCCCCCGAGTCTTGTGCCTTGTGTGGTTTAGGCATTTGATGTGTACCATGAGTGTGGAATCATAGCCATATGCTTACTTTCATTGCATTTTAGTAATGTGGGGGACACAAATAGTTGAATTTTATTGAATATAGTCACCCTCAGGTATGGAATATTGTTAACATCAATCTTGACCATATACAGGATGATTGGTTTGTGTTGGCAAGTGGGTAAGGAATTGTTTTATAGATCGTTATGCTATGTGTTTTTAATATTTGCAATGAGAATATCTTCATTTTTAAAAGCCATTTTATTCTAGTGACCAGTGAGTAATACTCTTTTAATCCAATAGAGATTTCAATGATTCCGATTTTTGTGTTCTGGAAGTAAAAAAGACAAATGATGGGAAATTTGTCCCTACCTATTTTCTTGTTGATGTTCTACTTCAATGAAGAGAATATTATCTGAATTATATGTGCAATGAGGAAGAGTGGATGATATGTTTCTTCTTCTTGGTCTATTATGCCTATTTTTAATCATAGGAGTTAAGAGGAGGTAGGGATCTATATATGAACATAATTGTATTGAGATCCATAGCACCAACCTATTCCAATAGTGAGAATGAATGTTATTATCCTGCTGGGTGGTCCAGTGTAATCAACTTGTAATTGTGGATTGACATCGTTAAATCATAGATGGAGATAAAAAATCCTCAAACCCCTCGCCCAATCACCCCACCCCTCTAGCTTCTCTTTTTTCTGAATAGTAGATTGTGCTACTATGATACTGTCTACAGGATCTAGATTATGAACAGGCAGTCCAAGCATGCTGAAAATTGCTTAATCAACTGTTGGTTGTTCTACAACTCTAGACCATCTGTTGCACTCATGCTACTGCTATAACTTGAGTGTTTTCTCATAGCTTCCATACCTCATGTAAATGTGGATTTTCTTAATATTGTATGCTCGCAACTGTCAAAATAATGGTCTAGGTGTAGAATGAATGATTGTTGTGTACTTGGTGTTTCTTTTCTACTTCATGTTCACCCTTACGTGGTGCCAAACAGTCATCTTACAAGTAAGAATGCATTTCTAACAATTTACACAGTTAAAAATTGCATTTTGCACTTTTGGTTTCTTTGATAACATTGATTATATGGTCATTTAGCCTGGCCAGAATCCAGAGCATCAAAGGCAAATGATGGTGCCAGAGCTTCAGATGCAGGTTGCCCAAGGGAACAGCCAAGGAGTCCCTCCTTTTGTTGGGCTGAGTTCTGCTTTCTCCAATCAGACGTCTCCACCTGCTCAGACATATCCACTCCACCCACAGCAGGCTCATGTGCTCAGTAATTCTCATCATCCTCACCTTCAAGGACCAAATCATGCCGCGAGCACCCAACATCAAGCCTATGCAATGCGCATTGCAAAGGAGAGGCAAATGCAGCAGCGTTTACAGCTGCAGCAGCAACAGCAGCAGCAATTTGCTGCATCCAATGCTCTGATGCCACATGTACAATCTCAGTCTCAACTGCCCATATCATCTTCTATGCAAAATAGTTCCCAGGTTCAACCTCAAACTACTTCTGCTCCAGTATCACTGCCTTCGACTCATTCATCCTCAATGACTCCTATGTCACAGCATCAGCAGAAGCTTCACATGCCGCCTCATGGGCAAAACAGGAACCCTCAAACTGCTGGTAGTGGGTTGACTAATCAGATGGGAAAGCAACGGCAACGTCAACCACAGCAGCAGCAGCAGCAGTCATTTCAACAATCTGGCAGGCACCACCCTCAGCAGCGTCAACAGTCACAGTCTCAACAGCAGGCTAAACTTATTAAGGGAATAGGTAGAGGGAACGTGCTAATGCATCAGAACCTCACAATCGATCCCTCTCTTCTGAATGGTATTTCCACAACTCCAGCCGGCCAATCTGCAGAGAAAGAAGAACAGGTAGTGCATTTGATGCAAGGCCAGGGTTTATATCCTGGGTCAGGGCTAAATCCCGTTCAACCATCTAAATCTTTAATGCCTCCTCATCAGCAAAAGATGTATTCTGGCCAAGCAATCCCTTCATCAAAGCAAGTTCAGCAGATGCCTTATTCAGATAATAGCAATCAAGGACATGCTGCACCGGCCACTTCTGGTCAAACATTACCAGTTTCACACTCCGTTGTGACTTCTTCAAACCACCAGCAACTACAGCCACACCAAAAGTCAGTGAATCAAACTCAACCGATTGTTCAAAGAGTGTTTCAACAAAATCGCCAATCAAATTCTGACCCACCAAGCAAGTTGCAAGCTGGTCAAGCTCAACCTGACCAGCAGCCTGTGAGCAACTCATCTCAGATGGGTACAGCAACAGCAATGCCTCAATTCACTACTGATACAACTACTGTAAAACCAGTTGTTTCGTCTTCGGGCACTCAATGGAAAGCACCAGATCAGATGCATGATTCTGGTATGCCAAATTCAGCAATGCAGTTGGCTCCTAATGGGAGTCCGCCTTTGACAAATTCTGCTGGGAGTGAACCTATGCCGATGGTCAGCCAAGGGCTAGGGCAGGGACAGTCATCGGGTAGTTTGCCCCCTCTTGGGCATAACGGTGGTGCACGGTGGCCGGAGCACCAGTCACAGCTACAACCACCTTCAACACCTCTACCCCCACCACCACAACAGCAGCAGCAATCACCACGCCAACAGATGCCACAACAACTGCAGTCACAGCAGCAGACGCAGCATCTGCAAGCAGGGAACGGCAGTTTGTATATCAGACCAACTAACTCTAGAATAGACTGAAGTGCTTTCAATGGATTGGGCAATACCTGGAACGGATGATCTGCCTGAGTTGGGTTGGCATGCCCTTGTTATAGCTTTGTACAGGTAATTTTGAGGTTCTTTGATTTTTGATACCTGCAACTGTCGCCTGGCATGCACATATTTGGTTTACTTTGCATAGGCTGGTGTTACGTGGGCATATTTTATTGGGGCAAGTTATATGCAGGCCTTTTTGACATGTCCTTTTTCTGTTTGTTCATATAGTCAATAATATTCATATATTTTTTAAGATCATCAAAATATCAGTTTTGGGAAAGAAAAGAAAAAGAAGAAGAAAAGAAAAGAAAGAGTTTTGGAACCTGGAAATGATACCTTGATATATGGGATTTACTTATTTTCTCACCAGTGACCGGTGCTATTGCTTAATTGAATCTCTCCGGACCTCTTAGTTGTCTTCTCTTGCGTAAGATATTGTTTTCTTCATAAAAATTAATTGGCAAATCCCTTGTATTTAAAGAAGAGATTTGCTTTTTTGGCCTTATTGCATATACTATTAGCATGTTTTAGGGGGCTTCGACATTTTCTTACACATTGATTGTAATGAAAGAGGCTGATTTGGAATGGTGTTTTCTGCAGATCAAGGTCATCTCCCCATCATGGAATTGTAAGATGACAGGCGGGGATCGTTGCAAGTTGTGACTTTACTGAAGAATTACTAGCAGGGTCAATTTTTTTTGGTATGATGTATATTACTGTTGCCTTAAAACCTCAGGAAGATAGAGACGGAGATAGAGGGACGTGTACAGGAGTCTCATCTCTCCTTTTGTGTTAGGTTTTTTTTTTTATTTAATATTCTTTTAGATTTTCCCTTTATTGGTTCCCCTGTTCAGAATGGAGGGGCCTCATCTATTGGTGCCCCCAGATTAGCTTTTGTATTATTTCCCTTTTGGATTTAAGGGGGTAGCCATCATTATTATGGCCAGTGGCCAGAAGCCTTTGGGAATTTTGTGAATACAAATTTTCTGGTGCATACCCTGATCAATGTAGAACAATTTCCATCAGTCACTGTTTTGGGCACCTGTGCAATTCTTGTGGAGAATGGGGAATGGGCCAGGTTTTCTATTGACAGGTTTGATTTGATACATATCCAATGATCAGTTCTCAATTAAAAAGAGAGAGAGAGAGAGAGAGAGAGAGAGAGAGAGAGAAGAAAAGCAGTGAATTCAAAGACAGACTAGGAAGAAAGTGTGTAGGCATATCAACATTTAGGCTCTTTAGAACGTTGAAACTAGGAGGGAAACAAGGTATTTCATTTGTCGTGGTTTGTTTATGTTGGAAAATTGTGAGGAAATTAAAGATTTCCAAATCCATGGCCGTAGTGGGCCTATTCACAGTATTTTGGACTCTGGTTGTGTTTCTTCTCATTCTTCTTTTTTCTTGATGTTTATTTATTTTGCCCAAGTGTTTTGGAAATGAAATTGAGTGCTGGCGTTTTCTAAGCTATTACATAGCAACAGTACGCATCTTATTGAATTTGATTATGTTAATGAGTTTCTCTTTTTGATTGATTCTTTTGCCAGAGTCCTTTGTTAATGAGCTTCTCTCTGATTGGTTCTTTCATGGAAAATGCATACCGTTGCCGTTTCTTGTACTACCAATGAATATGCAGAGAGAGAGAGAGAGAGAAATGCATACTGTTGCTATTTCTTGCACTCCAAATGAATATGCAGTGTGTGTGTGTGTGTGTGTGAGAGAGAGAGAGAGAGAGAGAGAGAGAGAGAGGCTCTTCTATGGAAAATGCATGCTGCGTTTGTTTTCTTTTTTAACAGAAAGAAGCTACAGAACAGCTCATCAGCAGCAAGCAAGACCTGATTCACCAGGCTCTCTTAAAATATCAGTAGAACCAATATATATAATAATTTGCAAGAGATGCATAATACTGACTGACAAGCCAATAATTTTCTTCACTTAAGTTGGATGTTGACACCAAATTTCTGCTACCTAGCTTTCCGAATTTTATTTCCTTAAAAAAAATCCCTAATTTCTAACATTCTTGCTTCAATCAAAAAGGGTATTGCTAAAACATAATCAAATAAAAAACTAGTCAAGAAGTAGAAAAATTCCTGCATAGTGAACCATTGCTGGATGCTTGGACCAACTCATGATTGGAAATTTGTAAGCATAGAAGAATTTCATGAGTTCTTAACACTCTGCAATTACTTTGATATCAGCTATTACAGAAAAAGGTTCAAGAAAACCAAGAAACATCAAAGAAAATTAATGGATTATGAAATTACAGTAGCTCTAAACCAATATTTATGCATTTTTTCAACAACGCAACAGATATGCTAGCATTATGTTGAAGGGGTACTATACATATATGCCACTGAACTGCACACACAGAGCCACAAAATTGACTGACTAAAGTGCATAAGCTACAAAGAAAGAACTAATCTTGCAAATGACTGAAGTCTAGCCCACATATTAAAAATGAAAACTCATGAACTTAAAAAAGCCAGCTTATTAGCTTATTAGATTATTTAGGTCGCAACATCTCTACTTTTTATCATGCCTTTTTGTAATAAGCAAAAAAATCAACTTATAAGCTATACCAAAAACAACCTTAGTTGTCAACAAACTAAAACCTCCATTATCTCAAATTTCTAATATTTGAATAACCTAGAATCACTTGCACAAGTGTGCCCAATAAGCATTACAATTTACAACACTAGTGCAACCAAATAAAGAAAAATCCATCCAAGTATGCTCTAAAGTGACACATGTTATCTATCATTCCAATGGTTCTAACATTTGCATTGCAATGCAATGCTATAGCATAAGCCTGCTCACTTGTTTACATTTGCACACAAGTTGAAGATTGGCAGATTTATGGGCAACAAAGCAAAGACTGTCAATAACAAATATTTTCTTCACAAAAAAATATGACGAAATAAAACTTAAGCTCTTAAGGAAAAAGAAGAAGGGGGGACAAATGAATGCATAGAGAACAAATAACTATATGAAGATGAGCCGGCAACATTTTTTTTTTAAACAGAAATTTTATTTGAAAAAGTCATGCAAGACAAAGGGGATACACACATAAGTTTCACGGGATATACAGCAGCCAATTCGTACATATACATATATAGCAGGTCCATCTTCGAGGCCACTGAACAAAGGACACACTTGTATTGAGAATTTCAACAATGTAACTGCAGACTTTTGGTTACTACATCAGAAATTCAGAACTATACATATATACAGTATTCTAAAATTAACCAGAAGAAGAAGAAGAAGAACTAACAGAACCATAGTAAATATTTGTTTCTAGATGTCAAACAAAATATTTTTCTTGGTAGAATACCATCAACGTTTTAGACTTAATAGCCAATAAGAAAGTGAGACCTTACTGACTTGCAGAGCCAATCACCTCAATCTTCCAATTTTGTCCAAGATGTCCAAAGCGAAGGCCCGCTAAATCATTTCCCCATTTGGCTTAGTAGTGCCAGTGAGTTGTGTGATTATGTATTTCGTGTATTTCTTCTAAATGTCCTAAAAATAAAATTACAGGATAACTGTCACCATTTAGAAATTCTATTAAAGCAATAAATTGGTCTTGGTCTTCCCGCAAAAATGCAATTATGAACAACCCTTGTCCTCCTCAATCAACATCATAACAAAGAGCTTGAGTTTACATTTAAAGCCCATATGAAACACACTGGATTTTTTGTTTCTTTGATAGCAGAAAAGACTGTGTCTCAGGAGTAATTGTAAGGAATTTCATCAATTGTGGTTCAACAGAATATATACTCCAAGAGGCATTGATTCATATGGCGTGGAGATTAGAAAGAAATGTATCCAACAAACTACACATCTTTCTTTTGCTGTAGGACGTAATATTTAGTTGAATTAAGCTAAGATAACTTTGCATCATTAAAAAGCACAAGCCTCCAAAACCAGTCAAGAAAGTAAGGAATCTACATCACATTGTCTGTGGCTCTCAAGAAAAAGTACCTTTCTGAAATGTTAGTGGGAACATGAAGTTGGAGAAGCATTTTAAAGGAATTTAAAACATTGGATACATAGCATCTGGAAAAAAAAAGAAAAAAGAAAAAAGAAAAAAAAAGGGGGGTTTAAATTACATTCAACTTAACAGACTTCTGCTATTCAATTTTTCAAGGAAGGGATCCCTGCTAACAAGATGATACAATCCTTGCGTAGGTGAGGTCCCAGGGAAGTGTATGGTGAGATCAGAAATATGTAGAAGCAGCAACAGTTGAAACATTAATGCCTAACCACAATAGCATTGTGCAAGAGGAACTATTGACTGAAGGCTCCCCAAAAGGGTTTCCCTTACGTAGCATTGTGGAAGATTCAAGGCACATCATTCAGAGGTGTAGATGTTCAATCTGCCATATCATGAGAGAGGGCAACCAAAGTGCAGATATCCTTACCAAGATGGAAGCGGACCAACAAGACCAGCTAGTTGTGATGGAGGACCCCCCAGATGCTGTTAGAAGCCAAGCAGTGGCTGATATGGTGCATGTGGAGTATCAAAGGCTTTAAGCGTTTGTGTTGTTGAACATCTGTGTTCCTTTATTGTCTTTAAACTTCTGGTGTACCCAAAAAAAAAAAATTTAATGCCTAACCACATACATATACATACATGCATATATATATATATATTGTGACAAATAAATGAGATTTAAATTAAATCAAGCACAAAGCAAATAAAAAACCCTCACCATCAGCTCAAAGCCTCACACAAGCCATGAAGACCACAAAATTTAGACTATCCAAGATTCTAACCAAAACCAAGGGCAACCTACATCAATTCCTCTACCTCCCTCCACTTCAACCCCTTTCTTCTACCATCATAACCGATGGTATAGGTGTTAACCAAATTCTTTAACACCCTTCCACGTCTAGCTATGCTCGCAATTGAGCCTTCTTGTCAAATTATCCCTTTATGGGGCCTTGTTTTAGCTTTGATCACCATTTACAGCTTCAAGGTCTGATCCTTAAGTCCTTTAATAGAAACACGAGAAACTTACCAAGTCCATTGAACCTTTTCATTACCCACTTTGATGGTTCGGTCCTTTCTCCCCACCTCCTCTATTACTCCTCTAATAGGTGTCTTTCTCGTCCGAACCACCAACTCCTCACCTATAATATTGGCCTCAACTGATTTATTTCACCCTAGTTCTACACCTTGACACACTCCACTTAACCTAAAGCGTTGCCTCCTCCGCTTACCTTTAGACAAACTCCAGCACACCACTTCATTTGTACTCCCCCTTTATCCTCTGAAGGGGCAGTATCCCAAAGTCAGCCCCTCCAAGAGCTAACAGACACAGGAGTACATACCAAGGGTTCCACAGCCTCCACCTCCATCCCTGCAACTTCTATTAACCCCTCTTGTGCTGAGTCACCTTCTCAGCACATCTCCGCACAATCAAACACCCTCTATCTGTTAATCTCTCCCTTGCCCAGCCAATAATTCCCCACCACCACAGTCCACGAATTCTCCAGATCCTCACAGGCCATGGAAGCAACACCATTGACCTACTTACACCACCACCAGGCTCCACCTACATTTGAACACAACAAAGGCTCAAAGCAACAACCTAACTGGTTGGATCATTTACCAGCGTTTTTCTCATTCTCGCAAGCTCAAGACCACAACAACTGCTCTCCCCCATCACAGTCAACATTGACTCTTGAACGACTTGTCGCAACCGAAGCCCTTTTTTCCTCTGAAAAACATGTAAAGGTGGCTTCCAATGCAAGTCTCACTAAAGCATTGAAGGACCTTCCCACTTTACCTCCTATCTTTCTTCACCAAGACCTTGAGGAGGAAGTCTGGTCAAGGCAGGATCTCATCCATTTCTTTGAAGGACTTCCCACCTCTGGAAGGAGGTAGGAACCTCCTCAGACCCTTTGTCACATCCAGCCAGACTCCCTCATGAGACACAAAATTCATACTACTGCCATACTATTTTCCCTCATCCACGAGTCAGATACTAAGCATGTAAATATACCATGATCAAACCAGAAAAGTTGGGCCCAGCTTGGCTACATACGTATGCCCTGATTAAACAAAGCACAAAAGACTTACAGGTGAACTGGATCCAAAGACCAATAACAAAGCAACTGTTCAGCAAAATCCGCTTATGCTTAGTTCAACTTCTAGATATACAGACAAACCACTGAAGAATTTTGGCTACGTTAGAAAAAATTCAACAATCTCTAGGGAGGATTTGATGGATTTACAGGAGTAATTCTGTCGACAAAATAATACACTCTTACCTGCATTTTACCTAGTCAAAAAAAGAAACAAAACTCGTACCAACATTTTATTTCTATGCATAAAAAATGTTCATTTATTTTTTTCAAATGAAGTGCAGAAGGTGACAAAACTTGGATGATTTTGTTGCATTGCATGGCACAGGATGATCTAGTGAAAAGATGCAGTTTCAGTATCCAAATAGAAAATTGTAAACAAAAGGCATATATATATATATATATTGATGTACTCAAAACATTCTAATAAAGATCACATAGCACCAAAGAACTACTTCCATTGAAATCTTGATCAACTACAATATTCAAGATGAGTTATCTAGTCTTGACTTTACAAACATTTAGCAAAGCAATGAAAAATGGCTAACATAGATCAAAATCTTCCATGCCGCAATTATTAATAATAATAATAATATTAAAAAAATACTAATTATTGCTGCAAAACAATTAGAAAGTGAGTCAAAGAACCTTCAAATATCTTGAGCCATCTTTAACTTCTTATTATGAGAGCCAAAAGCCCTACCAATGGTATCAACAATCTTGCGCTGCGAATCGAGTATCATCTCTATTCTCTTATTCTCCATCTCCATTCGGTACCTCTCGGTTTCCCTCATCATCTCCATCTTCTTACTCTCCATCTTAACAAGCCTCTCCGCAAATGCCTTTATCTCCGCCGCCAATTCCACCACCGTTTCCCTCCCTCCTCCTCCCACCACCACCACATCCTCCTCGTCCTCGTCATCCTCCTCGTCCTCTCCTTCCTCCTCTTCTTCTTCCTCCTCAAACCTCTCACTTGGCTTCCGAATCACCGAAACCCTATCACTACCACTCCTCAATTTCCAATCAATTGAAGGCGCATTAACAAGGTGATTAATGCTCTTAGACTTATTTCTCTTGCTTGTATCAATACAATTAGTTTCATTAACCTCCTCCTCATCGTTATCATTGTCATCGTCTTCTTCGTCGCTGGGATTGGATTTGTGGAATTGAACCATGGCCATGGGGCGAGCGGAGATAGGGAGAGGACCTCGTTCCATGGAGTCCATGAGGTCGAAGTACTCCCAAGCGTGAGGGTAGGGTTTCTGTTTCTCAGCGCGGAATCGCTTGCGGAGTTTCTCGAGCTTGTGGCGGCACTGGATGGCGGATTTGGAGGGTTCGTCGTAGCCGCAGCGGGCTGCGACGGTGATGGCGACTTCTTCCCATTGGTTGGACTTGAGCTGACCGCGCTTGAGGGAGTACCATTTTTCCTGGTAGGCTTGGATGAGATTGACTGTCTCTGGGTGAGTCCAAGGCAAGGGTTGGGTTTTCTTTGGAGGAGAGATGGATTGGAGTGGTTTTGGGGAATCTGGGTTTGAGGGTGTTGGTGTTGGTGTTGGTGATGGGGAGGAGGAGGGTTCGTGGTTGTGGTTTTGGTCTTGGTCTTGGTCTTGGTCTTGTGGCTGCGGTGATGGTGATGTTGGCGGTGATGGTGGTGCTGGGGTTGAGGAGGGTGGTGTCGCCGCCATTGATTGGAGTGGTGTTGTGTTGGGTGTGAGAGAGATTAGGAGAGGGATTTGTTAGGATTTGGTGGAGTTGAGGTTGGGCGGTGGGTGGGGGCTGAGGATGGCGGTGGTGGTGGTTGGCAGTTGGTGAGCCAGAGAGTAGGAGGGGGAGTTTATGGACCCGGAACGCGCGAATTCCCAAGTCCGGGAAACCCATTGTAAACAGGCCCAGGCTTGGGTTTGGGCTCATGCTGCTGGTATTATTATGTTTGTTTGGCCTCCTGTTTAAAATAATAAAAATAATAATTAATTTGATAAATAATAATAATAGTAATAATTTAAAATTATTCACCGTATACATAGTGTTAAAATAAATAAATTCTACAAACGAAACCAAGCAAAACAATATATACTATATAGTTTTAAATCTTGCAAGACTTAAAGCATGGTAAATGATTCTTTTATTTTTTAAATTTGTATCACTTGCGATCAATATAGCTACAATCGCTGAATTATAGTGAGAATCTTGAGACACAAATCTCAAAATATAATTCTATAATTAAGAGTATATTAGAATATAAGAACATAAAAATTTAAAGATAAAAGGTCTTGTGCTGTGTTACCTACACGATTGTAGTTCTTGTTTTTTTATGAATGAAATTTTTTTCTTTATTGGAAAAAAAAAAAAAATTATTGGAGCAATAATAAAATAGAGAAGTGTGTTTTCCAACACTGAATTTTGAAAATTTCATTATGATTTTCTACTAATAGAGATAATGTATCTCAACATAATATTAGGAAAAACTTATGAGATTCAGTTTAGGTTCACAAATTTCCTCTACCCCAATATTTATGAAACAGAATTCAAAAGGTTGGATGTACAAAGAAATTGTGTATGTATTTAGAAGAACCCATCCAAGTGCAAGTTTTAACGCATGGTGGGGTTTTGGATTTATCAAAATCATCTTCTTTTTCTTACACTTTTTGCGAAGGCCAAGAGCAAAAAGCCTACTTTCAAGTACGGGATCTTTTGTCTCTCTATTTTAGTACAATTTTAATTATTAAATTATGTCTCCAAATTTATGTGCTTTACAATTCTTATATAATCTAATAAATTGTATTCATATAAAAAAAAAACATAGTAATTTAGGGATAACAAATCATTGGCGGACCGTACAACTAACTAAACAATCCAAAGAAAGAAGAGATTTACAAAGTTAATAGTTCAGAAACGAAGGAAACAAACAAACAAGTAGGAGTGTTTAGCAGATAGTCCAATTTGTCCAAATTGACTGAGCCAAATTGATCCACTTCATTTTGGACAGATACGTAATGATGAGCAGACGGTTGCGGATTGATTTTTTTTCAATCTGCCTAGTTTTTAACGGATAGCGGATTTGAGATTTCTTTGGCCGCAACCGAACTATCAAACTGCAAGCACCCCTATTGATTTATAAAACTTTATGTTTTTAATTTGTTTAGATATTATGTTTCTGTTTTCAATTAAAAAAGAGTTTAGATATTCTGTTGTGTTTTCAATTTGGGAATCTTTTTATCAAATGGTACTTGTTGATATTTGATATTTTTGTGTGAAAAATATAAGGCTTAAATTTGTTATTTTTTTTTAAAATCAAATTAAATAGTTTTTGAATAAAAAAAAGTAATGAAATAATTTTGATAACACATAATTTTCTTATATGTATTTATTATTAATATTTAATGATTTACTTGATAATCTTTTGATTATGTTGAGTTGGTTTATTATTCAAAAAAAATATTGATAAGTTATTGTATTATATTCAAAATTTATAAAAGTTTAAATTATCAAACTAATTCATATTCATCCGTCAATCTGCTCAATTCACATACACTAATTTGACAGACAAATACAAATTGATTTTTTTTTTAATTTACCAATCCAACAAATGAATGACAGATTAAAAATTCTCCAATCATAACTAAACCACGAACACCCTGCGAAAAAGAGCCAACCACATCCACTGTCACCAAGGTAAACCCTTTGGAGCAAAGCGTTCTGGGCTGCAACAAAAGACTATAGGCCACAAAGTAAGTGTTAAAACGAAAAAAAAATATCTAATTGATGTGGCCTATATGATCTATGGTGTGCCATGACCCACAAAATAAATACCTACCTAAAACCCTAACCGAAATCACAACAGCATTGACTTTTCTACTAAATCACTCCTAACCACTAACTAAAATAAAGGTGAGAAAAAACAAAACACTTCATTGTTTTAGTAATTTTATTTCATATAGCCTTGTTTGGGATGTGCTAATAAATATACATTTTTTATCTTTTTATTTTTTTTAATTTACATTACTTTTTTATTATTCTAAACATTTTTTCATAAAAGATTTTAAAAAAGATACTTATTTAGATCATTCCAAACCACTCTAAAGTTGGTCTTTGGACAAGACAACCATGAAAATATAAATTTCAACTATATAGAGTTGAGCCATTGTGAATTTAGATATTCCACGTGATTAAAAGTTTGATGCATAATGGAATTTGTAAATTTAAATTTCAACTATATAGACTTTTTTTTTTTTTTTTGATCGACTTCAATTATATAGACTTGGCCCATTGTCAATTTGGATATTCCGTGTGATTGAAAGTTTGATGCTTAATGGAATTTGTCATCCAACAGTAGTCAGAAAGAACAGTAATCATCACATTTTTTACGCTGTATTTGGTTAGAGAATTTAAAGAGGAATTTGAAAAAGGAAAGGAAAGGAAAGGAAAAAATTAAGTGAAATGTAAATAAAATATACTTATATTTTACCTAGTTTCACACACCTTTTCTCTTTTCTTTTTCAAATCCCTTCCTAAATCTCCAACCAAACACAGCATTAGAGATTTCATAAATGAGAAAAGTAGTATGCACGTAATGCTCCAAAATGAGAAATTAAACATTATGGCCAACAAATTTAGTCTCATATCAAATTGTTGAAATCCACAGCCTCAGCTCTGTAAATTGTATTTCCATTATTAGAAACAATTGAGGTCAAAGTATATCATATTATGTACACAAAGAAGCAACCCCGCTGTCGTAAACTTTCTGAGAGAAACAAGTCCACAACCTGGCAGCTAGCATCTGCAACCGCCATCTTGAGGACCTGAAAAAACAAAAAAATTTAATGATACGAGATGCCAGAAAGCAAGAAAGGGAGAGGATAAAATTAACTTCTTTTTTATTTTTATTTTTTAGATGGGAAGAAAATAACTTACCTCAGCAAAATTTGCGTCTCAAATTACTGTGAGAAGTTAGGAGGCCAAGCATTTTTGGGAGGTAAGGGGCATTGTCAAACAATTTCAGCAAAAATTCAATCCAAGTCAATGATGGTCATTGTCTATGGGAATAAGACTTGCAACTTCTTATAAAACATGAGTTTGGTGCCTGTTTATCAGCAAGGAATATTATCAGAATGTGCATGTAATGATGTAAGGTGGTGCTGAGAACAGGTTCTCAAATTTGAAATCTACCCTAACCACACTAACAAAATAAAGCAATTTATTAGTATTAAAAGCAGCACACAGCAAGAGTCAAAACTTTAGACCCAAAAATATTTTTAAAAAATTCTGAGATAACTTGCAATATCAAATCTTGTCTTTTTCAGGAGATAATGACCGTAGTGATAGTGGCATGAAGATATTCTTTGATAGTAATGTAGTGTTTGGTTCATTGGAATGAAAGTAGGATGGATGATCATTCTATTAGAATGTTCATTCTCACGTTTGGTTCACTAAAAAATGATGAAAAAACATTGTAAATGGAATCATCATTCACCATTGTAAGTGAATGAACATTCTGTAAAGAGGCTAAAGAATGAACATTCCATTCCGTTTCACTTTTATTCCCGTGAACCAAACATAGCATAAATGCTTTGATCATTTGAGAATCCTCGCTCAATGTCTACATTTATGTTGTGTTTGGTTGGGGGATTTGGGAAATGATTTGGAAAAGGAAAGAGAAAACGTGTGTGAAACCAGATGAAATATAGGTATATTTTATTCGCATTTCACTTACTTTTTCCCTTTTCCTTTCCAAATCCCTCAACCAGACACCGCATTAATGAAAGTGAACAATCCTTGCATTTTCCTATGGGCAATAGGAACTTACATTCATGCTGTTCTCCCTCAGAGTTTCCAGCGACTCAGCAAGCTCCACTTGTTTTGATGCAGTGGCAAGTAGTGCCTACAGAAAGGGGGGGAAAAAATTACTTCCATTACTGAACAGTTAGAAATCAGGACAATAGTAAGAGATCTTAGCATCGTGCGATGTTTACGAGCAATAAAAGAAGCCATCTTACTTTCTTTGTCTTCTGCAAGTCATACTCTATGGATTTTATACGATTCAAGGACTCGACAAGCATGTCCTCTTTCTCTGGAGGAATTCTTGTAGGCTTATTAAGCAGCTCAGTTACATTGGCTTCTAAATTTTGCAACCTCTGCCAGCATGGATGGAGTAAGTCATCTCCCTTAGCCCGAGAAATACATTGTTCTTGGGAACTTGACTGTGGCAACTCAGGTTTGTGCTGCTTTTCTGACTGCTTATCCGCATTATGGCCAACAAAAATTTTCCCGAACCCTGGGATTAAAAGATGTATACATGCAAATAATCTGAATATGAAGTTGACCGCTAAACTTGTTACAAATTTCTTCAGCCGTCTTCTTTGTGTAATGTCACTGGTTAAATCATCTGCTGAAAGGGCCAAAGCCATGAACACGTAAATGCTTTGCATTTATTGTGATAACCTAAATGATGATGAGAAGTTAACAAAATTTTATAGCATGGTTGGGTATCAATTAATCCTTATTCTTTCTTTATAACAGATCAATCCATTGGGGCCTCAAACATATATGCTGAAGAAAATTAAGGGATTAAAAAAATTATAAGCCTCACTAGGATACATTGGTCTCAATTTTGAATGTCAAACACATTCTTGAACCTGCTCTTTTTAGTTGTATGAAACAAAACCCTAATCCAACCCCTCCCCCTTTTAGATTGTAGACCCCATTCTTTGCTGTCAACTATGAAAGCCATTTAGATCTTTAATGAGAAGCACTATGCAACTTAAAGACAGCAATGGAGATAAAAGCCTCTGATAAACAAACATGTCTTCTGATTTTGGCATATCCAAGGTGATTCAGCAGTTTTTGTTTTTTTGTTTTTACCTTTTCCATTCAGAGGGAAAACTTTAATTCTGATGATTAGAAAACGTTAGGAAGAAACATCAATTGCATTCACTAAAAACGTACAGCTATTACCTACTATTTTTATTTAACTAATCTTACTTCCATTTCTTTATTCTAGCAAGTGGGTGGGTTGACCAGTCCCAAGTTTTAACTAGAAAGCCAGTTAAATCTATTTGGATTTTCCAGCCACCGTGATAGATGCTACATTTGTCAGATCATTTGATATGGAACAAATAGCAAATGCAAAGTGATCACTTGCTCCTTTTTTGATTTTCTTTTCATAAGCACACAAGCGCAATAACTTACTTTGTGAACGAACATCTTCAACTCTAGCTCCTGTACCAACTGGTTCACTTGGGCTGCAAATGGAAGTAAGGTTCTCCCTTTCCTAAAACAGTGAAGGGACAAAACAAGAAACTACAAAAATGAATGAATGCTTTCCATCTTATTACTGTACATAAAAATACGAAGATCATGTGAAGCTCAATTCTCACACCTATTGAGCACATTTCTTACCTTGAACTGCCTATAAATCAATAAGTCAACCAATTCAAACAGAACCATTTATTATTAGATTCCAAATATTTTATTCAAACTTGTAATGTGTTTCATGTGTATTTAAGCGATAGCCACATGTTCTCTAACGCTATGTTTGGTTGGGAGATCTAAGGAGGGATTCGGAAAAGGAAATGAAAAAAGAACGTAAAATTTGAATAAAACATACTTATATTTCACCTAGTTTCACATACATTTTCCCTTTCACTTTCCAAAATCCCTCCCCAAATCTCTTAACCAAACACAGCGTAAGTGTCTCAAGCATGTCCCAATTTAGAAACATTTTAAAAATAGTAGAACATGTTTGGATATGTGTTGGGAAGTGGCCAATGAGTGTCGTGTTGGTGTCCAACTTGACACAACACCATGTTAGAAGTGTCCATGCTTCTTAGAATAATAGTGACTACAACTAATGTTTTACTCCTAGTTAAAAGAAATGATGATGGCAACAGTTAATGAGCTCATCTCAACATAATATTCTGACTAAATCTGGCTTACAAAGTTACAAGGGGGCAAAGGACAATTCAATAATACATACTCTGTCTTGAGGTGGCACTGGTTGCATGACATCAGAAACTATTTCATTACTTCGAACCTGTACAAAGAAGCAAAGTTTCCGTTTACTGGCATAAGGTGATTGAAAGTTAGCATATGTAGGTAAATTATCAAAATGTCACCTTAGAAGCAAACCACTTGGCTTCTAGATCATCACCATCAGAAAAACTAGTAGTTTTTCTCCGATTTATGGCTTCTCCAAGATGTACCAACTGGGAACAAGAGTTACATATACCATTAGTACTGTGAAATAATAAACTTTAAAAGAAATTATAGCAACATAAAGTTCATAGTCTATGAAGCACCGATACTTTTAGAAGGGAGTCGTATCCATATTGTGGCAATAATACTTCCACTTTTATGACATAATAGGAGTTGCCAAATGACAATGACTTACCTTCATCAGTTCTGGATCACTCCACGGTCCCTTGTTAGATCTAAGACACCCACCTTCATTTGGGCATTTGCAGGTTCCACCAAGAAAATCTGGCAATTGGCTGTTTAAAACAAAGGTGCAAAAATACAAATGAGAGCCCTAGTATCCGACCTCTAATCATGTAAAAGATACCAAAACACAAAACAGAAACCCCACCTTGAGTCTATGACTTCCAACAGCCTATTCTGGAATTTGTTGCCCAAAACCTGTGAAATCGGTATACAAACATTCATGATAGTGTCATATGATAGTCTAAAAGGTGTACAAAAATATATAAATTGATCTTACATGTATCTTTGCTGTTGTCCTCGGATCAAGAAAACTTTTTGCTGTGTTCCATATCAATTTAAATCCACTACCAGCATTAACAATATACATCTGATGCAACGTCTGCGGTGAATGAACAAATAATAAGAAAAAGAATCAGCAAACATTAACCGAAGGGAGGGGAGGAGAGAAAAAAAGAAAGAAAGAGGAGGAACTATTCAATTTAGTTTCTTATAGTATTTAAGGCACCTCAGGATAGTTGTCACCATCTATCTTCTGCATGCGCATCACTAGATCATGTGCAACTTTGCCAAAATTCATCCAATTCTGCACAATCAATAAAATAATAAGAATCATGTAAAATTTTCAGACTGGAAATGTAACTCATAAATGATATGGATATCTTGTCATGCTCAGAACTAACCACCCCATGCACATCAAGTATCGTTGTTGTATTGTCTATATGCCTCTTGGCTGCGATTGAACAAGCAGGAAACTTCTCAGCAAAAGTCTTCTCAAACCCCTGAATATGATATTTTAAGAACCTCTCCACTGTGGTGGCTCTCATGAGTTTACTGGCTTCAACTTTCCCAAGTCTTTCAATATAAATAGGACGTCCCTCTTTGTCCACACCATGGTAACCATGAGGATAGTAGTGCTGAACTTCTTCATATTCATCATATACGAAGTCCTAAACATGTGTCATGGCATCTGTTAGAATGTCGGAAAAATATGCTTAATTTTTTTAATAAGTAGACAGATATATATGCTTAAATAACAAGCAGAACAAAGTAGATGCTTTTTGTCAATCAGAAAGAGCTCATAAAAATGGTCTAAAAATCAAAACTAAAGATCCTCCAAAATGGTCTTAAAATCAACATGTCAGCCTTTCTTTCCTTTTTTTTTTTTTTTTTGGGGGGGGGGGGGGGGGGGGTGTTGTCTAGGTTTTTGTTTTTTCCTTATGATAAGAAAAAATAAAGGGGAATAAAAATATACAAATTGATATAAGAATTTTGAGTAATGCATGAAGTTGCCAGATAAAGCAGGTATCAGTGAAAAAAAGAAATGAAGAGCTTAACTTTTAGAAAAAGTGAGATAGGAACTTGTGAAAATCCCCTTACAAAAGAAGAGCAAAGTTAACTCGACAATATCACACTTTCCAACTTGACAAGTTGTTGTAAATGAAGCTGCCTCATTCCAATCTATTAGACTTGGCTAAACAACAAAGTGGTTTGTTCAGAATCATAATGAAGATTGGAAGATGTAGACCTAAATTAATGCAAACCCCAATTTTGGTTCCTTTAAAAAATTTCATTTTACAACTTTGACAGGTAATATGTTCTGGTCAGTGCCTACATTTTGGAATTTGTTTGCAACTCTTCCCTTGGTTTAGGAAATGTGCTCCCCCCCAAACATCCAAAAATTATATTTACAGGGGCATTGCCAGCACAGAGTTATCTCGACAGATTGAGGATCAATAGAAAGATCCACAACATTTTAGAGGAGATAATTCATCCAGAACTAATCAATAATTCACTCTTTTAAACATTCGGATGATGCCAAGTTTCTTAGCCATTACCATGCGGTTTCAACAAAGAAACATGAAGTCCAGAGCACAACATAAAAACATGATATTGGTATGGTAACTTACATAACTGTAGCGCATAAAATGCAAGTAACTTATACAACACAGCCAAATTTGGCATAAGTGTGTTTATCTGAAACCAGAGTAGCATGCCAGAGATCCCATGTTTTATTTAGGATTTATGCTATAAGGACTTAAAGTAGGGAATTGCTGCATGCAGCACATACATATAAGATAGGGTTTAAACAATAACAAATCCCAAACAAGTCTTGGTGCCTCATTTTGCCCCTCCTAGGTCCTTGTCCAGACTGGGATATGGTCTTATGCGCTGAAATAAAGTGCTTTTAGTAAAGTGAAAACATTGCCATGATTGCAGTTATTACCTGTAAAATAGAGTCTACTGCATGCTCCTTCCTCCAGTTGAGCATTTCTGCCCACATATGGACTGTCTTGTCAAGGTCAAACTTCCTTGCCTTTAAAAATCTGTAAAAATGCATGTTACTTGTAACAACACGATAAAAGAATAGAATAGGAAAAAGAAGTTTCTAACAGAAGATAATCTATCAAATTTCACAATTCAAACTGCTTGAGATAAGCTTTTTTGAACAATTAAGCCTAGTCAAAAACACAATCCATATATTTAGTTGAAACTATCAACTTAACAATTCCCCATGTACTATAATTCAGTTCAATTTTTTATGCATACATGTTCCCTGTAAGAATTTCTTGTATTTCAGACAATGCCAAGATATATTGCTGATAGTTACTCAGGCCAACGGAGATCATGACCTAAACGACTTAAACCAATTCCTGTAGTTATTCAAACTACCTTTAAAACCTGCTTCTCTGTCTAGCTTCAATATATAGAATACAACAAGCTAACTCTCAAATTTGTGCCTCAACCATATCCACTCCCAAATGAAGACAAAAACTATTTGATCACTTTCTTCAATTTGCGAGCACCTCCAAATTGATCTTATGTGCACTTTCCACTCAGTGTATGATAAAAAATTAAAAGTCACTGAAAAGCACTACATTTCCCAATCTCAAGCCTCTCCAGTTTACACACACACACACAAATAGAGAGAAGAACAAAAGGAGTAAAATCTAGAAAATGGTTGCCTTGCCATCTAGACCTTGAACTTTACCCAAATATCCTAGAGCTGCAAAGGGAAGGGACTCTCTAAATAGTCCACTATCTCCATGAAGAAGACTCTAAAGGAGTCAAAGTATTGAAAGGTCTTAAACAAAGGCCTCATTTAGAAACATAGGCACCACCTTTGACCAATATTTAGTTCAACTTCACAAATATTTTGCATTTCTTTATGAAAATTTGCACTCATTTGGAGATGCTATGCAAAACTCCTTCAGTTGCTTGTAAACTTGTACTTCCAACAATGCCTAGCTACTTCAAGACAAGTTCAATCCATAACATGCTAATATGTTATGTGGTTGTACTTCCATAATATTTAAAACCTTAGTTAAGAGGTAGGTAACCACTTGCAGCCAAACATGTGCACTCTTCAAGAGATTAACTGAAAAATATTGATACAAAGATGGCTAACTTTATTTAATTGTGGTATCAAGCTAAGTTACGGTTCGTAACTGTGAAGTGGTCCACAATTTCATAAAGAAAAACAGAGACAACAAGCGAATTCTTGATGATTTCAGTATTTAAACTATTACTATATTGCCACATTGGGTTTACCAGGGGGCCATCCTAGTTGGTAAGGGAGTATGCTCCTCTCCTTACTGATCAGGGTAGAATCCCCTACTACTCAAGTGGAAGTCCGATGGTTTAGGTGGATCGGCTAGCTTCCCCCGGTTTGGCTTGTAAGGGTGGATCCATAGGGTCCTACCTTGGGTGTTCGGGTATCAAAATATATATATATACATATTGCCACATTGGGGGTTGTCAAGTTTCACTATTTAAGACAGGATTTTGACATTCATCCAGCATACAAGTCCATGTTCCCATGAACAGGAAAAGGTTATCTAGATGCTCTCAACCTCACGTAATTAAGAATATTAACATTGTCTTAATCAGGGTTTGCAAACATTAGAGGCCCAAATGGCGACACTTTGACAGAGTGATGTATAACCTTTGATATAAGCCAGAGAAAATTAGAGAGAGGGCACAACGATAAGATCTTAACTGCATAAATACTACCAATTTGTAATGATGTGCATCAAAAATAAAATAAAATGGACAAAGCATTGAAGCAAACCTTATCCAATTTTCATACTTAACATATATATATATATATATATTGTGGACTATGGTAATACAGAATTGCAATTTGCAACAGAGTCGGACCATTTTTCATTTCATAATTACTGTTATAATAGTGGTTGATGTTTTTCATTATTCGATTAATTATCTGAAAAGCGATTCACTGACCTCAGCATAGTATGGTAGTCATCGTGGTGAGCGGGAAGGAGATCATTCGCAATCAAGGCCTGGCGAAACGCATTCACCGCCTCCATTTCCCTCTCATCTCGAACATCTTCAATTGAAATTGACGCAAATCGGCAAGGAGAAACACGCTTACTGCGTTTCCTAAGAGTATGCGTAAATTTCGATGAAGCATTCATGGCCTTCTTCTTAAAAGATCTGATCCGAGTTCTTCTCTTCTCGTCCTCAGAGGTCTCGATCTCAGATCTCTTTGCCCTTTCTTCTTCCTCAATAAGTACAACTTCTCCTAAAAAAAACAACCATCCATATGATGAAATTCAAAACAAACGCAGTCTTTCAAACTCAATTCGATCCAAAACAGCTGAGATCAGTCTAAACTCAAAACTACCTGGCATTGTATTTCCTACAAAAGCAATTCAAATCGGCGATATCTCTGCAACAAACAAGACGAAAACTTGTGAGTTTTCAACAACAATGAGAATTGAAGAGGAAAATATCTTAGATCTAAAAGATTCTCAATTGAAGCTAGAAGCAGTCGAACGAGTCAAATTCAATCAAGATTGAACTTAAAATGACAAAATTCAGCATAATCACCGCAAAAAGAAAAAAAAAAGGTAAACGCGTTCACGTAAACATCCAGAAACGAAGATCAAGAACCGAACTATCACATCCAACGAAGATCAACAATCGTCAAAAATAAAAAAAAAAATAAAAAACCAAGATTAGTTATTAGCCATGTCACATACACATGCAATCAACAATCGATAAGAAATCCAATACAAACACCTTAGAAGATCCCACATTCGCAGAAGGAAGATAAACAGAAATGAGGAGATGGAATAAATTCTCAATTGTGTTATGCAACCAGGCGTAGTTGAGATTGCTTTCTCTCTCTAGGAATACTACAATGCCGGTGGAAATGCAGCTGTGATGTTAGCTTTGGAATTACGAGAGGGCCTGGCGATACATTCTCTCTCTCTCTCTCTCTCTAAAAATAAGAATATATAAATATCATGGCCTATATGCGTAAAGGAAGATCGCAGGTGGGGTATCTATGAGGGCATCGTCGCTCTCAAGGGAGGGTTTAAAAAGTGCGAGAGCGAGAGACAGAGAAAACGAAGTAGCGTACAACGGCCGCTTTTACCTGAAGCGGAAGAGAGTGTTCCGTCCAAGTTGCGGAACTTCGTCGGCTGTTTCTGTTCGGTCAGCTGTTTTTTATTCTGCCTCTTGGACGGAATATCATTTAGAAGGGGGACACTTTCGGCCTGAAAAATTAAGAGTTAGGCATTGAATTATATCACCTTTTTATTTCATCGCTTCAAATCTACTTCATATCTAATTTATATTTCATAAAAATTTAAAAAGTATACTTATTTAGATTATCCTAAATAATTCCTTAAAATAGTCTATTTTTTAATTTTTAATTATTTTAATCTAATTTTTTTAGTCTTGTTTGGTTTTGATTTTTAATTTTTTTAAATTTTATAAGAGAAATAATATAATAATTATAATTTAGACGTGATACTTAATCAATTTTATCTTTTATATTTTTTCTAATTAAAAAGTCATAACTAAACATAGCTTAGGAGTGGATAGAAAAAAAAAATATATATATATATATATATAAATATTGAGGTGTGAGTGCTTTTGTGAGTGTAAATAAAAAATTGTAAAGGTATATATCTTACTTATACACTTCTCTATATTTGAGTTTTCTTTTGTTTTTTTTTATTTTATTTTAAAAAACAATTCATATTTTAAATAAATATTAGATTTGTTTATGATTTATCCCAAAAACAAGTCAGAAGAAATTTAGTTACATAACAAATATTTTTTATTAATAAATTATTAAATTAATTAATAATTTTTAATATTTATTTAAATATATTTTAATTAACAATTTAAGTAATTTTATTATTATATATAATAGTAGTTAGGAAATTAATTTTTTCTGTTAATTTAATTAAATAACAAATTCTGAGCATGGAATATTTAAAAGAATTTAAAACTACAAAAGTAATATGTATTTTAAGTAAATTTTAAAAATATATTTATAATTATTTTATTTTATTTTATTTAAGTGTGGTGTTGATGAGAGAGGGCGTCACCGTCTGTTAACGGACGAGAGCTACTGTAAGTGGAGGTGTTGTAACGCCACCATGCCATAACATCATATTCAATTTTTTATCCTTTCTCTCATTAAAATTTGTTGGATAAAACTCAATTTGATATTGTTGAATGAGAATCAAATCTTTTAAAAAATAATTAATTTATTTTAAAAACTTTTTTCAACTAATTTATATATATATATTTAAAAGTTGATCTTTAATTTTATCAGATTTAAGTAAAAATAATCATTATTAAAATTTGATGAAAAATACTCTTCAGTGGGTTAAAAAATAATCATTATTAAAACTTTTTTTTATTAAAAAAAATTAAAAATTAAAAATGACAAGTAACTTTTAATCCATCTCAAAATAGGGCACAGGCAATTGGCGTGTTTGGTGTTAGTGCAAGTGTGTCATGTGGGAAAATTTTGAGCTCATCAATCTTTATGACATGTGGAAAGATACTCTTCAGTGGCACATTAATAGGGAAAAGTATCGGTACGCCACCACCGTACTGTAACTCCCTCAAAAAAGTAATAATATATAAATCGATAATAAAATCAAATGTAATTTTCTTTTTCTTTTTCTTTTATGTGGTGATTTTACTCCTATTTTAAATGAGTTACCTCTAGTTTTGTGATTTGTTTTTGTGCTAATAAAAAAATTTGTTCTAAAAAACACGTCTGGTCTGTTGTGTTTGAATCAATTATATGAATTAGGAGAAATTTTTTTTAAAAAAAACTAAATAGATTAAATTTTTATTTTTCACTTTTCTCTAATTAATAATGTTATGATAATTAAATTTGAACACTTGAACGAACAATAGAACACTTTGGTGATTTCGACACGGACGTTGTTTTGAACCTACGCGTGGATATGAGGATTTTTTGTAAAAAAAAAAATAAAAAATAAAAAATGGAACACTAAAAATTACTTGCAGTCTTATGTATTGTATTGTTACTAATATAATTATGAGATTGTAACTAAAATTAAGTGTCCAAATGTGATTGATGATATCAGTATTTAACTAGTTCATAGTCCAAGTGAGACAAAGATGGATCTAGTCTTAGGAGTTGTTTGGGATGTTCTAAATAAATGCACTTTTTGACTTTTTAGGAAATATGGATTGGGTTTGAAGTGATGTGGTAGAGAAGTGATATGACTTAAATAAGATGATGTGACTTAAATAAGATAGTGACTTTTTGACTTTTTAACTTTTTTTGAAGATGCCAAACTTAGCCTTAGTGATGATGGACTGGTTCTTTCCTTAGCAAGAACTTGAAAATGAACTCTTAAAAATACAAGAATGAGTATCTTTTTTAAAGGTCTTCCATTGATCAAGTTAAATTTATACGTTTGAGTATGATAGATATTGTTTTTCACAGTGTAGTTAGATGTGTATATATAGACTAGTCTATAAGGCCATGTTTAATTCACAAGACTAATAATGAAGGTATTAATAATCTCATCAAATTAGTGTGTTATTCACTATCCAATTGGATTGGTAGAATAAATTATCCCTTTGTCCATTGTTTGATTTACATTGGATTAGTAGGTAAAAGAGCCATTTTATTTTATTTTTCAACTTAGGACATACAATCCCACCCCTACCCCATTACTAATAATCCTACAAATTTGTTGGATTAATAATCCATTGGATTAATAATCCTGAAACAAAATTTCAAAACAAACACAGGATTATTGGGTCGGATTAATAATTTCAATCACATACTTTAATCCTGTCAATCAAACATACTCTAAGAATAGTATTTCGCATGAGGTAATAATTATGTTAATCTCTCCTCATATGAGGGAGTGTCACGTGAATTACTATCATTCTAAGAGATTAAAATTATAACACAAGTTATGCTACTAGTCAATGATGGTTACAAGTGGTAGGAAACACCCTAGATCTGGCTATGTATCCTTCTGTTGTGCGAATAATCAATGTACTCTTATGCAAATTGCGATGTGAGTTTTCCCAACTAGCTAACCATGATAACCAAGTCAAGTTAGAGATGAGCCCTCCTAACCAACTCGATACTCTCTCAACTAGCTCGGTAAGGCCAGTTCGTTAATTTTCAAGATAGGTCATTGAATTTGACCTACTTTACCGCTATTAGAATGTTTAGGCCATAGGTATTTTTAATCTGTCTTGGAGTATGAGCCCTTTTGGGCTACCGTATAAAACTATCGATTTGGATTATATGACATATTTTGGAAAGTGGATTATAATCCGCTTCCCAGATTGTAACACACTTCCTCTCTCATAAAAAAGCTGCTTATAAGCAGCTTTTTACCAAAAAGCTGATTATAACCATCTTTCCAAAATAATCCTATGTGTATATATCAATGATCATCATGCCGTTGTTAAAGAATAGTACTATAATCACCCATTTGTAGTATCAAATTTCACTTACTATTGTGTTTCAGAAGAGACATTGTATTAAAAATTACAAGTTTGTCTTAACAAACAAATTATAATAATATTAATATTGCTGATATAATACCAATACATTGGTTTAATATATTGTATTTCACGTCCTTCATTTAATGTCTTACCTAATGTGACACATTATATAGCATTCAAAATTAATTTAATACTTAGATTTGGTCATTCTTAACCAATTGAATACTTACCAAAATCATACAAGTCTAAACAAACAATATTTATTTGGGAAGAAATCACTAAAGAAAATTATGCAATACCTAACTTGTCATATTTTTTTTAATTTTTCTTCGTGCGTTATAAAAAATCTGACTTTTTAAGAGAAAGGGTATATATGATCAAATCCTGTATTTTATTTGTTTAAATGCTTTCACACTCACTAATATTTTAAATTTATTAACTACTCAAAATGATGAACTGTTACAAAACATTTAAAAATAATATAGTGGTAAAAAACAACAGAAAAAAAAATTACTAATTAAGGTGATCATATCTTTTAACGGTTATAATTTTAATTACTATAATTTTGTGAATCACATGAGATTCATGAGTCCACTTCAACCACATCACACAATATTCATCTTTATTTTTTATTTTTATTATTTTCCTTTAGAGTGGTACCACTAACACTAACCTTTTATCACCATAAATTTTTTATTAATTTCAACATGCCTAAAACCTCCAAACCTTTGAGCAACTTCGAAGTTAAGTTTATTAATAACCCATTACGCCCCTATTTGATGCAATTGATGGAACTTTTCATAGTTATATTAAACTATTTTATAATTTATACTTATGATTTATAAGTTGAATAACCTGATTATTGAAAAGTCAAATGAGATATATTTTTGTTATTAATTTTTACTTATTAATAAAAAAAAAAATCACATTAAATAAATATCATTCATATACTGGACTTGGTCTCGGTAGAGTTGCAAATTACATCTTATAGGTCAACGAGTGGACCCAGTAGATAACCCAACAAGCCGAGATTCAAGTCTATACTTTTGAGTTTTTTTTTTTAAACTAATTTCTACCAGGCTCGCATAACAAGATCAACGAGATATTTTATAGACCTACTTCAAACCCCAATCCTAACTCAAACCTCATTTAGCCTAGGCCAACCCATCTAAGATATGAACTGGAACTTGAACTTGGTTCAAATTCGTCAAACTAAAAGGATTTAGATAGGTCATGAACCAAATAGTAACACTTCATGGATAATATATTCTATTCTATCTAATTGTTGGAATGTCCATCATACATTTTTATTTAGAGCAAAGCCAAAAGCACCCATATAAGGGGTGTAGTACCCAACGTATTTTTAGCATATGCCCTCTTGATATTTTTTTGGTGACTATTCTCTCAACTTTCAATATTTTGTCACATTTACCTATTAAATTTAATCTTCCTCAAATTAGGGCAATTAATAGCACTCTAGAACAACTGCCACTAAGTTTTCTAGAACATTAAGCTGGTAACAAGCCAGCTTCCAGCTTTTTACCAATTTTGAGTCACATCACCTCTCACAAAATTTACCCACAAAAAAACAAAATAGTCACATCACCTCTCACAAAACTTTCCCACAAAAAGACAAAATAAACTAAAAAAAGTCAAAAAGTCAGCTTTTTACCAACTTCCCAAAACACTACATAATTTCCTCAAATACACATGGATTAAATATCAGAACTTTAAGCACAACATTAATAAAGAAATCAAAATTTCTAAATAAAAAAAGAATTCTGTTTAAAATTTTAATAAATATTATTCACAATAATATTAGGGAAAAAAACAACTTTAAGATTTCACTTAAAGCCCCTAAATTATCACTAATTATCAGAGGTATCATTCTTCTAGAAGTCTATGCCAATTTTAAATGCAATTTACTTTTTAGTGACCTTGATGTAGCAGGCCCTGCTGTGTTTTTTGTGGGGCCACAACGAATTCACTAAAATGATCTGAATGGTTGATTTGGTTAAAAAAAGTTATCGATGTCAAAAATTAAATTAATTGAGCATCGATAATTATATGATTATATTATATTTATCTTAAATTTTTTTTATAAATATGATTTTGAGAGAAAATTCTTAATTTTTATTTTTTTAAAACAAATATGATGGAATCATGTAACTAATAATTTTTGATCAATTTTTTTTTTCTATAAAATAAATAATTCAAATCATCTTAAACTCAACTCAAGTGTGCTATACTAACGCTGTGTTTGGTTGGAAGATTTAGGGAGGGATTTCGAAAGGGAAAGAAAAAAGGTGTGTAAAATTAGGTGAAATATAGGTATATTTTTTTCACATTTCACCTACCTTTTCTATTTCCCTTTCTAAATCCCTCCTCAAATCCTCTAAACAAACACAGCATAAGAGACACCGTTCAGGACATCAGTAAGTACATGGTTGGTGTTGCTAATTAGATGCCCTTTTACCAAGATAAATTAGAGAATAATTTTGTATGTTTTGCCTATTGTTTTGTAGTTTGAAACAAGCCAAGGAAGTCATTTTATCTGGAACCAGCTAGATTTGAGAATGGATTTAAGGAAAAATAAATAAACAAATAAAATTTAATTTTTTATTACATTTTCTTTGCTATTTTTTTTCTTCTCTTCACAAAATTTTCCTCAAATCTTAAATCCAAACGCAGCCTAAAGATCATCTCCAACTGTATAATTATCTCATATTTTAACTAATCTGACTAACCTACTGCAAAAAAACTTATTCCAACCATCTCAATAAAAACTAGTTTATTTTGGAGAATTGCTCCATCTATAGACTAGTCAAAATTTTGTATAATTATATATTTGTCATTGCTTCTCTATATGTTACTATAAATTTGCACTGTACTCTATATTTTAAATAGAAAGAATATTTATAAGGTGACTAATTAAAATTACAAACCCAAAAAAAAAAAAAAAAAAAAATTGTTAGACAAGTTTATATGAAAACCAGCTAAATAAAATAAAAAAAAAACACTTTTTTTTACTCTCATTTTGTCTAACATGCTGGAGATGTTCCAGGACAACCCATGTTGAAGAAAAGAAGGAATTTTTTTTGAACAATAAGCTCACATGGTTTTAATATTCCAAAATTTGGTCCCTTCCACTAACAAATGGACACTATTTTGTTTCTTCTTTTGTGGGTGGGTGTTAAGCAGGAAAAAAAAAAATTTAATTTAAAGTATATATATATATATTTTGGGTTTGTGGCATACAAAACTTCACAAGACATGCTCCTTGCTTTGCTTCCATAAATATATATACATACATATATATATATATATATGCTCCTGGGTAAGGTACTAACCTCAGTTGAATAAAGTAAACCAAATACATATACATCTGCATAAATTAATTATACATCCATCATCAAACAAACATTTCCTGAAATATATTTGTCAACTATGCTGAGAGACCAACTTTCTTTTTGAGATACTCCAATGAAAACCTTGCACAAAGCTTCAATATAGGTAAATAAATATGTTGGTATTGACTGGATTTCATTCAAATGTCCCCAGTAGAAGCAAGATAAGAAAGTTGAATGTTGTAGGCTTCTTTCAGCTCTCCCAATACCTCTGCTATTGTAGGCCTCCGAGAAGCATCTCTCTCTACAGACCTCGAAGCAATGAATGCTGTCTTTCTCATGCTCTCGGCGTCAAATGTTCCCTTTAAGTTTTCATCCACGATTTCAAAAACACCTGCCTGCAAGTACGGCTTTGCCTGCAGTTGCCAATAGAAACACAGATATATGTAGTTCATCCCAAAGGATTTCGGTAAATCTTTTAGAAAAGAATAAGCAAACACAGGTAATGTGCAAAAGTGCAACATGATTGCAATAAAATTCGTCTCCACGAATAATGCCATCAAGCCATAACTTCTATGGAGGACACGCTACAAATCTATCTCAAACTTTATTTAATAAAGGAACAAAAGAATAGTTGTGTTTTACTGTTTCCTGAGTAAAGAGACATACTCCAGTAAATTTATCCAATATCCCCAAAAATAGAAATCCTTAAAAAAAGAAGAAGAAGGATATGGATTAATTCCAATTGGTTTTTCATATTTGTTTTAATTGCACAAGAAATTGATAACTTAGAGCAAGGGTTCTTGTTAAGGGTTATTCATTTCAAGGGAATGTCTGTATAGACAAGTAGTTATGGGACAACTGAAGGCTTTGATTCAAGTCAACATATGTCAAACCAGGATTTATACAAAAAAGTGTCTATATGTTTCCTGATAAAGCTTTATATTGACAAACTATTGATTAGCAAGCATAATATAAAGAAATTTGAAGTTTACCCATAAGACCAAGTTGAAGGAATCTGGAGTTCCAGTGTGCCTTAGTGGTTCTCGACCACAAATGAGCTCCAACAGAACAACTCCAAAACTATAGACATCACTTTTCTCAGTTAGCTGTTGGGTGGTATAATATCTGTGCACATATGCGAAAGGGTGAGAACAAGAGTCAAATCATTAAAAAATAAGATGTAAAAGCAAAATTCAAAGGCTTACTCGGGATCAAGATAGCCAGCAGTGCCCTTGACAACGGTGGTCACATGAGTTGCATCTGCCTGGGTTACTTGCTTAGAGAGTCCAAAGTCACAGACCTTGGCATTCATTTCAATGTCCATAAGGATATTGCTTGATTTCACATCACGGTGTATGATTCTTGGATCGCTCCCATTGTGTAAGTAGTCCAACCCTTCAGAGAAATGAGGTTTAGTTTTTTTGTATTTTTGTTTTTCTCTTTTAAAAAACAATGAATTTCTAGCCTGTCCTATCTTTCCTTTCAGGTTTTTCCTATGTAACCTTTGGTTAGACGTTGAATACCTTTTGCAGCATCAACAGCAATTTTCAGTCTGCGAACCCAACTTAAGGTTACCCTTTTACTGCTTGCTCCTGAAGCGAAAAACTTATAATCAATAAATTGGAGGATTCACAAAATTAAGAAAACATTTAAAAAAAAAAAAAAAATCTGTTTTCTGGCCTTGCATAACATACCATAAAGGTTATCAGCCAAGGATCTGCCAGGTAAATACTCGTAAACCAGTATTTGTTGCTTTGACTCATGACAAAACCCTTCCAGTGATACAAGATTTTGGTGACAAATTTGTGACAAAAGAGACACCTATAAACAATCCATAAAATGAAAATAGAAAAGCAATTTTAAAATTGACTCTATCATCCAAAAATTAATGCACAAGTTCGTAAATGAACCAGCAGTTCATGAAAATACATAAAATTTCCCAACAATGTGACTTGCACTTCACTTTTAATCCGTTGTATTTGCAATTCGTTTGGACTATCGATGAACCGATATCTAATCATACAAATATATGACCATGGATGCAAGAATGATGTACAATTTATATTGGGATCACTGAGGATAATATAATACTAACCAAGAAAACAAAATAAAATGATGTTTATTAACTTAAAAATGATTGCTATTCATTAACAACAATTTATAATGAGGATCTCCTTAACTTTAAGCTTCAGAGGTTCATAGCACCTAACTGACTGAGAAAGAAACCACAATTACATTAATCTATGACAGCTCAGCACTCTTGAGGAGATCTTTCAGCTTGAATACTTCGTGAAAATAATGGATCAAATAATATGCTAAGAAGGTTAGATGACGAACCTCATTGATAAAAGAATCAGCTCCAAGTTGGGATTTATCAAACCGCACTTTCACAGCTACTAGTTTACCATCTGGAAGCTTTCCAAGGTAAACAGACCCAAAACTACCACGGCCAATCACCTCTTTAAAGTTGTTTGTAGCTGCTTTGATTTCTTTGTAGGAAAAGAATTTTGCGGCATTCCAGTTTCGCATCTCAGTTTCAGCTCCTAACCATCATTAAATTAGTGCTTCATAGGAATAAGGCAATGATTTGACATGGTGAAAAAGATTTTGAAGTATTCGTACTTGCTGTATATGTGGCTTCAGTTTTCTTTCTCCTTGTATACAAGAATACTGAAACAGAAATAATGAAAAGAGCGAGTAAAGCTCCCCCAAATGCACCGAGTATAATTGCCAAATGATTATGGACATCATGCTTCTTCTTCCTGGTAAAGATGGTGACTTGCGGTGCCTCAATGGAAGGATTGTTTGAAACACCATTGCATGTCAATAAGGAGAAGGAAAGGCACAAATTCCCAGATGTCCTGTGGAGAATTAACGCTTCAAGCTGCTGAAATCTAAGGCATGGACACAACAACAAGAAAAATATCAATGACATACCGAACTTCCAAACTTTCTCGGTTCAGTGACTCTGGGAGAGTGCCTTGCAAGTTATTGTTTTCCAGATTCCTGAAGATTGTTGAGGAAAGAAAGAAATGCATGCATTAATGGTTGATGACCCATCAATTTCTCAAACAAGTTTGTTATTAAGAACAATTTTCTCTTGTATTATCATATGATCCGACTGAGCTCACTTACAAGAGGTGAAGTTCCTTTAACTCCCCCAGGCTATCGGGAACTATTCCCTGTAAACTATTATTTTGCAAGTCCCTAAACAAAGAAGGCATTATTAGTATCACCTTGATCCATGTACTGGAACAAGAACAAAAGTACATTTTTAGGTATTGAACATGTCTTGAACTATGTTACTATGTGACAATTTAATAAAACTTCAAAGACCAAGTTTCTCTTGGGATATTCAGAGAACTGAACTTACAAGGTTTGGAGGCTAATCAAGTCTTCCAAATCAAAACCGAAAGATGTTAGCTGATTGAAACTCAGGTTCCTGCAGTGTTCAATTATGCAATCTTTTGAGCAATGTAATCTATAAGAACAAAAGTTCTTTAATTACCCTGGTCAGGAGAGAGGCATTACAGTTTTTCAAGACGTTGCAGGCTACCCAAGTTCTGTATCTCCCCAGCAAGTGAGGTATTATGCAAATCCCTGAAAAATGACACCAGAAAATATTAATCCGAGGAACAGATTATGAAGTATGAAAGAAACTATTCATATCAAAGCAATGTTCTACTTTTGAAGAACTTACAGTTTTTTAAGATCCAACAAATCACCAAATGTAGGGCTGATTGACCTCAAGGTGATATCAGAAAGCTCCCTGAGACAAGGTGGAAAAGCCAATATCAATGACACCAGGGGACACAAAAAAAAAAGAAAGAAAAAGAAAAAAGAAAACACAACAAATCGCCTTCACAATACTGGCATACAATGAAATAACAAAATTTCCTTCACATCCAATATGATCCCATGGTGTTGGAGAGCATGGATCATCTTGCCATCCCAGATCTAATCCAGTGGATTGCTGAATCACCTGAAGGGCTGAAACTGCAAAGAGATATCGACTGTCAGGAGTAAACTGGAGTTGACAAACACACATAAAGCACGCGAAGTAAAAAGATAAGGGCACCTGTAGTTGAGGAAGATTCTGAAGGAATGTCAATAATCTCATACACCTCAATCGCATTGATTTGAGGGTAGAATCTAATACTCTTCATTGTGATATTTAAGCTCTTGATTCCTTTCCTTGTAATGAACAGAGCACTCACTTCAGAGCTCTTCACAGTATAGTTTGATTGAACTACATCCCCATTAATCAGCATGTTGAATGAAGGGGACACAGGAAGAATCCCAGCAAAATAAAGGATAATGTAGTAGTCTCCTAGAGTATCAAGAGGCAAATTATAAGTCAAGACCTCCTTCCGAGCCAAAACTCTTGCAGTTTGAAGAACAGCAGCTGGAGGAGTCTCCTCCAGACTTGACAAATTGAAGGTTCTTTGTATTTTGAACCCAGATGATATATGAAATGGCAAAAAGTCCTGATCAGCATCCCATATTCGATCATACTGATCCAAAGGGTACCTGTTTTCACATAAATCCATTACAATTTACACATATTTGAACATTTATGTATAGTAATGAGAGGTAAAAGTTCATACCTTAGTGATCCATTAATGTATCCACAATTGATTCGATAGCTTTTTCGAAGGAACTTGTTGGGGAAATCTCCCAATCCAGTTCTGTAAGCTGATTCAGGAAGTGGCCGGACTTCAAGCGTAGAAATAACAGGAAAACCAGCATCTGGGATTGATTGCAAACATAAAGGGAGAATGTCTTTATCAACCAGCCATACAAACTCTTCAGTCCATGGATCAGTATTAGCAAGGTTTATAGTAGTACTAATTGCTGTCCCAAGAGAAACAGAGAATGTGGGGGGCTTTGAGAGTCCATCATAGTTCTTATACACAAACTGGGCTCTAACAAGAACTGAGGATGAGACATTCTTTACAGGTAACCTATAACACTTTCGACTTGGGGAATCTGGGAAGAAGCGGACGGGAACTTGAGAAGATGACATGCCTTCAACATAATTAACAGTTGCACTGTCGCCTGTACTAACATAATCACTATCTGCGACCCATGTTATGTTAGATGAATCGACGAAACTGGTTGTTCCACCACAAGATAAACTCAAGAAACCTGTTCCAATTGCCATCATGTAAGCAACATTTACATTTGACACTATTTACATACATTAATGCAAAAATAAATAAAAAGAAAAGAGAAAAAAAAGATAGCACTGATAGAATAAGGAAAGCACCAATATATTCATATAAGAGGCTGATGAAAGCATAATTCGATGGTTATCATACATGTTTATGCGACAGAGGGAATTGATGATGGTAAAAATGGAGTTAAACCCATATAAAGATATAACTAATAAAAGGCAAGACCACAGAAATTAGAGAGGCTTTAGTTCAAATAGGTACGCAGTTCAAGTACCAAATGCTAATAATTTCATGTCTATTAAGTGACCAGAAATGCAATAAAAAAGGAAAGAACAAAGACAACAATGGCAATACCATCTTGATCACTGAAAACAACTTCGTTGGAGGCACAGAACAGAATGAACCCGAACCAGAAAACCCAGCAGCACAAACCCATGAAATGGACAGCTCAAGAAAACCCAAGTGTCGATTCAGTTAAAAAATGGAACAACCTCTCAGACCCATTCAAACAAACACTTAATGGGTGTGAAGCGCTGGACTGAAAAAGAAGATTAGAATAAGAGAAAGAGAAGCAATGGGTACGGAGACAAAATGGGTTGGGGATTAAGTAACTCGAGAATTGGACTCTGTTTTGAGCTGTAAAATGGGTTGTAATGGAATTGTTTGAGTAGAGAGAGAGAGGTGGTGATGATGAAGGGATAGTGAGAGTAATGATCATGATCATGATCATGATTGTATTTCGTTAGGTGATAGTAAAAGTAAAAGTGATACAAAAAGAAAAGAAAAAAATGGTCGACTTGGTGATTGCAATCAAGAACACCGCCAACCTCCTCCTCCATCTTTTTTCTCTCTCTCTCTCTCTCTCTCTCTCTACACTCTCGCTTTTTCTCTCTCTAAAGAGAATGGAGACTGAGGCCTCGTTTGCGAACATGCTAATTTAGTAACTTTTTGACTATTTGGCTAAAATATGAGTTAAAAAAAACTAGTTTGTTTGGGATGACTTTTTAGTTTTTTACGAAAAGATGTGCAAAAAGTAGAGAGAAAAGAGAATCTTTGACTTTTTGGTATGGGTTGTTGGCTTTTTGGCTAATTTAGTAACTTTTTGACTTTTTGACTAAAAAGTTCTGTTGCCAAACGAGGCCTGAGTCGGCCGAGTTCAAAAAACTCAAAACAATAAGGTAGAGTTTGGTAATATTTACATTTTTTTTTTTTTTTTTTTATGTTTACAAAAATTTTATAAATTGATTTTTATTTATTTTTAAAAAAACATAAATTATAAACGCATTTAGTTTTGATAAAATATTAAAAAAAATTTAAAAACATAAACTAAAAAAATATATTTGTTCAGGTCTAAAATATTTATATTTATATTTATTATTTTATGACAATGGGATCACACACATTATAATTGAAAAAAAAATTATTTGAAAAAAATTTAATTGAAAAAAAATTTAATTGGAAAAAAAAAATTAATTGAAAAAAATAATTGAAAAAAAATTAATTTGAAAAAAAAATTAATTGAAATAAAAAATTAATTGGAAAAAAAATTATTTGAAAAAAAAAATTGAAAACTGAAAACGTAAACTCATTTTTTGAGTTTATGTTTTTTCTTTAAATTTATAAACTGAGACAACCATTTATAAACTAAAAAAATTATCAAACAAGTTTTTATGACAATTTTTAAAATTTTTATAAATATAAACTGAAAACGGAATGGTTACCAAACAGACCCTAACCAATTTGTTTTTTTAACATCTTTCTCACAATTCCGGCTAACATGTAATATTTTATAATATTATAGTTGGCAAAAAAGGTGGGTGAGGGGAGTATTGTGCTGAATAATTAAAAATATTAAAAGACATATTTAATGATAATTGGTTAAGGAGTACGAACACGTAATACTTCGAAAATATTCTATAATTTCTTCACAATTTTGGCTATAAAAAAAATTATTATTATTATTTTTTAAATTTATTTATTTATATATGAGTAATGATATATCAATACACAACACAACATATACACAAAATATAATAAATTTTAATATTTAAATTATTTTTTTGAATAAATCTAATTCATGCATTAACATCTATGAATAAATTTCTAAATAAAAACTTAAAATAAATAATAACTAGTGATTTAGAGGGTCTACTATAAATTTTAACTTAGGCTTTGTATGATATAGGGACTAAAATTTTAGTACTTTGAAATTCATAATTCTATAAGATTGAGGTTAATTAGAAATAATAATAATATATGACATAAAGTTAAGATGCTTATAAGACCAGCAAAGCATTCAGGAAATGATTCATTCATTTTTTTTAACTTTGCTTTCAAATTCATTCTAACTATCCATTGCTTGTATCTTTCTCATGAAGGGAATAAATTGCTCCCAATCATCAATCTTAGAGAACACACGAATATAATCAATCTTGTTACTACTTTTTACCAATTAGCATCCATCCATGATGAAGCTATAGCTTCTTTCCTAGCTTTTTATTTTTATTTTTTTGACTTAGGAGGTAGTAATTATAATTAGTCTACTGTAACAAAAAAAATTATAATTAGTCTATCCATCCAAAAAAATTATCTAAAATTTCACATTTAGAGTGGAGATTTGATCTCCTTGTTATGCATCACTATGAATTATCATTGGCCTTAAATTTTTATCAAACGCCAAAAATTCTTTCTTAGTTTTTGAAATTATACTCTTTTGTAAGAGTGCCAAATAAGAGGAACAATAAAAGTAACCAAGATAAAAATAGTCATATTTGTGTTTTACATGAATACCTAAATTAACGGTTGCATCTTTTTAAGTTTGAAATTTTGGTGATCAGTGTTAGAAAATAATGGGTTTTCAGCGACTTTAATTAAAAATTAAAATGAGACTTAATCGCCGGTTGGGGTAGGTCTGAATAGTTTTATATTCTCTTAAGTAAGAAGATTGCAATACAAAAATAATGAGCCGAAACCATTGAGTTGTGAATGAGAATTGTCTCATAAAATGGGCATCAATAAAGTTAGGTTTAGATTTGGACTTAGTCTTGGTTTGGACTAGGCCTAGGTTTGTACTTGTGCATGTATTGGGTTTGGTCTTAGACTTGGACTTTGACCTAGTCTTGAGCTTTGGGTTGAGCTGTGCTGAGCTTAGTTTGTGCATGTGTTTAAGATTGGGCTTGGATCAGGTTGTGACCCAACATCCATATCCATTTTTCAACCCATCTAATTTAATTCTCAAAACTTATACATTATATACACATTATGATTTATATAATGATTTTGGAGTTTTGAACTTTTGTAACTCTAGCCTTAATAGCTAGAGTTGATGACATTTGATGACTCCATTGATGTTAACTTTCACGGCGAAGGCTCTCCCCTACTAGTGTAAATAGAAGTCTTTCACCTTCAACTTAGTAGGTTGTTTTTAGAGAGGTTTTATGATAGAAAATGAGAAGATGTTTGAACTAAAAAGTTGGAGATGATTTACTCCAAATAAATTTTTTCTTATCTTTTTTTTGTTAGCTTATTCTTTGGTTCTTGTTAGAGAGAGTGCAGCCATTGTCAAGCTCGCCGAAACTATTCAAAAAGTGCTTCTCAATTAGCTAGTTTCGATCGTCATATCTTAGGAGACAGATGCCAGTGTACCTCCAGTATCCATCGAGAAGCGGTGAGTCTATTTTAAGAAAACTATAGTATTGCACAGACTTCGGTTTACTTCTTTTCTTATTATTTGTTCTTTAATTTTTTAGAATTTAATTTATCTCAACGAGTTCTAATATTTAGTTATCCACGTTAATAATTTGTTCTTTTAGTAATGTAATCTAATCTATTTTTGTATTTAGTCGTGTCGTTTATTCTGTATTTCATCATTTAATAAAAAAATTGTTTTGTCATTTCTATTTAATTTATTTTATATATTTTTCTTATATTATTATAAAAAAAAAATACCAACAATAAGATCATATATGTTACATATTCTGATCAGGTTGTAGAAATATACACAAATGCAAAAGTGATGTCTTTGTTTGAATGTATTATTGGATAAAAATATTAATCAGACGCCAATGTAAGTGTGGGGGCATATTTCGTGAATAGCAGCACGTGGCCAAGGTAATGCCGACATCTCAGCCGAGGCGCCTCATGGCTTGGCCACGCGCCGAGATGATCTCGGCTAGGCCGAGGTTATCTGCGAAGATGTCGGAATCCGAAATGAACGGATAAGGGACAAGAGTCCTAGAATGGGAGAGGACCTCAGTTTGGATAAAGATAAAGCTCTTAGGGAGTTTATCTCTATCTAACTAGGAGTCTAAGATAAGCATTGAGTTAAAGTTCATTGAAGCTAGGCTTCTACAGGGATTAGGTTAGTGCTGGCTATAAAAGTAAGACACCCTCATGGGTTTAAGGTACGCTTTTTACGCTCTGTCTAGTGAGTTAAGCACTATTGGTTATCTTTGAGAGATAATTGATTACTGACTTGATCGTCGGAATGCCTCTGGGTGGACGAACCACCGCCGGATTCTTATCTTCTTGTGATAGGTTGTTCAGGTTTAATCTATTCTGCCGCTGCTTTCCTGCTGAGTTCTCCCATTTGGTTGTGTGGTAAAAAATCAACACCCACAATTTGGTGTCGTCTGTGGGAAATGTAAGGAGAATAGATGTCCAATGACAGGCAGAAAGAGAAGATTGGGGATGACATCCCTAGTGGGAGTGGTAAACACGCCGATCTTAATGCGGAGGAGAAGAACTGTAATAAAAAACCTCGGGATCAGAATCCCGAGAGAAAAGGACATCGGCCAAAAGGAGACGTACCGAAGAAAGCAGGCCGAGACGAGTATTACAACGAAAGCAACCTCCAGGTATGGAAATATAGATGCCTGAGGAGGGACGATGAGATGAAGGGAATGGCAAACAAGTGGGCAAACCTACAAACGGTTGTCAACTTCATGATGTAGAACAATGTCATGCAACTACCGTTTCCATTGGAGGACACGCCGATTCCAACGGCCAGGAACGATGCCCAGAAAGGGGGTTAGAAAGCAGTCCCTGCAGTCCCTCAGCATGACAGGGCAAAGGAGCATTCGCATCGGCCTTTACGGGAGGTCGAGCGAGGAGAATCGATGATAGGAATGTCTCAGAGGACACCTCGTGCCAAGGAAACTTATGTCAAGGAACATCGGCATGTTTAAGGGAAGGAGCTTTATTTTGATACAATGAATTAAGGGAGGTCCAAGAGGACTCATAACGACACCGGGAGCAGTGCACCAAAAAGGCTAAAATCCGTTGACAGTCGAGCTCCTAGATGGACTAAGGAGGATTTGAGGGACTACCTCTAGAGGAAGCGACAAGATGCCGAGGTCACATCTCCGGTCAAATCGAGAACGCCGTTCTCAGTAGAGTTGGATAAGTTTGAGGCCCCAAAAAGGTTCGATATGCCGAGGTTCCAGATATACGACGGTAAGTCTAATCCAAACTTTCACGTCGGCTTATACTTGAATTCAATGGCACTATATACCGGGAGCGAGCCGCTGCTATGCAAGGTGTTTCCCTCATCCTTTGGGGAAATCGCGTTGGATTGGTTTCACAAGTTACTGAAAGGAACTATGAAGAGTTGGGAAGGCCTGGCCGAGATATTCGTGGTCAGGTTTGTTACAAACAAATTGCAGCCGTTGAGGGTAGACTCCCTAATGGCTCTGAAAATTGGCGAGGTTAAAAGCCTCAGGGCTTACGCCAAAAGGTATTATGAGGTGTTTAATCGAACACCAGGATGCAATCAGGAGTTGGCGGTCGTATCTTTTAAGAACGGCTTGGAGGATGATTGCATGCTTCTGAAGTCGCTGGCAAAGACTTTGCCAAAAAGTATGGAGGAGCTTATGGCAAGGATTGAGAAATATGCTAGAGTAGAAGAGGATACGCCAGGAACAAAGGCGCTAAAGCAAGAGAAGAGGAATGGCTCGCCGAAGCGAGGCCAAGGTAATACAAATTTTAATAGACAAGAAACAGGACTGAGGGCTGCACAGGCAGTCACCACAGTGTTCTGGATCCCGGTTTATAAAGTCTTGGAAAGAATCAGGAACCAGCCATACTATAGAGCACCAGAGAAGATTCCTAGCGAATTTATGGGAAGAAGCCTTGGGAAGCACTGTGCCTACCACAATGAGGATAGGCATCTGACTCAGGGCTGCAGAGCCCTGAAAACGTATCTTGAAGACCTGGTTAGACAAGGTTGCGTAAGGGACCTAGTAGATGACGCCAGAACGAGGGAAGAGCAGGCAAGGTTGCCCCAGGCACCGACAACACCACATCTACCAGCACCACAACCACAAGCAGACAGACCTCGAGTGATCAATGTGATTCACTCGAGGGACAATGAGAATGAGGTACGTGGGGAGACTCAGAGGGTAAAACACCTACAACATGTGTATCAGGTTCAATAAAAGAGGCCTAGGACAGACGAGTACCAAAGACCAATGGTGTCCTTTACTGAAGCCAATCTAGACATGGTACAGCATCTACACAATGATGCTCTGGTGGTATCCCTCAAGTTGGAAAATGCCAGGTAAGGTGCATTCTGATTGACCAAGGCAGCTCTTGTGACATCATGTATGTCAGATGTTACAAGGAACTTGGCCTTCACCCCGATGATTTGGAGTAGTCCAACAGTTCGGTTTTGTATTTTTTAAAAATAGTTTCCGATCTCAGAAAATTATGAAATTTTTATATGTTGTTCCCATATAAGCCTAGCACGTTGGATAAAAATTTCAGAATTTAATGATGAGTATTTATTTTATGAAAATTCACGGACTGATTAGTGTTTAGTTTAATTTATAGTAGAATTTAAAATTGAGTTTTGGGTGTTCGGACCATGATTTGAGATAAATTTGTTGGGTCTGTTTTGGTATATTATTGGACCATATTTGACTTATGGGCGAGACCCATGACTTAGATTTAATTTAAATTGAGTTTATTTAATGACTCATGTTTAAAAGTTTGGTCCTTTTAAAATGTGATTTGTAATAACCACCTTGGGAGTTGTTATTATTTATTATATAAGATTATAATAAATATTTGATAGTTGATTTTATGGTGTGTACCATATGGTGAAAAATTATATATTTTTGTAGTAAATAAAATGGGCATATATTTCGTAGTAAACAAGATATTATATTTTGTGGTGTGCACCATCAAACGAAATATATTTTGTGGTGAGAAAATATTATATTTACTTTTGTCATTAAAGATGTTGAAATGTATTTTTTAATTGATATATATATATATATAGGTGTATATATATATATAGTTAGATATTTATGGTTAGATATTTAGTTAGATATTTGTTTATACTATATATATATATAAAAGTGACAAAATAGGATTTTTCTTTCAAGCTTTGGATTCTTGCCGTGAGAAAGAAAAGAGAAAAGAGGTTCCAAGTTGGTTTTTCTTGGGTTTGATCTAGTGTAAGTCATTTTTGACCCCTAGTGCTTTAGATCAAAACGTAGAGGGCAAAAATGCTTCGTTTGGCTCCAAAAAAATTTAATTTCTGTTGCAGAAAAATTTGAAAGCTTCTTGGCTTGAGGTAGGGATTTTTCTTACACTTCTTTATACACCTTTACTTGATTATATGGAGTTTAGAGTTGTATATAATTTACTTAGAATTTTTGAAAAATTTGTGATTTATTTGCTTAAAAGAGAAATTTTGAGAAAAATAAAGAGTTGATACCCAAATTGCGAAAGTGTAAACTTAAAATATGTTTGTAAGGTTATGAAAGAGTTATGTTTTAAATTTGAACAAAAATGGATTTCGATTCGATCGGTTTTGAAATTTTTACCGTTTTGTGACCAAAAGAGCATTTTTCAAGGAAATAAAGGAATTACGTTTAACTTTTGGGGTTTTTGATCAAAATAGGATGTCATAGTTGAATAATGCTTGGAGAATGAGTTTGGAAAGAAAATGATGTTTTTTTGGGCATTAACGGTATTATTTTGCTTAATGTAGCTGTTGGAATAAAACCGACACGGTTAGAAATAGACCTTGAGAGGTTACCGGACGTGATTGTGATATGAAAACTATTGTAGTTGTTCATATTTTATGAGATGTGGAATAGATTGTATTTATCAGAATTTTTGGAATTTAATTATTTAAATATCTGTTTAGAAATTTGTTTTGGGCTATCGGTAGAGGATAACCATGATTGTTGTAGAAATGCATGAGACTTAGGTAAATTGAACCATATTCCTCATTTGTTGCATTGGACATTGCATTACATTCATTTCATTGGAAATGTATCTGTTTTTGAGAAATGTTTGGAAACGTATCTGTTTGCGAAAAGATGAATACTTGGTGAATCTGGATAGGGGGTGTAGAACCGCGTGGTTAGGTGTCGAGCCTTCCAGTTTACTGGTAAAAATGACAGTGGTAGTGCATTAGGGCCTACTTACAAACATTCACCTAGAGATTCACAAAGCTTGTATTCATGTAACAGATATGGTTTAAAATGGAAATGGTTTTATATTTGTTGTTGCATCTCAGCATTGCATACTTTATAAAAAGAGAGATAAATTACTTTATCATGAGTATGGCATGAGCATACTCCTCTTTAGTCTTGTCATGGTTCATATGTTATGTAGTATATCTTTACTGGGCTGTGGCTCACCCTATAAGGAAAATCATTTCAAGTACAGGTGATATGCCTCCGCCAAGGCATTGACTTAGGAGGACTCGGAGCTAAGGCTTCATTTTTGTTTTATTGTTATTTGTTGAATGTAAGCCTAGGGCTGCATTTGCGTTGAGTTGAAACTCCATTTTGTGTAACCAAGAATGTTCTTGGATAAATTTGTAAGCCTGTAGGGCACTTATTATCTGTTTGGCTTCCATTTCACACTTGTTGTAAAATGTATGCTTGGGATTGGAACTGGGACATTGAGATGTGAATAACATGTATTTGGTATTTGGGATTTAATGGAAATAGAAATGGATGTATGGAATAGTTAACTATATATATATATGTGTGTGTGTTTGTCTATCAGGTGGGTTTTGTAGCATAAATAGATATACCCTGTCCAATTTTTGGGGCGTCACAGTTGGGTTCAATGGAACGCCGACATGGCTCTTGGGAGCAATAAATCTAGAGGTGCAGGCAGGCACCAAGAAGGTAAGCACAGAGTTCACAGTAATTGACACCCCCTCCCCTTACAATGTTATCTTAGGAAGGCCATGGTTGTATGCAATGAGAGGTGTTCCCTCAACACTGCACCAGCTATTGCGGTTCCTAACAAAGCATAGAATTGAGGAGGTCAGAGTGTCACGACCCAAACCCGCCCTTATGGGTTTAGCATCGTAACCGGCCAGTAATCCGGGATTATCGAAGGCCTACTTAACAGTAAAACAGTAATACAGAGTATAGGGGCATGGCAGAAGCCAAAACAATAATTAAACAATGTCCAATGAGCTGTGACAGTCTGTATGCAAAAAGACTTTTCATTCGTATGCACATTCATAACGAAACAGTCTATACATATATGTACAATCATTCAGACCGGGACCTGACCCCTAATATAACAGTACAGTACAGTGCTATCAGTCTATACAATATTACAAAATAGATACAGAGACAGACGGGGGAAATTAAAACACCCCTGAGCCAAAGCTTGGCAGGCTCGGAACCTCGCAGTGAGGCACGATGGTTGGCTTGACAAAAAGGGGAGTCTAACCCACGCTCCTAGCTCCGGTCTGGCGCCTGAACACCTACATATATATATAAACAGTGAGCTAAAGCCCAGTGAATAACATAATGCGTAAAGAGGTTAAGAATGAATGTCCTTACAGTAATGCAAACAGTTCATTAAATCAGTATTTCAGTCATTCAGTCATAACAATCATATGTGATACATCTATTAGCATAGCAATACAGTAAACAGTAGGTCTTAAAAGACCGAACAATCAATGATGGCCATCATAACAGTAAACAGAAGTTCCAAGATAGGAACTGACAGAGATCTCTGTAACAGTAGCAGTAGCAGTAACAGTAAACAGTAGTTGCTATGGATGCCACAATACAGTTCAGAATAAAGGACAAACATTCAATCAGTAAACAGTGTCAATTCAAAAACAGTACAGTTTAAACAGTCACATTTGAACATATCTTTACACAATTGTTACTCACAGAGTTCTGGGCTATAGATAAGCTAGAGTGCGTCCTCTGATGCCAACCCTACACAGTTTACAGAATGAACACACACTAAGTTCACATTCAGGAATCAAAGACTTAGTCCCTACTTAGACTCGATGTGGTTCTACATCTATATCCTCATTAAGATGCTTAAAACTAGGCCTAAGAATGCCTAAGATGGAATGAGGATGCAAATATGTACTTTAAAACATTTTTCAGAATTTTCAGAAAACAGGGGATCCGCTCGAGCGCAGGTTACCCTGCTCGAGCGTAAAGGCAAACAAAATACTCCGCTCGAGCTCGAGTTACTCCGCTCGAGCGGACTGTAAAATATGCCAAAAGTACTAGATGTGTGAAAATCATGCTCGATGGGCGCTCGCTAGCCGCTCGAGCGTGAGACACAAGTTCCCGCTCGAGCGTCCAATACCACGCTCGAGCGGACTGCAAAACACAACAAAATACTGGGAGCACGATTTTCACGCTCGAGTGCCAGTAACCCCGGTCGAGCGTGAGTTTAAAATCTGGAATTCCCATATTCGAACCTCAAGCTCAAAATCAGGTTCAAACGTATCAAATCCAACCTTTTTGGGCTAATTTTCTGGAAAACATTTCAAAACTCATAATATTACATGATTCAAAGCTCAATTGTAAAACCAAAGCCCCAAAGGAAGATCAATTCAACTCAATTTCAAACCAAAACTCAAGAACATAACTCAAACATGACATGCATGAGTTTAATCAACTTTCAAGCTTCAAATAATTGCTCTAATGAGCCAATTGTTCAAAAAACAAGAGTTCATTGTAAAAATGTGAACATGCATGAGTAATTCCATGAACAAACACCTCAAAACTCATGAATGGCAACATGCATGCATGGAATGAGCTTCAATTCAACATTAAAAGACCAATTCTTGACTTAGCTCCTTAAATTGCCATGATCCATGCTAGATAGAACTTAAATACACAATTAAGAGGATAAAATTCTACCTTAAGTCTTGAATTAAAGGTCTAGGAGCTCAATTTTGCAATACTCTCTTCAATTCCTTCAATTTCCAAGTATAACAAGATGAAAACCAACTCTCTTAGTTCTCTCTCTCTCACTGGTCGGTTGTGTTTAGAAATGAGCTGATGAAATGTGTATGAATGAGTGTAATAAGGCTCAAATATGGTCTAAGGTAGTGGCCCACTCACAATGGCATTTTGGTAGATAAAACCAACTTATATGTTTTACATTATCTAATCTAATTTAATCACACTAAATCACATTTTGGATAAATATGCCATAAAATCATATAATTCCTAATGATCATAAAACATTAATCAATTTCAGATTCGGCCGCCGATAAGGCCTTCAATTCGCAGTTTAAAGCATAAAACATGAACAGATAATTTAATAGTCAACAGATAGACATACAATTAAACAGATATACTCAATCAATTCAGTTCCAGATTTCAGTCAGTTAGTTCAGTATTTCAGTTGATTCAATTACTTTTCATAATCAGTCTCGGTTTAGCAGTAATCAGTGGTTAATCGGTAAACAGTAGTGAGGGTTGTTACACAGAGGGGATCAGGTGCAGGCAAAGAATTGCTCCATGGCAGCAATGAAGTCCACTTGCAACGTGCGAGAGGCAGAAATAGAAGAAATTGAGGACGAGGACATAGAGGTCCTGGATGATGTCGGCAAGGAGTCGGTCGACAAAAGCGAGGAAGCCTTGAAAAATGTTCTGGTCCAACAAAGTGATGAAGAACGCTTCTTCCTTCTCAGCTCAGGTTTAGCCGAGGAGAAAGAAAGGGAGTTGGAAACATTCTTGCGAGCAAACATAGAGGTGTTTGCCTGGACGCCCTATGAGATGCTTGGCATTGACCCCGAGGTCACATGCCATATGCTCAATATAGACAGGTCGGCTAAACCTGTCATCCAGCGAGCGAGAAGGCCGATGTTGATGCATGTTGAGGCAGTAGAGGAGGAAATGGACAAACTGCTGGAAGCTAAGGCCATTCGCGAAGTGAACTATCATACTTGGCTGTCCAACACTGTGGTGGTGAAAAAGAAGAACGGCAAGTGGAGGGTTTATGTTGATTTCACCAGCCTGAATAAGGCTTGTCTCAAGGACAATTTTCCACTTCCCAAAATTGACCAATTGGTGGATGCCACTTCAAGACATGGAAGGATGAGCTTCCTAGATGCCTACAGGGGATACCACTAGATAGCAATATTTCCCCCTGATGAAGAGAAAACTGCATTTATCACCCCCAAAAAGGCTGTATTGCTATAGAGTAATGCCTTTCGGGTTAAAAAATGCAAGAGGAACCTACCAGAGGTTGGTGACTAAGATGTTCAGACATCTAATTGGCAAAACAGTGGAAGTATACATTGATGACATGGTCGTGAAGACCAAAGAGCCTGAGAATCACTTGGCCGACTTAAAGGTAGTTTTCAACATCCTAAGGACATATTGACTCTGACTCAATACTTCGAAATGCGCATTTGGAGTCGAGTCTAGTAAGTTCCTGGGTTACTTGGTTACCAGAAAGGGCATTGAGGCAAGCCCAGATCAGATCAAGGCCATCTTGGACTTAAAGAGTCCGACATCGGCAAAACAAGTACAGATGTTAACTGGAAGGGCCGCAACCCTGAACAGATTTATAAGCAGAAGTTCAGATAAGTGTAAACCATTTTTCAGTTTGTTGAAGAAGGTCATGGACTTCTTATGGACAGAGGAATGCGAAGTCGCCTTGGCCGACTTGAAAAGATACCTGACCACAGCTCTAGTTCTTTCAAATCCAGTACTTGGAGAGGAACTGTTCTTATACTTGGCGGTTTCGGAGCATGCAGTGAGTGCGTTGGTAATCACAGAAGAGAAGGAAGAACAAAGGGTAGTTTACTATGTGAGTAAAACCTTAGCAGGCGCAGAGACCAGGTATTTACCCTTGGAGAAATTGACATTGGCCTTAGTGATGGCTTCCAAGAAATTGAACCATTATTTCCAGGCCCACAAGATTGTGGTGTTAATTGAGCACCCCTTGAAATCCCTGTTGCAGCAAGGTAATCTAACAGGCAGGATAACCAGATGGGCAGTAGTGTTGAGCCAATATGACTTGGAATTTACAGCCAAAACGGCAATCAAAGCCAGGTTCTGGCCGACTTTGTGGCCGAGTTCACACTTGGCACCATCCCACGTCGGGCTCCGGTAAGCCACGGCTTAGGGTGTCCGGGGGAACAAGAGGAGACCCAATTGGGAATAAAAAACCCCACAGTAGAGAAGAAGAAAGAAGAAAAACCCAAGCCATGCGATATCTACATCGGTGATTCCTTCCGCATGTTTGTTGATGGGAGTTCAAACCGTCAAGGAGCGGGGGCAGGAGTGGTGTTAGTATCACCAGATGGGTGAATGTTGAAGCAATCTATTCATTTGGGGTTCAAGGCCTCAAACAATGAAGTAGAATATGAAACACTGATCGCAGGATTGAAGTTAGCAGCAGCAATGGAAACCGACAAGGTGACAGTCTTCTCTGACTTCCAACTTATTGTGAACCAGGCAACAGGCGAGTATGCAGCCCGAGATGAAAGAATGATAGCCTATGTAAAAGAGGTTGTCAGACTGTAGCCTTGTTTCAGGATTGCCGACTACATCAGGTTAGCCGAGATAACAATAGTCATGCCGATGCCTTGGCTAACCTAACTAGTGCAATGAAATCAGGGGAGGCAAGGACAATAATGGTTGATTATTTGTTAGGCCCAAGTGTGGAACCACTAATCACAGAGTATGAAGCAATGTGTGTGGAGATGGGTCCAAGTTGGATGGATGCAATAGTGATGTTTCTTAGGGACGGCAAGTTGTCGGATGATCGCAAAGAGGTGCACAAGACCAGACTGAAGTTGGCAAGGTTTAGCCTAACAGCAGAAGGACATCTCTATAGAAGGTCTTTTACTAGCCCCCTTTTGAAGTGTGTGCACCCCTCTCAGGTTGAAGACTTCTTGTATGAAATACATGAAAGGATATGTGGCAGCCATGCGGGGGGCAGATCACTTGCTTATAAGGCCATTACTCAAGGGTACTGGTGGCCCTACATGCAGAAGGATGCTGAAGCCTACATCAGAAAGTGTGAGAAGTGTCAAAGGTTCACACCTTTGATACATCAACCAGCAGCAGATTTGAACCCAGTGTCCAGCCCTTGGCCATTTGTCCAGTAGGGCATGGATCTTGTTAGACAACTACCCTGAGCAACTGGGCAAAGGAAGTTCCTGCTAGTAGCAACTGATTATTTCACAAAGTGTGTAGAAACTGAACCCCTTGTGAAGATTCGAGATATTGATGTGAAGAACTTCATATGAAAGAACATCATCACCAGGTTTGGGATTCCAAGGGTAATAATAGCAGACAATGGTACACAGTTTTACAGTAAGCTAATCAAAAGCTTTTGTGCAAAGTACAAAATCAAGAACTATTACTCTACTCCAAGTTTTCCTCAGAGTAATTGTAACACCACAAAAATGCAAATTATAATTATATGAATTATCCATGTGTTAATTGCGGATTATATGATTTAATTCGTGTATATTTGTCGAAATTGGGAAATTATTTGTTGAGAATACAACTTTGGAATTGAAATTGATGACATAAATGGGTTCAGAAATGAAAATTGAGTACAAGGATATGTTAATTGGAATTTTTAGAGTTATTTGGGAAGTTTAATTAAAAATTAAACTTGTCTGATTCGCTAATTTTAATAAGTTAAAATTAAATAATTGGATATGAAATTAGAGCCTAATTTACATTAGGCAAATTGAAACTAACTTGATTTAAGTCATAAATATTATAGGTTAATTTAATTTAATTTATTCGAGCTAGTTAACTACAATTTAAGTTAGAAAATTTAATTATTATTATATTAGTTATTCTACTCATCTCATAAATATATACTAAGAGAGAGAGTTGGTGGCCTTGGTGAGCTATACACGTAGAAAGAGAAAGGGAGAGATTCTGAGAAGTCATCAAAACAAGGAAAAGAAGAAGAGAATAGAGAGAAGAAGAACATTGAAGAAAATTAATTAACTCTTCACAATTCATCAAGTTAAGGTAAGATTTTCATTTAATTTCTTGAAATTTAATTTCCCACACTCATCATCTTCTAAGACAAAGGGTCAATTAGGATGAATTCTTGATTAATTGGGAGCTTTAATGTTGGAATTGACAAAGTAGAAAATGCAAGCTAAGTTAGGAAAGAATTGAAGGAAATTGGACTTAAATTCAACATGCATGGCATAAATTCATGATATCTTTGTTTACATATACATTTTCTTGCATAAACTTCATGAATTCTCTAAGTTTTAAAGAGCTTTCATCATAAAGTTTGGACCACATGGTTCATAGTTTATGATAGTTTTGGAGTCTTTGATTAACAAATTGGAAGAATTAATTCTAGTTTTGAGCATGCATGATTTTATTGTGTTCATACTCATTTCTTCTTGCATGGGTTTTCAATTTGCAAGGAAATTCCATGGGATGTAAAGTTTTAAAGTTCAAATATGTATATCTATGTCTATATATTTTATTTCAAAAGTTTATTTGATTTTTATTGAAAAACTTGAGTTGAATTTATAATTAATTAGAAGATTTACTCATGTAATTAAAAGCTTAGGACATGCATGTGAGAAAATGGTAAAATTGTTCAAATTAACTCCTAATCTTTCCTTGCATGGCATATTCTTAAGAGAACTTGGGTTCTAAACTTGTTTTTAACAATGATTCATGGAGTTTACGGAAGTATTAAGCATGAATTAGAGCTTGGGCTCAAGAAAATGGATGTTTCATGAACTTGAATTTCCAAAAATAGAAAATGAGTTTAATTTGATATTTAGAGCCTCATAAGAATTCAATTAAGCATCTAATTTAGGTTCATAAAATTAGATATAGTCAAATTAAGCCTTAATTGAGAATTAATTAAATTTAATTGAAATTAAGTTAGGCTTAAGATTATGGAAATAAATGTGAAGATTAATTATTTGGGCCATGATTTGCTTGAAAATAGAGTTGAAATTGCAAAATGTGCATATTCATGAGTTTCTGGTTCAGTAATTTAAACATGACTGAATAATTGTAATTTAATGTGTATGAGCCTAATTTAAGTTTAATTGTGTAATTAGTGAACTTAATAAGAGTTGATATATGATTAGATTATTTATATTTAATTAGTTTGGTTAATACATGACTAAACATGTTTTAATTAGAGATTAAAGGAAATTAATAATCTAATTAATTCGTAATTCTAGTCATCTATATTTAAAAGTTTAAGTTAACTAAATATGTTTAAGAGGATTGTGTATCGTGCTATGCATATTTGTGATTGTAGGTCACGAGTCAAGGATTGCTTGACCAACCGTTCTGGAAGCCCACTGTGAGTAACATTTCTGTAAAGATATGTTGATATGAAATATGTTTCAACTGTTATGCGATAAGTTATAATTTCTGAAATGTTATTTTAATCATGTGAACGAATGTCCTATTTGCGAATCTATTATGGCATCCATAGATAGTCCCAAGTCATAGGAGGCGGCATGTAAATGCGGGTCCATGACACATATGTGATACGAGATCTCGTTAGCCACTTCATTGTAGTGATATGTGTTTGATCGGTATCCGGAACCGATTACTCTAGTCGAAAGACGATATGTGATATATTCTGTGAGATGTACCATTACATTATGTTCTGATATGAGACTGTTATGATTGATTGTGATATGATTTGTCTTACGGATATTATATTTGGAATTCGTTCACTAACCCATTTACGTTAATATTATTCACTGGGCTTTAGCTCACTGTTTTTATATATATGTATAGGTGAGCGTCCTGGAAGTTAAGCTTAGGCGGAGTCTTGAACAGAGCCACTGTTTTTAGGAATGGCAATGGATAACCTATCCTGTGGGTATCCATGGAGACCCAACCCAAATACATGGGTTTTCCCCTTTTTGTCTTATCCATTGGGTAGGGTAAGTGATATTCTTTAAATATACACAGGGGATGGGTTAGGGATGGGTACCCACTAATTTTTCCTTTTTTTTTTTTTCTTTTTTTTTTTTTTTTTTTTTTTTTTTTTAAGATTCATAACCAAAACTAAATATGCATTCAATCTTTTTTCTTTTATTTATTTATTTATTTTTTCAGGTTCACAACCAATTTTTTTTTTTTTTAAGATCCACAACCAAAGCTAAATATACATCCAATCTTTTTTTTTTATTATTTTTTTTATTTTTAAGGTTCACAACCATTTTTTTTTTAATTTTTAAGATTCACAACCAAAGCTAAACATACATTCAATCTTTTTCTTTTTTTTTTTTTTTAATTTTTTTTTTTTTAAGGTTCACAACCATTTTTTTTTTTTTTTTTAAGATTCACAACTAAAGCTAAATATACATTCAATCTTATTTTATTTTATTTGGCTCAACAATAAAATCAAATACACATTAATTAACATTGTCACATTATTCTTGTCAAATTTTATACATATCTAGAATTTTTTAAATTTATTTAAAAAAATTAAGGACACTGTCTAGTGCAGGTTTCGGTTTACTTTTCTATGTTATTTTATTTTGTTATGTATTGTAATTTTCAGAATGGTTTGCTTGTTCTGAAATTTCAATTACCGAGTATGAATTTATTTGTTTTATGTTATCACACAATTTATACAACATATATATATATATATGAATGTATTTGAAAATAAGGAAATTGTAGAGAATCGAAACAAGCATGAGTCGTGATTGGTTAGTGTGGGGATATATTTTCTGAGTATCAACACGTGGCCAAGGTGACGCCGACGTGTCAGCCGAGGTGCCACGTATCTTGGTCATGACGCCGAGGTTATCTCGGCAAAGCCGAGGTTATCTCCAAAGATATCGGAATCCGAGATAAGCGGATAGGGCACAAGGGTCCTAGAATGGGGGAAGACTTCAGTTGGGTAAGGATAAGACTCTTAGGGAGTTTATCCCAATCCTACTGGGAGTCTAAGATTAGCAGTAATCCTGAGTCCATTAGAGCTAGGCTTCTATGGGGACTAGGACAGAGTTAACTATAAAAGAAAGGCACCCCCGATGGGTCTAAGGTACGCAATTTATATTCAAAACAGTGAGTTTAACAGTTGATTATCTTTGAGAGATATACTGACTTGATCGTCGGAGTGCCCCGGGTAAACGAACCACCGCCAGAATCTTCTCTTTCTGTTGCAAGTCAGCCAGGTGTCATCTATTCTGTCAGTACTCTCCAACTGAATACTGAGTTGGCAGTGTGGTCAGAAAATCACTCACACAGTTAGAAAGCATGGGTACAAAGATTTATTTGCTGGAAAAACAAAAAGGGAATACAAAGTCTTACTAAATAATTTTTTTTAAAATCAAAGAATTTTTATTAGTTATGAACAGATTTAACTGAAATCAGCTTGTTTCCCAATGTTATGCTTCATTTATTTAGATAGAAAATATTTTTTAATGAAAAATATTTTTTATAAAAAAAATTAAAAATATTTTTTTTTATATTTGGTGGTGGTGGTGGTGGTGGTGATGGGACGAAGGTGAAAATAGAGATTATGATATAGTGGTGGGGTGATGGCGGCAATGATGATGGTAGTGGCTATGGTGATGGTAGTGTGATAGTGAATGTGAGAATAGTAGTGATGGTGTTGTGAAATTAGTAAAAATTTAATTAAAAAAATATTTGTTGTTTTTTAAAAGTAACAAACAACAAAATTTGTGGGGGACTAAAGGAAGAAGATAGAGGATGGATTGGGTGTGGTAAGGCATAGATATCTTAAAATGAGTGGTTCAGATTTGTTAAAAGGTATAATTAGATTTTGGATAAATTAAAATGAATGGTTTAAATTTGCTAAGAGAAAGATGGTTTAATGTCTAAAATGTCCATAGCTAAGAGATCAACAAACAATTCCTTATTTATGCCCTGATGTAATTTAATATGGGTCTTATAACACTTTCTTCAAACAGGTTCTTTCACATTTTATTTCTTCAAACAGGCTCTTATAATATTGTAAACAGATTCTTATAACATGTAGGGGAGAGAGTGAGAGTGAGAGTGAGAGTGAGAGAGAGAGAGATGGTTGTAAATTTTTTTTTAATCTTCCACGTTCTTCCACATTTTTTTTTCAATTACTAAAACTTATTTGATTGTCTCAAAATTATATATTTGATTATTATAAAACAAACTTTTTAATTAATTAATTAATGTGTATTTGATTTTATTGTTGAACCAAATAAAATAAAATAAGATTGAATATATATTTAGCTTTTGTTGTGAACCTTAAAAAAGAAAAAAGAAAAAAAAAATTGTTGACATTAAATATATTAAAAAATAAAGAAAAAAGATAGAAGGTATATTTAGCTAAAACCTTTAAAAAAAAAAAAACAAAAAGAAAAAGAAAAAAGAAAAAAAGAAAAGTTGTTAACATTAAATATATTAAAAAAGAAAGAAAAAATATTGAAAGTATATTTAGCTTTTGTTGTGAACCTAAAAAAAAAAAAAGGTTGTTAACATTAAATATATTAAAAAATAAAGAAAAAAGATTGAAGGTATATTTAGCTAAAACCTTAAAAAAAAAAAAAAAAAAAAAAAAAAAAAAAAAAAAAAGAAAGAAGAAGAAGAAGAAGAAGAAGTTGTTAACATTAAATATATTAAAAAATAAAGAAAAAAGATTGAAGGTATATTTAGCTAAAACCTTAAAAAAAGAAAAAAAAAAAAGAAAAGTTGTTAACATTAAATATATTAAAAAAGAAAGAAAAAAGATTGAAGATATATTTAGCTTTTGTTGTGAACCTTAAAAAATAAAAAAATAAAAAAATAAAAGAAAAAAAGGTTGTTAACATTAAATATATTAAAAAATAAAGAAAAAAGATTGAAGGTATATTTAGCTAAAACCTTAAAAAAAAAAAAAAAAAAAAAAAAAAAAAAAAGTTATTAACATTAAATATATTAAAAAAGAAAGAAAAAAGATTGAAGGTATATTTAGCTTTTGTTGTGAACCTTAAAAAAAAAAAAAAAAAAAGTTTTTAACATTAAATATATTAAAAAAAAAGAAAAAAGATTGAAGGTATATTTAGTTTTTGTTGCGAACCTTTAAAAAAAAAAAAAAAAATTTGTTGTTAACATTAAATATAAAAAATAAAAATAAAATAAAAATGAGAATTAAAGTGGGTTGGAAAAAATCCAAACCCATTAAGAAATGGGGAGGGTGATATCCATGGGAAATGGGGAATGGAGAATGGGGAAAATTTATTATAGGAGAATGGAGATGGGGAATTAATATCCACCCCATTAACCCCCATTGCCATCCCTAACTGTTTTGAAGCCTACCAAGTGTTTTGGGTGCCTTCGAGTTGGGGCTAGGCTTGGGAGGCCGTTAGCAAGCTTTCGGTTATGTTATACACTTTTGACCCGTACATATGTTTTTGTATAAGATATTTTGTTGTATGTTATGTAATGTAAGTGGATAAATTAATGTTTTTGCATGTGATTATTTGTTCATTTAGATGCATAGCTCATTGGACTATTGGTGTTTTTGTCTATTGCTTCGGCAAGCCCCGATTATTTTTATTGTACAGGAAGGCCTTTGGTAATCCAAGGATGACTGCCCAGTTACGACGCTAAACCTATAAGGGCGGGTTTGGGTCGCGACAGTAATGGTCAGGCAGAAACATCCAATAAAAACATCTTGGATGGGATCAAAAAGAGGCTGGAAGCAGCAAAGGGAAAATGGGTGGAAGAGTTGCCCAATGTACTCTGGGCATATCGGACTACGTCGAGAAGATCAACTAGGGAGTCTCCATTTACCATGGCTTATGGCACTGAAGTAGTTATCCCACTAAAAGTCGGCATTCCAGGGATCAGAACCCAGGGAGTGAAAAATGGTACTAATGAGACATTTCTAGCCTGAGATCTAGATTTGCTGGAAGAGAAAAGAGAGAGAACAACAATTTGGCTGGGGGGCATACCAGTAACAACTTGTTAGGGCTTACAACAAGAAAGTCAACCCAAGAGAGTTCAAAGTTAGGGACCTTGTGCTAAGGAAAGTAGTCGGTAACAAGAAGGATCCTAGGTAGGGCAAGCTTGGACCAAATTAAGAGGGGCCTTATAGAATCATCTCGGTTGCCGGCAATGGGGCATATGGGCTTGAAGACAGTGATGACAAAGAGTTGCCAAGACCCTAGAACACTTACAACCTGAAATTTTTCTATCATTAGATTTTTGTTTTTTCAAAATTTATGTCATAATTTTATTAGCTGAGGAAGTAATAAAATTTTAGTTTGATGAATTTGAAATTTGTATAAAAGGACTGATCAGTCTCATGGCGATGTTTCTAGAGTGAAACATGACGAATAACTTAGACTTATTATATGGCAGAGTTAAATTATACTTGCATATAATAGAATTGAACTAAGTTAGCGATATTTCTGAGTGAAACATGACAAATAACTTAGACTTATTATATGGCAGAGTTGAATTACACTTGCATATAATAGAGTTGAACTAAATTGGCGATGCTTCTAAGTGAAACATGAAGAATAACTTAGACTTATTATATGGCAGAGTTGAATTATACTTGTTGTAGACACTCCATTTTTTACCGCCTTTAAGACTTGGGCATTACTGATGGTTTATTTGGTGGAGAAATGTGTGCGGGGCAAAAGTTCAGTTTCTTCGGCAAGGAGAGAGACAAATCTCAACTTCATACCCCTCTTGGACCAAAACAATCTTGATCAAAAGATTTTAGACCTTGAAACCCTCTTTTTCGAAATGTTTTGAAAATAAAGTTTCTATGATGTTTCGACACCCGCATTTTGTTAAATGTCGCGCTTTTCGGTAAACCGAGCAGGGACAAAGTGGAAATGAATGAAAGAGAGGTGAAATTTTTGAAAAATCTTTCAAAACAATTTGTTTAGGGGTTTGGAGTTGAAAAAAAGAGGAAAGGAGAGAAGAAAACTAGTTTGGGAGAAGTTCGGCATGAATCCGGGTAGAACCAAAACTGCGCGGATTCACCAAAACAGGCATAACTTTTTGCATAGTTGGAATTTTGATGCAAGGCTGCCACCATTGGAAAGCTTACTTCTGGGGCTTCAATTTGGACACAATAATGACCTGAAAAGGAGTACATATGAAGGAGTTATGGCCATTTGAAATTGGACCTGAAAAGCAGAATTTTCTTGCCGACCAGAAAAACTAGCTGGCCGACCAAAAAAAGTGGCTGGCTGACCACTTTCTCATGAAAAGTGGTCGGCCAACAAGAAAAAGTGGCTGGCCGACTACTTTAACTAGTCGGCGGCCTTCCTGCATATTCTACAGGTGTTGTGGATGCCAGCTGTGCCAGCTGGAGTGCACAGATTGCATCCTCCATACATGTGTATGGAGGGATTGCATCTAGCTTCAAACTTCTTCAACAAGCTTGGTGCTTGTTTTTCTATAACAGGAAAGGCTCTCTCTCTCTTGTCTCAGGTTCTAAAGTTGGCTTAGGGCATATACATACATCTCCCTCTCTATATTCTTCTCTCCCTCTATATTGTGTGCCTTAAAGAGTATTATTCCTTCACTTTTGCACTACAACCTCCTAGCCAAACACTCTTACCTTGTTACTGAGTTACTGGAGGGTCTTGTGGGAGCTCAAAATTTGGTTTTGGCTCAAGAAATCTGCTGATTTTGCAGTGCTTCAAGGGTAACCCTCTTTTTCCTTTTTTTAAGCTCTATTTTGATTACACTCTTAGCCATATTTGCATACTTCATATGGATTAACTTTCAACTAAAAAAAGCTTTATTTTTGAGTACTTAACATGTTTGTTTAAGGCCTCTTGGGTGCTGAGGGTCTCCTACCCTCTTGCATGCCTTTGTAGACACCCCATTTTTGACCGTCCTCAAGACTTGGACGTCACCGTTTGAACACTCGGTGATTATCCATGTTTGTGTTCATTTGGAGTTCCCGAAGGTCTCGGCTACGCGCCCTGCCTCAGGATCTCCGAACTCGACCGTTTTGTGTCTGGTTTTGCACCAAACACTTGTGTTTTGCCTTGGAGGGGCAGGGAATGCCTTGTGAGGCATCCCCACACACCACCGGCAGTGGCTAGAGGCCACCGGCTGATTTTTGTTGCCACCGGCAATGTATGTGGCCGGTCGGCACTCTTTGTTGCCGGTCGGCAGTCATTTTTGTCAAAATGACATTTTTGGCCAGCCGACTACTGTTCATCTGCTTTTTGCAGATATTTTAGGATAGCTGTGTGGCATTTGGTTCCCCTCCATACACGTGTATGGAGGGATGCTCTCCTTGTAAGCTTGTTGTATAAGCTTTACAAGTTTGGTTGCCTATAAGAGAGGGGTCTCTCCTCTTTGCAAAGGGGGTTAGAGAATTTTGGAGAGAAAAACATAGAGAGAAGCTCTGGTTTTAGGGTTAGGGTTGATACATATCTCCTATATCTCTTTTTCTCTCTTTATGTTCTAGGTGTTTTAGTCCACATTGTTGCATACAAACACCTAGTGCTTCACCTTCCTTTGGCTACTGAGGTTCTAAGGGCTTGTTCTTGCTATTTTTGACTGGATTGAAGCTTAAGGAGGCAACAAGATCACCATTGTCGAAGAAAGGCTTCAAGGGTAAGAAACTAGTCCTTTTTTTCCCCTTTTTTGCATCCTATTTCTACCTATCTTAGAGCTGTTTTTGTGTTTAGTGTATAACATAAAAAAGTTCTGTTTTTATACCCTCTTGATTGTTTGTTAAGAGTGTTTTGTGGTTTGGGTGTATTTGACCACCCTTAGGCCTTGAAAGGCCCCTTTTTTTGTGCTATTTTGTGCAAGTATCGAGACTTTGGTGTTTGGGCCTCTTCACCACTGAAATTTTGAGGGATTTCAGTGGTGAAGATGGTGCCTTGAAGTCTCAAGGAGGAGGGGGCCACCCCCTCTCCTTGTTGTCCTCGAAAGGGACCATTTTTGGTCTCTTAAGGGAGCTTATGTTTGAGTGTTTATTGGTCATGCCTTGGCTGCATTCCATGCTTATTATGCCATGATATAACCTTATTGTGTGTTGGTTTTGGTACACCATGCATGCTTAGCATACCTACCATATAATGCCTTGTTATTGCCTTAATATGCCTTAGGTTGTTAGCCTTTGCTCTAGCATGTTTTAGGTTTAGCCTTGTGAAGGTTTTGTGCTTATTTTGCCATGTTTTAGGTCTGTCCATGTTTGTTTGAGTCGATCTTGGCATGCATTATATAGCTCCTTTGTATTATGGCTTGTATGCTTCAAGTAGGTGAATGTGTAGCATGCATTGCTTGCATTAATTTAATGGTTTAGAACCATCCTACATGTCATTTCAGTCCCTTTGGTGTGCTTGTATGCTTGCCTTGGACACCTCTTTGATGCTTCAAAAGCTTGTGTTGTATGCTCCATGTTTTAGCATTTGTGCATGCCTTTGAATTGGAACCATTTAGATGCCATCTAGGTGGTCTTTTGGGCTTTGTTTTGTATGCTAAAACTCTATTTATGGTCGCTTAAGTCTTGCCATGTGTGGTTGTACTAAGTGTAGTCCATTGCCTCTTTAGCTTGCCTTAGTACTTGGGCCTTTTTTTGCATGTTTATGTTTGTCTTGTTTAAGTCGGTTTGGCACTATGTTTTAACATGATTTTCAGGACTTATGTTGCATGCTAATTGTCCATGATATCCCCTTTCAAGTGTGCTTGAAAGTTGCTTGTTTAATGCTTAAAGTTTGGACCATCACATGTGCATGTGTGCATTTGTGTTTAGCCTTCATTTTTGGGCATTTTGGCCACTGTTTTAGGCCTATTTAGAGCTGCCTAAATCATGTTTAAGTCCACCTTTTCATTAGTTTCCATTGCCTCATGTTTGCTTGTATGCTTGCATAAGTGCCTTGCCATGCCATGTTGCATCCTTAGCTTGCATGCCTAGGTTGCATTGCATCTTGTATGCATGCCTTGTTCCTTGATTTGGTGATAGGAATTGGGCCTTGTTTTGTTTGATTGGTTTGCATTTCATTTGACATGAAAGTGCACACTTGATTCTTTAGGCCATCATGCATGGAAATGCGTGATTGGTGGCCCGAGAATCGAGGCACATACCCCTTTGAGTCGCAAACATGATAGGGGGCATGATTGGTGCATACATTGTTTGAATTGTATTGCCATGCAAGTTTTGCCCCTCTGCTGCTGTGAGTTGCAGGTTCTGCAGGCATCGTTTGCCGACCGGCAACATTTGGTGCCGGCCGGCAGTAAGTCATCAGCCGATGGATTCATTTTGTGCCGATGGCCACATCCCATTGCCGGTGGTAATTCTACTCAGCCGGTGGTATCCCCCAGTGTCCTAAGAGGCATTCCTGAGACTTTGGCAGTTTTCAGAGGAGCAAAGCAGGGAAAACAGAGGCAGACTATGCATGGCAGTGCGATTCCGAGCAAGTCCCGAGCATGCGCTGCATCTGACCCGCTTCCCGAGGGCTTTACTGTTTTAATTAGATTAATTAATTTGTTTAGTTAATTCAATTGATTTGTAATATTTAATTAGCTTGCGCAGTTAATTAATTTGTATTATTTATTTGGTCCCTCCGGGTGAGGGCAAATCTGTAATAAGTGTGGGTGCGTGTGCGTGCATGTCTTCCAACCCCCACTTCTTTCTCCCTTTTATTTACCTGCTTATGATGGTAGATTAGGGCACGTCTAAATTAGCATACCTTATGCTATGTATGCGTGCATCCATGCATTTGTCTTGCATGCACCAGGCCCGGTACATCATACAAACTGTATCTGTATTTCAGTTTCCAAATTGAATACGTGATAATTGTAGCATTTCACATGCCATTTTAGGGTTAGCCGAGCCTATCCTAATCACATTTTGCTTGTGTTGCATTAGTCATTTTAACATGGGCTAGGATCATGCATATGATTACTAACTAGTTTCTGTTTTGGCTTGGAGTACTAGGTGAGTTTTTACGCTTTAGCATATCGCATGCGTGTGAATGTTGCCATAACAGCATGATTACCATGAGGCTAGCTGCTTATGTGATATAACTGCTTGAATGCCTGTGGGTGAAGGTTGGATTATTTGAGTTGGAAAAACTCATTGAAATCCGTGTTTTAGCCTACTTGCGAGTAGCAAATTCCAAAGTATTTTTTTTTTTCAAGACAAACGGATATGCAATACTTGTTTCCAAATTAGGCAATCTAGTCTATACTTGTTTGCTGTGCGCATAACATAGTAATTCTAGGCTAATAACCGGAATAAGAACACATAACGTTTTCAAAATCGGATATCATAGTTAGTAGAGGCCGGTCTTCGGACCGGGCGAAAGGGGGTGCTCATAGCTGACTTTCCCCGATCGTACCCAAGCTCCCGAGCCAAGACAACTTTGGTGATGACGGACACGTGGCCTTCGGCACCGAGTCAGGGTTTCCTAAATTTCCCATTTTAAAAAAATATTTAGGTGGCGACTCTGTATCTGGCAAAGCAGTCCATGTTTGGCACTACTTTTCAAAAAATCTGTTTTTCTTCAAAACAATTTGCCAGAGTTGGACTCTTTGGTTCAGATTAAGAACCGCAACAAACAAAAAGGAGGGGAGTCCAAACTGTAGCCGAGGTCCCTCGCGGGCGTGTTACAGCCTTGTTTAGCCTTGTTTTGAGCCATACCTTAAGGCCTTTGAGCTAGTCTTTGTTTGGCCTTTTAGCCACTGAAATCCAGTAGATTTTCAGTGGTAGGCATGTGGTTTTGAGGCCTAAAACCAGAGGGGGGTGACCCCCTCTTTTTTGGTTTTATTTGCTTGCATTTTTGGCCTATCAAAGGAGCATGTATCCCTTTACTTTTGAGGCTTGGTTCAGGCACTTTTTTGTGACTTTTAGGACCTGCCTTAAGTCTGTCCATGGCTGGTTTGGTCACATTGTGCGTGCATCTAGTATATGTAGTGTAATCCCATTTGTGGCCCATCAAAGTAGCATGTCTTTATAGCATGTATTGACTCCATTTCAGTGGGTTTTTGACCATCATTTGGCATGTCATAACTCTGTCTAAAGCTGTTTTGGTTGTCTCTTGAGTGGCTCATGTACTTGTAAAACAAATCTTGCTTACTAGCTTTCTATGCATGATGTTTTAGCTCATCATTCTAGCATATTTTGGCTATGCTTCAGCATGATTTTATTTATATTTTGGGCTTTTCTTGGACTCTTTTGGGCTGCCATGGCCATATCACTCATGTTTTAAATAGCTATAGTGCAAATGCCTTGGCTAGTCTTGAGTTTTGAGATCACTAGCATGCTATATTTGTGATGTTTGCATACCTTGGCATCATTTGGCATGGAATTTCAAAGCTTATATCTTTGCCATACTCTCATGTTTATCACTCTTTAATTGTATTTGAGAGTTGAGCTTTGGGCCTTGCTTGCGAGCCATCAGTTGAGCATGCTTTTTTTTGCTTAGCATGATATCATTTCAGTCCATTTCAGCCACCGTTTTGGCCTGCATAGGGTCTGTTTGGGGTTGGTTTGGCCATTTGAGTATTGTCTTGCATGCCTCTAAGTGTAATACACTTCACTAGCTTTGATGCTTGAGCCTTTCAACATACATTACATGGGTTGCTTGCATGATTCTAAGTCATTTTGCATGCCATTTCAGTGCTGGACATATGCCATTGTACCCCATGTTTCATCATTTCAATGCTTTTGGGGAGTTGTGTTTTGTGCCTTAAGCTTGGGCCAATATGCATGCATGTTTGTATAGCATTTTGAGTTTCTATCTTAGCATGTATGGCCACTGATTTGGACATGGTTGAGGCCTATCCATTTTGGTTTAAGTCCATTGTGCATTGAGTATGCCATGTGGTTCATAGCATTGAGCATGCCATGTTGTTACAGGATCGATCATTGCATTGGTGCATGCCATGTTCATTGCATTGTGTATGCTAGTGTCATGAGCATTGTGTATGCCATATAGTTCATAGCATTGTGTATGCTAGTTGCATGTTTGTATGTTTATCCCTTGCATGTTTGCATGTCTAAGTTGTCTTGCATCAAGTTGCATGATTGAGTCGCATTGTGCATGCCATGTTTGTTGCATTATGTTTGGAATATGTGTTAGTCCAAACACGGGAAACGAGAGACGTTTCATATTCGAAGTGATGAAACGTGCCTCAATTCTCGGTCGCCGACACTCATGACTATACATGATGGAGTTTCGGGCTTTATGTGTTTGTGTGCGCATTCATTTCACATTGAGTCATGCAATTTGGCTCCTCGGCCATCATGCATCGAGATGGGTGATTGGTGGCCCGAGGGTCGAGAACCACACTCCTTTGAGCTTATGAAATGATAGGGAGGGTGGTTGTGCACATATATCTTGCAAATATATTGTCATGCCTTTTCTTGCTCTCTGTTGCAGCAAATTGAAGTCTGGCAGCAGAAACTGGTTAGCCGACCAGGTAAAGTGGCTGGCCGACCACTTTTTCTGGTTTTCAGCATAGAAAGTGGTCGGCAGGTGGTCTTCAATGCCAACAACTGGTCGGCAGCCCTCCTACAGGTTCCCATGGTAGAGTTTCAGCCTTCTGGAGCCTTGTGCAGTGTTTTGGGACCAGTTGCAAACAGAGGCAAATCGGGGCATCACGATGGATTTCTGAGCAAGGCGATTCGAGCATGCATGCATCCCTCGCCATGACGCCATTTTAGTGTTTTGTTAGCTTAGAATGTATATTTGTTTCGATTTTGGTTGTGTAATAATTAATTAGCTAGAATAGTTAGTTAATTAGTCAGTTCTGTATTATTTATTTGAACCCTCCCTCGAGAGGGCACAACTGTTGTAAATAAGTGTGCGTGTGTGTGATGCATGTCTTCTAACCCCCATCTCTTTCTCCATTTTATTTACTAGCTTACGATGGTTAGTTTTAAGGCATGTTTCAATTAGCATCCTTATGCTCGCATGTTCGTATTCATTCATCTGTCTTGCATGCACCGGGCTCGGCGCATCATACTAACTGCATTGTATTTCAATTCTTGTTTGAATACATGTATCAAGTTGCATTTCATATGACATTTTAGAATAGCCGAGCCTATCTTAGTTGCATTTTGTATGTGTTGCATTAGGCATTCTTGACATAGCTAGGATCATGTATTGATTTCTAACATAGCTTTTGTTTTGGCTCGGAGTACTCGGTAAGTGTTTATGCTTTAGCATCCTTGCATGTGTGTGAGTGACTATCATGATAGCATGCTTGCCATGAAGCTAACTGCTTATGTGATATAACTGCCTGAATGCCTGTGGGTGAAGGTTGGATTACTTGAATTGGAACAATTCATTGACTGCGAGTTTTAAGCCTACTTGAGAGTGGCAAAACACCATGTTTTCTAAGCCCACTTGAGGGTGGCAAAATCCGTATTTTAGCCTACTTACGAGTAGCAAACCGCTTTCAAAAACAAACATGAGATGTTTTGTTCTAACTTAGGCGATCCAGTCTATACTTGTATGCTCTGCGCATCATATAGTAATTCTAGGTTAATAACCGGAATAAGAGCACATGTGTTTTCAAAAACAAGATATCATGTTAGTAAAGACCGATCTTTGATCGGGCGAGCGGGGGTACTCATTGCATGACCTTCCCTTCTCGTACCCAAGTTCCCGAGCCGAGACAACTTTGGTGATGACGGACACGTGGCCTTAGGCATGAGTCAGGGTTTCCTAAATTTCCCAAAAATAAAATATTTAGGTGGCGACTCTGTATCTGGCAAAGCAGTCCATGTTTGGCACTTCTTTCTAAAAATTAGTTTTTCAAAACGATTTGCCGAATTTGGACTCTTTGGTGATTTATCAATCTCGCATTGCACTTTGCAAGATCAAATTAAGAACCGTGACATTTGAGTCCGAACTGTTGTGAGCCCAATGAATAAAACGGGATTTTTCCAGGACGTTCGGACGCGTCTACACTTGCATATAATGGAGTTGAACTAAGTTGAAATATCATGGACTTGCCATGTCGACAGAGTCAAACTCAGAATAGAACTAAGTGCATTTCAGTTAGTTTAATAGAGAAACCAAGGTTAAACACCTCGGCTAAATTTTGTTTGAATCTGACTTCGGCGAAAGGCTATAAACACATAATGTGAATTTAAGTATTAGGGGGCAGAGAGCTGAAAAATGGTAAATAAACTTAAAAAGTTTGGGACTTGTTGAAATTTTTTAGAAGAATTTATAAGCTAGAATTGGCTTAGCACTTGAAGAAATTTCAGAAAAATTTACAAGTTGAAATTAGCCGAGGTAATTTTATCCAAGATAGATACTGGCTGACATGACCAACTAGGTTATCAAAACTTGAAAAGGGTGAAGTCTTAATAGAAAACAGCAGATGGAGGTAAAAAAGCAATGCTAGACTAAATAACACATGTGAAAATTTTTTAAGTGTTATCTGAGGTAGGCCGAGGGAAACATTCAAGGTTTATATCCGAGGTATTGTATCCCAGAGTTATTATACAGTTAAGGTATACTTTGAAGAAATGCAAAAATATTCTAAGTATGGAAGTGTGAAAGGCATGAAAGAAAGCAGTAAACATGCATAGAAGAAAAGAAGAAGGCACACATTCAACACTTGAAAGAAAAATGACTTGCATTCAAGAGAAAGATTACTTGTTCAATTACAGAAGTGGCACTCCGGCCCGACAAAACAAACAGTATTTAGAATAAAGGAAAAAGTACAAACGAAGAAAAAATTCTAAACAGACTGTTCTACATCGGCGGTTGGCTATGTTTTGGCCTCAGTAGACAGCTAAAAGAGCTTTTCGGCAGCCTTTTCGGCCTCGATCTCAGCATCGATCTCAAGAAAAGTCTTGTCAAGGCTCTTTTCGGCACTTTCAACCTTGGCTTCAGGCGTGTTCTTGGGGACCTCGTCCTCATCGTCTTGAGTCAAGTCCACGACTTGCTCATTTAGAGTAGGGGACTTGGCTCTAGCGAAACCCTCAGCACTAGCTTCGACCTTGGCTTCTTCTTCTTCTTCTTCTTCCTCCTCAGCCTCATCCTCAGGTTGGCTTGGAGTAGGAGGGAATGGCACGACAAGTCGGCTTTCATCTTGAAGGGGTGAGTCGTTGGGAACAGACAACTCCTTCAAAGCAGCCATCCAACTAAGGGTGTAACCCCTATTGCATGCCTGTTTGACTTGTTTCTTGTACTCATCACGAACATCGGTTGCCCTCTTGGCGTAGGCTTTCTCATCAGCCTCTTTGATTTCGACCACCTTTGTAACCAGTGCTATTTGGAGCTCAGTTTGGGCCTGGGCCTCTTTTTCCTTGGCCTCTTTTGCCTTGGCCTGAGCAACCTCGGCAACATTTTCTGCAGCCTTGGCGCGCTCCTCGGCATTCTTCAAGGCCAACTCAGTAGCCTTGGCCTAATCCAAAAAACCTTAGATGCGAGCCTCGGCCTTGTTTAGTGAGGAAATGAGTTTGGCAGCCTCCTTTGTTTTTTGGGTAAGTTCTTTCTTGAACTCATCAGTCTTGATTGCAAGGGAGTGACCCTGCTGGATAGCCTGCAAGAGTATAAAGAAAATTAGTTAAGTATGAAAACCAGAGTTAAAATTAGATCAAAAAATTACAAATGCTGAGACTTACCAAAACACAATGCTGCATCATCATTACATAATTTTCATACTCTGAAAGCTCAACCATCCGATTGATGTCGGTTGGGAGTAGAACGGCGGTGGAAATGGCGGCAGTGACCTCCAAACTGTCAAGAGCATTGTCCCCTACTAGAAGAGGTCGATCTCCGACTGTGACAGATGGATTCCAGTAAGCGTCGGCACGGAAACCAGAAGGATCAAAGGAGTCGTTAGACCTCGGCTTTTTGAATTGTGGTGGGTAAGACGCCTCGACCTCGGCTGGTCTCTTGTCGGCAGAAGGAGTGCTCTTTTCAACCTCAGCCAGTTTGGAGATTGGTACAATGTCCTCAGAGTCGATCTGAGTCATTGTTGCCTTGACTTTGGCTTTCTTTACCCTCTTTGGCCTAGCCTTGGGCTGGGATTGTGATGGGGAGGATTGAACTGTTACGACACCAAGCGGGTCGGCCAAAAGGTCTTCAACGGTGACTCTGGTGCTGAAATAGAACGCAGGAAAAGTGATTAGGGGATTGGTTGGGTCGTAAGTTGACGCCTCAGAACCTTGACGTTTGCGGTTACGAGTTCTGCCTGCTAGTACGTTTGGTAGAGCTCGACGTCGGCATCGGTGCTGTGATATCGGGATAAGTTGGGGAGCAGACGTTGATGCAACCTCAGTTGGATCAGAAGATGAGGCCTAGTTTGGCCTTGGTGAGAAAGCGACTGTTGGAGTTGTTGCTGAGGGGGGAGTATTACTTTGGCGTGGGACGTCGGGCAATATGGACTTGTAGGTTGGGACGTAGTTAAGTAGGAAAGGGGCTTTGCGCTTGTTGATATCCAAACCTAAGAGCCTTTTTAGATCAAGACTGGGGAAGAAGGTCTGTCAAAAGTCCTTTGCTAGCTGAGGAAGAGCTGCAAACAAAATGAGGAGAAGAACATTACAAAAAACAGATATAAACTAACAAATCCTAGCCGAAATATGATTAGAAAGTTAACTCAGCTCTTACCATCACTCTCTTTAAACACCTATCGACGCAGAGGATAAAGATGGAGGTCGTCGTCAGGTGCAAATTCCCAGTTACCTAAAACGATGAAGTAATCATCTCCAGCACCCTTATTAGAGTCTGGGAGGTCGGCTATTAATTTGTAGGCAGTGGATCTAGGCTTCAGGTAGTATATGTAGCCTTTTTCGAACTTGAGGCCACACATGGTATAGTATAATTGGATGTCGGCTAAAGTGATCCTAGCTTTTTCTCAATGTGCTAGTTCAATTATGCCATTGATAACCCGATATGAGTTTATGGCCAGTTGCATTGGGTTGAGCTTGTAATAATGAAGGATTTCTCGGAAAAGAATGTCTAGAGGGAACCTAAGTCCACACTCTATGAAAGCAACTACTGGGAAAGGCATGGAGTCCTCACTAGGCATTTTAGAGTCTTCCTTCCCAACCAACCTGAGCTGGACGTCGGCAGGGATAAAGAACTCTCTTCTAAAATATTCAAGTTTTTTTGGAGTGTCAACTCTCCACCTAAACATCCCCATGATATCGACTTAAGGTGGATTGGTGCAAAATTTCAAAGAAGAATATTTTGTATGGGTTTGGAAACCTCGGCTAAAACCTCGACTAACGCTGGGGCGAGGGTTTTTCAAGATCTAGGGGGCATTTGTTTCAATTTTCCTAAAGAATATGATTTCTACCAAATCCAAACCTAAGTCTATACAGAAACAAGAATCAAGGGCAAGAATCTGGAAACAAGTCAAAGCAAAATAGAAAAGAACATGATTCAGACTTAAGAAAACAAACAGAAATTCAAAAACACTGAGTAAGTGTGTGCAGATATGCAAAAGCCAAGAACAGTGGCAAACTGCTAAAGCATCAAGTATATGAACAATGCGTATGTGTGTATATATAGACACAGAGACAGATTGAATAAATACAAAGTCACAAACAAGCATATTTGACACCGTAAATGCTGAAATTCAGAGCATAAGCGAAGATTCAAGAAGCCAAAAATAACTCATAAGGCAAAAAATAGAAAATAGATTCAATGGCAACATGTGAGGCAGTTGAACAGACACAATTAAAAACCATATGGCTAAGAGCAGTACAAGGAATAATGAAAGATTGAAAAGTGAGAAAATCAGTGGCTTACAGAGGAAACAAACGCCGGGATGAGGATCGCTGGAGTCAAACGACGTGAATAATCGGAACCAGATGACGAAATGCTCACTGGAGGAGATGATTGAAGCAGTTGCAAGAGCTTCGAAGCACGAAAATTGAGGATTTAGAAGAGAAGCGTTAGAGAGAGAAAATTAGTTGCAAATTGAATTCTCAAAAGTGAAGAGACAGAGAGAAAGTGAGAAGTTTTGTCAAATCTGTGAAAAGACAGCAAACCATAATGAATATACCTTGGACGACGTGTTTGTTAGGCGGCATGCGCAGAGGTGACGCAACCTAATGGCGCGTGTCAAGTATGAACCAATGGAAGAAGGACGCGTAGCAAAAACGGTTGGGAAAATCGTGCGTGATAGCTTATGCGCAGTCAAAACTCTTGGAGTTCTTGATTTAATGAGGCAAAAACCTCAACAAAGGAAACGATCTCAGTTAAGGAACTTAAAGAGCTTGTGTGATAACCCTGTCCTGTGCTATGTTAATTAATCATGCTTATGTTTGTAATTATGTGCTTAATTTGAATTTGGGTGTTAATTGCATGATTATATGTGATTTTGACTTTGTATCTGTTCACTGTAGGAAAATCTGTTAGAATCTGTGATTTGAATTGAAAATTGAAGGCCTTATTGGCCACAGAGACCGAAATTGATTACGCCATTGTGATTAGTGTAATTTTTAGAGCCTACGGTGAAATTTAATTGAAAATTGATTCGGATTAAAATAATTAAATTCAGAATGGTTAATTAGAGCGCCATTACTTAAACTTAATCAATGTGATTAAGCAAGCCTATAAATAGGCCAATATACACTTAAGTCCCTCATTTTTGTGAACTCAAAATCTGAATTTGCTCTCTAGAGAGAGAGTGTGTCGATTCTAGAGAGAGAAAGAGGGAGAATTGTGCATTATGACTCAAAGATTGTGGATTGGGAAGCTACACTCAAGAATTAACAAGAATTTGTGAAGATTGAAGCTCCTAGGTGAGTATTTGAACATAAATTCATAAGTTAAGTTTGTAATTTTGTGAATTCAAAGAAAATATGTAACCAAGAGCAAGAATTAAGTTGTAATTGATGAATTTGGAGTCAATGAATGCATGCATGTTTAGAATTGCCATGAGTTTGCATAAGCTAGCATGTAACATGTTAATTATGAAAGATTGGGCATTGAATCATACATGCAAGCATGGTTTTGTTGAGTTTCATGGTTATAAGCACCATTTGTACCATTTGTAATAAAAATGGAGTCAAGAATTGACATGCATGCATGATTGATGAAGATATGAAGTTTGAATGCATGAATTTAATGTATTGGAAGTAAGTTTGGTATAATTTGGGTTTGCATGTGATTGATTCATAAGATTTGAGCTTCATAGTGTAGTAAATTGGTGTTTGTAGCATGTTAGAAGTTGTATATGAGAGTTATGGGTTATAAAATGCAAGCTATGTTGGTTTGAATGCAAGTTTGAAGCTCAAACTGGTTGCTAGAAATTCCAGAATTTGGCATGTCCGCTCGAGCGGGGAAAGCGCCGCTCGAGCGTGAAATGCTAGTTCCTAGAACTTTTGCAGACATGGACATCTGCTCGAGCGGGGGGATTCACGCTCGAGCGGGGAGCCATGTAGTTTGACTTTCAGATCGAGCATCCGAAGTCACGCTCAAGCGTAAAAATGAGGCAACCAGTATTTTTGGAGACCCAATGGGTCCGCTCGAGCGGCCAAAGCCAAGCTCGAACGGGGAGCCCTGTTTCAGAAAGTTTGTAAAGATGTCTTATGTTTCATTTTCCGTTCTCTTTCATTTCTGAGCACTCTTAGGCATGCATTGAACATTGTAAATGGATTAAGAAGATAATAAAGAGGCCTAAAAGGAATGCATAAGTTAAGAACGGATTAAATCATTTGTGACCCATATGTGTTATGCAATGTGTAGGGTCGAGCTCGAGGGCAAATCCACCGGCAGAACACTGTGAGTAATATCTTAGTAAAGATATTTTCAAGTATGTCACTTTCCAAATGCTACTTCTGTATGAGCTCCATGGATTTGTTGATTTGAAATATGAACGAGTATTCTATATGCCTAATTTGTATAAGGCCGTTTGATATGTTTGATATATTTGAATTGAGCCTAAGGCCGTTTGCCATTGATATGTTTGATATATTTGAATTGGGCTTAAGGCCGTTTGCCGTTTGTCGTTTGCCATTTGCCGCTTGCCGTTGATATGTTTGATATATCTGAATTGGGCCTAAGGCCGTTGGACATAAATGATTGGGCCTAAGGCCGTCGGACATGAATGATTGGGCCAAAGGTCGTCGGATATAAATGATTGGGCCAAAGGCCGTCGGATATAAACGATTGGGCCAAAGGTCGTTAGACATGAATGCAAAGATAGGCCAAAGGCCGTTTGAATATGTCATTGGATATGTTTGAATACCGTGATGGGCCAAAGGCCGTTTGAATGAAAGGAGTCATGATCATGAATATGAAATACGCATGGATATGAATATAAAGAGAATGGGCCCGAGGCCGTTTAATACACCTGACATGTTTGAATTGGGCCCGAGGCCGTTTGATGTGTTCGAATTGGACCAAAGGTCGTTTTGAATAGAGAGTTGGTTGGACCAAAGGTCGTTTCGTATAGATGGACCCGAGGTCGTATTATTTTATATAAGAATTGGACCTGAGGTCGTTTTGCTTTGTTGAGATTTGTAAATCTGGTGTGAATGAGAATAGTGGTTCAAATATGTACATTATAAGTATGATTCATCTATGAACGAATCTCATTCATTAACCTCTTTATTTTGATATTATTCACTGGGCGTTAACTCACTCTCATTTATATGTATGTAGGTGAGCAAAGGGACGTTCAACCCCAACCTTAGTGGAATTTAAGAAAGGAACACGAGTTTTTTGAAGTCAGCCCAGGTGCCTCATGCAAGAGGCTTTGTTATGATCTTTTGTATTTCTTTTGCTACTTCTATTGGTCATGATAGACCATTTATGTGTATAAGCTTTTGGCTTGGCTTGACTGACTATGTGTTTGAATGATCCTGGGAATACAAGATGTTAACTACTGATATGCAATGTGAGTTATTATTAAGTATATGTGAAATGTTTTGATTTGCCATATAAGCATAGCTCATTGGACAAAGGTTTAAGTTTGCTTTCGTTTCGGCCCCTTAACTCTGTTGGAATATGTTCTATTCGGTTTGAGGCCGTAGGTAATCTCATGATTACTGGCCGGTTATGACCTTAATCCATAGGGGCGGGCTCGGGTCATGACAGCTTGGTTCTTGGTTCTTGGCCATTGATAAAGATGGACAGCTGAGTCCTGGTTATATGAAGCCGACGAAACATGATCTCAGGTAGAAAGATAAGTGAATTTTTAACTGATATAAAATCTGGACGAACGGAGTAGGTTTCATCACCTTAGGTTGCCGAGGTAATAGAACCTAGGGGGCAGTTGTGGGGGCATATTTCGTGAATAACAGCACGTGGCCAAGGTGACACCGACATGCCAACCGAGGCGCCACATAGCTTGGCCACGCGCCGAGATGATCTCGACTAGGCCGAGGTTATCTACGAAGATGTCAGAATCTGAGATGAGCGGATAAGGGACAAGAGTCCTAGAATGGGGGAGGACCTTAGTCTAGATAAAAATAAAACTCTTAAGGAGTTTATCTCTATCTAACTGGGAGTCCAAGATGAGCATTGAGCCAAAATCCATTGAAACTAGGCTTCTACAAGGATCAGGTTAGTGCTGGCTATAAAAGTAAGACACCCTCGTGGGTCTAAGGTACGCTTTTTATACTCTGTCTATTGAGTTAAGCATTATTGGTTGTCTTTGAAAGATAATTGATTACTGACTTGATCGTCGGAGTGTCCCTGGGTAGACGAACCACCGCCGGATTCTTATCTTCTTGTGACAAGTTGTTCGGGCTTAATCTATTCTGCTGGTGCTCTCCTGTTGAGTTTTCCCGTTTGATTGTGTGGTCAAAAATCAACACTCACGATAAAAAATGACAAAACAGAGCTGTGTACAAAATTATTAAAGGTAAAACTCTCCTCTAAAATTGACCAACAAAAATGAAGATTCACAAAACACTTTCTAAGTAATAAAATATAAAAATAAAAATTTGTTTGGAACTTCAAAAGTTCACTTATTTATTCATCTTCAAAAGACACCACATTAGCACAAATGAGCTACCCGAATTCACACCAAACAAATAGAAGAGAAAAGTCACAGCAACGTCAGTCAGTAGTTCCATATTGACTGGGTTATGCTACCAACTAAGAAAATCCAAAAAGTTTTAGAATATTTTAAAAGAATTTGGAACATGAGAGAATCTTATAGAAATTTAAACAAATTTGAAACTATATAAGTTGTATGACGACTTTTTCCTTAAAATAGACTGTTTGTAAATGAAATATTTTTTATTGTTCTTATTTGAAACAATATCCGAAATTCAAAATTAAATGCATCACAATTAAAAAGTCATAGAGCAAAAGGATACAAGTTCCAAACTATAGAGACTATTATTGTAATTCGCCATAATCTAATTTTAGGTTTGGATAAAATGGGGATAAAATTATCTTTTTGTTATATTAATTTTATTTTAATTTTTTTATAAAGCAAAACTCATTCTCAAAAGTGATGTGTGCAATACACCTTTCGTTAATTTGGATGGAAAAACTAATGGTAATATTTTAGTCTAAACTATAATGGGGCTTCTGCCTATATTTGAATGATAGGAGATAAAGTGCTCCAACCCTAAATCACGAAAGAGTAAAACGAATTTAACCCTATTTTTTAAAAATATTATATAATTTTCCAGATTCTTCTAGACTTCAACAATATTGTATTAAGTTCCAAAATTGTTCTAGGATGTTTTAAAAATTTATAGATTTCTCTAAAACTTTTTGCAATTTTCTAAACACTTCTAACATTGTAGAATGATGTGAAAGACTTTAGAATATTTGTGTTGAATCTCAACAAATTATAGGGTAAACTACCAATAGGTCCTACTTTGGAGACTTATTACCCAATAGGTCCTACTTTGGATACTTATTACCCATTAAGTCCTATTTGATAATTTTATTAAGTGATAAAGATAAATTTATCAGTCTTTTTTTTTATGAATAAATTTATAGTGATAAATTTATCAGTCTCTTTATTTTTATGAATAAATTTTTAGTGATAAATTTATCAATATCTTATTTTTATAGTGTTAAATTTATTAGTTAGGACCTGTAGGTAAATAAGTCTAGTTAATAGGACTAATTGGTAAGTACCCCCCAAATTATATTGAGAAAGTGAGTCGATTTAGGGTTCTGAACCATGAGCAATGCTTATTGACCCGATTGAGTTGTACGCATTTATAGTGGTTGACCCGATTATTGCATTGGGATGTGGCCCTTTCAAAAAAAAATAGCTTACAGGATCCGAACCCGATTATTTGATTTAACTACAACCTTAAACACTCCTCCTAGGATTTATTTGGGTCCATGAGAATACAACGTCCTTATGTGCCATATGTGTGGGCTTCAGTCAAATAGTCGGCCCAGCCCAGCCGAGCCCATAAATCCGACCGCACTAAGCCTAACGTGTTCTAATGATTGATTCGCTTTTGGAGCTATTCCCGTTTTGACACAAATATCATATGTTATATTATATTATATTATATCATGACCTCAATATACTTCTCATTGCTTTACTGGTTGAAAATTTTCAATTCAATTTACAATGATATAATATAAAATTATTAATTTTTTATTTATCATACATTTAATCATAAAAAGTTTTAATTCTCTTATCACATCATTTTAGGTAAATTTGTAAGAAAATTCTATGATGATATGTATCATATATACCATGTTATGTATATTTATATTGTTTGTTACGTATTTTTCTAATAAATATTATGTAATATTTTGATAAAATTATAACAATTTGTGGCTAAAAAATAAAATTATGCATTTTTATGGTAATATTGCACATTTTTTTTATTCAAATATTTTATAATAATAAAATGTATAACATTATTACAAAAATACGTAACATTATTTTTATCCAATCATATTTTGAAATTATTGTATTTTAAGAAGTAAAATGCTACGTAACTCGAATTTCATCTTGCCTGAATGGCTCGAATTTTGGTTGCCAGTCAACCGACTGGGCATCTGACAAGAAGGCTGACAATCACGATCGACAATGTGACAATTGCGATATACAAATGTTACACCGGTCATCCGAGTGGTCTACTGGGTGATCGATCGACTGGCAAGCATAAATTCAAATAATTCGGGTAAGCTAAATTCGAGCCGCCAATCTTTATTCAAGTTTATTATGGTTGGTTTGACAAGTTGATTAAAAGTTGATTTTTTAATTTTTTTTTAAAATAAATAAAAAAATAAAGAATTAATATAATTCAAAATAAATTAAAAATTAAAAATTAACTTTTATCATATTCCTAAATTGGCCCTTAATGAGTTAGAATGCCTTGGGAAGGTGAGGCAAGCATGTTTTTTGAACCACCGAATATATTAAGAAGACAAGGCTAAAAGCCTTACAGAGACCTTCATCCATAGCTGACTATGCAGGTGTACTCACCTCACCTACTACACACCACCATCAATATTTCCTTCCTTTGTCAAATTTTGCAGCAATCTTGAATGGACTTTTGTTTTGAATAAACAATGATGCAAAAAAGGCTAGTTGAATTGAATGGACCCACTAACCATCTATTTTCTATTTTATGAAAACAAAGTTGTGAAGCAAACATATTAAATAGGACAAATTACATATACCCATCGAGATTTGACTAAGGTCAAGTTTGGCTAACTTAAAAAAGTGCACTTATTTTATCTTTTTATCTTTTTTGGGTCACATCAATCAACATATTCTCTCTACTTTTTTTACACATAATACAATAAAAGTCAAAAAGTGCACTTATTTAGGCCAAGTTTGGGAAGACTAAATAAGTGCACTTTTTGTCTTTTTTGACTAAAAAATTGAGGTTGAAAATATGGATGTTTGGGTTAACTTTTTGACTTTTTATGGAAAAATGTGTAATAAAAAATTGTGAAAATTGGTTTTTAGAGGAAAATTTGAATTGGGAGTTGTGCAGCCGTAATTGTTAATTTTTGGTGAATAGTGTTAACTTTTTAACTTTTTGAGTAACTTTTTGACTTTTTGGATTATTTGGGAGTACCCAAACAAGGCCTTAGTCTTCCTAAACTTGGCCTAAATTATAAATATTCCCTGAATGTTATATTTGCATAATAAATTAAAGAGTAATTTGTTATGAAATTTAAACCTCAAGGGACAAATTGTTATAAAAATACAAACCTTAGGGGGCAGGATGTAATTTCTGAAACCTCAGGGATATTGTAATTTAGCCAAACCTATATGTAATTTGCCCCATTAAATAAAGCAAGAACACCTATAAGGGAAGGGATTCCATGATTCCTAACCCCCAAGTGTTTTGGTTATATTAGAAGGAATTTGAAGGGATTGAATTATAAAAATATATACCTGGAACCCATTTGTTAGTGTTCATCTTTCATAGGATTTGTTATTTTTTCTCTACCATCATAAAATATAATTCTTAAAATTTTATCACATTTTTTATTACTTTCTATCCAAATAATCTTGTGGTTCATATAATTTTATGATTACTAAAATGACATGTGAGATCTAGTATTCTTCATCTTCGACATAAACAAGACCTAAAATTTTGCCATTTTAAAAAATAAAATTTAATTAAATTGTTTTGACACACAAATCTTAAGAAAATCACATTTGTTTTCAATTCATGTATTGTTCTTTAAAAAAATATTTTTATTTATATAAAAAATAATAATTAAATATTTCTGATGATATATAACAATTTTTTTAATTTTAATTATTAAATCACTAGTCCTTCTAATATGCATAAAGCTAGTCCTAGGAGAAAGTAAAATTTTGGTTTCCTTTGGCAAAGTCAGCTGGGACTAAACAAATACAAAAATAAAAATAAAAAAATAAGTTAATAAAATAAAATATCACATTTAAATTATAATTTTTAATTTTTTTCTTACAAAAATTAAAAAAACTAATCCAAATGAATTTTTTAGTTCAAAACCAATAAAGTGTCAACTCAATTTTTTTTGTTTTTTTTGCCATATTACCACCAGGACCCAAGCATAAAACCACATAAATATATCTTCATATAAAACAAAATATATTATACAAAATAATTCAAAATAATTATATGTTTAAAAATTTAAAATAATTCTATGTCCAATCTCCTTGGTACACCTCTATAAAAACCAAAAAAAAAATCATTTAAAATTATTTTAACTTAAAATGCAATGAAAGGTAAAAAGCAAGCACATAGGTTTTATTTTATTTTATTTTCCAACTAGCACATAGGTTTTGGTTGACAAGATCATCACATCTCTAGATCCAAAGAAAAAAAAAAAAAGAGTAGAAGATCATCACATCTCATCTCACCTCTCTTAGCTCACCAACCCCCACACCCATCCACCTATCCACCCTCCCCAAATTCACTCTCCCACACCACACCACACCAACTCCCTCCTCTCTATTCTCTCTCTCTCTCTCTCTCTCTCTCTCTCTCTCTCTGTTGGGAGAGCAAAGGCCAACAAACAAAGGGATACACAGACCTCTCGCTATCTCTCTGATCTCTAGCTGTATTACATTAATGGGTGGCGACGGGAAGGTCTTTACTTTGGCCGAGGTCTCCGAGCACAACACGCCCAAGGACTGTTGGCTTGTCATCGATGGCAAGGTATATGCATTACTTTTCTCATTCTCTGATCTGATTTCTACCCACACTGCTTCTGATAACGGGTTGTGTGATTCAATTGATTTCTGCTTTATATCTGTCTCGTATAGACTTGATCTGTTCACGATTCGAATCTTTAACCATTTTTTTGTCGATCTGATTGTATATTCCGGAATGGGATCTTTTGGGTTTCCTCAAAAATAAAATTTTAAGTTTCAGCTACTATTTTTTTTTTTTTTTTGACGCTTTGAAATTAGACTTGCATTGTAAAGAATCGTGGGTTTTGATTAGTTCTAAAAGCTCATTCCTGGGTAAATGGATATCTAAGATGCAAAAGCTTTGCTTTTTCTGGATTGGTGCAAAGAAAGAAAGTTTGGTTTTCCTAATCCAAAATTTCAATAAATATATATTTTACACTATGCATAAATGTATCATCAGTCTTGTTTTCTGTATGTGGTTTTTACCATTGCTCTATAGGACATGAGAGGACATGTGTTTCTCAGCATACTATCAGTTCCAATGCTGCATGAAATAACCATACAGGTTTCCTAAGTTTAGATGCAAGATTCCCCTTTTTTCTGTTTTTTGTTTTTTGTTTTGTTTTGTTTTGTTTGTTTTGTGGATAAATGAGCAAACTTTATTAGAACTATTCCTCATTTACTTGTATATTCACATGGGAATCAGATGATGTTTTTAGTTTAGATGCAAGATTCTTCCTTGTTGGTAGATACATTATCGCAGTTACACGTGTAATTTTGAGTTTTAGACGCAAGATTCTCTACTTATTGGTTTTGATATTGTGACATTTGATTTGGAGTTGAGGTTTTGGGCATAAGCACGTGGGGGTGTAGAGGCTCATGTTTAGGATTGTCATTTATCTACTGGAAATACCGACTAGGTTTTTGAGGTTTAGCTTTTGTCCTTCACTGATTTTGTATGTGTGATATTCCACACCAGCTTTTGAGGTCGATGTATAATACCCCTTTGACGGTTGGATAAATAGAAATTATGCAATCTGTTTGTATCTTATGAACCTGCCCTTCTACGTGTTGTCATTAATCGTAATGATCTAGTCTTGTTTAAATATTTTATTCTACCGCTGGTTTAACATCAGCTCTTATATTAGCTTGATGGAACATCTACAGGAATAATTGCCTACTGAAAAATCCTTTATTTCTTTAATTTGAAGTTTTTTTTTTCTTTTTTTTTTCCCCTTCCTGGATACATCATATATAATGTTTATTTATTGATTATTGTTCGTTTTAATTGAATTTCCATAAGCAGAAATCATCAATTTGCATAGTAGTTTTCTATTGTGCTCGTGTAGATCACTGGAAACTTACTCTTAACTGCTGTTTTTTTTTTTTTTTTTATAAATACATTGGGGTTTATTGGCAAGTCGATGCTGTGGAATTTTGATTCCACTCTTGCCATTTTTATCCTATACTCTTCTTTTCAAAAAGCTCAAAGATTTTTCTGTTTAATTAGCTAAGAAAAATTTCTTCTTGGGATCAGTAACTGTAGCTCCACTCTTGCAATTTTTATCCTATACTCTTCAAAAAGCTCAAAGATTTTTCCGTTTAATTAGCTAAGAAAAATTTCTTCTTGGGATCAGTAACTGTAGCTACGTTTTTTGAAACTTCTGAACTACATTAACTAAATGTTGTCTTTTACTACCAAACATCTACTTTTTTCCAACAAGTTTGCTCTTTCTCATCAGTGGAGATATTTAAACTCAACTGGAATGAAACTTTTCCACATTTTTGTAGATCCTCCCAATGTATGCTATACATACTCATGTGCTAAGTGTTTGAGAAAGCAGAGAGGATGTGGAAACAGTAATTGAGCTCTGGTTGTGCTACATCTTGTATGCTGTTTTGAGTTTTGTGTGACATTGTTGTGACATTATTTGCAAAGTTCTTAAGTTCCATCCTCATCTTTATGTGTTCCAACAGGTATATGATGTGACCAAGTTTTTGGAGGACCATCCTGGTGGTGATGAGGTTTTGTTGTCCGCAACGGGTAAAGTAGAATTATGGCCGCCTTTATCATAGTTGCTGTTTAAAATTAAAATATAATCATGTATGCAATGGGTGGATGTTGAGATTTGACACTCCTTTTGTTTTGGCGGAAAATATTTTTTGAAAAATGTTTCTTTTTTTGCATTTCCTGATGTTTGGTACGACCAAAAACAAAAGTCAATGGAAAACAAACTTATTTGCAGGAAGAATATTTTTTACTTTTGAAAAGTGAAAAGCATTTTTCAGACTAAAGACTTGGCAATGCCACCACACCATTTACCTCCACCACCCCACCGCCACCACTAATAAAAGCATTAGCTCCTTAGTTTCAAGGTGGCAACCAAACATTTGGAAACATTTTCCATTGAAAGAAATGGAGTGTGAAGTCAAGAAGATTCATCAACTTCTGGATAGGGATATCGAACCTGTCACCAATACTGTTCTTGTTTAGACTAGGAATCATAGCCATTTGTGGTACATACCATTTTCTTGTCCCTACCGACACGTTCTTTGCAGGCAAGGATGCAACTGATGATTTTGAGGATGTCGGCCACAGTTCCAGTGCTAGGGCAATGATGGATGAATTCTATGTTGGTGACATTGATTCAGCGAGCATCCCCTCCAAGAAAAAGTACACTCCTCCAAAGCAACCTCACTACAACCAGGACAAGACCACAGAGTTCATCATCAAGCTACTTCAGTTCTTAGTTCCCCTGGTCATCTTGGGTGTTGCTGTTGGCATCCGTTTCTATACAAAATCAGCTTAAACTGAGTGTGCAAGGGAAATGGAATGCCATCCATAATAATAAGTTTATTTTAATGATCAAAAACTCCTTCCCCTTATTGTTTTTATACACCAAAACTGTTACAGTTCTGGGGATTGTAGGCCGTTGGAATGTTATCTGGTAATGAGTATGTGTTTGTTCAACCCGTTCTCCTTCTTTTTCAGACTCGAGATTGTCTTTCTTCATTGCTGATTTTGCATTTGTGAAACAACCTTGTTTTTGTTACTTTGAACGTGAGGTAAAGTTTAAACTTTTTACATGTTTGTTAGGCTTTGCATGAACTTGAATCCAAAGGACCGGCTGGAGAGTCAGTCGTACTAAGGTGTGTTGGTAGGGTCAAGTTGTTGAGGTCTCTTGAGCCTCTATAGTAAATAAAACATAGGGTCAAGTTGTTGAGGTCTATTGAGCCTCTATAGTGAATAAAGCATAGAAAAAGTGCGCTCTGTAGCTAGCTCCAATTGAACAGGTAGAGGAGACGAGCGAGTTCCCTAGGTCACTATGTCAGCCTCGGGATAGTTGACATTTTGCGAGAGTGGAATTAGCTTATTTCACATGAAACCAATCCGAAAAGAAGTAAAAAAGATCACCTCACTGCACTCGCCCCACCCACTCTTTGATTGGTGAAGCGGTGGGACTATCCATCTACTCACCGGCCTTTGCAACAGAAATGTCATGGTACGGGTTTGATTCATGGGATGTTGGTGAATCCAAATAACAAAACGGCTTGGTTGAATTGAGATTTGTCAAGAGAGAGGAAAGAAAAATGGAAGGGAAACAAATTTACTTATTTAATTTTTTGGAGTAACCAAACAGAAAAATATGTTTATAAAAAATAACTATTTATTTTCTTTCATTCTATTTTATTTTCCTTTGTTTTCATGTTCATTTCCTTCTGCTTTTCTTTCACAAATCTAAACATAACATAAAGGCCTCTTTTGACAATTAAGTTAAAAGTTAGCTTTTTGACTTTTTTAAATTATGTCATCTCTATATTTTTTTGTACATTTTTTTTAAAAAAGTCAAAAATTAGTTTTTAACCTACCTCTCAAAATAAGACAAAGTTGATATATTTAGAGTATCTCCAACGGTGCATTACTTTTTTCACCGCATTTGAGTAAAAATTTAAGTAAAAAATCTCTTTGATATCGTCTGCTCCAACGAAGAGATTTGGCTTTTCATCAAATCATCAGTCGATCGAGCAGACGACCGGCCAGTCGACCAGTAAGTGCAAAATTTTCACAACAATTGAGTTTGCATCAAATCATAACAATTCAAGATCCATTTGATCCTAATTTTCAAAAAATCCTAGGCGTATGTATGTATGTTTACGAGTTCATCACTTGAGTTTGCGACAGAGAGAAAAAGACCAGAAGAAACATGGGAGGCGGCGATGGGATCTTGGGAGTCCAAGGCGGCGCTGCAGCCAGATCAGTAGCTTCAGCTTCTTCTTTAGTGGAAAGACGAAACAACAAGTGGTTAAAGAGAAAAGAGACATGGTTGGTTGTTCCTCCAACATAATAATACTTTGGTTGTTCCTCCAATTTTATTTATTTTTGGTTATATTTGCTTCACGAATTACAACCTCGCATATACCAACCAAAACACTTTCACTCTTACCACTTTTTTCTCTCCTAATTATAGTGACTCATTTTTATTCCAAACAACCATATCAAATTTTATTATTTGAAAATGTATAAAATTCATAGCTTTATGGATTTTATTTGCATCATGACTCATGAAACTGCCAATGTTATCTGAAACAGGGTGATCCAACAATCAGGCATCAACACTGGGGTGTGGATAAGCAAGAAGGCTCATTATCCACTTGTCTACGACTGGACCTCCAATTGTGAAATGATATAGGCTCTGATAGTTTGATCCTCTATTGCAAAACTATTGAAAATTGGGCCGGGTATTGGACTTGGATTTAGGCGCCCATGTGGCATGACCCATGAGCCATTTATGTTATCAATGTAATTTGAATTTGAATTTGAATTTGAATTATTATATATCCTATTTGGATAATCCACTATCAATAGCTATATCTATCATATCTTATCAAACGATATGGCTAGACGGTTAGATGGTCATCCTATATATCTAATGCGGTATATGGGATGTGGGATAAATCCAATAACGAATGATTTTTCCCATACTCTCTCTCTAAATCTCTCCCATTAGAATAACGATCAAGCCTTTGCACTGTGACTAGTGTGGGTGATACTTATACTGTGGTATCACTTCATTGCTGGGTGTTCTTAGTTCGAAAAGCGTGAAGCACATGATTTACCTACAAGGTTCTTCGTTTCGGATTCTATCACCTGAGGTATGGTTTGAATTTTTTTATCCGTTGCGTTATCTGCATCTAACATTGATATCAGAGCCTTAAATAGATATTTTCGTGCTTGTTTTTTTTTTGTTTTTGTGCATTAAAATATGCATGTAATTATATATATATATATATATACACACATGATATATGCATGAAAATTAATATTTTTTCAAACTTTCTCCAATCAATCTGAAATTTATATATGTTGTAGTACATTTCATATAGAATATATCTGCAAAGTTTCATGAAAATCCAACAGTTAGATTGTAAGAAAAATGGAAACCCATTTTATATTCTCAAAACTTTGTTTGCATGATGGTTTTACATGCTTTAATTTCAGTCTACAAATCTTACATATTTAAAATTCTTATTTTGAGACCTTCGAAACCATATATTATTTGTTAGATTTGAGCTTACGGTTGATGAGAAAAATCAAACCCTAATTTAGGTTTGTTTTGATTTTTTGGTGGCTTAAGGAAGAAGATGAAGTGCACAGTTTCTACACTTCCACTCTCATTAGAGAGAAAGTGTGATACATCTCATTATTTGTGTTTGTTAAATGTCATTTTTAAAACCACCATTGTTTTTATTTTGGAAAATGGAGTCCGACAGTACCAAAATTGGATTAGAAAACACTCCGGAAAGCGGCGCTTGAGCAACACACGCCATATGATGTCATTAGCGCCGCCCACGCGCGCGCCACGCGTCGCTACATGGCGTCGCTTCCCATGCGCGTGCCTAGTGCTCTACCCACATACTCGCCATGCGCTGCGCCACGCCGCGCCGACTTGGCTGGCTTAGCTGCTGGATGCTAAGGCTCTATTTATTTTTTCAAAAATCTAAAATTACTTTAAATGGTAAGTAATTTGTTATAGCTTTGTTTTAAGTATGGTTGGTACTGTTAGACTCATAATTAAATTTTTTATCTACTGTAAAATTTTCAAAATTTTATGAAAATAAAAAATATATTTTTTTGAAATAATAATTCATTACTTCTACTTTAAAATGTTTCTGGTGTTACATGACTAAGTTTATGGGGCTGAAATTTTTACTGTAGACTACTGTAATCGTTTACTATTTACTGGTATGATTGTTGTATTTTCCCAGATTCTGAAATATTTATTTTTGATTTTATATGTGTTTATTAATTATTTAAAATTCCAAAAAATTTCAGAAAAATTTCAGAGTGATGTACTTTCTGTTATGGCATAATCTGAACATTAAACACGACATATTATTATTTTTTGCCTATAGTTTGTAATATGTTGTGATTAGAGAAGCATGATTAGTTTTTTTTTAATTATTTAATTCCATTATTAAATGTATATAGCATGAGTTAATTGTAAATTTGCATTAAGATGCTATTGTATGGAATTTGACTAATTATCATGCTTTGTACACGTCATAAGAAGTGGGAAGTTTTTTTTTTTTTTTTTTTTTTTTTTTTGTATGTGGAATTAAATTAAATTTTGATAATTGTCATTAGAGGCGCGAAAGATGATTACGAGCATAGAAAATTTTCGATCTTGAGATGTGTGTAATGTTATCATTATTTAATTTAGATTCTTTTGCTGCAAAATAATTTTGTGTTGCTATCATTAATATCCCCTGCGCATTTATTCTTCATTTACTCTATATGTAGAAATGACAGCTAAAACAATGGTGGCAAACTTAACTAAGGGAGAGAAATTGGATGGCGATAACTATAACATATGGCGCCATAAGATCTAATACCTCCTCAATGAGTAAGAAGTTTTGAATACACTTGAACAAGTGATGGTTGAGGCTGAGTAGGGCAATACAGTTCAATATCGTCGTGATCTTGAAGTCTATCAGACTTGGAGTAATAAAGATCGGTGTGAGCGCTTTACCATGTTGAGCAGCATGCACAACGACTTGATTAGTGAGTTTGAGCATTGTCCGACTGCATTTGAGATGTGGAAAGCTCTCAAGCAAAAGTTTGGTGTCATTTCTTTGGCAAAGCTACGTGGGCTAACTATGAAGTGTGACTCTTATTAGAAAAAGGCGCATCACTCGATGAAACAACATTTGAGGGTCATGTCAGCCATTATACGTGAGCTTGCGACTGCTGGGCACAATTTGACTCAAGAGCAATAAGTACAAGTTGTGATTCACTCTGCCAAATTCTTGGGAGCAGATGAAGCAGAACATGATGCATAATGAGAGTATGAAAACATTCGAAGACATATTGCGTCATTTGGAGTTAGAGGCTAAGCGCTTTGAGGCGGTTAAGTCTGATAGTTCTGCTATGGTGGTTGAGTCAAGCTCATGTAGGACTTCTCAGTTCAAGCATGGAAAAGCAAAAGGTGCTCCTAAAAAACAAGCAACAACTGCGCTAAAGCCCAATGGCGCTAGAAATTTCAAGCGTAAGGGCAAGAGAGGTGGCAAGAAGGTAAAGCTAAATTGACATGCTTTAACTGTAACAAAGAAGGACACTTCACTCGAGATTGCCCTGAGCAGAAGAAGGTACTCCCTTACTTAATTTCTCGCATTCAATGTGTTTCTAGTCAAGCATTAATTACTCATTCTTCTCATTTTTTGGTTGTAGACTTAGGAGCAACAGACCACATCGCGAGAAACAGAGTAAGGTTTGTTGAGTATCGCCGAGTACCTGTTGGGAGCATAAAAGTTTACATGGGGAACGAGTCCAGTGTGGAGGTGCTTGGCATTGACACAATGACACATACAAGTTGGAAATGCGACGAGGGCACACCTTGTATCTTCATGATGTTCTTTATGCTTCGGATATTTGGCGAAACTTAGTTTCAGTTATTAGCATGATGAGCCTTGGTTTTAGCTTTTGTTTTGAGAATAACGGTGTTAGCATTTATTTGGGAACAATTTTTTATGGTTTTGATTATCTTTTAGATAGTTTCTTAGTTTTGGATGTGGATGATTCTAGTTTTAATAAAAATGCCAATGGCTCCGTTTCTTATATTGTATCTATTTGTGATAATGATTCTATGGGATGACATGCTAGATTAGGCCACATAGGGCAAGACAAGATGACTAGATTGGCTAGAGAAGGCCTTTTAGGCCCACTCGCTAGAGTCACTTTGCCTACTTGTGAACACTGTCTTGCTAGAAAGGCAACAAGGAAACCATTTGGGAAAGCTAAAAGGGCATCTATCCCATTACAGCTTATTTATTCTGATATATGTGGACCAATGAATGTGAGGGCAAGGCATGTAGCCCCTTATTTTATCACATTTATAAATGACTATATGCGTTTTGGCCATATCTATTTGATTTCTCACAAGTCAAAACCATTGGATTGTTTTAGACGGTATGTTAATGAGGTTGAGAATCAATTAGACAAGAGCATTAAGGCTCTAAGGACTAATCGGGGACGCGAGTGTCTATCTGAGCAATTTAAAGTGCTCTGTGAGGAAAAAGGGATTATCAAACAATTAACAATTCCTGGGATTCTGCAGCAAAATGGTGTAGCAGAGAGAAGGAACTGCACATTACTTGACATGGTTAGATCTATGATGGCACAAGCTAATCTTCCCATTTCTTATTAGGGAGATGCTTTGTTAACTGCTGCCTTCATCCTTAACTGTGTGCCCTCCAAATCAGTTCCTTCCACCCCATATGAGATGTGGACTAGCAAAAAGCCTGATATGGGCAATTTGAGGCCTTAGGGTTCGGCAGCTTACATACACAACGCTTCTCATAAGTTTGGGAAGTTGGGCCCTAAAGGAAAGAAGTGTATCTTCATTCTCTATAGTGAACATTCTAAGGGCTATGTGTTTATTGGGGAGCATCCGGATGAAAGTGTGAATGAAATTGAGTCACGTGACGTGGATTTCCTAGAGAAGGATTTCCCTAGCAGAGGTGAGGTAACTAGAAATGTAGAGCTCTATGAGATGGAGGATCTACTTGAAGGCGCACCTAGTAGCCTCGTAGATAATGGAGAAATAATCCCTTAAGCTCCTAGGGACAGTGGGAGTGATTTACCTGCCTATGGATTAGATCCAATGGATGAGGATTCTCAGGACTCTCAACTACGTAGAAGCAAACATGGAGCTATACCCCTTCGTTGTTTTGAGATTGAGGGGTAAAATTTATGATTGCTCTGAGTGATGAGATGGAGCCTAAGAATCTCAAAGAGAATCTCTCATCCCCTGCTAGTAAAGAATAGAGTGCTGCGATGGATGAAGAAATAGAGTCTATGAAGAAAAATCATGTCTAGGACTTGGTTGATTTGCCGCCAGGGTGCAAGACTATTGGGAACAAATGTGTTCTCAAAATCAAGTGCAAGGCGGATGGTTCCATAGAAATGTATAAGGCTCGCCTAGTGGCGAAAGGCTACACCCAATTAGAGGGTGTGGACTATGAGGAAACTTTTTCACCAATTGTGAGGTTTGCCTCTATTCGCCTGATTCTAGCCATAGTAGCTCAGTTGGACTTAGAGCTATATCAGATAGACGTTAAGACTGCATTTCTCAATGAAGAATTAGATGAAGAGATCTATATGGATCAACCAGAAGGCTTTGTGGCAGTAGGTCAAGAGCGCAAAGTTTGCAAGTTTCAGCGATCTATTTGTGGCTTAAAGCAATTATCCAGACAGTGGAATCTGAGATTTCATCGAGCCATTGTTTCAAATGGGTTTACGATGATCAATGAAGATCACTGTGTGTACGTCAAGCGGCCCAAGGACATTTTTATGATATTGTCATTATATGTGGATGACATATTATTGGCTGGAAATGACAATGAGATAATTGTTGCCACTAAAAAGTGGTTGTTCTCTACATTTGAGATGAAAGACATGGGTGAAGCAAGCTATGTGCTCGGTGTTAAGATCCTTAGGGATCGCTCTAGGAGACTTCTCGGTTTGTCTCAAGAGACTTACATTAAGACTATCCTAGAGCGATTCCAGATACAGAGCTACAAACCCATTGACACTCCTGTTGCGAGAGGCGAGAGCCTAAACTTTGATATGGGTCTTAAGACTACAGATAAGAATGAAAAGATGGCCCGTGTTCCCTATGCAAATACTGTTGGAAGCTTGATGTATGCTATAATATGTACATGCCCTAACATTTGTTATACAGTCAGATTAGTGAGTCGTTACCAATCCAACCCAAGATCAGCTCATTGCAAAGCAGTTAAGAGGATATTACGATATCTTAGAGGGACTGCAGACTACACACTTTGCTACCAAAGTTCAGATCTACGTCTAGTTGGCTATTGTGATGCTAATTGGGAAGGAGACTTAAATGAACGTAAGTCCACTTTAGGATATGCTTTCATACTTAATGATGGTGCTATTTTTTGGAGCAGTAAGAAGCAATCCTGTATCGCTTTATCGACTATGGAGGCTGAGTTTGTGGCTTGTTCATCTGCCGTTCAAAAAGCCATTTGGTTGAAGAGATTCCTTCAGCATTTGGATATTGTCATACACACTTCAGACCCTGTGACTATCCATTGTGACAACATGGCTGCACTCGCTTACGCTAAGGATCTTAAGTACCATGGGAGAACCAAACACATTGATGTAAGGTTCAACTTTATCAGAGACATTGTGGCGCAGAAAGAAGTGATCCTGGAGCACATCCCTACGAGTCGCGTGGTTGCGGACCCTTTGACTAAGCCATTGCTTGAGATGTTTATCTTACTCATGTTAGGGCTTTAGGACTACGTAGGTGGTGATATATGTGTATTCAGTTGAACTCTTACTTTTTTGAGGAATATTTATGCCATTAGTATTCATATTTTTTTTTCTATTACACATTTATGTTTACTACTTTTTGCAATGGTTTGTGAATTAGCACACACAAAATAAATAAATTTGATGTTAGCAGGCAAGATTGGCTTACTCACACGAACAATCGCCCTTAGCGCTAAGTAGAGAGCAAGGATGAGACTAGTGGCTTATTGTATCTGGAGCCAAGAGAGAGGCTAAAATTATCCACTAGCTATGTCGCCTTAGTTGAAGCCAAGATGAGGTCTTGTTAGAGACCGACCATGGATATGAGAGTACCCACTTTTCCATGATGTGCCTGTTATGGATAGCCAGATGTGAGATCTCATTTGATGCCTAGGAGGTGAGCAAATGGAGAATTCGAGTTAGACACTAGGAAGCAACTTATGTGCTTAAGAGCGACTAGACTAAGATCTGTATGGTGTATGAGTTTAACATCACTCTTTGGAAGAGTTACTCCACTATAGCATGCATTCGTACTGCATGTGCTTATCGACCCGTTAGCGAGGTGAGAGAATAGATCCTTACTTCCTCACCGTGTGAGTCCTAAAAGTCATTTTTTTTTTCAATGACTTCACTTTGTGCCTTTTGTGACCTTTGACTATGTCATAAGATGAGGAGTTGATGTTCGGCTACTTTGGTATGTTGCCTGCAGTCATGTATGATTCGGTTTTAAGGAACATTACTGGGAAAATGGTCAATTTCGAGTTAAATGATATGAGGATGAAGGGAAGATCATCTAGTTCTACATCTCTGCACTGTCGACAACTCACATCGCTCTATATGGGATGCTGATTGGGTGTGAATATAATGCGGGACCTAGGAGGGTCAAACATGTTTTGGACCGATGTAGCTAGATGGGTGTGGGTACATGAGCCACTATTTCTATTCTTCTTTGGTTGATGTCTCTATGCTGGCTCATGTTGAGTTTCTAGTATAGAGCTCCCACTTGCAGGTGTTCTCAGTGATCGCACAGTTCATTGGCTAGTATGAGATTGTTCAATATTTGGGGAGATTAAGATAGAGATGTGGCAGTGTCATGCTAACTCATGTGCGAGTGGGAGATGTTGAAAATTGGGTCGAGTATTAGACCCGGATTTGGGCACCCATGTGGCATAACCCATGACCCATTTATATTATCCATATAATTTGAATTTGAATTTGAATTATTATCTATCCTATTTTGATAACCCACTATCAATATCTATATCTATCATATCTTATCAACTGATATGGATAGATAGTTAGATGGTCAGCCTATATATCTAATACGGTATATGGGATGTGAAATGAATCTAATAACGAATGATTTTTCCCATACTCTCTCTCTAACTCTCTCTCGTTAGAATAACGATCAAGCTTTTGCACTGTGACTAGTGTGGGTGATACTCATACTGTGGTATCACTCCATTGCTGGGTGTTCTTAGTTCGTGAAGCGTGAAACACATGATTTACTCACAAGGTTCTTCGTTTCGGATTCTATCACCTAAGGTATAGTTTGAATCTTTTTATCTGCTACGTCATGTATAACAAACAAAATTTGATTTGATGACCCAAAAAGAGACATTGAGTTGAACTAACATTTGGCATATAATGCAAGACACTAATGCCATGACGGTTTATTCGCATATATTCACAAGAAAGAAAGAAGAGGAAGTTTATCAGGACTTATCTAAAAGTTATTCAACTTACGGGGGAATTGCAAATCAATTAAGCGGATGACCTGGTGGACATCCGGCCGGTAGTCTGGTAGGTCGTCCGGTGCCCAAAAACAACAGTTTTGAACAGTGAAATGCTAAAATGTCCCAGACGTTCTCAATTTGGTGAAACATTTTTGATATTCAAGATTTGATACGTATTTGGTGAAACCGGTGGATAAAGAAAAAAAACTACTTTTCATCAAATTTGAATTTAGTGATGGATTTGATATACGGTTGGAGATGGCCTAACAAGCTCATCCCTTTCAGAAAATGGCATCCAATGCAAACAATCTTCAAAAAGTTCTTTTATTTTTCTCTCTCTCTCTCTCTCTGGATAACACTTCTTCTATCAGTTTATTTTAGAATTTTTCACGCTAATGTATCAAATGACAAAATGAAATTATCGTTAAATTGATAAACACTGTTTTACAAGTAGATGCATGAATGGTTGGGCTACATGGGTAGCTAATTTTTAATCTGCCCAACTACTACTGCTACTAGCACAGCTCATTCATTGTTAAGATAAATGCAATTGGTCTTGTCAAATTACTTACCATCTTCTTTTTTTTGTCATTAGTAAAACTTCTTGTTCAATCCATTAGATTAGAGGGTAGTTTGACTTGACCACCTTGCCAGTTGTAATTTGTTATCGACTTCATTATCCTAACTCAACACTGATCCAAAATTTGTTTTGAATTACATACAAACTTTTTTCTTTCTCTTTTTCTTTTTTTCCTTTCAAAATTTTCACCTATGTGGATGAAAGTAATTAAGTTCATCTTGTGCCAACAAAAAGAAAAGAAAGTATAATTAAATTATGTACATATTCCACCTTCTCTTCTCTTTCTTTTTCTTTTTTTTTTTTTTTGGTCTAATTTATTTCATTTATTTTCTTTCAAATATGATAAATAATGTTTGTGGATATTTTGGAATGGAAATGAGAGTAAATTCAAATTGTCCTTAAAACAGTCAAGTGTTAAAGAATCATAATTGAGAACAAATATAACAACACAAATCTCCTACAGGGCCCCCAATAAATTACTTTAGCTTAACCAGATGCACCACCATAAAAGACAGAAGGTCCCAACCTATCTTGTATTTTTTTAAAAAACTAGATTACCCAATCACAACAATTCTTAGGACAAAGGCTCTCATATTCTCCAAAGATCCTCCATCAGTTTCCCCGCCAATTTTTTGTCAATATCCATGAGAAAAAACACCATAAGAAGGGGGGAGGACAGACTTGTATAACCTCCCCTTCAACTGCATTTTTTCGTTTATTTTTGAAAGAAACCGATGATGAAAGCTACAACAAGAGAGGAAGGTGTGTTGAAATTGGTCCATCCCGGTAGGCACGTGGAGATTCACAGAGAACCAATAACTGCAGCTGAAGTCATGAGGAGGAACCCGAGGCACTGCGTTGCTCGGCCTGACGTGTTTGAGTTTCCATGGATTGTGGTTCGGCCTGAATCAGTTCTGTTTCCTGGGAGAGTTTTCTACATCGTCCCTAATCGCACAATCCATCGCTTGTTAAAAGCCAGAGAGCACTACAACAACAACAACAACCAGCCTCCTCCAAAGCAAGACCAGTCTCCAAAGAATCATGATCATCGTCATGCTCATAAACAACAAGCTTTGACTCGAAGCAAGTCAGGAGCTGGACCGACACCAAAACACAACAAAAACCAGTACCAATGCATTAGGGGACCGTTTCAATGCATGTCATGGAATGGGGTGAGCCCTGAGGAAGAAGATCCAGATGAGAGTCACATTCAACAATCCTACAGTGAAATCAGAAGTAGTACAAGCCAAGAATTCAAACATGAAAATTCGACACAATCAACAGTTGGGACTAGATCGTTTCGCAAAGAAGAATATCATCACAGAAGTAGCAGCACCTCTGCCGCACTGCCCAAAAATAATTGTATGAAACCTTGTCTAAGGAAGAAGGACAGTGTTCCTAAGTCCCACGATCTTAGGGTAAAATTTGCCTTCCCAATCACATCAAGAAGTGGAGAGTCAGCAGAATTTTTGCGCTTATCAATCTGATGAATCTTGTTAGCATTCCACAAATTCACAAACCTTAACACAATGTTAGTTGTTCAGGCTCTTCATTAGACAGTGATTGCATAAGCATGCCATAATTATCCCAACAGGTGTATTTATTTGTCAAGATTTTTAGTTTCTGCTCAGAATGTTGGGACTCTGCAATTTTTTCAGCTTATGAGATTATAAGAAATGATCTTCATCTATAACTCATGTACTGAAAAAGAATATGTATGTCTTCATCTATAACTCATGTACTGGCAGAGAAAATGTATGAAGAGAATAGAGTTTTTAGAATCAAACAATCATGCAGTGAAATGCTAATAAATTTGAAACTAATTTGAGGTCAATTTTGGATGGAAAATTTTCATTTTTCTCCAGAATGTAACCTAGTCAATTTGGAACAGGTGAGGTTGGAGAGTCAGTTTGAGTAAGTATACATAATTAGATGTGGGGTTGATTGGTGAGGTAGAGGAGAGTTGGGCTTGTCAACAAACCAACCATCTCTGTGCTTCATTTTGTTTTGTTACTGTGTGGTTTCGTACTTGGATCATTTATAAATACACAATTCCACTCTGTCCCCTTAAAGAACTATATTTTGTGTTGTAATTGTCAGTGAGATAGCTATAAGATTAAGAGGAATGCTAATATCACTGGATAGATTTTATCACATACCAATGTAATGTAATGGAAACAACCAAAATGGTTCTACTGTTACTCTTGTTTAACAACGACAGTCCTTCAAAAGATTTCAAGCAAGTTTTAAATTTGTGTGGGAGATTTTGACAACTTTAGCTGCACGGATATAGAAAATTAAGACCTCCAGATCATACTGGAAATATTTGGCACAGACAACAATCTGGAATCATGACCTAACTGAGGATTCATTATGCATACAAAGAGGCAACAGGAAAGCACAACCACGTTGGGTAGTGCGGATACTCATTAGTACTAAACACTAGCCCCTCAACCGTGGATCCTGATGAGGATATTTTTGGTATTTCACAGCTTTTTCCTATAGCCCTATTACTATGTCTATGTGTCTGTGGATAAAGTGCAATATCTCTTTGTATTATATTATAATTATTTCAGATCATAGTGAAAAACCGTGGTGTAACCCTATTCTAGGGTGAACCATGTAAAAAATCTTTGTGCGTATTGTGTGCATGATTTAGATTCTTACTTTATTCCTGTTTGTGTTTCGTGGTGTATCAATTCGTGTTTCGTGGTGTATCAATTCGTAACAAGCGATAGGTATCTTGAAAAGAGATCCAATAAATGAAAGTGAAATGGGGAAGGCCACAGGACTGTTAAGACACAGCAGAATCATCTATTGTCATGGCTTAAGCATATAAGAAAAATTCCAAACAAAACATAATACAGGCATTTCATGGATTGTTTGGATATTAGTTGAAAAATTAGCAGAATGAGGAATGATTTGAAAAGTTCAAAATGCAAGTAATATAACTGGGTTCAGCCCCAAATTGTATAATTTGATAACATCAAGGAAATTATCAAGGATTCCCCTAAAAGAGAAAATAAGTCGTCACAATAACATGAATAGATACGAAAATCAGAGTCAAATATTTGACATGAATTTACATCAGTAAATTACTATATATGAGGGTATGTCGCATGTTTACATTACAGAATCTTCTAAAAATTACACCAAAGTTGTAATCACCAAAATCATCACTTCCAATTGGAAAAAAAAAAAAGAAGAAGAAGAAGAAGAAGCTCCTTTCCATTGCTAATACAAAGCACCACAACTCGTATACAGGGTGGGAGGAAGAGAATTTGAAAAGAAATGAAACAAAAATGAAGAACATAGAAAGGTCACCGGGAACATTACTTGTAGTTACCCAACAAAAGTAGTCAAACAAATCCAAGTAATATGCTTGTTCATGTTCTTTCAATTATCTTTGAATCCGTTCTTTGTGAATGCTTTGAGGGAGAACTCGACTCCCTTGAAGAACTATGACCAAAAAAGTTCAGCTTGCCAATCTTCTTAGAAAAAGAGCTCATGAATTTATGAGAATTAGACTTTTCCATATCCCTCTTCATGCAAACATGCTCTTTCTCTAGATCATTTAGTCTCATCCTTAACCGAGCAAGCTCAAGTTTTAGCTCTCGGTTTTCTCGCCTCAGTGATGCATAGTTGTCCCGGGGAGACATTGAAGCACTGAGTGCACCACTGCTGATCCGCCATGACTGGTGCATTGGCTTGTGGTCATCCTCAGGGTAAGAGCAGACCATTGCATTTCGGAGCCTTAACTGCTCAAAATAAAGCACCTGGACTATTGACTGGAGAGGAAGCCGTTCGTTTTGAGCCGCATGTGCACCAGCTTCTTGGGAGAGCTTTTGAAAGTCAATCAATTTGCTGAGCTTTTTCTTGTCTTGATCTGATAAACTCTGATGAGCCTGCCATGTGCATCCAAAATAAATCAAGCAAAAAAACATGCTCATCAATATTCAGATCTAAAATGCTGTTTTGTTGAGTAAGCTAATAAAAAGGATTCCAAAGAATCAACTAATATCTTTCGTTTTTTACTTTTCCAGAGTTTTTTATACTTGTTATAGTTATGGGACCTGAAGATGATTATGCAAGTCATTAAATAGAAAAGGGAAAAAACAAAACATGAAGGAAAATATATAAGTACGTACTTTGAGATAAATATCAATTGCTCTATACAACCCATCATGAATAGTACGTGCATGAGCCGGCAAGGTTTCTGCAATTGCTATGAACTTGTTGAGCTTGAGGTTTGCATCAGGTGCAATTTCAGAAAGGTAATTGTCCACTAGTTTTGAAACTTTGAACAATGCAGATTGAGAAGGTGAATGAGGACTATCGGATTCAAAGACTGAGGCATCTTCCATATCATCTTCACTATCATCTTGCTGAGAGAAATTAACCAAGATTCTATGGACAGTGTCAACATCAAATAAAGTATCACCAGCATGGCGGAAGGAGGGTATCAAAAGATCATCAAGACTAGCTATATCTAACTGGGACCCAATTCGCCTTTCAAGATCAAGCCTAGAAGAAACCATGCAATCAAGCATCACAGCGCTTCGTAAAAGCCCGAATAGAAAACTAATGGGAATTGCTAGTTTCTCAATGGGCAAAAGGCTGACAATTGTCTCAACTACAAGTCTTTCATGCACATTTGAACCAGCAACCACATCAACTTTTGGCTGGCTAGATGGATTCCATAAGCTGGATTTCTTAGTCAACTCTTTTTGGGCATAATTCATGAGCGATGCCCCTATACTCTCAGGCCTCACCCCACGGCATTTCATTGCTGATATGACTTTTTGATACAAGTCAATCCGGAGAACAGAGAGATCTTCAATCCACCAGTCTCCATCGCATTTGGCCTGGCGATTCATGTGAAGTCTTCCTGAGCTGCTATATTCTAGGCGTGAAAAGCTTGAAGCAATTTGCTCTACACAAGCTTTGGAGGCTATTGAATCAATGCATCGGTTGACTATATTTAGCTCATCAGCAAGAGGGAGTAGATTTTCACATTGTTGCAACACCTCAACACACATTTCAAGGTTCTTGCAGACAATACTGTCGATATATTCTTCAGCGCGAGAACTTAGATTATTTTTTGAAAACTCCTCAGTCATCTCTAGGTAATCGGACACACAACATAGCTGAGCAACATTTGCAGATGTGATCTCAAAGTTGACACCATAGCAAAATTTGGCAGCAAGCTCAAATGATTCAGCTCCCCCGGGTAGGTTAAGAAGCTCTATCCTTGAATTATCAGAATCTCTGTTTTCTGCTACCAACCTTCTGATATGCCCACTCCGAGAAACAAGGGGGAACTGGATGTAAAATTAAGATAATTAGAAGTTATTATCAAACTAAGAATATACCACTCCACTAAATTGCATAAATAAATCAGTTCTTTCTTTGCGAAGAAATAAGTGGCAACCATATCACAACATGCTTAAACACTATTATTTTGACCCCCAAAAAAAATCCGTCAAAAGAATCAAATCTACTTAAACCAGCTACTACTCATTCAGTGGCATTTCCTCCAACCACTACTCATTCAGTGACTCCTCGACTTCAGTCAGTTCTAGTTACATTACATGATCCTTTCTTCTACCACTTGATTTTATTCTTTCCATTGTATTCACATTTCACACTACTTCACCCAGTAATTCCTAAAACCGAATTATTCAAGGCGTTGGTTTTTTCACAGTCATAATCCCATTAGGTCCATGAACAGAACCAAGAACCAGATCCACAATCAACAAGAAAATAGTTTCATGTGGCAAATAAGTGGAGCATAGAAGCCATAAACATCCTTTTTTCAAATATTTTGGGTGTGGGAGTAGGTAGGTGCAGGTATTGTTGATCTGATATGAGGACATCACCACAGTGACAAAAGATATAGGTGGGTCATTTGTAGACATCATAAGATTCCCTTCATATGATGAGAAAGAACAAAAACATTGGAATTATAGAAATGCAATTTGTTGATATTCATCAATTGTCCCATTGTGGAAGAATAAATTCATCTTTTAGAATGGTGAAACTTACTTTATGTAAGGCAAACATTCCACCGCTCACTTCTATAGTAATATCGCTAGGAACATCCCGGAATATCCTGCAAAGGGATGAACAACCAGTTAACGTCAAAACAAATAATAGAATTTGTACAACAATGGACAAGCAAATTCAAGATCAGAAAGGAAGTGGCTCTTGGAGACAAATAATATCACCAACTAGGAGTATAAAATATTCATGCTTTAAACATTTTTAAAATTACAAAACCAAACTAAAGCTTGTGTCCCAGTCAAGTGGAGCGAATCCATCTCACGTTACATGTATAGTTATAAAAGCAAACAACACAAAATTCCAACTGATTTGAAAATATGCACAAAAGAACAATGTGATTGTTCACGATCTTCCAACAAGTTAGTGATGAAGTTACATTCAAGAGAATGGCCATCTTAAGATTCCATTATAGTTCTGCTACAAAAATGCTATTCATTAGCTGATGTGAAAAAAGCTTTAAGTGGCAAGAAGAAGAAGAAAAAGAATAAATTAAAGCTTTAAGAGGCTTTGCATCATGGACGGAAGCAAGTTAATGCCAATGTTTTAGCTACCTGGCTTCAAGACCTTATCAAGATTCAATAGATTTTCATTTCTGCGTATAGACATGCGTGAATGACACTAAATCCAGACTCTTATCTTCTCCTCCTCTCATCCCCACAGAGAAATAACTAAGAAATCCCCAAAAGAACAAAGAAAAATTAATTATAAACTTAAAGCCCCCAAAAGAAAAAAAGAAAAAAAACACACCTGGCCTGCTAAGCAATAAAAAAGAGGTGAAGTACAAAGTACAGAGCCCAAGAAGAATTTTTCAAATACCCATCAAGGAGATGAGCCAAAACTGCTAGATGGCCAAAAATAACCAATAACTGAATCAATGAAACATCCACAGACCATCTTATAAAAAACAATACCCATTAAGCCAAAAAGAAAAAGAAATTCTAAAATTGAACTAAATCAGAACCCAAAAGACATAAAAGATATGATGAACAAACCATTCATTGTATCGCTGCCGCGAACACTTGGCCAGTGACAGCTGCTGCTTGTCCATGGACAGAGAAGAAACCCAAGAGAGGGAAATTGAAATGGAAATGGAAATGGAAATGGAAATTCTAGAGAGAGAAAAGAGGATAGTAGTAGGAGTGGGGTTAAGGAAGGGAAATGAGGAGAGAGACAGAGACCCAGTTGGTGATGTTGCAGATGGTGGTGTTCTTTGGCCATTTTTGTCAAACAGGTGTTGTTCAAAGCATAGATTGCAATTGTCCAAAGCTATGGGCCTCTTTGGTGGGTCATATCTTCACTTTTTTTTTTTCATTCAATCCAAATATACATATGTTTATGTACATGTTTATAGATCAAATCTGATATGCTTTACACTACTTTGCTAAAATTAAGCTGGTAAATGGCTCATAAAAAGGAATGGTTTGGCTTATTTTGGAATAGTTTTTTTTTTTTTTTTTTAAAAAAAAGTGTAAAAAAATAAATAAAGAGATAATATAACTCAAATAAATTAATAAATTGACTTTTTTTCTTAATTATCAAAATAAATCTTTGTAACTTTTTAACCTACAAAAGTCAAGTTCTCTAACTAAACAGGGGAAAAAAAATAGAGAGAGAGAGAGAGAGAGAGAGAGACAAACAGAGGGAAAGAAAGGTAGTTATTTGTTTTGACATTTTTTACTCTTTGTCCCCTAAATTTATCATAGCTCCTTTGTTGGAGCCTTTATTTTATGCATATTTACATTTCTGCCCAGTGATTTTAATCTCTCTTTCAATTTCGGTCGCAATTACTGCAGAAAGTTGTGTTGCCGGCACAACATTTGAAACCATCTTTTGTGTGAGAAAGTCAAGGGTAAGTTTGGCATCAGGATTCACTCCAAAAAAAAAAAAAAGTTTGGCATCATCATAAAAAAGTTATTTTATTTTTTTGGTGTTAGAATATATATTTTTTAAATTGTGTAAAAAAAAAATTAGGTCCATTTAGTGTAGAAAAATTGTGAAGTATTAACAAAAAAAACAAAAAACCAAAAGAAAGCCAAAAAAATCCGGGTTTTTTTTTTTTTTTTTTGGTCTATAGTACATTTTTTTAAAACTTTCTAATCGATCTAGTCGAATATAACCAAGTATTCATAATTTTCATCGTAAAAATTGATACATTTTTACATTATTGTGCACCTCTTTAAAGGTGAATAATGTAGATTTTTCTTATATGATATATTTAAATTTTAAGTATTTTTTTTATAAAAAACGGAGTGCTTGGCATTTTTGTTTTTTTAGGCCAAATTAAATTTCAATAAGTTATTTGGGTCATGGACCATTATTCCAATTACTCACTTGGGCTGGGAGGCCTTGACCCTTGCATGAAGGCAACTCTTAAGCAGCTCTTTTAGTGGGCTTTTGAAGTCTCTAAGCTATTGGTTGGGAAGTGGGTTGGCTTTTTGACTTTTTATCTTGTTTGGCTAGTTTAGCCTAGGGATAAAAAGCCTGGTTTGGAAAGGGTTTTGGGCTTTTTTGGCTTTTTTGAATTTTTTGTGAGAAAAATAAGGTAATGATTATGGATTGGATGTAATGTTTTATTTTATTAGACTAAAAAGCCTATCGGGAGCAGTTGGTAGCTCGAAAATTAGGGGCCCGAATGCCCCTAATTTCTATATAAGGTATAAAAAAAAAACAAGGTAAAAAAAAAAGAAAAAAAAAACAAACTTATCCAAAAATGGCAATTAGGGTCATTAGGGCCACTGTTTTTAGGGCCACAAAACATTTTTCAAAGCCTATTTTGTTTTTTGTGGCCAAAAAAGCCCCAAAAACTTCTTCCCAAATAGAGGCTAAAAGGTTTTTTTTACATGGAAAAATAATATTAATTGTAAAATTTGAATAAGACAAAAATTCACTAAAAAACTCCTTAAAAACGGGTTTCAAATAAGGCTCGATTTAAAAATTAACCCAATTTTAAGGACTATTTGGCCGTTCATTTGTAGTACTAACAAAAAGTATAGTCAAATTTAAAATATTATGTTATATTTTAAGTTTCTTTTTGTTTCACGTGATATTTGAGAATAAAATATTAACAGAGGGCTTTCAAAACTTATAATTAAATGACATTTAGGTGTAAAGAATAAAATAAAATAAAATAAAACAATTGATGCCTTAGTAGTAAACAAGTTTCATAATCATCCTAAATAAAACATTTTGAAGGTTTCTACAATCAAGATTAGAATAGTAGTAGTGCTAGTCATCCAAAGCACTAGGTATTAATTTAATCTCCACTATTGAATCAAGAATTCTCTTACCATTTTTTATTTTTTTTTGGTAGACTGTCGTTGTATAATTAAATTATAAATGTACATCAAAAAATTAAAACAATAAAAAAAATAATGAATAGAGCCAAAAATAAAATTTAGAAAAGAATGTTTCAATAACCTTAATATATATATATATATACTTAGGGATTGTTTGGGATGAATTATATAAGTGTACTTTTTAATTTTTTTTATTAAAAAAGTAGAGGAAAAAAAAGATGATTGTTTTTGGTTAATTTTTTGACTTTTTACGATTAAATGTATGTTAAAATATTGTATAAATTAGCAAAATTACCATATTACCCCTATGTCCTGTGCTACTAACAGTGACGGTTGAATATGCAGTACACATTGCTTTGAAATGAGATGGTGCCTTCACAAGATATATAATATATATAGGATGAGGCTTCCCTCTAGTCCTTCATCGGATTGGAGGGTACTGTTGGGTCAACGGAGACCCACCACGAGTCCCGTTTCGATAATCTGAACCGTTTAATGTGTAATACTCGTCGAGTAATATATTATTATAAACAATCACGTTGATCGGATATCTATAACTATGTGATCAAATTATTTTTGTATGAAAAAAATGGACAATGAAAAATAAACGGTTGACAAAAATTTGATTTGATCACATAGCTATCGATATTCAATCAACGTGATTTTTTATAGGAATATAGGACTCGACGAGTTCTATACATTAACCAGTTCAGATTATCGAAACTGGATCCGTGGTGGGCTCCCACGGGCCCAATAGTATATTCCAGTTTAATGAATATATATATCTAATTTTTTTATAAGATATATGAAAAACACCCCACGGGCCCACACGTGAGCTTGTACTGGAGAGAATAATTTTGGCTTGTACTTTTTTTTTGATATTTTTTTGTTAAATAGTAATAACTTTTTTATTTTTTCAATAATTTTTTTACTTTTTATCTTTTATACATTATGCCAAACAAACACTTAATTTTAAAAAAGATTGATGTTAACCTTGAAATTTTATTGATGGGTAATGGTACAAAAGGTGGGCTATTTTAAAGTGATGTGTTTTTGCATGCTAGACCAATACCAAAGTTGGTAGGCTCCACATATCATTTCACATAGATGCAGTGACTGTCAGCCAGGAAAAATTATGAAAAATCTATAATCTAGTGATAATTTTATAAAATAATTATAAATTTATGGAAAAAATTTAAAGTTTTAATTATTAATACTAGCGGCCAAGTCAGAGGCAACGTGTGCAAATTAAAATATATATATATTATATAATTTGTATTTTTTAATAATAATATACATATAAATTATATATATATTATAATTTATATTTTTTATAATAATATACATATATATTATGAGTATAATGTAATGGAAGTTAAATATTTTTATGTGCAATGTAGCATTTACTTTTAATATGTTTCATAAATAAAATATGTACAACATAATATATACAAATCTTTAATTGAATATAAAAATACAATATTTCCTAATTTTCACCAAAAAAAATATACATTCTAAATTTATAAAACATCTCAATTTGACGTTGACATGAGACTGAAAATTACAAATCATGCAAACAATATATAAGATACATTAAAAAACTAGTATTGTTTTTCGTAAAATTTAACGTTTTAATTATTAATATTTATAAAATTTTAATTTTAATTATCAATATTTATAAGATTTATAAAATTTAATAACTGAGAGTTTTAATAACTTATATCTATAAGATTTATAAAATTTAATAACTTGAAATTTAAAGTTTTAATATTAATATTTATAAGATTTATAAAATTATTAATATTTAAACAATATAAAATTTAAAGTTTTAATTATTAATATTTATAAAATTTATCATTAATGTGTATTTTTTTTATTTGTACTGAATTATAATTTTTTGAAAAATTGTTAGGTGCCTATAATGTCTCTACTTTCAACCAATCAATTATTAATTGACAAATTTTTATTTTATTTTATTTTATTTTTTGTTAATTCCTCATACCTTAAGATAAAAGGGGGATTTAGTCAAAACACTCTCATAATAAAACTTTAATGCATTAAAGACAAGCACAAAAAGTTTTTCTTGAAAAGTCCAACACATACCATTATTATCAAAATATTAAACTTTAAAATAATATCTATCTATATATTACATAAGGAAAATGGAATTTCTAACCCACAACCCTTGTGGGAGTTCCAATATTTCAATCTTTATTTTTTTATTTAAAAAAAAACTCAGTATTTATTAACTTCTCCCAACCCACAAGTCTTTTTGACTTCTCTCATGCCTATTGTTACACCATTTTCAATTTCTTCCATACACTATGGTTAGTGATGGGATTGTTAAATTATTTTTATAAAAAATGTAAAAAATAATAATTTGTATATTAAAAAAAATATCTAAAACAAATATAAATTCTTATTATATCTATCTATCTATCTATATCTATATATTATGGCCAAGTTTGGCATATTGTAAAAAAGCTAAAAAGCCAAAAAGCTGCTCAAAAAGTTAAAAAGTTAACACTATTCACCAAAAGTCAATAATTACGGCTGCACAACTCCCAATCCTAATTTTTCCCTACAAATCATTTTTTACAATTTTTTATTACACATTTTTCCATAAAAAGTCAAAAAGTTAACCCAAACATCCATATTTTCTTCCTCAATTTTTTAGTCCAAAAAGACAAAAAGTGCACTTATTTAGGACACCCCAAACAACCCCTATATAAGTAAAAAGAGGTTTCTCAAGATAAAATTATAAATCCTAATTTCTCCACCAATGAGAGCAGTGTTGGGCACTACCTGATCATGTCCTTGGATCCTTAAATAACTTAATTTTAGCAAAGCAACTTTTTCTAAGTCGGTGAGGTAAAAATTAAAAATAGAAATTTTTGTTAAAAGTTGCTGCTTTGTAAAGATAAGGTTTAGGAATTTGTCATCTTTCAAAGTTAAAAAGGTAACAACTTTATAGCTTACTTTAACAAACACGCCTCATCTTTAACACATTTATTTACTTTTGTCATCCTGAAATACACAACTATTCTCTAAATATATATATATATATATATTCTCTGAAAATTAATAATTAAAATTTACAAATTTTAAGTTTAAAAAATTTATTTAAATTATTTTTACCTTTCAAGTTATAATTAGAAGTTGTTGTAATCATTTTTATATAAGTTCTTAAAATAAAAATAATGTTTTAAATAGTCTCTATAAGCAACATCAAATATTATCTCAAAAATTGTGCTCTGGATTAATTAGTAAATTAGCAAATTTAAGGTTAGTTATCACCTATTTTTGTACTTAATTATGTTCCAAAGTGAAGATGAATGAATTAAGAGTCCTGCTATAGACCCCCAGCACCTTAGCATCCCCACACATTTGTGAGAGAGAGGGAGGAGAGAGAGGAAAAAAAATATAATGTACGATCACAAATCAATTAAAGATGGAGGTCAAAAATTGTAAGGATCCCAAATATTTTCCATGAATTAATAGTTTGCACTTTTTTTCACTTCTTCACTTTGACAAGAAACAGACAAGAAAATTTTCAAAAGGAGAAAGGTATTTTCAAAAAGAGAAAGGTAGTGAGAGATCACTCAAAAATTTAGATATGAGAAAAAATCATATGCATGATTACCCACCCACCTCTGGTGGGCCATGCTAGATATACACTTTGGTGGGCCAGTTTCATGTTTCCCTCTTTCATTATCATGCTAGTTTTCAAATCATAACATTTGATATCATATCCTCCACCACTATCATCAATTTTTTTTTACTTTTTTATTATTTTTTAAAAGTAAAATGAGAACAAAAAAAAACGTCCCATTCCAAGTCAAAGTCTTGGTAATTAAAATAAAACATGCATGGAGAGTAGGACCCAATAACATAATGAGAAAAGGGTATAGTGTTTTTTTAAGGATAGCAAATTGGTTATTAGAGTGAGTCTGGTTTTATTTTTGTGAAGCAATCCTGTTTCTCTCCATTATACATTAGTAGGCATAGCATGTGAGATGTTGTCCAACTACATATCAGCATTCATTGGCTAATATAAAATTTAATTTTGTACATTAAAAAAAAAAAAAAATCCCAACTTGTTGAATACTTTTGTACAAAATTAAATAACTAAAATTGTTAAAAGATATTATTATTTATAAATATAATTTTTGCAATAATATTTGATGATGCAGCTTGGTTGGACGAGAGATGGGTCGGACATGATCCGGATGTTCTACGGATTCGCTGAACTTCGTCTTCCCAACAGCACCTACACCAAGTCTGGTAGAAAGGACTTAGGGATGGGGGTTCCTTCCTAAGGACCCTCCGATGGTTGAGTTAGATTGAAAAGAAGAGGGAGTCAAGAAAATAGTTAGAGAGGGTATATATGCATTGATATCTTTCGTACCTTTGTTGGCCTCTTGACTTACCGTGCCCCACTCACAATTGTTCTCCTGTCTTTGTCTTTTCACGTTGTTCTACCAATGGTAAGTCTATGGCTATTTGTAGTCGGCCATGACAATGTCATCGTGTCACAGAAATCACGGAAGAAAAGGAAGCGATTTGTCTCTTTTTTTTGTTTGGTTCCTAGACCTAAGTTAAGTTAAAAATTATTTGAACAACTTCCTGAATCACCCATTTAGACTATGCCCATTAATATTAATTGAATTGTTATAATTTTGAAAAATTCCTGGTAACTCGAATTCCGTGGCCCGAATTCGGCTCAAAACCCAAAACGACGTCATTTTGGGTTTCGAATTTTCTTTTTCTTTTTTTTTTTCTTTTTCTTTCTCTTCTTTTTTTTCCTTTTCTTTCTTTCTTTTCTTCTTCTTCTTCGTTGAACCAGGCAACACAGGCGAGAGAGAGAGGAGAGGAGAGGAGAGAAAGGCCCCCGCCATGGCCAATCGTCGCAGCAGCTCCGATCGTCGCAGTCCTGCCGCAGCTCGTCACAGCCCCGCCTCTGGCCCCGACTCCTCCTCCAACCCCATTTTTATGGCCCCCTCCCCTCCAATCCTCCTCCTCCTCTTCATCCTTCTTCTTCTCTTCTTTCTCTGTTCCGAATTGGAGCCAAATTCGAGCCTCCAAATTCGAACTACGAATCGGAGCCGTATAATTTTTACATTACAAAATCACGTATTATTCTAACTAGTTAATTATCAATTATTGTACTATTCTACACTTTGTCATATCTCAGTACGACACCGTAATCCTTGTTGGAATCCTATCTAGCCTTGCTATTAGTCCTCCTAATAACTTGTCTTAATTAAGTGACAGATGGATCAATCAATGAGTAGGGCCAAATATGGACAAACAATTATTGCATATAACGTGGCACGAAATAACTGGTTGTCGGCGCTAGACAATTCCCATGCTGATATTATGCTCTGTTATTTTCTACCAAATATGAAAAAGGAACAGTCTCAGACTGCACGCCTAATCGAATATATAGATTTTGGTTATTTGAATTATTTATTTTTAAAAAAATATATTAAATAAAATATTTATATAAAAATAGGATATTAAATATTGATAGTTATATATTTAAATTAAATTTATATTAAAAAACAAATTATTATTCTTAAAATTATATATGTGGTTTATTTTTTTAAAAATAAATATAATTCAAACATATAATTACTTATATTCAATTATTTTGATTTTTTATATGAATGCTATATTCAATGAGTTCTAAGGCCTCTTTTGGGAAGAGATAAAAAATCTGATTTTCAGATTTTTTATCTCCTCTTCTCTCACAGAAAAACTGATTATAATCTGCTTATAATCAGCTTTTCACCAAAAATCAGATTATAACCATCTTCCCAAAACACCCCTAAAAAGTATACGATTTAGATGATTGAAATCAGTTTCAAAATTAGCTTATTAAGGGTCCGTTTGAGAAGATGGTTTGTGGCTAAAATAGCCGCAAAAGACAAAATAGGTTATTTTAGCCACAATAAATAAAATATCACATCCAACTCATAATCATTACATTATTCTCTCACAAAAAAAAGTCAAAAAAGTTAAAAAGTCAAAAAATCCTTCGCAAACCAAGCTTTTTAACCTAGGCTAAAATAACTAAAAAAGCCAACCCACTTCCCAAACCAACTCTAAGTACAAACGTTCTTTCAAATTAAAATAATAACTTGAGAAAAGTCAAACCTATATTAGTTTTCAAATTCTCTACGATAAAAATGTTGGTTAAAAAGTATCAAGTAATACACAAATAAAAATATATATATATATATATAAATTAAACACATCTTCTGTACAAATTAAATTTTAATTTTTTATTTTGTTTTAATTTAAATCCTCAAATTTTAAAATAATATAAATTTTAACCATCCGTTACAAGCGAGTAACAAATTTAATTTTAAAAATTATAATCTTAAGATTGCGTAGTGTTTGAAATGCACTAAAAAAGTGCACTTTTTAATTTTTTATTATATATATATAGAAAAGTAGAGAAAGTGGGTAGAAAGGTAGAGAAAATGTGTGACCTAAATAAGTGTATGTATGCAAAAAAAAAAAAAATGCACTTTTTGTTTGTCCAAGTAAAAAAAAAAAAAAATTTGAATCATAATAGAAATTTTTAAAAAAAAAAAAAAAATTGCTATGTGAAATGTTACTTCCTTTGAAAGTGGTCTAATCTAAGGCTTTTGAGCCTTACATTCTGTTTGAGTGATTTTGCCTTTGCTCAGCCCACCATTGAATGAGCAAAGGGTTGTAGCCGAATATGAGCCCACAAGCTGTGCGGTGCAGACTAGCCCAGCCCAACTCAGTCAACAAATTTGCCGGTGGTTCATTTAGGGGACTTGTCATTCGTAAGTTGGATACATAAAATTCAAAACTTATCTATTGTCAAAATAAAATATTTATATCAATTAATTTTATATATTTTTAATTATTATCAAATTTTTTATTATTATTATTTAAAGACGCTTCTACATCATATTACCGCTGGACTTTTGTCAGACGGTCATTGGAGACTAATCGAAATATTTAACATCGCTAAAAAATCTCTGGAGTATCGTCAAAAATTCGCCTCTGAATGTTATCGGAAGTCACCAGAATGTCTAGAACATCTGTTGGACATCAATAATATTATCGAAAACTCATTGGAATATCCAAAACATTACCCAAAAAAAAAAGAATAAATAGAGAAATTATAACGAAAAAATATCAACAAAATGTACTAAATATTGATAAACTAAAATTAAAAAAATTGTAATAATAATAAACTGCAACAATGGGAAAAAAAATATATGTTATTTTTAATTTTTGTAAGGTTTAAGCAAATAGTTTTCAATATTGATCCAACATGAAAAGAATTACAGTTTCAAAGTATAATTCTATTAAGCATTTATCTTTATTAATCAAACTAAAAAACATGTTATGAAATTGTAAAATTTTACAATTCTAAAAAATGTTATGAAACTGTAAAATTTTACAGTTCTAAATAATGTTATGAAGTTTTAAAATTTTACCGTTTTAAAATATGATTCATTTTAGTACCAAGAAAATTGAAACTGTAAAATTTTACAGTTTTCACTGCCTGTAACTAAAACTCAAAAATAACTTGTTCATAACCTCAATTTTCTTTCCATTAAAATAGGAAAATAGGAGTGTGTAGTAGACAAAAAATAAAAAAATTGAGAGATCAAAAGAAATAAACAGATATAGAAAGGATTGTATTTCGACAATTATTTTTAATTTAGATTTAAGTGTATCTAACGTAGACCTATTCATATCTAATGTAAATCTAAGTAGATCTATATTAGATTTGAATAGATCTACTAATTTTTTTCGTCGAAAACTCCTCTGTTTTGCTGTCAGTGAGTGCGAAGTAAGAAGTTGGCGCGATGGTTGCTGGTAAACCCCAATCAATGGTGATCATGGGTCACCGGTGACTGTAGATCAGAAAGAGAAAGAAAATAATGAAAGCGTAGTCGTGGTCGTCACCGGATATTAGAGAAAGAGAGATGCAGAGATAAAGTAAGATGTAGAGAAAAAGTAGGAAAAAAAATATGCACATGACTTTCAAATCTACTTAAAAGGTTTTAAAATTAAATAAAACACACACTTTTCAAAAAGAAGTTGTAGATAATTTGCCCATTCATTTGTTACCTCCAAAGCCATAGTTATTTGACACAAAAATTTCATAGTTTAATTTTTTAAGCTGATGGTTGTGCTTTTTTTCACATGAGACATGATAAACAAAGATAGGATATAAAATATCATTTATTATTAAAAATTGATTTTTAAAAATACATAATTTCAGTATAATTCACACACACATGCAAAAAAAAAAAAGAGTACATTTTAATGAATTTTTTTTGCAAATAATAAAATTTATAATCTATTTAATTGGGAAAAAAAAAGCTTAATATTTTTTAGCAATTTTTTTTTGGATAAACCAGAGGCCAAAGGCCAAAAATAGAAGAAAAACTAAGGTAGCATTTGGTTTGTGTTTAGAATTATGATTTGTGTGTGGAGTGATATTTTAAATTTGTGAGTTTTAGAATTATGATTTGAAAAGATAAAATTTGTTTGGTTATGATTTTTGAAAAGAATTTTGAATTGAATTTTAAATTGAGTATTGAATTTTTTAAATGAGTGTTGAGTTCGTGAAAAATTATTTGATTATGACTTTTGAAAGGAGTTTTCAAAACTTAATTCAAAAACTTATAACTTATAACCAAACACACAACTTAAAACTCTATTGAAAATTCTATTCAAAACTCATTTTAAAATTCAATTCAAAAAAATAATTATTGAAAAAATAAATTTTTTTATTTAAAAATTTTTAAAAATTTGAAAATATTTTTTTATTTAAAATATTAAAAAATTATTATTATTTGTTAACAAAAATATTCAACTAGTGTTTTTAAATTACTTTTGATTGTATATTTGGTTGGAATTTTTTTTAGAATTGTTATGTTTAAAAATGTTTTTTAATTTTTTAAAAATTACTGTGACAAATTAATTTTTATTTCAATTTTTTTTTTGTTAATTTTAAATAAATGTCCAAAAAATTTGTCATTGTGGTCTCAATTTTTTTTTTCTATATTTAAAAAATATCAAAAACAAATATATATATATATATATTCAGATAACATGTGCCAATTGCTAAAATTAAAAAAAAAAAAAAATTTGTTCCGGTCAACAAGCCGGATGACCGACAGGTCATCTAGGAGGATGTCTAGGGAGATGACTGGGTAGACCTAAAAATTCACAAACCATCTAGGAAGATGTCCGGGTGGACGACCGGATAGACCAAAAATTTAAAAACTCTCTGGTTTACCAAACATATTTTCAAAATGTGTTTTAAAATCATAATTTAAAAACTGTAATCAAACAAAGAGTTGATTATTAATATGAAATCATGATTTGAAAATCAAACCAAACACAGTCTAAGACATTACTCGAGAAGCCCCAATTAGCTATCTCAAACCAACAAAGGTCGAATCCATGGAGGAGGATTTTGATCAATTTGCAACTCTTATCGTTGCTCGCAAACCTTTTGTCACATTCTATCTACACATTGATTAGCTTCCTGTCGCATTGATTAGCTTCTTATCGTGCTGCAAAAATCAAGTTCGTCATTCACCATAAGATTTTGAATTTCCAACTTTACATTATGCTATAAAGAGTTATTTTTTTAACATTTGACACATAATGAAAATTAAAAATTTATCAATATCATCTCACTACTCTAATATAACCATTAAGTGTTCATTTGGAAAGTGAGCAACAAGTTGCGCTTTGCAGCATTCCAAAAACGCATAAAAAAGCAAGCATGTTGATTTGGGAAGGGATAAAAACACAAGTGGTGAATTTACGTAATTATCCTCTATGAAATTACATAATTGTTCAAACAACCACATGGGTTAAAAAGCAAATTTCCTAAGTTTGGTGGGGGGTATTTTGATCATTTTAATGTGATGTGGCACCATAAATAAACATTATACAAAAAAGCAAAAAAGCAATTTTTTACTAACTTCCTAAACCACTTTCTAAAAAAACCAAAAAGCTTGATAAAAAGTCAAAAGTCAACTTTTTACCATTTTTGCAAAACACCCCTAAATATATTAATTTCAAGAACAAAATCAAATATAAAAAAAAATATTTTTATGACAAAAAGGAGTTACTATAAAAAATAATCAGTGTGTTTGGTTTCAGTTTTCTAAAAACTGAGTTTTTTATTTTTCTTGTTTTTTTGTTTTTAGTGAATATTTTTTAAAATTTTAAGTAATTTTTTTACTCTTTTAGATACACCTTACTTAGATGTATCTAAAATAGTAAAATTTTTGTGAAAAAATATTTTAAAAAATTAATAAATGCACAAAAATACGAAAATATATTGAATTTTCGTATTTTTTGGTATTTAGTATATTTTTTAAAGATTTTTTCACAAATATCATACTTTTTAAGTGTATTTATGTTAGGTGTGTCTAAAAATTAAAAAAAAATGTTTAAAATAGGAGGATTTGGTGATAGACCCCTCACTGTCTAATTTGTCTTTCAAAAAGACAATAATTATATAGACACTTTCAAAACCCCCTAATATTTTAAATCTTGTTTATTTTACTATATTACCCTCATATCTATCACAGTGTATTTCAGAATAAAATTTTACTCTGAATCAGAGTAAAGTTTATTATGATTCAAAGTAAAATTTTATATTATTAAGCAAATCAACATGTTTTTAATCAGAGTAAAATTTTATTCTGATTCAGAGTAAAACTTTACTTTGAAAGTACAATTTTACTCTGAATCAGAGTAAAATTTACTATGATTTAAAGTAAAATTTTATATCGTTAAGCAAATCAACATATTTTTAACTAGAGAAAAATTTCAGAGTAAAATTTTATTTTGAATCATAATATACTCTGATTTAGAGTAAAATTTTACTCTGAAAGCACAATTTTACTATGATCTAAGGAGAGTATTTACTTTAAATCACATGTATTAATAACCTTGCATGTTTGGTTGTTGAGAAAATCACAGAAACATAACAAGAAAACCAAATATAGTTTGGTTGTTGAGAAAATCAATATATTTTTAACCAGAGTAAAATTTTATTGTTCCAAATCTGTCTCATACATACATACAATTAGAGCGTTTTACCTATACAAATTTGAGCTGCAAAAATTTGGTTTGCACAGAGCAAATCTTATATATGTATCTTATTTGTTCAAATCTTTGTTCAAACCCAAAATATATATATATATATCAAATGTCCATGATCAGTTGAAATTTCCCCTCTCATTTACACAGATATACAATCCAATCTTGAATGCAATAACAGATATATAGAGATACACACAGAGAGAGGTTGTACTCCTCCTTCAGCCATCTAATCTAACACTAAACAAATAGTAATAAAAAATAAAAATAAAAATAAAAATAGAGAAGAAACAGAAAAGAATAGAGATAGATAGGGAGAAAAAGAGATGGATATACTATTACAACAATAACAACAACAACAACAACAACAACAACAGTTAATATCTTCAAAAAATGTTTGTAAAATGTGAAAAAAAATTGATCACACTTCACATATCCGAAACTTAGATAGACTGAACTGAACTCAAATCCGAACTCAAATAAAATGTTTGTAAAAAAATTGATCAAGATATGTTAAAAATATAGATTTCTTCAAACACAGATCTGTTAAAAAAATATAGATCTATTTGAACCTAGATCTAGACTTCTCTGGCAATCTGATCGGAGGAAGAAGAGGATGGTGGGATCTAGGGTCGCCATCGCCGTAAGTCATAATTGTTCACTTCTATACGCTAAAGTAATTGTCATGGCGATACTCACTTTGGATTCCTCACCGACAGATCTGAATAGAACACCATTTGGCGATAAGAGATGTGGTAGTGTTCCTAGTGGAGGGTGAAGAAAGAGTAGCGGAAGAGGGAGGAGCAACAACGGCGTGTGCAGTAAGTGACAGCGACGATGGCGATGATCGTCTCAGATCAATCGCCTCAGATTGTCTCGCCGAAGGTCGGAGTTGTTGTTCGACATCTCGATCACCTCAGACTGTGTTTAGAGGGGGAGAAGAGAGACGGAGAAGGTGGAGAGAGAGTGGGTGGAGAAGGTGAAAAGATTTAATTGAGGGTATAATAGTCTAATAAAATATTTAACTAATAAATTTGTCATTTATGCAAAATTTTATAATTATGAGGGAGTTTAGAAAGTATAATTTTTTTCTTAATCCTTTTAACAATCAAAGGAATGTAAAGGGAATTTATAGCCAAATCTCCCTTGAAAGTATTAAAAAAAATCATTAAAGATATTAAAATAGGAAAAATAAATTATTTTCTAAAAATTAGAACAAAACAAACTGAATTATTTTATTTCATTTATAAAGCTTACAAAACTCGGGAAAAAAATGGGCAAAAAGTGGGCGACAACATATTCCGAGATCGCGATCAGTGCAGTGAGCGAAACGGAGCAAAGCCGAAACCCAATTTGGTCTATTTTTGTGAGCAAGATCAGAGGGAGAGAGAGAGAGAGAGAGAGAGAGAGAGAGAGGACATGGATGTATATTCGTGGTTTCGACGCAGTGTTTCAAGTCCCGAAAACACCAATAAACCCTCCTCTGCCGATGCCCAACACAACAAACTACAATCCGAAGAAGAATTAACCTTTGGAATCACTGACCAATTAATTGAATTCATCAAGACCTTCACTCTTGACACCTTCAACAACTTCCCTCTTCAAGGTCTATCTTCTATTCTTTACAATTCAATTACCCACACCACACACACATACACATTCATTCATTCATACAGACATAAATATATATATATATATATCTATGTTACTTGCACAGATGAAGAGGGAGCTAGTTGTGGTGCCGAGAATCCAGCGACTACTGGGAATGTTCGGAAGGATCTTTCTGATTGGCAACAACAACATGCTACCCTTGTCCTTTCCAAAGTCAAGGTTCTCTCTTTTTTTTTTTTGTTTTTTGTTTTTTGTTTTTTGGAGTGATAGTGGGATTGACATGGAATTTAAGATTCATTGAGTCGATGGTATTTTGGGGGAAAATAATTTTTTTTAGGGTGTTGGCATTTTTGCACATTAAATTTGGAAAATTATGAAGCTAAATTCCAAATGGTCTGTTACAATAAGTTTGTGGATTTTATGTTTTTAGGTAAGTGATGATGCTCATTTTAAATTTAGTTGTGAATTTCAAGGGGTGTTGGATCAATGTGGTACTTGAAACATTTGGGATTGCCAAAGCTGATTTAAACATTTTGTGGGTAGCTGAAAAACTAAACAAATAATAGGATAATTACAAAGCATTGGTTGAAACTTTATTACTATCACCATTCAGTGATTTAAGGTTCAACACTATAGGTCTTTGCATTGATGATATTGCCCAGCTCTCTATGCGGGAACTATTGGGCAATGCAAGTAATGATCATTGGTTGTGGTTAGATAAAAATGATGGCTTGGAAAAGAAAGCTTCATGAAATTTACATGATTACTCATAGAACCAGAAAATATTATCCACGCAACAGTCTTTTTGTGGAGGAAAAAGTAACCAATGGATAAACCTTCCCCTACTTTTTCTGCAGAACTAGTGATGCTACTAGGCCCTTAATCTTGTTATTGGTGACTGACATGTGGAGGGCAGTTTTGTGTAACAGATTAGCACGGTGGTTAAGTAAAAAAAAAAATTTGTTCAACACCGATGATAACTGTAAATAGTGTTAAAGTTTAAAGTTATGAATTTGGAGAGGGAAAACTAAATTAGAGAAGGGGTTGTTGAAAACTGTTGTCAAGCTGGATTAAGCTTGGCACATGGTTTGCCTAATGCAGTACAGATAAGAGGTGCGTGTTTTGATTGGAAACCACCCAGACCCAGTGCTAGGAAGATACTGTTCCTGGGGCTTTGCAGTTCTTTAAAATGGAAAATGGCATGGATTGAAAAACTTAAATAAAGAAAGAAAGTTCCCATCGCAGATTATTTTGTTTTGTTTTATTTTCTGATTTTACCTTCTCTCTCTCTCTCTCTCAATAGATAGGGACATTCTAAATATGGAATTACAAGTGGAAAAAAAGGCATATTGGTTGGAATTTGAATTTGGATGTTTCTCCAGATGAAATATTATTTCATTTGTGTCTGTTGGATTCTGTAAACTGCATTTTTTCTTGGAGATTTATGACATAATTTCAAGAGTGATTTGCTGAGTATTTAAAGAATGTATTGTACTGAAGATCCGATACTAACTTCATTAGTTGCCATATAACCTATGGGCTTCAATCTTGTACTATTCAACAAAGTTCGTAATTGTTACACCTGCAGTGAATCTCAATTTCATGATTTTGATCTTAATTTCAGGAAATGTCACAACTTAGGTTTAGACTCTGCCCTCGTCATCTGAAAGAACGACAATTTTGGAGAATATACTTTACACTTGTTAAGAGCTATGTTACTGAGTAAGTTTTATGAGTTTTCAATTATTTTTGGTTTAGTCATTACATAGTTTAGGTTCTACCATGGACTTCTTAAATAACATTCCCCATCAATCCAGCATTTGGTTCTCTTAAAAGGAGAAAAGCTGATCTAGTGTGGAAATGGAGTATCTTTTTTTGTTAAATAAATCTTTCTACAGATTAGGGTCTTGTTAATCTTCTCGTTACCTTAGAGTAAGATTACAATTTAGAACTTATTTTGGTTCATCAAGTGTCAGAAAGTACTGGAAACAAATCAAGCACATGTTATGGGCATTTTTGTCAAGTAATTTTTCAGAGGGTGAGGTTACACCTGTTATCTCAACTCAAACCTGGACAGCTGTTGTGTTTCTCATCGTTGGTGAATTTTTTACATTACCGGGATAGGGTTTTAAACAGTCACATTATTGCTGTTTTCGATAGATGTTTTCCTAGCCTTACTTATCTCCAAGTACCTTATCTCTCAAATCTCACTTAATGCAGACTAGTTGAGCAATTGTTGTTAGTTTCATTGTTTAGGAGTCCTTTTTGGTGCACTCGCTAGATTATACATTGAGGATGAAAAGTTTTGAATTTTTTGGAGACATGAATTTGTCTTAGTTTGAGGTTCCACCAAGATCTCGTTTCTAGTGGAAATTAAAAAAGATAAATTTTTCAATTTTGATCTTTCATTATCATAAACAAGCTCTGTAGTAGTTGACACCAATAACTGCATAGAGGCTGCATTGAAGAAGCTCAATATTCTTGACTTCATCCTTTAATATGCCCACTGGATCAAACTGGGTTCTTTTATATTAGAGAAATAACTCTTAGTCTCTCAGATCAGTTCATAGAGTAAAAGGTCAGAGCATCATGACTCTGGCTTGGTTCATAGCATCCGCATTTATGTATAGTTTCATGATGACATCAGTGTACATATAACATTGTTGGCTCAATTTGCTGTGTATAAGTTGTGATTCGATCTTTGAATAGTGATTTATTAAAAGTGGACCATTCAATTGTGAATTATTGTAGTTTATATTGTTCATTAAGGATAGTTTAGTTTATATTGTTCATCAAGGATAGTTTAGTCCTTTAGGTTGTTAGGATTTTATTCTATTAGCTTGTATATTTGTGCTTAATTGATTCATTCGATATATGCAAAACTTATATTCTCTGTTATCATAGTATCAGAGCCATACAAATGGCCGACCTAGCTCTGTTGCACATTGTCTCCAGTGGTTGCAGGCCCTCACAGCCCCTTAGGCTTTCCTTTGCTGGTGCCCTCTCTCTCTCTCTCATCTCGTAATGGTCTATCTCTTTGTCGCAGACCATTGTTCGTGGTTCACTCTCTGAACCATTCAACTGTTTGTGGTTCACGCTCTGAACCATTCGACTGAAACAGGTGCTTCATCTCTCATTGTCTCTCCTTCCGATTGCCCCTTTGCTGCTTTACTGCGCAGCAATCATAGGAAGACTTCGCAATTCGTGGTTCACGACTTCTCTCCCATTCGCAAGTGATTCGCAGGTCGTTCCCTTGTGTTCGATTTGTCTTTCAGTCGACTTGGACAACCAGTTCGTGGCTTCCTTCTCTCTCTCTGACTTCGATAACTAGTTCGTGACTCTCCTTTGCATCTTCAACAACCTGGTCTGCCCTGCTCTGTTCGTGGGTCTCTTTTGGTTCATGGCTTCTCTCTCAAGCTTTCGCAGCATCTGTTCTTAGTCTTCGCAGCATCAGTTTGCATCCCTCTGTCTGGAAATACTCTGTTTGGTAACACTCTGTTGTTTAATTATAGCAATATGGCTGATGAAAAACTGCAAGCTATCACCACTAAGTTGGATGGTACCAATTACTCTTATTGGTCTCATGTAATGAAGAATTTTATAATGGGTAAAGGCATGTGGAACTATGTTATTGGTGTGACTATTAGACCTATGAAATCCAAAGAAACTGAGGCCGTTGCTAAATGGGACAAGCAAAATGCACAAATTCTTACTTGATTTCATAATTCAGTTCAAACTACCATGGTATGAATTTTTTCAAGTATTCTACTTCTAAACAAGTTTGGGACTATTTGAAAATTATGTACCTTGAGTTTAACTTTGCAAAACAGTATGAACTTGAGATGTTTATTAGCAGTGCTAGTCAGAAAGATAAGTCCATTCAGGAGTTCTACAATGAGATAACTACTTATTGGGATCAGCTTGCTTTGATGGAACCATCAGATTTGCAGTTACTTGACAGTTATACCAAGTATCTGGAGAAGTAACGTCTTGTTCAATTTCTTATGGCCCTTCGTGATCAATTTGAGCCACTTCGGGGAGCTATTCTTCATCGGTCTCCTTTGCCTTCTGTGGATGCTGCTATCCGTGAACTTATTGCGGAAGAAACTTGGTTTAAGGTCTTCCCAGTCAGTTTTTGCCACTCCGCTGCTCTTGCCCACCCCACCTTCTCATTTATTTCAGGTTACTGGCAAGCCCAAGCGTCGGGTTTCCATAGATGAGTGCAGCTTCTGTCATCAGAAAGGCCATTGGAAACATGCTTGTCCTAAACTTTTGCAGCCCAAGGGTCGTTTATCTGGTCCACCATCCTCTAAGCCGACATCTTCGGGATCTCGCTCATCTGCTGCCTTTTCTGCACCAGTTTCTGAGAATGATCCATCTTCCAATATGTAGTCTATGTTTAAGCAATTCAAGTCTTTCATGGTGGCCAATCCAAATCTTTCGTCCTAGGCCTCCGCTATGACTACCACTCAGTTAGGTTTGTCTGGTTCATCCTCCTCAGGTAATATCCACACTTCGTGGATTTTTTATTCTGGTTGTTCACATCATATGACCCATGTTGCATCTCTCCTTAGTAATTGTGTCTCCCCTTCTTCTTCTATCACTATTGCTAACGGTAATGGTTCTTCTATACTTGAATACTCTATTAGTTCTATTTCCTCTTTCCATTTGTCTCTTTCTCCTGTATTTTATGTGCCTTACCTCTCAGTCTTATTTCTATTAGTCAATTATTTTATTCCAGTTTTAATGTTGTTTTCTCTTCTTCTCATTGTGTTGTGCAAGATCGAGTATCCAAGAGGCAGATTGGAATCGGATGCAGAGTTAGAGAACTATATATATCTTGGACAGCTTGCATGTTCTTCCAGAAGTGTCTTCTACTGCATTGTCTTCTTTTTGTTTAAACAATAAGTCTTCTTTATTTTATATTTGGCATTCTAGGTTAGGTCATCTGTCGAGTGATCGTTTAAAGATTTTAGTTCGGTCTGGACATTTAGGCAATTTTTCTATTAATGATATTTCTGAGTGTCGTGGTTGTAAACTGGCTAAAATGTTTGCTCTTTTTTTTAATAAAAATAGTTCTATTTCATCTTCATCTTTTCAATTGGTTCATTCTGATGTTTGGGGTCCTTTCTCTATTGTTACAAAGGGTGGTTCGCAATATTATGTGTCTTTTGTGGATGATTATAGTCGGTTTACTTGGGTTTATTTGATGACTCAAAAATCTGATTTTACAAAATATATTCTAATTTTCACTCTATGATTCACACTTAGTTTTCCACCATTAAAGTTCTCCGTTTAGCTTTGGAGGGTGAGTATTACTTATCTGAGTTTGAGGAGTTTTTAGCTACTATTGGCACTATTCATCAGTCTTCGTGTTCTGACACTCCTGCCCAAAATGGTCGAGTTGAGCGCAAACATTGCTATCTCCTTGATACCGCTCACTCTTTGTTGCTCTCGTCTTTTGTCCTTTCTGTTTTTTGGGAAGAAGCTATGCTCACTATTGCATATCTTCTCAATCGGATGCCTACTTCTCTTCTCTCAAGCTTATCTCCGTATGAGCCTTTTTTGGGTGTTACTACCAATTATACTCTTCTTCGTATTTTCGGTTTTGCATGCTTTGTGCTCCTTCCTAAATAGGAGCGCTCTAAGCTTAGTTCTCGCTGTGTCCTCTGTGTCTTTTTAGGGTATGGCATTAATCAGAAAGGTTATCAGTGTTATGATCCTGCCACCAAAAAGCTATATGTGTCTAGGCATGTCACCTTTTTAGAAAAACTACCTTACTACACTATACCTTCCACCCCTGTCCTTATTACGGAGGATGAATTGGTTCATGTTGACCCATTTCCTCCTGATGTTCTTCCTGATGAGTTTGTTTATGATCTTGAGGTCTCTATTTTGCCTCTTACTAGCACTTTTGCTATCTCGCCAGTTACTTCCTCTCTCGCTCCTGCTTCCCCTGCGCTTCTTTTTGTTTATCAGCGCCGCAAAGCACTTCCAAGCTCGCCTGTCTCTAGCTCTACTGTCCCTCTAGCTGTTTCTTTGGATCCCGCTCCTCTTGCACATCGCTTTCCAAAGCAAGACCGTCATCCTCTGAACTAGTATGGTTTTGGTATTACATGTTTTTTCCTTTCCTATCAGTCTTTTCATTCTTGTCTTCATACTTATTTTGAGCCTAGGTCCTACAAGGAAGCTTGCCATGATCCCAATTGGATTGCTACTATGAATGACGAGTCAACTGCTTTGCTAACACTCAGACTTGAGATTTGGTTCCATTACCTGCTGACGAGAATATTGTAGGCTGTAAATGGGTCTATAAGGTTAAAACCCATTCTGATGGTTCTTTAGAAAGGTATAAAGCTCGTTTGGTTGCCCAATGCTTTTCTCAGGATTATGGGATTGATTATGATGAGACTTTTGCCCCCGTTGCCAAGATGATTACTGTTCGCACTCTTATCTCTGTTGTTGCTGCCATCACTGGCCTTTGTTTCAACTAGATGTCAAAAATGCTTTTCTTAATGGGCATCTTGCTGAAGAAGTGTATATATGCCCTCCACCGGGTCTCTTTCACCCTCCTGGTGTTGTTTGTCGTCTTTGCCGTGCTCTATATGGTCTCAAGCAGTCTCATCGTGCTTGGTATGAGCGCTTTCACTTTGTTGCACTTTAACTTGGTTTTCGCCCTAGTCATCATGATTGTGCTCTCTTTGTTCAGCGCATTTTTGTTGGCCTTGTTCGCCTTCTCTTATATGTGGATGATATGATCATCACTGGTTCTGATTATACTACTATTGAGGAGGTTAAGCATTAGTTGTTTCAGGAGTTTGAGATGAAGGATTTGGGATCTCTTCGGTATTTTCTTGGTATTGAGGTTGTTACTTCTCTTACTGTGTATCTTCTCTCTTAGACTAAATATGCCCGTGATATTCTTTCTCGTGCCAATCTCACTAATGACAAAATTGTCGACACTCCTCATGAGTTGCATGCTAAGTTTTCGGCTTCTGATGGCGTTCCTTTTGAGGATCCCATTGTGTATCGTGAGTTGATTGGGTGCATTGTTTATCTCACCGCTACTCGTCTGGATATCTCCTATGCTGTGCACATTATCAGTCAGTTTGTTTCTGCTCCTCGTTCCACACACTAGGCTGCCTTACTCCGTACTCTGCGCTACCTTTGTGGCATTTTGTTGCAATGTTTGCTGTTGTCTGCCTCTTTGGACTTGCCTTTTCGTGCCTATGTTGACATTGATTGGGCAGTTGACATCTCTGATCGCAAATCCACTTCTGCTCTTTGTGTTTTCCTCGGCAATTATCTCATATCCTGGAAGAGTAAGAAACAGTCTATTGTTGCTCGTTCTACCATTGAGGCTGAGTATCGTGCCATGGCTCATGCTACTTCCAAGATCATTTGGCTTCGGTGGCTTCTTTCTGATATGGGTGTCTCTCTTTCTGATCTAAATCCGTTGTATTGTGATAATCAGAGCGCTGTCCAGATTGCCCATAATTCAGTCTTCCATGAGCGGACCAAGCATGTTAAAATAGATTGTCATTTTGTCCGACAGCATCTTCAGGCTGGCACTATTACTCTCCCTTTCGTTCCCTCCTCTCTTCAGTTGGCCGATTTTTTTACAAAGACTCACACTGTTGCTCGTTTTTATTTTCGTTTTCTTCTTGGCAAACTTTGGATGCTTTCTACGCTCGCATCCTCAGTTTGAAAGGGGGGGGGGGGTGTGAATTATTGTAGTTTATATTGTTCATTAAGAATAGTTTAGTCCTTTAGGTTGTTAGGGTTTAATTCTATTAGCTTATATATTTGTACTCAATTGATTCATTCGATATATACAAAACATGTATTCTCTGTCATCATCAATATCATGAGTGTTTCTAGGCTTTGGCACAGAGCTACAAGAACCAAACATTGAATTACACATTTAGCTATGGAATTATTTTCGAAAAAGTACATCCTTAAGACCTCGTTCTCATGATGCTGGAATTGGTACGAGGCTATGAAACTCGTGTTGTATAAATCAAGCATATAATTTCATGACAGTTTGACATCAAGTTGTTGAGAAAACTGTGGATTGTTAACTCGGTTGCCACACTCCACACAGTGCATGTTGATCTATTGTCACACCCAAGCATTAAACTTGCTCTGTCTTTCACTGGTCTTCTACTTCCTACAAAAAAATGCAAGTGGTATTATAGACACGTGACTGACATTTCTGTAAAAATTTGTGTTGTAAATTATATTGGTCCTTTTGACCCACTTTCATAAGAGTTTGACATTGCGTCTTACTTAACCAACTGTCATATTAGCTTGAGGTCTGCATCTACATGATCAATTTTTTTTAACTTAGAAAAATTGCAAGCAGTATGAGATTGTTTGAGTTTCCCTTTACGATCATCAACCTGTATGTGTGTATGCACAACTATTAAATGTCCTTTCATGTTGGTGTTCAATTATCAGATACGAGCTGCGTGCCATACAATTGGCAAAACTTAGACAGATGACGATTGAGAACGAATATATTTCGGATACAAGTGCATGTGAAGTTGAAATGTCAGAGACAAAGCAAGCCACAAGTCTAGTTGAGCACAACTTGGGTTCCCTTACACATGACATTGAAAGTGGGAAGAATGAGCAGGTTTTAGTTTATTTCTCCTTGTATCTTCTTCTTGAATATGTTGTATTTTTCACGCTGACTAACAAATTTTTTTTCCATGTTTTTTTTAATTTTATTTTTAATTATATGTTTTGACAGTAACTGCTGTGGGTCTGGTGGAGATAATTTAAGGTGTAGCACGAAGTATTTTTGGATTTGGGTCCTTGATCCTTGTAACCAGAAAGTTGCCCACAATACGAAGAGAAACTTGGGCATTGTATGGGGAATGTTTAGGATTTCTGACAAATTAAATCCTTAAACTGGACCTTTCAAACCTGTGAGTTACCAAAGTTACTTTCTGTTTGTGGCTTTTCCTTATTCTTTTATACTGTTTTAGTTTTAATGTTGTAATGATATAAAAGATGCAAATTTAATTGATAATTCTATTATTTAATCACTTCTAATTTTCAGGTTCCCCTATATTTTTGCCATGATAATGTATCAAGTGTCAAAGTCATAATAAACAGTTATGACATCCTTAGACTTAGATTGGTAAACCATTGTAACCTAAGAAGCACAGACACTTTTAAGAATGTGACGTATCGGTGTCGTGTCCGTGTCGGACACCGACACTCTTTGGACACTTTTCCGGCATGTGTCCGACACTCTTCAAAGTGTGTCATATTTTTTAATTTTTTTTAAAGACCCGGACACTTAGAGGACACACGTTTATATTGCTTAAACACACGTGTCTATTGATTATATACAGATGAAATTAATTATAAGTTTGAACGAAACAATTTAAGATATAATAATAAAACAAAATCATATAAATTTATAGGAATCAGTGTCATATTACATTTTTTATTACTTTTGAATGATATATTCATATATAAAACATATAATAAACATATAAAATTATATATTTCAGGCGTGTCCCCTATGTGTCGTGTTTTGTATTTTTTAAAAATTGACATGTGGGTGTGTCCGTATCGTATCCGTGTCATGTCGGGTGTCTATGTCTATACTCCTTGGATTGTAACGAAATAGTATTTGGAACATATGTTGCCACTTTTCTAAAACTATGCATTATTACTAAAATAATACATGTTAGAACGAATATAAACAGAAAATTTCTAAATACAAATCCTTATAATGGTTATTATCTACACACTACAGCCCTTACTCTGTCATGGTTCAGACCCACGATGTGAGAGAGTTGTGGATGCAACTAAAATCCTTGTGGATATAACATTTTTCTACATTAGCATCTCCAATAGAGGGTTAAATCAGCTGCCAAAGCTATAATATCCACTACCTTCGTTTGAGAAGTGGGTTGGTTTTTTGATTTTTTTGGCTATTTTAGCCTGGGCTAAAAAGCTTGGTTTGGGAAGGGCTTTTTGGTTTTTTTTGTGAGAGAAGAGTGTAATGATTATGGGTTGGATGTAATGTTTTGTTTGTTGTGGCTAAAATAGCCTATTTTGTCTTTTGTGGCTAAAATAGCCAAAAAAGCTCTTGACAAACAAAGCATAGCAGCTTGGGCAATGTCGGCTTCTCCAATGGCATGCTATAACAACTGCCAAATTTGGCAACTGCCAAATCATGTGCCAAATTTGGCAACTACTTTGGCAGCTGCCAAATCTGTCAAGTCACCCAAAATTAAATTTTTTTCTTCCTTCCTTCCTTCCCTTTCAGTTGAGATTTTCCAGAATGCTTGAAGTTTTTTATAAAAGAAATGAAATTCACCATGTCGTTTAAAACAGAAATCATCACAAATTAATCAGAATGAACAAGAATTTCAACAAATTCATCAATATGCATACCAAATTCATTAAGAATTTTAGCAAATTCATCAATATCAATATTCACAAATTCATACCAAATTCATCTTCAAAAATTTCTCCAATATTCACAAATTCATCAATATCAATTTCTCCAATATTCACAAATTCTCCAATATCAATATTCACAAATTCATCAAGAAAAATACCTAGATTTGAAAGTCGAATTTACACTAATTTCTCCAATATTCATCTTCTTCAGAAAGCCAAATTGAAGTACTGTGACCATTGAGATTAGAGAAGAGGGTTGAAAATGGGGGCTACGGCTTCGAAGGATAGGTGGATTGGGAGGGGGGGTTAGGGCTTCGAGGGATAGGGATAAGTGGATGATTTGGTGGTGGTTCTGGAGAAGGAGAGAGAGAGAGAGAGAGAGATTCGGGTGAGAGAAAATGGGGGGTGGATGAGAGAAAGTTGATCCGAAGATGAAGATGAGAGAGTTTCATCGATTCGAAGATGAAGATGAGAGAAAGTCTCATCGATCTGAAAATCGTTGATCCGAAGCTCTCTCTCTCTGATCTTCACTGATCCGAGAAACAGGGGGAGAGAGAAGGCGAGAACCAGCCGTTGATTAATGGGCAGAAGTGTTTCGAAGTGATCTTCACTGATCCGAAGTGTTTCGAAGCTCTCTCTCTCTCTCTGATTTTCTCTGAAGTTTATCTGAAGTGTGCTATTTTGTTCAATGGGCAGAGACATAGAGATGAGAGGATAGAAATACACAGGCACATGATTGATCTCAGCCGTTGATTAATAACAATCCAATGGCTGAGATCCAAGTGTGCTACTTTATTCATTAAAAAAAATAAAAATTAAATAAAAATATAAGTGAAACATATCCACAACGGATATAAACGGCCATATTTTTATGTTAAAACGGCTATAAAAATACGGCTCTTTTTTTTCTTTTCTTTTTTTCAATAAATACAAACCTTCTCTCCTCTCTTTTTACTCAATTTCATTTCACAACAAACTTTCTAAATTACATTTTTATTTATATTTTCTTAACACAATCGGTATGGAAGGTTCATCAAAAATAAAGAGAGGAAAATCATTCACCATTGCTGAAGGTATGGCACTTTGTAAAGCTTGGTGTCACATTTCTGAAGACCCAATTGTTGGCAATTTATAATCTTATACTCACTTTTGGGAGAGAATTTATGAAAATTATTGCTCCCTTCAGAATGATCAGTCAAGAACACAAGTTTCTATCCAATCTCGATAGGGTATAATCATGAAATGTTCTAACAAATTTCGTGGATGTTTAGCGCAAGTTGAAAATCTACACCCAAGTGGAATGTCTCAAGTTGATCTAGTAAGATTTCATCTTCATTTATTACGTTAGTTTTTTATTTTATTTTATTTATTTTGTCCCATATAAAAATTAAATAATTATTAAATTTATATTTTATTGATACAAATGCTTCAAGCAAAACTTTTATACCATCAAGATGAAAAGAAACATTTTGCTTTTAAACATTGTTGGTCAATCTTGCAAAACAATATCAGGTGGTAAGATGTAGCTCCTACGAATACGGTGAAGTCAATGATACATACACTATTTTTCCCTGATTCAGCCCTCGATTCCCCTATGGATAACTGCATTTCTCTTGAAAATGACACCAGTCCAAGTGTTAGTAACAATTCAACTGTCGGTGAGGGCAGTGTCTCTGCAAGGGGTACAAGGCCTATGGATAGGAAAGCTTCAAAAGAATTATTTCGGAGAAATCAAGTGGTTGAAGCTGAAATCCAAAAAATGTACATACAATTGGAGACATTTAACCAATATCTTGCTGAGAAGGAAAAGAAAAAAGATGAAAGAAAAGAAAAAAGGATTCAAACACTGCAGGAAATGAAAGAACTTGAGATCAGGAAAGAAGAACATGAGATAATGACTACGGACATTTCTCTTTTGGACCCTCAGACAAAAGCATATTACACAATGCGAAAAAATGAGATTTTTGCCAAGTGGTCCTCAAATGTCAGTAGTCCAAATTACTATTTCCACATGCCTCCTGATGAATAATTACGGGATAATGTATTTTTAAATTTAGCAATGTCATTTAATTTTTAATTTGTAATTTTTAATTTGGATGGTTGTTGGTGGATAATTGGTGATTGTTTTTTTTTTATGTGTAGTTAAAAAAATTTATTAAATATATAGTGATATATTTTTTGGTGGGGTGAATTATTCAAACAAATTTTTTTTTTTCCAATTTTTCATTTTTTTTAATTTTTTATATTTGTCTAGTTGGGAATAATATAAATATATAATTTTTTTAATAAACAGGTAAAAAAATGTCACAAAAGACAAAAAATAAACAAAAATAAAATCACAAAAAAATATATATCCAAAAAACACCTACAAACTTGGAGAGAAGTTGGTTGAAATTTGTCAAAAATAGCAAATGACCATTAGAGCACCATTGCTATAATTTGACAAAATAAAATTATTCATTATCAAATTATAATAATAGTAATAGTAATAGCATTATAGTAATAATGGTTAGAGATGCTCGTAGTATATCATGTAAACAGAGCTAAAATTGGTACTTCAAATAACATCCTCTATTTCAAAAGTTAATAACCACTATATATATGTTTCTTTGTCTTCAGGTTGCATAAATACCATAATAGCAGTGTTATAATTCCCATGACAGTCCCGACAGATAGTGGTGTCATTGGATGCTTGAGATATCCTTTTGGTTAGGAGTTGGGGATGGAGAGAAAATTGATCGTGGGTATAATTTCCATAAAAAATGATTTTGTTGTTGAGGATGAATTATATGCATCTTTGTAATTCTGGTAGTCCAAGTAATAAAATGGTTTTAAGAATTAGATTTTGAGATCAGATGCATCTTTATACTAAAACCTCCTGATTGAAATTTATCCTTCAACTTTTCTTCAGCTTATTCAAAGTCACATAGTTTTGTACCCAGGTTGAAAGGACAAAACCAACCAGGATTAGTACCCAACCCTACCTGGTTCTACCTGATGTCCCTACATTATTAGTTGGGCATGGTCTTGATGACTCTGGTCAAATCCTGCAACCAACCACCATATTCATTAGACTGTTTGGAGCCATTTGGCAAGTGTAGACAAATCAGATGATTTTAAATATGTAATATTTGATATCCTCAAAGTTTGTCATCTTTCAGGATAAAAGACACAAAATAGAATGATGAAAAACCCTGTATTGAAAGGAACCACCTAGGAATCTGACATCCAAAGCCAAAGCTTATGTCCATGCCTTGTTTTGAAATGACATTTGAGGTTGTTACCTTATTTAAGCCCGGAGTTAGCCAAGTGACAAGTTGAGCCATAATTAGTTTCTCAGAAAGTGCAAGTTACGAGTTTGAATACCATAATCATGAAGCGTCTAATCCCCTTGGGGCCCCTCAAGGCACGCGACTAGTAATTTCCTAGTGGGTGGAACAGGAGCCTATGTGAGGACAAAGGGTTGGATACCCTTATTACCAAAAAATAAAGGAAAATACTATGAATCCCAAATAAATTATCAAATTTTCTCCTGAACCTCTCACATGGGTGTGGGACCCATGCAAATCACATGTGTGTGGGTCTCACACTCTTATGAAAGGTTTAATAAAAAAATTAGTAATTTATTTGAAGTCCCTAGCATAACTCAAAAATAAACTTCTTCCCACAATTGCAATATATATATATATATAATTCTTGCTATATACCTTAGTAAGGCATTTGTATTCTACTCTTAGGTAGCTACCAAGTACATAGCATATTTATAAGATGAGGGAAACATTTTGTTGTTTCTCTATTAGATGGGAAGATGGAGAAGATGAAAAACTACTTGAAGCATAAAGCATATGCCGAAGAGTTTGTCCCTGTTGTGTTTTGAGTTGAATGGTTAGTAAGTGAAAAACCACTACTATATGATTTAGTTATATATATATATGATATATTAATTTAATTTTATATGATCTGCTTGGGTCTCCATGAAGCACAATATGCTTTTGAAGTGAATTCATTTGTCAAGGAAAAGAAAAAGAAAAAGAAATAAGAAATAAGAAATGCAATTACTTGTATTTTTTAGTTTGGTCAAGGGATCACAAGATTATTTTGTATTAGGAGACAACAATAGCTGGGAGGAAGTGAAATGTTTGATCTTGAAACAACTACTGTAGAAAATCAGTTATAGTCAAAAGAATGTTCAATGAGGCATTGCTTGTTTGGGACACCTTCAACATTCAAATGATTGAAAAATAAGAATAATTAGGTTTTACAAATTAATAAATTTTACATTCATTTTTTGTTTGTGCATAGATGGTGATTCCATCCAGAATAATATGATTGACATCTCAGCTACAACTATCAATAATATAATTTATAAATTAGTAATATTTTTATTATTTTGTATTACGTAAATAAAGACATTATAGTTTTGCTTGTTTTGCGTCTAAATAATGAATTTGAGAAAGGAAATGAAGAAGAATAGAGAGCAAAATTAAAAATGCTATGTTTCTTACCAAAATAATGATGTACAATATAATTTTGTCACAAAATATTTATACAGAATAGTATGATTTCTCATGATGTTTTCATTTCAAATCAAAACACACAGTATTTTAATTCATTATTTTAAAAACGTCATTATTACATCATTCCAGAAGATTTTTTGTTTAAATAAAAAATTTGTTTATGAATCATATTTCTTCTCATAATAATGAGCCATTAGAATAATTACCCGTGTCTCTTTCTCAATGGTCTTCAGACTGATTGAGAGCTCATTATATCCATGTTTTTTTCACAGTGGAGAAATGGGTAAACTTCACATGCAAGTTTGGTGTTCTTATTAGTCAATTGAATGCATAATGGACATCCCAACTAGTCAATCACTTTGACAAATTACACTGAAAGCAATGATAATACAGAGAGGAAGACACAAGAGAGAGACAGGAGGGAAAAAGAATAACAATTCAAAACAGTAGCATCGGTTAGTTGGTAGTTGGTACAGCATATTCACCCCCATTTGGGCAAAGGGTAGAGGCTTAGGGCGGACCATCTCTAATAGATATGTTAAAATAAAATCGTTTGTTAAAGTGTGTTGTATGATATTTTTTTTATTTTTAAAATGTGACCTTAATTTTTATGTAAAAAATTTAGTAATTTAGACCTTAGTTGTCATAATTTAAAAAAGTTAAAAAGTCAAAAAATTATTATTTTATTTAAGTCACATCATCTCACTATCACATCACTTTAAATTCAATCTATACTTAACTCATATTTCTTAAAAAATTAAAAAATATACTTATTTAAATAATTACAAAGTAATACTCACGATGGGAGTTTTTGAATTAAAAACTTTGAAACTCTCTTTGGAAAATGGAGAGCTGCATCCCAATAAATTCCAGCATGATTATACACTACAACCCCACACAAACTCTGCCACTCACTATGCAGACCAAATCCTTATGACCCCTAATTTTTAGAAAAATACTTGGGAGCACTAAAAAATGAGCACTAGGGGGAGCACTAATGATGTGACAGTGGGCCCTGCCAACTTTCTATGCCTTGTTTTTTTATTTTTTTATTTTTTTTTTGCCATTTCTAATACATTAGTGCTATTAGTGATACATTTTTTAGTAGTCTAAATCATTGTTGTAATTTTTATGAGTTTTTAATACTGTAGAAGTTATTATTAGAGGGGTATTATTATTATTATTATTATTTTTTACTCCAATGATATTCCATGCAAACTGGGAAAACTTAGTTATTGTTGACTTAAAGAAATCAATTAATTTAATAGAAAATATAAGGTGTTTTTTTGACAACAGTGGGTATCCCATGCAAGCAGAGTCTACAAAAATAAAATCCCGTCCTATCAAAATGTCAAATTAGGAGTTAACACGAAATGAAGAAGAAAGATGTTAAATTGGTAAAAAGTTATAAAATATAAAAAAATACTACTTGAAAATATATAGAAAAATGAATCAAGATTTTAACTATTTTGATGTTATTGTTAGACCGTTGTTAGTATGACTAATGAATGTTTTGATGTCACAATAAATATTAAGGTTGGACGGTTTGAATAATTAATTGTTTAAATTTATTTAAATTATTTTTACTTTATAGCTTATAAACAGAAAAAATTCTTAAATAAAAATAAAATAAATAATAACTTGAGGAAATGGACCCACAAAAACAGTGCAAATAGGTTGACCTTTCTCCCCTCAAACCCTACAACACAACCATCACAAACGGCAAGAAGAGAAGCTGACATCACCAAATCTATGTTGAATACAAAAAAGTTTAAATTAAAAAAAAGGTGTGGAAAATTTTTTTTACAGCCGGGCCGTACAATCCGGCATGTGAAAAAGCTCCAACCCATCCAATAAATGCCAACACTTGATTTCACTGAGCAGCTTTTACACTACACCACCACCACACTCTCAGAGAGAGAGAGAGAGAGAGAGAGAGAGAGGACAAACAATTGATTACATAAACACAAACTCCATTGCCACTGACAACACTCAGAAACCTGAAAAAAGTCTCCTCATTTTGTCCTCAATCCTCAAACTGAGATATACTACTTCATTACAATCCAATCCCCCACCCCACCACCAGCAGAAAAAGAGTGAGAGAGAGAGATGTGGGGGCAAGGACTCACTTACCCTTTATTCATTTTGGGAAGTGAATTTTTATGTAATTTTTTTTAGTTATAGAATATTATTAGAGAAATTTTTTTTTGTATTTGAGAAGATAATTAGATTTTTTTATGATTGAATATGATGTTTGTGAAAAAAAAAATGAAATGATTATTGATGTGATATTTTGTTTGAATTTATTTATTTTTATTTTGCAAAAAAATTGTCTTTTAATGAAAAAAATTAAAAAAAAAACCCAAAAAAATTTGTTGCCAAACACCGCCTATTACTACTAGTAGGCATGAAGCAAGCTGTCACATGAAAATGGAAACAATTTGGAAAAACTGGAAAAACGGAAGTAAATAAGGAAAACCAAAGAAAATTGGTACTAATGCTAAGGTTTCGTGAGTTAATTTTTTAACTCTTTAATTATTTTAATCTAAGGTTAAAAAATTTCATTTGGAATAAATTTTTTAATTTTTTTAACTTTGTGAAAATTGTGAAAGAAAAAATAAAATAATTATGATTTAGATATGTTATTGTGTCTTATTAGACTAAAAACTCTATTTTATCTTTTTGTAACCAGAATAGCTAAAAAATTAAAAGTTTATCATGCTAAACGAAAGCATAATATGTTAAATAAGTACAAACTGTACAATTTCATTGGCAATTTTAAAACAGAAAACAAAAAGGAAAAAGAAAAAAAAGTAAACCAACCAAATAAACCAAAACACAATCTAACCAACCAAATAAAAAGTCCCACACCACAACAGAAATAAACCAACCACCATCACCACCACCACCACCACCACCACCACCACCATTATTGCTGCCACCACTTCACACAACAGGCCAAAACAATGCAGAAAACAATCTTACCCTAGATTTATATACTGAGAAACATCACCATCAATACTTCAATTGGAAGTGCAGGGGTTATACATTTCATAGGGAGAAAGAAATTGCAGGACATAAATAAAACCAAGACAAAAAGACAATTGTAAGCGAAAAAGATGGACAATTTACTACTACCAGAGAGAGCATTCATTGTTCACCTGAGTCCCCAGCAGAATATAGACAAAAAATACATAAACAGCAAGCAAAGAAGAAGACAACATGAAAAGATCCGACAAATTTTATATATGCCCCCCTCCATATTACAATGGTTCACTTAACCATCATAAAGATCCTAAAACTACATGTTTTTTTCTTTTCTTTCCCACATTCTCTTCCTACTTGGACTTGGTTAGTAATGAAATTCATTGGCTCCGTTATGTTACACATCTTTCGCAGCTCTGTTTTTCTTTTAGCTTTTTTTTTCTTCTTTTCTTCTACATTGAACGAGATGAGGTGGTAGAAATGAACCACCCCTACTAATCCAGCTACTTAACCTTCAGAATCCCCGCTGTACGGATCTGTGTCCTGCCTAGTGATTTACTCTCACCCATTCGTAGCGTCCCGGAAGGGGCAAATCATTCGCAACGTCAAAGTTGTACCTGGAAAAGTACCACATGAAAAGAAAACAAAACGGGCTTCATTAGCAAATTGAAGGCATGATAATTCAGAGTGTAATCTGGTTGAAATTGAAAAACTATACTTCTCAGTAAAATGTCTCTGTTGCCGCTGTTCTGCAGAGGCAAAGAACTCCTCTATCTCATGTGTTGTTGGGATGTTTCTTTGCATGGCATTTTGAATTCTTCGAGTTGAAGCTGTCCGCCTTGTTGTAGAACTGGGGGTCCCAGCGCTGTCCAACTCCCTTATCAAGCTGCAGGGTGTGCTTTCCCTAGTGCTCCTGTTTAAAAATGCAGTACTAATAAAATATGAAATTATATGAATATTGATCATCAGAACAGCGAAAAAAAGCTGTGAAACTACAAAACAATTTCTAAGATGCACATGTACACACTAGTAACATGATCAAATAAGCTTAGTCTGATATTTAAATCTTTTTTATAAAAATAAAAATATTATTGCACAGCTTTTTCAGATGCTTCCATGATAATCCTAAACAGCTAATTAAATTTTTCATTCCCAACGCATAAATCACTGATAATTGCACTTAAATCATCCAAATGTAAGACCTAGTTTCTCAGCTACCCAGATGAACAATATTTTAGGAAATAAAGTAGAGAGGCAATTGGGTTTTTTAAATAAGTGAGGGAAAGAAATTAAAGTTGCGAGATAGTATAGCACTTATCCAGGTAAGGCTTTGATATATGCTATATCTTAGACCATCTCCAATGGTTTATCACATCGTCAAATTTAAATTTGATGAAAAAAATAACTTTTTGCAGTGACTTTTTGCTTCTCCAATGGTTCATCAAATCCAGGATTTCACTTTTCTTTCATTAAACTGAAGATGAATGTGCCTTTCATCAAATCACTATTCATTGCCGTTGGATTTTTACCACTGAATGTCCCCCAGATGTCCTCCTAAATGACCACCTCAAGGCAAAAGTTTATGAAAAAAATTACACTGGCCGATCGTTTGCCCGGATGACCACTTGAAGGCAAAAAAAAGTGAAAAAATTACACTATCCAGTCGACCGGCCAATTGACCGTGGTTTGATAAAATCACAAATCCCTCCGCGCTTGATGGAACACTTGATATTAAAGGAAACTTTTACACAAATTTGGTAAAAATTTTGATGCACAATTGAAGATGCCCTTAGTCAGATGAATTCATAACAACAAACATCAAATCAGTTTTTTCTCTCAAAATTACCTGAAATTTTTTTTACAACTATTTTGAGCTGGTTTCAAGGAGAATGCTCACACTTCAGTTTATTCTGAAAATGACTGTTGAGGGATCAAAAAGTCCTGAACAAATTTCTAAAATAAAAATAAATAAATAAATACATAAATTCTAGTTTTATAAAAAATAAACATTTTTCATTTCTTTTCATGGTACCATTGAGAAAATAGCAGTTTATTGAAAACAACTAGCATCATACATAACTCTACCCACCCCAGCAGAAACAATAATTTTTATTTCATCAAAAGAGCCTCTCATCAGTCACAAAGATCATCTCTTTTATGATCAAATAAAAAAAAAGATAACTCTTTCCTTTCTTTTTTTGGGTAAGGTCAGAAAAGATCAACAACCCACTTTATTAATGTTCTGCTGAAATTAAGGCTCAGAAACCAGTATCAAATCACATAAAGACGGCAGAGAGAGTACAAGAAGGCCAAACATAAAATAAGAAAGAAAAAGAAATCCATTTATGTATATTGCATTTTCTTTTTAGTATATGTTGAAACAGATAAAGAAAGAAAACACACACACACACACACACACACACACACACACACACACAGTGACTTATGCAATCACAAATCGCAAGAATGAAACTACAAAATACAAATAACAACTAAATCAAACACTAGAACTTGAACTCGTAAAGCTAGCAAAAGAGAAAGAAAAAATGAAAAAGTGATAACTTCTATGCATTCACCAAACATGATTTGGAGAGAAAATATAGCTCAACATTTCCATACATAAAATCCCAATATGATTTTTGTTTTTTATTATTATATATACGTATAAAAATGGTACCCACATGACCAGTAAAAAAAAAAGGAAAAAGGGAAAGAAAGAACTCTTTGGCACAAAAGCAACAAAAATGAAACCCCAAAAGGCAGAACGTATTTCAGAATAATCAAATAAATTTAAAATAATTATAAATAATAAAAAAATAAAAATAAAAACAGGGGAAGGAAGGGGGAAAATTTCAACAAAACTTGCTCTCTTTTTTTTTTTATTTCCTTTCCCTTACCCACTCTTTCCCGAGAACCAAACAGAGGGTTATAGCTTTCCCCTCCCCCCAACCCAAGAGACTAAGGAACCCTAAAAAAAAAAAAAAAGAAAAAAAAAAAAAAAGAAAAAAAAAAAAAGGAAATAAAATATGAAAACAGAGCAAAATACAGAAAGCTGTGTGTTTGTGTGTGTATATATGGACATAAAGGAAGCAAATATACCTCTCTCTGCCTTCAAAGTCGAGATTGTTCTCTCCAAACGAAGGCTCAACATTCAAATCATTGTAGTCCTCCATATCATCTTCTTTGCTTGCCCTAGTTGTAAATTCACGAATAAACCCTTCCTCATCCTTGGAACAGCTAATTGAGACCGACCCAACAGACCCGGAGTTAATCGACCTCAACCGCGAACTAGGGTTAGGGTTAGAAATTTCATGTTTCAGAGTAGATTGTCGTCTCTTAGGGTCGTTGAGAGACGGAGGAACCTTTTCAAGCCTCCGACTTCGAAGCTGAAGGTAAGATGATTCAGGGTTCGGAGGCGGTGGTAGTGGTGGTGGTGTGGTGGTGGTTGATTGGAGTCTCTGCAAAGCGAGGGACTTGGCGCGAGTTCGAACGCCGAGAGAGGACTGAGAGACTAGCTCCATTACTGCTATGTCACCGGTGATTTTAGCTTTCCTCATGTACTTTCCCATGTCTCTGTGCAACTCTGTTTTGGGGAAAACTGAACCTTAGTAAGGTTTCATGGAGTTTGAACTATGGAGAGAGAGAGAGAGAAGAGAGGGAAAGAGGGGGGGGCTAATTTGTAGTGTTGGGGAATGTTAGGGTTGGGGTAAAAGGTAACAAATAGTGGGCATTAAAAGTTTGGGCAAATTGCATTTATTTTTGTATTTTTATCAAAATTTTATTTGAAATTTCCCATTTTTGGCTATCTATCTATATATTATATAAGAAAAAAATAGTTTCTAACTCACAAGTCTCGTGGGAGTTTCAATATCTCAATATTAATTTTCTAAATTTTTGATTAAAAAAAAAAAAACTTAGCATTTATTAACTTCTCTTAATTCACAAGTCTTTTTGGCTTCTCTCATACCTACGACTACACCATATTCAACTTCTTCCATACACTATAGTTAGGGATGAGATTGTTAAATTATTTTTATGAAAAATCTAAAAAAAATAATTTATATATTAAAAAAATCTAATACAAATATAAATATTTATATCTATATATTTAACCAAATGTAATTGTTTTGTTAAAAGCTTCTAAATATTTATTCCTAAATTCTCATAATTTTAAAACCCTCTATTTTCTACGTGGAAACCTTCTTTGATTGCCTTTCATATTTTCTATTTTTCTTCATTTTCTATTTGTTTGATTAATTAAAATTAAAATTAATTTCATTGCTTATGGATAAAGATTTGAATTTCAAAATTCCTCTATATAAATAAACGTATAAAAATTGAAAATTAATTTTGTAATCTATAGATAAAGATAAAAATTAATTTCATAACTTATAGATAATTTAAAATTTCTTCCCGTAAATAAACAAATAAAAGTTGATAAACAACTTATAAAAATTAATTTCATGACTTACAAGTAAAGATAAAGATTAAATAATTGATTTTTTTAAAAAAAACAAAATTACTCCTTTTTTTCTCCTTTATTTTGTACTTTAATTAATTTCATTATAGATAAACATATAAAAATTCATAAATAATTTATGAAAATTTATTTCATGACCTATAGATAAAGATAAAAATTAAAAAAATTATTTAAAAAATAATAATTTCATGACTTATAGATAAATAAACATATAAAAATTGATAAATAATTTATAAAGATTAATTTTGTGGCCTACAAACAAAGATAAAGATTAACTAATTGATTTTCAAAAGATTAAATAATTGATTTTCAAAAAATTAAAATAATAAAATTTAGAGAGATTTGGTCAAAATCCCTTCATAAGCATTTATTAACTTTTTTCAATCCATATATCTTTTAAGAGATTTGGTCAAAATCTTCTAAATTTTTATTTTTTAAAAAAAAAAAAAATCTTAACATTTATTAACTTTTTCCAATTTCAATCTACATGTCTTTTGAGAGATTTGGTCAAAATTCTCTCATCAGCATTTATTAACTTTTTTCCAATCAACATGTCTTTTGAGAGATTTGGTCAAAATCCCCTCATTATTATCAAAATATATATACAAATAATTATAAAAACAAACTGTACATAGCACGGGTGAAACACTAGTTTACTATTAATAAAAAAATATTGATTTAAAAGTTAAAAAATATTTTTAAAAATTCAAAATCAAACAAAATTAATAATTTTAGTAATAAGTCTTTTAAATTTAAGGGAAATTATTGTTTCCAGTTTACTTTGTGAATTAGACGGTACTGTTAAACCCGTAGGGCCCATTATAGGTGTCATTTCGATAATCTAAATGTTCAATATATAGAGTTCGTTGAGTACGTTACTCTTGTAAAAAATTACATTGATTGGATATGGATAGTCTTTTGATCAGAATACATTTTTATTGACAATTTATTTTTAAAATCTTATTTACCATTGATAAAAATATGATTTTATCAAAGGGCTATTAATATCCGATCAACGTGATTTTTTAAAAAGATGAAGTACGTGATGAGCTCTACACATTGAATGGTTCAGATAATCAAAATGGGACTCGTGATAAGCCCCACGAACCCAACAATAATGTCCCGTTCATCCCTAAATTCAATGAGAAGTGACTTTTTTCTTTTTTTTTTTCTATTTTTATTTGGTAGTCTTGAAAGGCAATTGTTAATCGGATTTTTTTAAAATTTATTTTAAATATTTTTGTGTCTAAATTTTGTTTAGTAGTGATAATTGAATTTTGTTACCGATTGAATTTAGGGCACTTATTAAAATAATTGAACTAGTATTATATTATGAGTGTGCCATACAAAGCACTGGTTTGACATATAGAATTGGGGTGGGTTGAGATTAAAATAGTTACAAAAAAATAAAATAGACTTTTTAGTTTCAAGCTAAAAAATGTCATATCTAAACCTTAATCTTTTTTTTTTCCTTCTTACGAGAGTTAAAAGAGTCAAAAAATCTATCTCAAACGAGACTTTTTAATCCCAAACGAAAATAGCGAAAAAGTTAAAAAGTCAACTCACATCCCAACAAAACCAAAATATATAACCACTTTAAATTTTGTAAATCAATGCTATTAAGACACTCCATAATAACATTCATTACAGAGGAATTTATTTTGCTTCATTTTCTTTTACTCTATTTTTTCCCCTTCTTTTGCAATATGAAATTGTAAATCTAAACAAAAACATAACATTAATTTTCTTATTAAATTTCTTCATTTTTGTACTGGCCATGTGCTATAAATTTTGGCTTTTACATTTTACCCCTTGATAAAAAACATGGTCATGAAAACTTACGTGGAAAAGTGCAAACCTATTAGTTTAGGTTTTGGTCATTTGGTGCCAAGGTCAAATCTGTCTTCAATTTTTCCTAACCTTTGCATGAAGTGCGAGTATCCCACTTGGCATTTGAAGCGTTTATTGCTTTTGCATGAACAGAGTAGTTAGTCAACTTGGCATTGTCTTAAATAAGGTGAGCTCACATTAACACACATACTTTTCTTCTTTTTTTTCTTTTTTTAATGTTAAACTCACTTGTATCTAATAAACAAAATAAAAATGTGATAAGAAAATACAGCAAGTATTTCTTTTTAGTTATATTGTTGTCCAAATAAATTGTTGTTGTCTCTTCTTTCCTTTTTTGAAAAAACTAAAATTTTCATTGTTTCAATAGTAACTTGATTGAGAAAATTTTGTTATTTGATTATATACTACCAATACTAGTATTTAATTGATAAGCACCAAGTTAGTAGGAAATTTTTTGTCATTAAATTTCTATCTTTGTGTTCTTCTATTTCAGAGTGCTTATAGCTGTTATATCATATTTTGAAATTCTCAAATAATTTAATTATTCTAAATATTTTGGAATAAACGGATAAAAGAATATGAGAATAGAAGATTATTGACCTACCAATCATATACATTGGATAACATTAATAGTTGTGACTTTACAAGTGCAAGTAGATCACAGGACCAAACAACATTGGAGTATAATTATGGTGATGGTGCAAATAATGTAGATAAAGGTGTGCAATGCATCAAGGCTTTCTATATTTTTGCAAAGTCAATGATATTTTCTCAACTCAACAAAGTTAAATTTCACAATAATTTTATAAGAACCTTTGCTTTTGATCTTTGATTCATGACCATCAAATTTTTATCTTGTTCTATTTAATATAATCAATCAAAGGAGCCAATGAAAAAGTAGGCAAATTAAATTTTGATGGACCAGCTTTGCTTTGTTTGCATTATTAATATTTTATCAAATTAGCAATTGATAGTAAAGCCTAATGTTTGTATTCAATAATGCCCACTTTTTGAATGATGTTTTTGTATTGTAGTCTAAGGTTACAACTTACAAGTAGTGGCAATTGCCCCTCTTTTAAGTTTTTTGAAATTATTTATTAAAAAAGCTACTAAATTGTACCACTAAATTATGGTTTTAATTATTTTCGGTTTATAAATTGTACCACTAAATTATGGTTTTAATTATTTTCAGTTTATGCCCACCGCAATGTTGAAAAATATTTTTGGTAGCATGTTATATACTTTTTCATTCAAATTTCACTCTTTTCACTCTAATTTCTCAAATTTTTATTGAAATTTTTGACAATATGTCATGTCTTGTCACACAACATTTAAATTTTGAATTTAAAAATTATACTATTACAAATTCAACTAAAAAAAAATAATAACATTTCAACATAATAGATAAAAAGATATTTACAAATAGGAGGGGTGCCACAAAAATTCCTACCCTTTTGTAAATTCTTCCCAGCTTCCACAATATGTGATATTCACCTAAAAAAAGTATTGCTCTTGGTAAGATTTTACGTCATTCGACAAATATTCTGACTTCATCCCTAATTAAAAACAATCTATTATATACATTTTTCAAAATAATATTGGTGTAATAATATAATGCTAACACTTATGTGGGGACATAATTTTTGAATGACAACACGTGGCCGAGGTGTCACCGAAGTGCCAGCCGAGGTGCCACGTGTCCTGGTCATGACGCCGATATGATCTCGGCTAGGCTGAGGTTATCTGCGAAGATACCGGAATCCGGAATAAACGGATAAAGGACAAGAGTCCTAGAAAGAGAGAGGAATTCAGTTTAGGTAAAGATAAGACTCTTAGAGAGTTTATCCCAATCCCACTGGGAGTCCAAGATTAGCAGTAATCCTAAGTCCATTGAAGTTAGGCTTCTATTGGGACTAGGTTTGTATTGGCTATAAAAGAGAGGCACCCTTATGGGTCTAAGGGATGCTTTTTATGCTCTGAATAGTGAGTTAAGCACTTTTGTTATCTTTGAGAGATAATTGACTTGATCGTCGGAGTGCCCCTGGGTGGACAAACCACCGCCGGAATCTCTTCTTTTTGTGACAGGTCGTTCGGGCTTAATCTATTCTGCCAGTGTTCTTCAGCTGAGTACTTGATTGGCAGTGTGGTCGGAAATTGACACACACAACTTAAATTAGCATATCAATTAATAAAAAAAAATCATGATTGCATTATTGAATTAGGGGTTCACTTATGATGTGAGTTGACTTTTTAGTTTTTTAGTTTTTTTACTATTTTAGCCTGGGGTTAAAAAGTCTCGTTTATGATAAATTTTTTGATTTTTTTTACTTTTCTGAGAGAAAAAATAAAATAATTATAAGTTAGATACATTTTATTATATTTAATTAAAATAACATATTTTATCTTATATAATTATTTTAACCCAAACAAACATCTCAAACGGGGCTTAAAAAAGATTATAGTGTTCCTCCATGCCCAACTATCAACTCCATTAGTTGAAATTTTGATAGCAAACGCATTGGATTCTCTCTTTCTTTCTTTCCCTCGAACAAAAATGATGTTTGAAAAATGAACAAGAGTGGGCCATGTTAATTAGAGAAATGGATAGAAGAGAGAGAGGGAGAGCCATTGTACACCACTCACTTGCATGCGCGTTGATAAATTTGAGCTCTCTTTAATTGGAAGTTGACTAATTTGTGATCATAAAATAAAATAAAATTAAAACTTAATTAGATTCTCTAGTCTTCTTCATAAAAAAGATGATTAGCATTTGAGTACATAAATGACAAAACTTAGGGGATGTCCATTGACAATTGAGTGATGTTATATTGAATATTTATTTTTATCATTTTATTTTATTAATTGATATGACAATTTAGTTGACATTATTACGTTTCATATATATTATCAGAATTGTTAAGAATCGATAAATTTATCGCAGAAAGTATTAAATTGTTGAGATTTATTTCATATGTGGACTTTATTATACAACAATTAAATTTAATCACATCATTTTTTTGATTTACTTTATAAGCAATTTTTCTGAGTAGTTAGACTTTTTGATAAATAAATGATGAAAATTATTACATTAACAGTGTATTGATATATAAAATGATAATAATAATAATATAATATAAAAATATGGTACGTGTAGGTTTATATTGTTGCCAAATTCATTTGAGGGTTTGAAAAACTTGCTTCTCATTATGAAATATGTGTTGTTGCCAAGTCAGCCTTCTTAAAGGACTCTATATGTAGGCATCCAAGGAATAGGAGTATATCAACAAATGTATTATTGAAAAATTATTTAGTGGTCCCACGAGTAGGGTGTGCAAAAAGAATGAATGGGACCCAACCTTGTCATCTCCGATTGAAGTTGTTTGGGATGATCTAAATAAGTGTATTTTTTAATTTTTTATGAAATATGAGTTGGGTTTGAAATGATGTGTTAAAGAGGTGATGTGACTTAAATAAGATGATGTGACTTAATGTTTTGTTTGGTTAGGAGATTTGAGGAGGGATTTAGAAAGGGAAATGGAAATAGTAAGTGAAATGTGAATAAAAATACCTATATTTCACCTAATTTCACACACCTTTTCCCTTTCCCTTTCCAAATCCCTCCCCAAATCTTCCAACCAAACACAGCGTAAATAGGATAGTGACTTTTTAATTTTTTGACTTTTTTCAAACATGTCAAACTAGTTATATCGTGTTGATCGTACTTTATAATTTTAAAAGTCATATTGAAACAGACGATTCAATTTGGATAAACCGACAATCGAGTTTGATTCTGATCTAATTTACTCTTCCACATTGTTTTATATTAGAAACAGGCTTAGTTTGGTTAATTCATACAAATTAGCAATTGAACTAATGGCTTGTTCAAGTTTGCTCATGGCAATTGAATGGTTAGAGTTCTATAACTCAACATATTAAGTAACTATTACTCATCTTATTGATTTGAAAGATTCAAATCAACGTGTTAAGTGGTGTTTTAGATATCTTGGAGAATTATCTTATATTATCAAGTGAGCCTAACAACGAAATTGTTATTTGTTCTCCAACAAAAAGAACATGTCATTTTTTCTCTTTTCTATCAACCAAACTTCTTAATTCAAATGAAGGCGGCAGTTGTACAATTTAAAATAAAAATAAATAAATAAATTAGTGAGACTATCTTTGTTTGGAATAGGTAGAACATTATTATATTGCATAATAATCAGCTTGTTTGGTTTCAGTTTTCAGAAAAGAGTTTTTAAAAAATTTTACTGCTTTATTTTTCATATTTTAATATTTTCAATGAATTTTTTAAATATTTTAAGCAATTTTTTTTAAACACACCTAACATAAATACACTTAAAAAGTATAATATTTGTGAAAAAAATATCTAAAAAATGCACTAAATACCAAAAAATATTTTAAAAATTACAAAAATTCAGTACATTTTTCATATTTTTGTGTATTTATTAATTTTTAAAACATTTTTTCACAAATATTTAACTATTTAAATACATGTAAGTAAGATACATCTAAAAAAATATAAAAAATTACTTAAAATTTAAAAAATATTTACTAAAAACAAAAAAATACGAAAAATAAAAAACTCAATTTTTAGAAAACTGAAACAAAACACGCTGATTAAGATTTAAACTCACCATTCAATTAAATAATAAAAAACTCAAATTCAAACTCAAATATCAACTCAAACCAATACTTTATTTTCATCCTCATCCATTAAATCAATCACTTAAGGGGCGTTTGACAATATAATTCAGCACTTAAAACTAAATTAATTAAGTGATAATCAATTAAACCCGTTTGATAATCATAATTGATATCACTTAAAAATTTAAGTACCTCATAAAATGTAAGCTAAATTTTTAAAAAAAATTTAAGTCATCTAAAATTTACTTAATTCTGACTTAATTTATAAATACTAAACATAAATATCCATATACATTATTATAAACTCACTACTACCACCACCACCACCACTATCATGTCACCGCCACTATTACCACCACCATCACCATCACTACCGCTATCACCACCACTACTATTATGCCACCGCCACTACTACTGCCACCACCACCGCTACTACTAGTATCACATTCATTACCATTGTCATTATTGTCATAAACATCACAATCATTTAATACTACCACCACCACCACCAGGCCATTATCACTACCACTGCCAGTACCACCACCTCCATCACCACCATAATGCCACTACCACCACCACCATCACAATATAAAATTAAAATATGTAAATTAAAAATAATAAATTTTAAATTTAATTTCATGCATATTAAACAAATTATTCTTAATTCAACACTCAAGTTTTTATCAAATAATTTTTTAACTTAAAAAATCTAATAGTTAGTGTTCAATACTTAATTTTTAATTTTATTTTTTAACTTTATTAAACAGCAACTTAATCAATAGGGCTGAGCAAGGAATCCGTGAAATCCGTAATCCGATCCAATTCAGTCCAATCCGATAGGTTTGGATTGGTTTTTTGAATCCGTGGTTCGGTTCCGGATTGAAGAATTAAAAATCCGTAGTCCACGGATGGGTTCCGGATTGGAACCGATCCGGACCGTATACAAATAGTCTATATTTTTATTATACATCCTCCTCCATAGTATCTTCTCTTATTCTATATAAAACCTAAACTCAAACTTAAACCCGCATAATATCTTCTTTTATTACTTTTGTTTGTTAGTTTTTAGTTTTAATTTATAACGGTCTAAATTCTTATGGTAAAACCAATTTTCTTATGGTCGTTTAAATTCTAAAACAATATATCGCTATTATAAAAAAACATGTTGCTATTGTGGAACTAATATATGGCTATGTTTATATTTTTATGAAATTAAAGTGTAATATATATATATTTTTGTTATTTAATTATGTGAATCTGTGGTCCTAAACCGATCCAATCCGTGTTAAAATGGATTGGTTCGGATTGGTTCCATGATTTAAACGGATTGGATCGGTTCTAATTTTTTAGGAACCGTAAATAACAGATTAGTTCTAGTTTTACCCCAATTCGATCCAATCCGGACCATGCTCACCCCTATCAATCAATACCATATATATTGTTATCAATTAGGATTTATATATATAAATGATCCTATATGACTTATTTTACTCTGAAACAAACAAATTGAAGCCTCAAACCAAGAAATGTTGTGATAGAGGGTTGCATTGTTTTCACAATCTACCCAAACATGACAACCAACCAAAAAAAAAAAAAATACTATTAAAAAATGCAATATAATTTCTCTTGGAATGCTCAAAATGATTAAGAAAATTAACTAATACCCACTTTTCCCCTTATCTTCGGGCTTTTCCGTACAAGAGAATTACTCCTACTAATAAGTTTACATTAACCTATGCTAATTTCTTAATTATTAGTTAATTTAATTTATATATCAGCTATTAACCCAGCCAATGAGGTCAGAGAGAAAGGAATCTTTTTTTTTTCTTTTTCTTTTCCCAAAAAAAGTTTCGCGCCAAGACACTCCCCCACATTAGTCTAAAAATGGACCTGCCACGTCACCTTCCACTAGAGACAGATTGCCTGCCGTCTTACAAATTCCATGTGAATCCAGAAAAATTATTAGCTGTTCAACAATGCTATAGACCTCTAAAAGTAGAGCTTTAAAAGAGCTCTAATGAGTTAGCATGTCTAAAAAATAAAAATTTTTAAGCTAAAATATCACATCAGGCTGGACCTCACACACTTCCATGTCATTAGTGCATGGTTTAGAGCTCTTATTTTAGAGCTCTCAAGCATTTTTGATTAGCTGTTACATGACGATCGTCAATTATAAATTAGAAAAATGATCGACGCGTCGAAATTTTGAGACTCCGATGCCTCGGAATTGTTTTTGTTTTTGTTTTTTTTTCAGGTTGTATTGGTTTGATTTTTCATTTTATTTTCAAGGATATTTATGTATGGAAGACGAGTTGGACCCCCAGTGGGGTGCTAGGGGTCATCTCTGATTGGCTCAAAAATTATTTAATTTTTTTTTTTGGTTTTGAGCCATTGGCAGTGCACCGACTGTCACTGGGGGGTGTTGGGGGTCGCCCCTCACTGGGGATCCCCAGCATTGCCCATTTATGTATATGGATGTGCTAAAAAATTAGACATTTCACATTAATTTAATTTGTGTAGTTTGATAAAGTGAGTGAATTGGGTTAAATTTGTTTGGTTATAAAATTGACTGATTAGTTAGATTATTGGTTAAAATTTGTTAATTTCATACAGTTTTACACGAATCCCTACTATATTTTTATTTCAAATCAGGAAGACTCGAATGAAATGAAATGGCTTTGATTTTGTCAGAGTCTTCCTGATTTGAAATAAAAATATAGAAGGGGCTCGTACAAAACTTTGTGGAATTAACAAATTTTAATTAGCAGCCTAACTTATCACTCAACTAGTCCAACCAAGCCCACTTACCTTATCAAACCACACTGACTGAGTTGGTGCAAGACGTCTAATTTTTTTAGCATACTCCTACACATAACCACCCTTCAAAAAAAGAAATTTTTAAAAATAAAAAAAAACTAAACCAAAATTCGAGGCATTCGAGCCTCGAAGTTTCGACACTTCTAGCACGACTGTATAATTTATTATAATATTTTTTTATATTCTTTAATTATCTAATATAAATTTATGAATCTCATTCCTTTCACCAGTCACAATATTGTTAGAGTATCACAAGCTATGTTTGAAATGTTGGGTTCAGGCTATTTTAGCTATAAAAAGATAAAATAGACTAAAAAGTCAATAAGACAAAATGTCACATTCAAACCATAATCATTTTATTTTTTCTCTAAAAAAAGTCAAAAAGTCTTTTCCAAACAAGACTTTTCCAAACAAGACTTTTTGACTTCAGATTAAAATAGTCAAAAAGTAAAAAAACTAACCTACATCCCAAACGTAGGCACAGTAATATTGCATCCCACTAATTTTTAGAAAAATTATTAGTTGGTTCAAGAATGCCACGTGGTCATGCCTCTCACTCATCACAATTTACCATGTCCTCTCATGTTCCCTAATCACCCAACACAAATTCGTGAATCTCAGTCTACCAATCATAACATCGTTAGGGCACCATATGGCGATATTCCAAGACTAACCTATAATTTCTCCCAATTTTAGACCCTCAATACCAATCCCTAATGGCATGATAAACACTTATTGAATGATTTTTATGTTTTAGTGAAATTCTCAAGTGATTGTGATCTAAAATTAGGGATTCAAGACATTTCCTGTACCTTAAAATCAACCAATAACCTCGCGTAAATATAAGCAATTATTTATTGTCCAAAAATACTGACGTGGCAATTTTATAAATTAATCCAAACTATTCATTTGTGTGAAATTTACTTGGGATCCACGTAAATAATGACTTGAATTGATTTGTGAGAATATCACATAAGAAATGAAATAATTTTTTCGTGAATACATATTACACAATTTTTTAAAGTAAATTATGATATTTTATAATTCACGAATGATGTTATATTTTTATGATAATATTTTAAATTTTATTATTCAAAAATATTTTGATTAAAAAAATAATTACAAAATAATACTTATTAATTTTTCATTTGTAAAAAATTGAACCAAATAAATAGTTGCATTTAATAATGAAAAAATTACTTGCAGGTGATAATTATAGAAAATTATTACATATATATAAAAAAATTATAATTATAATTATCAATATTAATAAAATTTATAATTATTTTTTAGTTTATACATTGATTTAAAATTATCCATAAACCCTTTTTATAAAGAAGGTATTGGGTGGTTTTGGAGTATCGCTCTCCACGCCACTCAGAATTGGACATTTGTCTATTTATCAATATGTCTTCTCAAGGAGACACAAAAAATGATAGAATCCACTGTTTTTAACCAATCAAACTCCATTTGGAATACCATGTAACTTTGCCCATGGGGCAAAATATAATTTCTCCTTTTTACAGCACAGATAAATAAAAAAATAATTAGCGAGAGAGAGCGGCCGTACAAAGAGCAAACGTGCGATGGAGATTTTTTTTTTTTTTTTTGATCCAACGTGCGATGGAGATTGATTAGTCAGCTAATGATACCATACGATTTTGATAGCCCTCGTCGGATCTCTATGATGACTCATCATCAGACTCAGAATTAACTCAGTAGTCCTCACAGGGAACACACTTCCCCAAAATTTAACTAACCCCCATTGTGTTTTCACGTCCTCCCGCTACTCCTCCTCCTCTTCTCTGCTTAATTAATTAAACAAAATTAGGATATATTATTCAACTTTAAAAAATTTAATATTTAATTTTCTTAAGCCTGTTTCATTGTGTGGATTAAATATAAAGATTTGAAGAAAATATGTAATAATTAAAGATAAAGATAAGATATAATATGTTATAAGATTTGAGATGTATTATATATATTGTAGCATCACTTATATTATATTTAGTTAAGATAGAATATAAGATGATACAAGATTAGAGTGATTATTTTTCTATCTTTGAAATGAAAAATTTCTTATATCCAGATATACAATATCACGAGGGTATTGCATCATATATTTTTCAGACGCCCTATTTTCGGAACAACCAAACTCAAGATGTAAGGAGATAAGAAAATGGATAAATTATACTTTGTCCTATTTATATTTGATCACTTTCTTATTTTAATTCTTAAAGTTTTTTTTTTTTTTTTTTTGACCTTTTATATATCAAGTATTTCCCAGTTTACACCTAAAATTAATTTTTATTAAAAATTAAATAAAAATGACACATTAATAAAACGTAAAAATATTTTATTATATATAATTTACATATATAATATAAAATTAAACTCTAAATAAAATAATATACTTTTTATGTTATGTGACAGACTGATAGTTATTATGACTTTTTCTATCTAATTTTGAATATAAATTAATTTTAAAAGTAAATTAAAAAAATTAAAATATAAAACACTAAAGTAAGAAAAAATAAATTTTAAGAACCAAAAGTGAAAAAATGATTAAAAATAATCAAGATAAAGTGTAATTTACCCATCTTAAAATTGCGCCAGGTAAACTATTTTGGCTTCTACTCACACCTCATGCGATAAAATAACGAGGAAAAAAAAAAGTTGAAATAAATTTTACTTAAATAACTCCTGTAATGCGCCAACTCTGGATTCTCACACGAGTCACGCGTGGGCTATAAGAAGATTATTTGAGCTAGCCAATCACTGTTGTAAACATTACCAGTGGAATGCTTTACCTGCGTTTGGTTTGGAGCTTTGGAAATGAAAAGGGAAAAGAGAAGCGAAATATAAATAAAATATACTTACATTTCATATAGTTGCACACACTTTTTTCGTTTTCTTTTTTAAATCCCTCTTCAAATCTCCCAACCAAACACAGTATTAACCATTTCAGCAAAATACTACACAAACACAATTGTTTAAATAAAAATTTTCATTCACAAACGTGATGAGATTTGTATATAAAATTTTTCCATTTCTACACCATTTTTAATCTGGCATTGTGCTAATTGTGCCTTGAATTAAAGACCATGAGAATCGTCAATAAAGTCCAACCACCAAGTGTTTACAAGAGATGGACTGTGCTTTCTATAACCACCATGGGGTCATTTTTATCACAGAACAATCAAAATATTGAAGAACATATATACACCTTCCCACCAAACAATCTATCATCTGTCTGCTCCCCGTGTTTAGATTCTCACCAGCTTTAAACAAATAAAAAAGCCCTAATTTGAAATGTGTCTTAAATTACAAGAAACAACACCACATTTCTTACAATAATGCATAGAAAACTTACATCCGACAGTCGGCAACACCCTGCTGAGTCTTTTCCCAGGTTCTATATCGGTGGAATTAAGGCCGGCAGCTCCAATTAAGTAGTTTAAACTTATTTCCATAACTTCACGGAGCTGTCAAGACTTGCAGAGGCAACCATTCCTGTAACAGGTGACTCTGCTAAAGCTTCAATTATATTGTTGTGACCTGAGATTGTCATGCTCTTATTCTCGGCCATGTTCCAGAGCTCCAAAGACTGCAATGGATAAAAATCAGAAAAACTAATAGCTATACTACAATCATGTGTTTGAACAAAGAGTCGCTTGAGTTAAAAACAGAACAATCCTTCAAAGGGTGCATTACTAAATAAGAACGAAACAAATGTATGATCATAATATGCAGCAGTAAAGAACATTACAACTCTTACAAATCTGTTGAATCTTAAGATTACTAAAATTGTAGGAAAAGGAAGAGAAATTTCAACAAAATTTCATATTATTCAATGCAATTTTACTAAAGAAATTGTTAATCACGTGTCATATAAAATTAAACAAGAATGAACGCATGTACCCGCATTCCACCAATCACCAAGAGAGCTGAATAACTTGGATGAAAAACACAAGAATGGAACTGACTCCCGTTGGAGCTAAGCTCATGAATGCACTCCCTTGAGGTTAACGACCAAACTTTCACGGATTCCTCACTGACAGATGCCAAATAGTCTCCGTTAAGATCCCAGCACAGGTAGTTTACCACTCCAGAGTGCCCCTGATTCCAGAAGGTACCGATGCCACATGAATGATTACAGAATCTCAATACGCCACATGAATGATTCCATAATCATCAATGGAATAATAGAAGACAAATACAAACCTGGAATGCGTGAGTTTGTCTATCAGTTTCGACATCAAAGATGGACACCACCTTATCTGATGCTGCTGCCAGTACATGTCCACTTATTGGCTGAAATCTCACGTGAGCACTGCCTCCTTGCTACACCAAGTAACAGATAATCAAAACTCAAGGATAATACAGTGCAACTTCAGTAGAAATTTGGAGACATGTGAAAAACAAAAGAGAAGGTTACAAAATCCAACCTTAGAAACACAAGCGCAAGTGAATGGATTGATATTCCAATAGTGAATTTCATTGTTACTATCGCAAAAACAGAAAAGATTGTTCTTCTTGGGATGGAAATCCAGGGATATAACATGATTAGGGTGCCCGGTGTATGCATTTAAACAATAACTTGGCTGCAAAAATAAGCCCAGTAAGTGTTTGTGGTGGTAATGATAAATAAATACAAACTTCATATATTGCAAATTTTAGGTTACCAGAATGTGAACAGCAGAAGCGCAGCTTGTAAATGCAAGAATTACAAAGATTATCATAAAAGAGAGGGTAGAGACAATTACATTAGCCGCATCCCACAATCGCACAGACTTGTCAAATGACGCTGTTGCTAGCTGAGACGAATTTGGCCTGAAACGTACATCTGTAATCAAATATTGGTGTTCTTCCGGTGTGGTTTCTGTTTTCAGTGTATACATACTCCAGAGGACAACCTGATGCATGTAACAGGAATAATTGACCATAATGCCATTTGGATCAGTGCTTCTTATCTATGCTAACATTACTTTTGCTCTAAGGTATGCTTATTGAAACATTAGTTCAATCAGTGGCTGGAACTAGCAGACACACGCACCACAAACACATACACGTAACTAACGATATTGATATAGATCTTAAAGGAGAATATCCTTTGTCACAATGCCAAATTTATGCATGTCATATATCACTAAAGTGAACCATTGTGTCCAGGCTGGCAACTGTAGTCTTCAGGTATTATATTTATTTTTTGATGTATGCATTTTACCTTCTTGTCATGTCCAGCACTAGCTAGCAACTTCCCATCTGAAGAAAAATGACAGCAGGTAACTTTATTCCTTGTCCTTATACAACCAACTTCACCAAAGGAAAAACCTGAAATGGAGAATTTGACCATTTCTTAGTACCATTCAAACAGTTAGGTCAAACATAGCGCACACAAAATACAACAATTGATTACCCTTAGAAGACTCTGTTTTATGCTCAGTAAGACCTGGTTTTAAGGTGCCATACAGATCTCTTCCCTCTTCTCCATCATGCGACAAAAATGAATCCATCTTATCATCCAGAGAAACGACATCTCCAAAATGTTCTATGTCTTCCTGCACTAATAATCAATGCTTAGCTTCATGTTACTCAGAAACTTCATCCATGAGACAGATTCATTAAATACAGACTTCACACTAAACAAAAATTTCTCAATGTTACAACTATGTTTTTCTTAGTTGAGAAACGGTACATATTGAGAAGAATGCACAAAATCAACAGATCAAAATATACCATGGATATTAGACATCCAAGCAGAAAACAAATTACAGTTCATCATGCATATGATGCTAGTTTGAGAAAAAAGCACTATGTATATGTGAAAACTTAAACGGGCATACCAACTGATTCGTAGACGACGCAAGACCTCCTGCTCCGTCTGACCCATACATCATCAAGCTTTTTGACACACTGAAGTTGAGCCTAACAATGAAATTGTTATTTGTTCTCCAACAAAAAGAACATGTCATTTTTTCTATTTTTCTACCAACCAAACTTCTTAATTCAAATGACGGCGGCAGTTGTACAATTTAAAATAAAATAAAATAAAGAAAAAAATAGTGAGACTATCTTTGTTTGGAATAGGATCTTTGTTTGGAATAGGTAGACTAGGGGTGCGCGCAGTGCGGATCGGTACAGTTTAGGAGAAAAATAAAAACCGTGGCAGGTGAGAGATTGATAAAAATGCCATTAGAATTTTCCATTTCTCTTACAAAAAACTGGCGATTTGATTGGCAAATAATGACGGATTTGCCCTGACGATTTATAAAAAAATATAATTCAAATTATCAAACTTAAATTAAAGAATAAAAAGATCTAATGTACAAGTTAACTGACATAATCAAAATTATAATATTCATCTAATATAACATTAAACATTAACAAACTAGTAACCTAAAAATCCAACAATCCAAACAAATTATACAATATCAATTTAATGATGCTATATATAAATATCAATGATGTTATATATATATATATATGTATGTATATAGAGCAGAGGGAGAACAGAATAGAGAGAGAGAGAGATCAACCAAAGAAAATAAAAAAGCAGAGAGAGCGAGAGAGATCAGCGAGAGAGAGAACAGAGCAGAGAGAGAGTAGCGAGAGAGCAGCGAGTGAGCAGCGAGGGAGAGAATAGAGCAGAGAGAGAGAGGAAAAAAAAAAACCACGTACCGACGCGACGAGTCGATGACGACGAGGAGTAGGCAGCGACGATCGGCAAGGGAAGGAGACGGCGGCGGCGGCGGTGGTGAGGAGAGGCTAACAGCGGCGGTGACAGCCGATCGGCAAGGTAATGAAGAGGAATGAGACCAGCTGTTGTGAGCGGCGATGAATCGATATGAATGAGCTGAAATTGGGTGTCAATCAGGATTTGATTGAGGAATTGTTGTGTGTGTGAGCATATGTATAACACTAGTTAGGGGACTGCGGGCAAAGGACGCTAGCTGATGCCCATTCATGGAAGGAGATAATAATATAATTTTGTTAATGCTATATATTAAAAAAGTCAAAAAAAAAAATAAAAAATAAAAAGTCATTATTATATTTAAGTCATATCACTTCTGTAATATATCATTTCAAATTTAATTCATATTTTATAAAAAGTTAAAAAGTGTACTTATTTAGAACATTCTAAATAACTTTTAAATTTGGTTTTTTGAATGAATGAATGAATGAACCATAGATGGAAAAAAATGAAATGGAATTAAATGAAAAATATTATGGACTATTAAGGTCAAGTTTGGCATAACCTAAATAATACAAAAAGTCAAAAAGTCACTATCCTATTTAAGTCACATCATCTTATTTAAATCACATCACCTCTCTAACACATCACATCAAACCCAACCCAAACCCAACCCATATAAGTCAATAAGTCAAAAAGTACACTTTTTTAGAACATCTCAAACCAACCCTAAATGTGTGCCATTTTGGGAAGAAGCTACTTTAGCTTGCGTTTTTGGCTTGTGAGAAAAAAGCCAACTTGCCCAAAACGCTAGATTTTGCATTTGGCAAGTAACAAAAAAGCTACATTGTGAAATTACCTAAATACCCTCTATGTTAACAAATTATCTATAATTTCAAAGTTTGGCAAGGGTATATTAGTCATTCTATTTTGATTTGATGTCATAAATAAATATTAAATCAAAAATCAAAAAAGTCAGCTTTTCACCAACTTCTCAAATCACCTCCAAAAAAGTCAAAAAATTTGGTAAAAAGCCAAAAGCCAGCTTTTTACCAACTTCCGAAAACACCCCACAGACAACAAATGAGGGGCATCTAGCGTTCATGTTATTTATTTGTATAAATTTGCAAATATGGAAGGAAGACAAGGAGTTAGCATGTTTGTGATCTGTAAAAACAATCAACACACATCATATTTTTTTGATTTTGAGAATAGTACTATAAAAATTAAGTCCAAACTTTTCATGTAGAAAGAAGATGGGAGTTGTAGCAGTAAGTGGGTTAGTATCCATTATAAGTAATATTGAATAATGCACTTGCATAAACAGTAAGATATGTTACAAAAGTAATATTGAGTTATATCTAGCACATTGTAGTTTCAAATAGGTAACAACAAAAATATGTTACAAACCAAACCACCTGAGCCATACCAAACCAAAAATATGTCACAGTGTAGTAACTTGTTACAAAAATATTATAGTGTAGAGTGTTCTTTCTAGAGAGATTTTGTAGAGGGTACACTTGTTGCATCAGAAATATCAGAAGCAGAATTTGTACCAACAGCAGTAGTTAAAATATTAGAAGCAACATTTGTACCAATAGTTAATGGAAACAGCTCTTTCTTTGCTTTGGGTTTTATTTGGACAGATTGTTGATGTGGTTTCGAAGCAAGAGTTATGATAGAGGGTTTTGCAGCATCATTGTTCACTGATGTGATGACATGTTGAAGCATTACTTGTCCACGGAACTGAAATTGGCGAGGCTTTAGTTGAATAATGTGATATTCTGACACATTCAATTTTGGAAAGGCTTCATTTGAAACTTTTCCATCCTGTATAATATATGTAGAATATTTTAAAAATTGGGAACGAAAATAGTGAATTTGAAGATGAAGCATGTTAATTTATTTTACCTGCGTTGTTGTCACGACCCAAACCCGGCCCTATGGGTTTAGCACCGTAACTGGCCAGTAACCCGAGATTACCGAAGGCCTGCTGAACAGTAATACAGTAAAACAGAGTACAGGGCCTGGCGAAAGCCAATACAGTAAATAACTAGTGTCCATTGAGCTGTGAAAATCTGTATGCAAAAAAACATTTTTCATGCATTCATTCAACTCAAAACAGTACAGTCTATACAATCATATACAACCATTCAGTGCGGGGACTTAATCCCTCGATAACAGTGCAGTAGAACAGTAAACAGTTTATACAGTAATACAAAACAGTCGGGAGACAGGTGGGGAACACAAAAACACCCCAAGCCATAGCATGGCGTCTCGGAACCTCGCAGTGAGGCACATAGGCTGGCTTGACAAAACTGGGGGACTAACCCACGCTCCTAGCTCCGGTCTGGCTGCTGAGAACCTACATATATATATAAACAGTGAGCTAAAGCCCAGTGAATAACAATAAGTGTAAAGAGGTTATGAATGAATGTCCTTACAATAATGAAAACAGTTCATTAAACAGTATTTCAGTCTTTCAGTATTTCAGTCAATCAGTCATATGTGGTACATCCAATAGCCTATAAACAGTAGGTCCAGAAGGACCGGGCCTTAACAGACCCAACAGTAGTGATGGCCATCAATCAATAAACAGTATGGTTCCACAAGGAAACCGACAGAGCTCTGTAACAATAACAGTAATCAATAAGTGCTAAGGATGCCACAGTACAGTTCACAATACAGGACATACATTCATTCAATAAACAATATCAGTTCAGTAAACAGTTCTGTTCAGTATTCAAAAGATAACCATTTTGAACATATCTTTACACAATCTGTTACTCACAGAGATTGGGCTAATAGCAGCTAGAGCGCGTCCCCGAAAGCCAACCCTAAACAGTAAACAAGATGAACACACTCTAAGTTTAACAGTTGGGGAAGTACAATAATTAACTTCCTATTATGCCTCGGTGTGTTCTACATCTATATCCTCATTAAGATGCCTTAAACTAGGCCTAAGAATGCCTAGGATGGGATGAGGATGCGAAAATACACTAAAAAAAACATTTGTAGAATTTTCAGTCAAACAGAGCCCCGCTCGAGCGCAGGTTTCCCCGCTCGAGCGTACAGGCAAACAAAGGTCCCCGCTCGAGCGCAACATCCCCCGCTCGAGCGGACCAAAAAGTACTGGATAGGTGAAATCTCCGCTCGACGCCCGCTCGAGCGTGTCACCCAGTCCTCCGCTCGAGTGCCCAATTCTCCGCTCGAGCGGACTGATGCACAATGCAAGATGCTGGGAGCTCGACTTCTCCGCTCGAGCGCTACTTCATCCGCTCGAGCGGACAACAGAAATCTGGGAATCCCAGATTTGAGTCCCAAGCTCAAAACCAAGTTCAAAAGCAATGTTTTCGATCCTCTTGGGCTATTTTCTGGAAAAACTCTTTTAAACACATAGGATAACAAGTTATAAAGCTCAATTTAAGAAATCAAGGCCCAAGGGTGTTTCAATTAAATTCAATTTCAAACTAATTTTCAAGAACATGCATGAACAACATTCAAACATGACATGCATGGGTTAAAACCATTTCAAAGCTTCAACTCTTGCTCCAAAGAGCTCAATCTTTTCAAACCAAGATGAAAACATGGATTTAAACATGATTATGAACATGCATGTGACATTTGACCATGAAACCAACTCCAAACTCACTAAATTCAACATGCATGCAACAACTAGGCTTCAATTCAGCATATATGAACAATTTCATGGTTTAGCTCTACAATGATGCATGAAACATGCAAGGTTTAGCTCAAGACAACAAGAAGAAGATGATGTCACTTACCTAAGTCTCAATTTAAAGGTAAGGAGGCTAGATAAGCAAGTATACTTCAATCTACTTCAAGTCTCCTAGCAATTCTCAACAATGGCAAGATGAGCTCAAGTCTACTCCCTCTCTCACTCTATAATTCGGTGGGGACTAAGGAAAAGGCTGAGGAGAAGCTTGTTCAACATGTAATAAGGTCTAGACTAATAATAAACAAATGGGCCACTAGCTATGGCAATGTGGTAATTTAGTTAAACTTGGCAATTAACTTGTTTAAATCTAATTTAATCATTCCTAATCACATTTTAAGTAAATATATCATAAAATCAGATAAATTCTACTGATCATGAAACACTAAATGGTTTTCGGTTCGGCCGCCGATAAGGCCTTCAATTAGCAGTTTAAACATATAAATTCTAACAGATAATCAATCAATCAAACAGATGCAATATGCAATTCAATAGATAACTTATTCAATTTCAGTTTCGATTCCAATCAGTTCATTCAGTACTTCAGTTAATCCAATTATCAGTCATTATCAGTTCAGTTTAGCATTAATCAGTATATAATTCAGTGGTTAATCGGTAATCAATACGAGGGTTGTTACAGTCTCCCCTCCTTATAAGGAGTTTAGTCCTCTAAACTCGAGTTACCTTCAGTCTGGAAGAAAACAGGGTTCAGTGGAAACAGTTCTGGGTATCTTCTAGCCATGTCGTCTTCCCTTTCCCAAGTGGCATACACACCACCATGGTTCTGCCAATCAACTTTCACTAGCGGAATCTTTTTGTTTCTCAGTTTCTTGATCCGTCTATTTACAATCTGTATAGGCCTCTCCTCGTAAGTGTAGTCATCACTCAACACTATCCGAGTAGGCTCAATCACATGGAATGGATCCCGAAGATAATCTCTCAACATAGAAATGTGAAAGACATTATGCATATGCTCCATTTCAGGAGGAAGTGCAACTTGATACACCACCGGATTGATTTTCTCAACAATCTCATAAGGTCCAACGTACCTCGGCGCTAACTTGCCTTTGACTCCAAAACGAGTCTGGCCTTTCATTGGTGTCACTTTCACAAAAACGTGATCACCTACTTCATACTCTCGGTCTCGTCTTCTAACATCTGCATAACTCTTCTGTCTACTCTGTGCAGTTTTCAATCTTTGCTGTATCAGTTTTACCTTTTCAGTCGTTTCATAAACAATTTCGGGCCCAAGCAACGGCCCATCTCCAACTTCTGCCCAGCAGATTGGAGATCTACATTTTCTGCCATACAATGCCTCGAAAGGCGCCATACCAATACTCGAATGGTAGCTGTTGTTGTAGACGAATTCAGCCAACGGCAAATGACTCTCCCAGTTTCCCTGAAAATCAAGGACACACATTCTCAATAAATCTTCTGAAGTCTGGATGGTCCTTTCTGACTGTCCATCTGTCTGAGGATGATAAGCACTACTCAGCCTCAATTCAGTACCCAATGCAGTCTATAGGCTTTGCCAGAACCTCGATGTGAACTTCGAATCCTTGTCAGAAACAATAGACACAGGCACTCCGTGCAGTCTAACAATTTCATCAATATAGATAACAACCAATTTGTCCGCATTATAAATTGTCTTGACAGGTAAGAAGTGAGCAGATTTAGTCAGTCTATCAACAATAACCCAAATTGAATCCATACCTTTTCTGGAGCGAGGTAACCCAACGATAAAATCCATCGTGATATGCTCCCATTTCCATTCTGGTATGGGTAAGGGTTGCAATAATCCAGCAGGTCGTTGATGTTCAACTTTGACTTGTTGGCAATGAAGACATTTGGACACAAAGTCGGCAATTTCTTTCTTCATTCCCGGCCACCAAAAATTCAACTTCAAATCTTGATACATTTTCGTATTCCCTGGGTGGATAGAAAATTTTGAATTGTGGCCCTCTTGCAGAATTCTTCTTTTCAGTTCAGTGTCATTCGGTACACACAGTCTATCTTGAAATTTCAGTACATGGTTGTCAATTTTGAATCCCGGTCTCGGTTTAGACTCTCTTTCTTCAATGATCTTTTTCAAATAGTCATCCAGTTGCTGTTTCTCTTTAATCTCTTCAATCAATGCTGGTTGAGCAGAAATAGCAGCTAAGGTACCACCTTGTTCCCTCAAAACAATTTCAATCTCAGACTTTTCAAGGTCACAAAGCAACTCTTTCTGTCCAGTCAGCAAACAGGCTAAGTTCCCAATCGATTTTCGGCTCAAAGCATCGGCAACGGTGTTGGCTTTTCCCGGATGGTACAAAATCTGTAGGTCATAATCTTTTATCAGTTCAAGCCATCTCCGCTGTCTCACATTCAGTTCTTTCTGAGTGAAAAAGTACTTCAGGCTCTTGTGGTCAGTATACACTTCACATGTCGCCCCATAAAGATAGTGACGCCAGATTTTCAATGCAAATACCACTGCAGCAAGTTCTAAGTCATGGGTCGGGTAGTTCTTTTCATGTGGTCTCAACTGTCGGGAAGCATAAGCAATAACTCTCTCATTCTGCATTAAAACACACCCCAAACCCTTATGAGAAGCATCACTAAATACAGTATAACCATCCGTACCTGAAGGTAGAGTCAGAATTGGTGCAGTCACAAGTCTAGTTTTCAACTCCTGAAATGCTGATTCCCGTTGGTCAGTCCAGTCAAATGATATCCCTTTCTGTGTCAACTGAGTCAGAGGTAAGGCAATTTTGGAGAAGTCTTTGACAAATCTTCTGTAATATCCAGCCAATCCCAAAATGCTTCGGACTTCAGTCACATTTGTTGGTTTAGGCCAGTTCACTACAGCTTCAATTTTCTGCGGATCAACAGAAATTCCATCTTTGCTAACAACATGCCCCAAAAACATAACATGATCAAGCCAGAATTCACATTTAGACAGTTTACCATATAGTTTCTGTTCTCTTAAGGTTTGCAGGGCAAGTCTCAGATGATGTTCATGTTCTTCAACAGTCTTAGAATAAATCAGTATGTCGTCAATAAATACCACAATAAAATCATCAAGGTATGGTTTAAAAATTCTGTTCATAAGGTCCATAAATGCAGCTGGGGCATTCGTGACTCCAAACGGCATAACTAAAAATTCATAGTGGCCATACCTTGTTCTAAAAGCAGTTTTATCAATGTCTTCTGGTTTAACTTTCAGTTGATGATACCCCGATCTAAGATCAATCTTGGAGAATACTTGTGCACCCTGTAACTGATCAAATAAATCATCAATACGTGGCAATGGGTATTTGTTCTTCACAGTTACCTTGTTCAATTCACGGTAGTCAATGCACAGTCTCAGTGAGCCATCTTTCTTCTTTACAAACAAAACAGGTGCACCCCACGGTGAAGTACTGGGTCTGATAAACTTCTTGTCTAACAGTTCCTGCAATTGTACCTTCAATTCTTTCAGTTCAGTTGGAGCCATTCTGTAGGGAGCTTTAGACACTGGCTGTGTACCCGGAATTACATCAACGGTGAATTCAATCTCCATGTCAATCAAATCCCCTGGCAGATCATCTGGAAATACATCTGGGAATTCTCTAACTATAGGAATACAAGTCACATCAGTTTTAACATTATCATCAGTAGATACAGTCAGTACGGAACACAAATATCCTCTACACCCCTTCCTAATCAGTTTAACAGCTTTCACAGAAGAAATCAAATACGGAGGAGGTACTACTCCACTCCCATTAAACACAAATTCAGGTAAACCCGGTGGACGGAAAACAACTTGTTTTGTTACACAATCTATAGTGGCATGATATTTTTGTAGCCAATCCATCCCCAATATCACATCAAAGTGATCTATGTTTAACGGTAGTAAGTCAATAAACAGATGCATATCCCCAACAATAATTTCACAAGCAGGATACATATATGCACATGTCATGGATCCTCCAACAGGTGATGATACAGCTAACAAGTAATTCATAGGTTCTAAGGGTCTATTCAATTTCCGTGAAAAAGCATGCGACACATAAGAATGTGTAGACCCCGAATCAATCAATACATATGCATTTTGAGCACAAATAGAGAGGATACCTGACACAACGGTCTCAGTATTCTGAACATCTCCCGGTACTAGGGCAAATACTCGGCCCTGCCTCACAGGCTCTTTCCCGGTAGCTTTGGGGTTAGGCTTTGGTGCTACATTTGATGCTGCTGCACTTGGTGCAGCTTTACCACTAGCTGGTGGAGCAGAAGGGCAGTCTCTAATTCTGTGGCCCACCTTGCCACATCTGAAGCAAGCTCCTGAAATCTGGTAGCAAACCCCTTTGTGCTTATTGCCGCATACGGAGCAGGGTGGAATGAATCCACTCCCTTGGCTGGGGCTAGTCGTTGACCCCGTATTCTGTTTCTTGTTTGCAGAGTTATGTTTGCCTTTCTTGAATTTGAAACCCTGTCTTTTACCATGCCATTCAGTTGTTGGTGTTTCAGATTGTTTCACTGCTGCAATATTCGTCTCGGCCATCAATGCCCGGTCGAGAACACCCACAAAAGTTGGCATTTTCAAAACATTTATTCGGTCTTGTATAGCAGCACTAAGGCCTCCTTCAAACCTTCTGGCCTTCTTATATTCGGTATCCACCATATGTGGTGCATACCTGGCAAATTCGGTGAATTTCTTCTCGTACTCGGCAACAGACATATTGCCCTGTCTCAGCTGTTCAAACTCAGTCACTTTTCTGTCCCTGATGCACTGGGGAAAATACTTTTCAAAGAAGGACTCCTTGAACTGAGTCCAAGTCACAATAGTATTCGCATCACGGGTCAACATCCACCACCTTCTTGCTTCTTCCTGAAGGGTGAAGGTTGCTAACAGTACTTTGTTGGCTTTGGAGCACGGAAACATTTCAAACAATTTCTCAGTCTCAAGAACCCAAGCTTCAGCCTTTAACGGTTCTAAACCTCCCTGAAAGGACGGTGGTTTCATCTTGCTGAATTTATGAGTCAGTGCAATGATGTCCACCTCATTAACATTCACATTTTGTACATTCTGTTCCGGTTGCACCGGAGGAGGAGGAGGTGGGGGCTGTTGGTTCTGTTGTTGATCTAGTCTTTCAATTACCAGTCCCATCATTTGTTCAAGTCTGGCCATTCTGGCCTCAGAGGATGATGATTCAGGTTCATTTGCATTATCCATTCCGCTATAAGCAGTTATAACAGTTATCATTATAAGCAGTTGTACACTTAAACAGTTTAACATTTAGCATATAATCAGTCAGTCATAAGCACACACTTTTCAAGTTCATGAGATGCCCTAATCACCTTTCTAGGACACCCTATAGCTCATTTGGACACGTGTGTGCGGTATAACTCGTGGTTAAGTATTGCTCTGATACCACTCTGTCACGACCCAAACCCGGCCCTATGGGTTTAGCACCGTAACTGGCCAGTAACCCGAGATTACCGAAGGCCTACTGAACAGTAATACAGTAAAACAGAGTACAGGGCCTGGCGAAAGCCAATACAGTAAATAACTAGTGTCCATTGAGCTGTGAAAATCTGTATGCAAAAAAACATTTTTCATGCATTCATTCAACTCAAAACAGTACAGTCTATACAATCATATACAACCATTCAGTGTGGGGACTTAATCCCTCGATAACAGTGCAGTAGAACAGTAAACAGTTTATACAGTAATACAAAACAGTCGGGAGACAGGTGGGGAACACAAAAACACCCCAAGCCATAGCATGGCGTCTCGGAACCTCGCAGTGAGGCACATAGGCTGGCTTGACAAAACTGGGGGACTAACCCACGCTCCTAGCTCCGGTCTGGCTGCTGAGAACCTACATATATATATAAACAGTGAGTTAAAGCCCAGTGAATAACAATAAGTGTAAAGAGGTTATGAATGAATGTCCTTACAATAATGAAAACAGTTCATTAAACAGTATTTCAGTCTTTCAGTATTTCAGTCAATCAGTCATATGTGGTACATCCAATAGCCTATAAACAGTAGGTCCAGAAGGACCGGGCCTTAACAGACCCAACAGTAGTGATGGCCATCAATCAATAAACAGTATGGTTCCACAAGGAAACCGACAGAGCTCTGTAACAATAACAGTAATCAATAAGTGCTAAGGATGCCACAGTACAGTTCACAATACAGGACATACATTCATTCAATAAACAATATCAGTTCAGTAAACAGTTCTGTTCAGTATTCAAAAGATAACCATTTTGAACATATCTTTACACAATCTGTTACTCACAGAGATTGGGCTAATAGCAGCTAGAGCGCGTCCCCGAAAGCCAACCCTAAACAGTAAACAAGATGAACACACTCTAAGTTTAACAGTTGGGGAAGTACAATAATTAACTTCCTATTATGCCTCGGTGTGTTCTACATCTATATCCTCATTAAGATGCCTTAAACTAGGCCTAAGAATGCCTAGGATGGGATGAGGATGCGAAAATACACTAAAAAAAACATTTGTAGAATTTTCAGTCAAACAGAGCCCCGCTCGAGCGCAGGTTTCCCCGCTCGAGCGTACAGGCAAACAAAGGTCCCCGCTCGAGCGCAACATCCCCCGCTCGAGCGGACCAAAAAGTACTGGATAGGTGAAATCTCCGCTCGACGCCCGCTCGAGCGTGTCACCCAGTCCTCCGCTCGAGCGCCCAATTCTCCGCTCGAGCGGACTGATGCACAATGCAAGATGCTGGGAGCTCGACTTCTCCGCTCGAGCGCTACTTCCTCCGCTCGAGCGGACAACAGAAATCTGGGAATCCCAGATTTGAGTCCCAAGCTCAAAACCAAGTTCAAAAGCAATGTTTTCGATCCTCTTGGGCTATTTTCTGGAAAAACTCTTTTAAACACATAGGATAACAAGTTATAAAGCTCAATTTAAGAAATCAAGGCCCAAGGGTGTTTCAATTAAATTCAATTTCAAACTAATTTTCAAGAACATGCATGAACAACATTCAAACATGACATGCATAGGTTAAAACCATTTCAAAGCTTCAACTCTTGCTCCAAAGAGCTCAATCTTTTCAAACCAAGATGAAAACATGGATTTAAACATGATTATGAACATGCATGTGACATTTGACCATGAAACCAACTCCAAACTCACTAAATTCAACATGCATGCAACAACTAGGCTTCAATTCAGCATATATGAACAATTTCATGGTTTAGCTCTACAATGATGCATGAAACATGCAAGGTTTAGCTCAAGACAACAAGAAGAAGATGATGTCACTTACCTAAGTCTCAATTTAAAGGTAAGGAGGCTAGATAAGCAAGTATACTTCAATCTACTTCAAGTCTCCTAGCAATTCTCAACAATGGCAAGATGAGCTCAAGTCTACTCCCTCTCTCACTCTATAATTCGGTGGGGACTAAGGAAAAGGCTGAGGAGAAGCTTGTTCAACATGTAATAAGGTCTAGACTAATAATAAACAAATGGGCCACTAGCTATGGCAATGTGGTAATTTAGTTAAACTTGGCAATTAACTTGTTTAAATCTAATTTAATCATTCCTAATCACATTTTAAGTAAATATATCATAAAATCAGATAAATTCTACTGATCATGAAACACTAAATGGTTTTCGGTTCGGCCGCCGATAAGGCCTTCAATTAGCAGTTTAAACATATAAATTCTAACAGATAATCAATCAATCAAACAGATGCAATATGCAATTCAATAGATAACTTATTCAATTTCAGTTTCGATTCCAATCAGTTCATTCAGTACTTCAGTTAATCCAATTATCAGTCATTATCAGTTCAGTTTAGCATTAATCAGTATATAATTCAGTGGTTAATCGGTAATCAATACGAGGGTTGTTACAGTTGTATGCTTCATTAGGTCAATTAATGAAATTGAAAAGAACTTTTCTACATGATCCTGGAATATTGTTGCTATTATTGAACCTAAATTATCTTTGAGTTCAACTTGGAATTTGACGCTGTTTGTTTGTAGTAAATTATATGTTAGTTTTATTAAATATAAAACATTAGTTATATTAAAAGGTGTAGGGTTAGTTTGTTGTTACCTCGATTTTGCAATAACTCCTTCTTTTTTTTTTTACAGTGAAAATAGTCAAAAACAGTTTGATATTTTGCATTTATGGATTTGTAGCAATTGTTACAGCTCATGTACCAAAAAGATTGATCAAGTGAGGTGATGGACATAGTTGCTTTAACCCAGTACATTTTCTAGTAACAAGTGATTAGCAATGGTTACTAATGATATATTTAAGATGCTTAAAGAGAAGAAGAATGTGTATGAAGTTTACCGCATTTGGAGAAGATGGAATGTTGCTGATGGAAATGATTTTATTTACTTTAGGACTTGGAGTTGTAATGTTTCGAACATGAATTTCAAGTGGAGAAGTTAAAGTTCTAATGACTTTTTCATTTTGAATGCACCTGCATCAGTTTATTTTGATATTAGTGTTTGTGAGAAATTATTATTTGAGTTAAAGTATTTGAATTAGATGGTACCAATTGTGAAGTTGGTGTGCAGCTTTAAAGTTAGGGTTGAGCACAAAAGCTGATGTTGGTTTTGTTGATAATGATTGTCTTGCAAAAAATAAATTAAAAAAAATATATGTTTTATATATTTTTAATATTTAGCATAATGTGGTAAAATTATAATTACCGCGAAAGATTTAAGCCTGACTGCAATTAAAGTTGTGAAGGATTGAGCAATGGCTTGCAACTTCTCTCCTTCATTAGTGACGAATTGACCCCACAAAGTTAAAACTGTTGGCATTAACCTGCTATAATTAAGAGAATTTGTTAGTATTGAAATCAAGTTATACTAAATGCAAGTATACAAAATACTTACTCTTCATTAATGAGTACAATTTCTTGTGCAGTTGTGGTTCCATTTTTTGTTGTGATTGTTTTTGGTGGCTTAATTTGAAGAACTGCTGCAAGAATATCTGTTATAGATTCAAACACAATAAGAGTATATAATGAAAAAGTAAGTTGATAATTATTTATGTTGATCTAAGAAAATTACCTATGGATGATGTTTCATTGCCAAGGTGGTTAGAGAATTCATTGAATGGTACGAAGTGATATGTTGGGGCGTTGTTATCTTTATTACTATTTTCAACATCTCGAATAAGTGTGCTAGCAGTGATTGCCCATTGCCATTGCCATGACTGTGGTATGATACGGTATTTTTCTTGTAGCAACTTCACAGCAGCATTTGATACATAATATGAGTTAGAAACTTTCAAGGTATCTTGGAACTATTCTATTTGATCTTCATAAAGTATAGCTTGAACTTGTGTACCCTATATAAGTGGTGTGTATAGCAGAAATCAATGAGGCAGTGGATTATGTAATTATGAATTAAATGAAAATTGTTATTGTTAAGAACCTAAGAAATGAATATGGTAAATATGGTATATATTTGAAAATAAGAATTTCAAAGTGTAACCTCTGCATCAGCCAAAATAAGCCTTTGATATCTTGTTGAGCCTGTTTTTGGGATTCGTGGATTCCACTTTTCCAAAACATGAATATTTGCTGTCCATTCTTTAGTTGTGCTAGTTATTTTCTTGATGGGTGTTATTTCTTCATTCATCCTGCAAAATTTGTTGTAAGAAACAATCTAATAAGAACTTAATATAAGGATAATAGATAATTATAATAAATACAAATAAAATTTAAATTACATCACATAAGATGAAATTTACCAAAAATTTACAACAAAAAAATGAATTATATACAGCCTGCAAGTGTTAGTAGTTCTTCATAAACCACATTTTTTGTGATATTGTTATCCAAATCACATTGATTTGTTGGTGGAATGAGAACTTTAACATCTGCAGCAGTTGTAGCTCGTGATAGAGCAACATAAAGTTGTTCATGGGAGAATACTGTCTCTCGTAGGTAAAGACCTACTTTTTGTAATGTCTGGCCTTGTGCTTTATTTATTGTCATTGCAAAACACAACTTTACTGGGAATTGTGTTCTAGTAAACTGAACTGGGTATTTTTATTGATCTGAGGGTTGTAATGGTATTCGTGGTATGAAAACCATTTGTCCTTTCCGATCCCCAATAGCAATTTTAGCACAAATGATGAAATCTTTTAGATCTCGATAAATAAGTCGTGTTCCATTGCACAAGCCTATTGAAGGATCTATGTTTCTTAAAGTCATGATTGGACTATTGATTTTCAATTCTAAATGATGAAGTGGGAGACCATTTGGTTCAAGAGAATTCAAGAAGCCTTCATACTGTCCTTGATCATTTGGATCGATTGTTTTGTCAATGCTTGTATATAATTTATCTTTTGTTGGGAATTGTTTGATCAACAAATCATTTATTTCTTGTACACAATCATTTTTTAGAGTGAGCACAACAGAATTAATCATTGAAATTGGATTTTCTAAGTAGTTCTTGAGATTTGGAAACACATTTTGAATCAAGTTTTTGATAGAATTTTCAGCATTTGAAAATTTGTTGGAAATTATCATAGATGCTGGTAATTTGACTTTGTTTTGATCATTGACTGATTCAGATCCATTGCCAATGCGCAATAAGTAATTGCTGAAGGAAGGATCATGCATTGCTCGCATATTTTCAATCAACTTTATTTTCTCAAAAGATTTCCATAATTCTTAATTGACCAAGCTAGCATCAATTGAATCATATTTTGTTCCTTTGGGAATGACTGGTGGTATTTGTCGAAAATCACCATCCAAAACTACAACTTTGCCTCCAAAGAGTAATTTTGACTCATTGATATCCTTCAGCATATAATTCAATGCCTCAATGTTCTGCCTCTTGGCCATAGGTGTCTCATCCCAAATGATTAGTTTTGTAGTTCTCAAAAAATTTGCAAGCCCAGTTTGTTTACCTGTGTTGCAAGATTTATATGTATCAACGTCTATAGGTATTTTGAAACGAGAATGGGCTGTGCAGCCTCTTGGGAGAATAGAGGTTGTTACTCCAGATATTGCTGTTGCAAGAGCAATGTAATTCTTGGATCTAATTGTTGCCAACAATGCCTTGTATAAAAAGGTCTTACCAGTGCCTCCAAGACCATCTATGAAAAAACACCCTTGATTTCCTGAGAAGATCCTATTTAAGATTTTGTCAAATGCTACTTTTTGTTCTGAGGATAATAGGGAAATAGATTGGTAATCAGCTTCAAAAACAACAATATTCATTTTTTCTTCAATTTCGCGGCAGGTATCTTGATTATCAGATGAGATCATGTTGTCAGAGGCAATATTGAAATCTTTGATATCTTTGCATATTGATTGAAGAGTTGAATTTATGCTTTGTAGAACTTTTTTGAAAATTTCTTCTTTTGAAAGATTTGTTGTTTTGGCATAATCCTCTGCCATGTAGTCTTTGAATTTTTCCCACAACTACTTTGGATTATTAGGAGCATAATGAATGAGAATGGTTGCAAACAATCTTCTTAGAGAGTAAGGCATTTGGTAAGAGATTGCTTCTTCTAAGCATTGTTCAAGATTGTTGTCTGATTGTAAGAGACCACAAAGAAGGGCAACTTCTTGAAAAGTTTTTGCTTTTCTTTCATTTATGGTTCTCAAGGATTCAAATGATGTAGGCCCTCTGATGTTGTTTAGAAGTTACCTAAGGTAATATCTTTCACCTTGTGCAAATTGTGTTGTGACAATGCGCCCAATAACATTGCCCTTTTTTCGCTCAGTCCGCATTCTATCTTGCTGCCACCAAACAAAATGTTCAGGGAATTCCTTATATAAATATTTTCCAAGCTTTGCCTTTTCATTTGACTTGTTCATCAAAAAGAATTCAGTCAACATTGTTTTCGAACGAATGGGATCATTTAACACATAATTTAGGTCATCTGAAGGATTGAAAATAACAAATTGTTGGTGTTCAAGGTGGATTTGAAGATGGATTACTGATGGGTATATGTATAGACACCCCATTTTTGACCGTCCTCAAGGCTTGGACGTCACCGCTTGAACACTCAGTGATCCTCTTTGTTTGTGTTTCGTCTTGAGTTCCCGAAAGTCTTGGCTGCGCGCCTTGCCTCAGGATCTCTCGACTCGACTGTTCCGTGTTCGGTTTTGGCACCAAACACTTGTGTTCTTAGCTTGGAGGGCAGGGAATGGCTTGTTAGTCATCCCCACATCCCACCGGCCCTACCTTTGCCTCACCGGCTGTTTATTGATGCCACCGGCTGTGGTTTCTTATTATCAATGGCCGGTCGGCATAATAGTTGGCCGACCGGCACTTTGTTTTGCCGGTGACCGTTTTTGCTGGCCGGTTTGACTCCTTTGCACCCTTGAGGCATGGTGCATGCCAGCTGTGCCAGCTGGGATGCACCACCACTTCTCTCCGTGCGGTTGATGGCTGTTTTGAGCCCTTGACCCCCTAAGTCCTTCTAGAAGCTTGAACCCTTTGGCCAAGCTTCTTGGGGAAGCTTGGCCAGCTGTATTAGCTTCTCCAAGAAGCCAAGAACCCTTTGCACAGCTTGGCCAGCTGTATTAGCTTCTCCAAGAAGCCAAGAACCCTTTGGACCCTTTGCCCCTTTTGGTATAGCTTCTTGGAGAAGCTTGGAGTCTTTTTTGCCTATATAAGCACCCCTCCTCTCCCATTGTTAGGGGTTGGAGCTTTTGAATCAAAAAACCAGAGCTTCTATATCTATATATTTGGTATATCATCCTCTCTCTCTATATCTCCCTCTCTCTCATCCTTAGGGTGTGTTTGGAAGCCTAAAAGTGCATTTTGACCCTACTATTGCACTAATACACACACCATTACACCTTACTTCGAGTTTGAGAGGCATTGAGGGTTGATTCTTGAAGTTTTGGACTGGTTTTGGTCAGAGGAGGGTGGCTGGAGCCCCTGTTCTTGAAGTGTTCTTCAAGGGTGAGATTCTTGCTTTATTTTTCCCAATCTTGCACTAGCTTTCTACCTGTCTTGCATGCTGATTTAAGCTTTGTGTATAACATGAAAGAGTCTTATATTTTCATGCTTAACATCTTTCATTAAGGGTGTTTTGGCATTGGGGATCGAACTCCCCCTCTTAGGCCTCTTTTGGCCTATTTTGGTGCCTTTTCTCTAAGCCTCGTTCACTTTGTTGTATTAGTCTTCTCACCACTGAAATCCAGTGGATTTTCAGTGGTGATGAAGTGATTTTGAGGTCTTGTGTAGGGGAGGGACACCCCTCTCCCTTTGTGTCTCATTTGTTCTTGCTTTTGGCTCATAAAGGTAGCATGCATGCTTAGTTATTTTTTGCTCCATTTTAGAGGTTTTTGGGGATATTTGGTTGTATTATGCCTCTGGTTTTGGTTGGTTTGATGATCCATTTCATGCATCATATGCTTGCCTTGTAATCCCTTGTTTTGGCCTAATATGCATCATGTTATGAGTCGACATTTTAGCATGATTTTGGCTTGGTTCCAAGAAGGTCTTAGTCATATTTTGCCATGTTTAAGGTCTGACCTTAGTTGTCTTTGCCATATTTGCCATGTTTAGTATAGTCTCTTAGCATTTTTGGTTTGTGAGCTTGATTGTGTGGGTCACCAACATGCTTAGCATAAGCTTATTATCATCATTTGGCATCATTTGATATCAGGTTTCAGTCCATATAATGTGGCCTTACATTGTCCTTTGTGTCTCTTTTAATGCTTGGAAGTGTTGTGATTTCATGCCTTGAAATGTGCATTGTGTATGCCTATGTGTTTGGATCATTTGGGATGCCATGTGTGTGAGTTTTGGAGCTCATTTTGCATGCTAAAATTCTGTTTTTGGTTGTGTAGTTCATGCCATGCTTGTTCGGGTTAGTGGTTGTAGAATGCCCTTTGTTGTGCCTTAGCTTTGGGCCCCTTTTGATTTGCATGTTTGTAGTGCATTTTGTCCATCACTTGAGGCATTTTTACTCACTGTTTTGGGGGTGTTTGGAGACCTCCCATTTCAGTCTAAGTCCCTTCTTGGACATGGTTGTATGCTTGACTTGTTGCCTCTAAATGCATGCTTGCATTGTACCATATTAGCATTGCATGTCAGCAGCATTGTATACTTAACATGATAGATTGCATCACATTTGACATGTTTTGCATCTTAGCCTCTTGTTCCATTTTCGAGCCATGTTTGCATAACATACATTGCATTGCTTGGTTTGGGGTGTCAAACCTAGCGTGAGGGTTGAGAGGTGTTCATGCTACAAGTGATGTAACACATCTCAACTCTCGGTCACCGGGGCCCTTGACTTCGACATGATAGGGTCTTGGTCCTCATTTGTGTGTTGCATGCATTTTACATTAAATGGCAAGTTTGGTCCCTTAGGCTATCATGCACAATTGATGGCCCAAGGATCAAGGGCCATGCTCCCCTGAGTTCAATACATGATTTGGGAGAGTGGCCATGCTTACATGTGCTTGTAGCTCCATGCCATACACTGCATGTCCTCTGTTGCTGTCGAAACTATTTTCTGCAGGGAGTTTCTGCCGACCAGCATTATTGAGTGCCGACCGGAAAATGATGAATGGCCGATGACCTTAAATCCAGCCGATGGGACATTTTCCATGGCCGGTGAGAATTTCCTTCAGCCGATGGTGTTCTACAGTATGCAGGGAACCTGTCCCAGGATTTTGGTGGTTCTCAGAAAGGCAGGGCAGTGTAAACAGAGGCAGCAGTGGTATGGTACGGGCTTTCCGGGCAAGACGGATCGAGCATGCATCATTCACGCATTTCGAGGCAGGGCTGAGGCCACCTTCTTTTTACATTTAATTTGTTAATTAATTAGAAGTTTTGTAATAATTAATTTAGTATTATTTATTTGGACTGTAATATTTATTCGGACCCTACGAGCGAGGGCAATTGTGTAATAAGTGTGCGTGAGTGTATGTATGTCTTCCAACCCCACGTCTTTCTTCCCTTTTATTTACCCGCTTATGTTGGTTAGACTAGGGCATATTTAAATTAGCATACCTTCTGCTATGCGTGCGTGCATCCATACATTTGTCTTACATGCACCGGGCTCGGCACATTATGCTAACTGCACTTGTATTTCAAATCCAAGTTGAATACTTGTTAGTTGCAGCATTTCACATGCCATCTTTAGGATAGCCGAGCCTACTGTAGTTGCATCTTACATGCGTTGCATTAGCCATCTTAACATGAACTAGGATCATGCATATGATTACTAACTAGTTTCTGTTTTGGCTTGGAGTACTAGGTAAGCTTTTATGCTTTAGCATATCGCATGCGTGTGAATGTTGCCATAATAGCATGATTACCATGAGGCTAGCTGCTTCTGTGATATAATTGCTTGAATGCCTGTGGGTGGAGGTCAAATTACCTAAATTGGAATAATGCATTAAAACTGTGAGTTTTAAGCCCACTTGATAGTGGTAAAACCATCTTTTCTAAAGCCCACTTGAGGGTGGCAAAACCTACATTTTAGCCTACTTGCGAGTAGCAAACCATTTTCAAAACAAACATGCAATGTTTTGTTCCAATTTAGGCGATTTGGTCTATACTTGTTTGCTGTGCGCATAACATAGTAATTCTAGGCTAATAACCGGAATAAGAACATATAATGTTTTCAAAACAAGATATCACGGTTAGTAGAGGCCGATCTTCGGATCGGGCGAGAGGGGGTGCTCATAGCTGACCTTCCCCAATCGTACCCAAGTTCCCAAGCCGAGGCAACTTTGGTGATGACGGACACGTGGCCTTTGGCACCGAGTCAGGGTTTCCTAAATTCCCCCTTTTAAAAAATATTTAGGTGGCGACTCTGTATCTGGCAAAGCAGTCCATGTTTTGGCACTTCTTTTCTAAAAATCTGTTTTCTCAAAACAATTTGCCGGATTTGGACTCTTTGGTTCAGATTAAGAACCGCAACAAAATCGAGTCCGAACTGTAGTAGACCCACAAAAGCGAACAGAACGGGACTCACCCTCCCGGGGCGTTCGGGGACGTCTACAATATGTCATTCAAAGAGAATGCATAAATTCTTCACATTGCCTCTGGAGGTGAAATCCATCTTGCGGACTGAAATTGTTGGATTTCATCTATGATTTCTGATTGATTTTCTCGAACAATATGGAATGCAATTTTATCATGGCCTTTGTAAATATACTTGTACAAATATTTGACAGCTTTGATTGTTGAACAAATTTCCACATTAATGTGGCAATCATATTTGGCAAGAAGTTATGGATTGTACGGAACTACCTAACGATTATCCAAAATTTGCCCTCTGATTTTCACTTGATTACCATCAGCACAACGCTTGTATATTGGGTATGAGTCTTTAGAAGAGCTTGTTGTAGGTTCAAAATTTTTAGGATAATGATTTTTGCATTTTCCATTCTTCATGCAAATGTTGTTTGGATTCATTTCACCACAAGGTCCATGCATCATGTGTTTTACCACCATAGAAAACAATAAGGATGCTTTTTTTATCAGGAAGTTCAGCAGTTACAATTGAATCATAAGTATCAGGAGATAAAGGCTTTTGTCCAAGTGCTAGAATTAACAATAGATGCATATGTGGAAGACCTCTCTTTTGAAATTCAATGACAAAGACATATGCAACGACTTTTCCAAAGATTTGATGTTTTATGATGTCATCCTTCAGTTGTTCCATTTTTGCTCTAAAACACGAGCGGTTAAATCTGGTCTATTTTGAGCTTCCTCATTAGGTCCTAACTCAGCTTTAATCTCTGGCAATGCTGGATTACAAGTCATTATAAGAAAGATATCAAGTTTGCCAAATCGTTGGACCAAAGCCATTGCATCAACATATCGACGCCTAAGATCTCTTGGACTACCTATGAATGATGGTGGTAGTATAACCCTGTGATCAATCTTTGAACCTTTACCTTCACCTGTTGTGACACTGTTTATGATTCCTTGATACAAATCAGCCCTAATTTCTCTTTGTTTGTTTCGAAAGAACTGAAGTCTAGATGTTTCAATCTTGACATACATATCAACAAAATACTGCTGAAAGAGATGACCAGAGTGGAGTAAGATTGAAGAATCATTGGGCCGTATTTGGAGCTTGTAGCAGTAGTATTCACGACAAGAAATGGTAGTTTTCTTATTCTTTTGTTTCTGAAACACTGAAATAAATTTTTTTTAGTTATGAGTAAAATTTTTTGAATACTATTTAATTGATAAGGAGAGGATCTATTTACCTTGGGCTTCTTTTATGAAAGGTCTGAAGCAGTAGTAGCTTGATGAACACTAAGAATAGATTGTTGATGGCATGTGATTTTTGTTTGGTTTTTGTTAACTCTCTCAATACCATAATGCCATCCAGATTCACCATATGGAAATAACAATGGATATTGTAATGGGTCATAACATCCAAAATACCATTGAACTTTTTCACTATGACCAGAAATTTGATGAACAACAATATCTCTTGAGATTTCTTTGGTTAAGACATCATTTTCAGACCAAATTGCTGCCACTTGTGAGGCTGAAGGTTGATTGTAGACTCTCTGATCTAAAGATACATTAGATCTAATAATAATTTGTACAAAGTTCAAATGATCTATGTGTTCTAATCTCCTGAAGAAGATTGAATATGGATTCAGATGTGAAATCTTTACGAACCTTTCAAGAATAATAGGATTTAGCTTTTCTGAAGATTTCATTCTGTTTTGGATTTCGTGATCAGTGTCATAAAAGTAGAGCTGTAGATGACTAAGATTTTCATCAGAAGATGTAAGCTCATTAATGAAGTGATAAACTTGACCTTGTATCCTGAATGTATAGATTCCTTTATTTCTCCGACACAATTCCTTGTCATATTTGACTCCAAAAGATGTGAAAGCAAAGGAATTGTTATATGTTTGAACATAGATACAAAATTCTTTTGCTTCCTCCAAGTTAGATGTATATAACTAGTTAAGTTTTGGAGGATAGTTACTGGAAACCAAAGAGACTTGTCCACCCATATAACAAAAGCTATTAGGCTCAAGGTAAAACTTCTTTGCACCACAAAAGTTGCAAGGTCTTTGTAGTGGTAACATAGCGGGTTGAGTTGGAATGCCATATGTTTTTTTGTTAGAAGCCTTCCATATTCGCGAATTACAATTTTCTATGAAGCGGAAGATATAATTTTGTTATTTAGAAAGTTTAGCAAAGAAATTAATTTGTAAAAGAATTTAAATTTAGAATCAACCTGCATAAGGTTTTGAGCGATGATTTGTTCCGAAAGTGGAACCTATGAAAATTAATTTGCATTAATGTTAGATTTGTTGCTATAATTCTATTAGATGATTTATATAAAAGGAGTAAGATTCAAACCTTTTTCATAAATACCGAAATAACTTATGTGGGATTTCCCTCTGTTGTCATGACATGTAACAAAGCTGGTTTGGACAATTGAAACATGATTTCCTAATAAAAAGAAAAAGAAAAAGAAAAAGAAAGAAACTAAATGAAATGTTTTTCATATGATTTTAAAATTATTATGTTATTATGTAATCACGTTCAATATTTTTTATTATCAGTTACCTATACGCAATTGTTGATGATTTGAGTTGCTTCCTTGAATCAATAAATCTCTATTTTTTGTTGATGATGTGCATTTCCTTTTTTTTTTTTATCTTGATGGATGTCTATGGAATGTACCAGTAATTAATTTGGCAAATATGTTAGATTTACAAGAGATGATATGATTAGTAGTAAGATAACTAATCTTGATTTAAAGGAAAAATCAATACCAATAGAGTTTTCGGCTTGTGAAAGTAGATATTGTTTCTTTTTAGCATATGCCTCTCGCAGTCTTCTATTTTTTTCATGTCTTTATTTTTCTGTAAGTAGAGGAATAAAGTATATATGTAAAAGGTTAGTATTTTAATGTTCTTTTCTTTTATATAAGTTATGGGTAAATATGTGTAGAACGAATGTTTGAACAAAAATTAAAAGTTTTAAAGTAAATTGTTTTGTACTTTTAACCAAAGATTGATCTACATCTTCTTGGTCAGCACATAATATTTATTTTCGCATTTTTGCGTTGCACAACTACATACTAAAATTACATAAAAGAAGAAGTTTATTTTTGTATTAGTAGAACGAAGGGATTGTATTGAGCTACGTTCTATGTTTAACAATACTATTTATGTGAAAAAACATTAAATGGTAGTGATTGACATATATATATCATAATATTCTAAAGATAAATAAATTAAAGAATGATAATTATTTGGAATATAACATGCAAAAAAATTATGAAAGGAACAAATTTCTAAATGTAGCTAAAGAGTTTAAGCAAAGACAGAACCTGACAAAGCTCAGTTAACTTGGTAGGAGAGTGTGCAGTTGTGACTACTGCAGATACAAAAAGAAAGATAGTTTAGAAATTGAAAATAGCCAAATGGTTTGGATTGGACAGAAATCAAAAGATTGATATTTAAATTAAAGAAATTGAAAACTTAGAATTTATTTTGTTATAAGGCTCAAATAGTGATTTTTTTTTTTAATTGTCCTTTATAATTATTAATAATGTTGTAAAAATAAAATTTTCAATTTTAATGAAAAGCAAAAACCATATTTTAGCAAACAACAGTTATGGAAAAAAAAAATTATTTTAAGGATTTGTAAGAGAAATTTACAGAAGTTTAATATGTGTATTTATTTTATATCAACTAATTTTAGAAAAATAGTTTTACTTTGAAAATTAGCACTAAATGCTAGAATTATACAAGACATTTCTGAGATCATTAGTATAAGTAAACGAATAAATCATTGAAAAAAAATTTATTTGTCGGTGTAGTTTACAATCTTGTGAAAGTTGTAATATAAGGATAACAATAATGAGCAAAATGCAAATTGTCTTGGTTAAGAAGGAAAAGAATGTCTTTGATAGTGAAAATGTCCTTGATTTGGTGAAAAAATTAATTCTCTATTGATTTTATACAAGTTTGATGAAAAGATTTGACTTCATTTTCACACAAAAAATTCATCAAATTTTACGGTTTGGTGAAGAATTGGAGATGCTATAAACAATTAAAAATTAAAGAGTAATAAATATGACTGAGAACTTACAATTCAATGCCGAATACTACAAAAAAAAGAGCTCTTTTGAATTTGCTTTGTAAGAACTAAGGAAAAACTTCATTTGCAGCAAAAGTAATTAGAGCAACTGCAAACAAGTTGTGATTGATTTTGCTTCATAAATATGAATATAATAAAACAAATAGGATTGTGTATGGTAGTGATCATGATAGATGAATGGCATAGATGTAAAATGGTGAATTTTTTATTTTTAGTTTTATTTAGGTAGGGGATTTCTTTGAAAGTAAAAGGGTAAAAATGTAAAATAGTAATTACTGATATCAAACCCTACAAATGAAGATCTTTAATTCGTAAATTGATTGGACATATATTTAATGCAAAAATCAGCATCAGAAGGAATATATTTTTGTCAAAGTATAATGGTAAAAAAGTGAAGCAATTAGAGATTAATTTTATTTTGACACCACTCAAACTTTTAGTATATATTACAAATGTGATTCAAATATAAGTTTACAAAGAAAAATTAAATATTTAAATATAAAAAAATTTATACAAGAAAAAAGTTGTTGAGATGTAAACAATTGAATAGAATGTATATTTGAATAATTTATTGTTGTTTATAACTTAAAATCTGAACATTTAACTTTTATTCAAAAATTTATATCTAAATACCATTTATGATGTTTATTGAAAATTTGTATGGTGTGCAAATAAAATTCTCTAAGTGGAGATGATTAATCTGTGAATTGATTTAACATTTATTTTAATGCAAAAATCAGTAATAAGAGGAGTATATTTCACTTGGATCATAAAATCATAAAAATTATCTTTCTACGAAAATAAATAAAGGAGTAAAAGAGTGAAGGGTCTTGATAAGTATGAGATTTCTTTGAAAATATAATGGTAAAAAAAATCAAATAAGAATTTGAAAGAGTCAAACATTATAAGTGGAGATGATCAATTCATAAATTGATTTGACATATTTAATGGAAAAATCAGCAGTGAAATGGCCATATTTCACCTGTGGCTACAATGGAAAGGATTTGACACACTAAAAAAATTAATGATTAATGTCCATTTATTTATTTATTTATTTATTTTTTATTTTTTTTGGGCACAAAAAAAGGGCTCTGTGGTGTCATCATGGCTCCGTGGGCCCTGACCCCGGGATAACTGGTTGCCAGTCAGGAATTAACCCCCACCAAGTGAGGAACCCACCACCAGGGCACCAATGGAGTGTAACCACACGCCCCAGCAGAGGACAGGTTATCGAGAGGAGTACAGGGCGTGTTCTCTGAAGATATTTCAAACACCCTCTCCCAGGAATCGACCCTGGCTCAGTGCTGGGGAATGCACTGCATTCTCCACCAGGCCACCAACCCTGGTGGTATGTCCATTTATTGATTGAACACCAAATGCACAATGCAACATGATAAATACTATATTTTTATATAACATAAAAGGATAAATATCGTAGTTTATACAAATTATAATGTATATATATAAACAACAATTAAAAAAAATTGGGTTGTGCATTTTATTAATATAAGTATTAACATTTAATTTAATGTATAAATTTAATTAATTGTTTTTTTTGGGGGGGTATATATATGACTAAAATTTATCTTATTTGTTTGCTTTTGGATATTTTATATTTTTTTAACTAAAATAGTAAAATAGCAAGGTTTAATTTAATGTATATTCTGATAAATATTATAAAACATCCTAGTTCAAAAGGCCAAGATTAGAACTTCATTTTATAAATATTATATATTTGGTGCAAATTAACGATGGTATAGTAACAACTCACAGCTCAAACCTTGGGAAAAAAACATAGTATAACCAAAATGAGACAATATCACATGCAAATCAGTAGGAATTTTAACAATATGTTAATCTAAGAAAAATAATAATAATTAAGCATATGAAATCTAGAAGGAAAATTTATATGCACTAAACTTAGTACAGTGTATGAGCACCTTAATAAAAGGTAACATTGTACTTCAAAAAGTTTAAATGCAATTGAAGTCAGAGACTATTAGAAAAAGAAAAAAAAAACATAAATACAGAGAGTAGAAAAAAAATAAAGAATGCATACAAAAAAGTAGTACAACTTTTTACATGTGCATAAATACAAAAGCCAACAACTATAACTGTTTAAAATATTTGAAAATTATGTTTGGATCTTAATAACAAGTACACTGAACAACATGCAATATATATCTATATATAAAGAACTACATAATACAAAAATCTAAGACAAAACTAAGATGAGGCACTACTTTCATCATAACGCAACTCAAATTCAGAATCATCATATCTCTTTATAAGTTCTTTTTCTTTTTTAGCAATATCTTCTGAGATCTTTTTTTCATATTGAATAAGTAGCTCTAGCTTTGGGTATTCGGTGAGTAGAGCTGGCAGAGTTCCAGTTGATGCCTTGTTATAATAGATCTTCTCCCTCTTCAACCGTCGAAAGAACTCCTCGATTTCTTGTTTTAACTGAACAAATTCATTGATAGTTTCACTTGATATAGATGGCTTGGAAATCTCAGAACGATCAGAATTAAGGGCAACACAATAAGTTGTTGATTGATTAGTTGATGGAGAAAATGCAGCCTTTTGCTTACTATTGCCTCCAGTAAGAGGCCATGAATGACCTTTCATATTTAATATATAAATAAACAAAAAGGGCAAATATGAATATTTTGAAAAAATAGTTAAAAATATAATGAATTTAAATAAACAAAATTCACATTAGTTTTTGACGTTATATGTTTTCAACCAGGACATTTTAATGAATATGAATGCGATTCCAAGACAATAAGTTTATCAAAGAATATTTCTTTCACAGTGCGAAAGAAAAAAAAAAAAGATAAAGATAAACAATTTATTCCTATGTTTGGTTGTACACTTTGAAATACACATTCATTCCTATGTTCTGAGCACATTCATTCAAGTTTTTTTTTATTATATCAAAACCAGTCCACCAAGTTGCCCATTAATAGTCCCAGGTATAACCCATTGAACCCCCCAATATCTCATAATTTCATACCAAACCACCCATCCAAAGAATTTGGATATAATAAAAATAATCTTACAATATACATAATTCATCTCATATCCTAAACATATTATATCCCACTATATCCAAATCCAATCCGAACAACTAAATAGGGCCTATATGGTTAGAACCAACCAACTAATAGAGTAATCCAGTTTACAACTTAATTATTGGACTACAATTAACTACAAAACAAAGTTAATAATGCAATTAGAATTCGATAGCAATGAGAATAAATTTGCAAAAGAATGAGATTAATCTTGGATTTCAAAGATGATAATTTGAAGAATTCTTTTCAAAATGAATTTTTTTAGTGTACTGGAAAAAAAAATCTTAGACTTGTTCATAATAATAATTATGAATGAAGAATAGTGTATTCCTTTGTTATATGAACACCTAACATGCAAAATGTAGTAATATTAAGCCTCAAGTTCAACTAAACAAACAACAAGGGAAATTGAAGGACTATATTATATATATTGTTAGGAGACTTCACAATTGTTAACAAAAAATACACATTATCTACATACACAAATGAAATATATATATATATATGAAACAAGTAACAAAATCTACTAAAGGTAATAGAGGAAATTATAAAACTTATTGCAAACTCACATCATAAAGAAATATGAAACCACTAAATATGAAGCAAACCATTGGCCAAGACTCCAATGGCTATGTATAGTTTTCCTCACATTTCTATTTAACCCTCCATAGTGGCCCAAGGCACTGAACCCCAATCAAATTTGTTAGGTTTTTATTCTTGGCAATCCCGTTTGACGAAACTCCTTTCAGTTGTAATTTTATTCGCTCTTTTATTTCAGTGAGGCTGTGAGTATTTAGATGGGAATCCAACCTGAATTGTACCTTGCAGAGAAACTTCAGAAGATAATTCTTTCATGCTTGCCACTTCGCTGACTATGACGGGGATCGAGCTGCCCGGTCAGCTCGCGGGGGTCCAAGGGGCAGCGCCCCTTGGCTGGTCCGGGGCAATGCCACGGCGGGGTTGAGGGGCAGCGCCCTCAAATTAAAATAGAAAAATGCATTCAAAGTTGCATGTCCGCTCGAGTGGCCGTTTGTACACTTGATCAGAGAATATTTGGTTCCAAAAGTTTGACCTGTCTGTAAATATGCTGTGAGACGTGTTTTTACGCTCGAGTGTCCATTTCCTCGCTCGAGCATAAACCCTGGTTTGGAACATGCAATATAGAGTCCCCGCTCGAGTGTCCATTCCCACGCTCGAGCGAACCTCGCAATCTCAGCTTCTATAAAACCTCAAGTTGCTCCAAATCTAGGGTTACGTTTTTCAAATCTTCTTTGAGGGTTTTAGAGTTTTCTTTTGGGGCTATTTTGCTTGGTTTCTTTGATGTTTAATTGAGTATTCAACTCATGGTTTAAAAAGTATATATCAAAGGATTGTTTGTTTATTCTATACAAAAGAGAGAGTTGTTCTTCGGTCCATTCCAGGGAATTCGAGCCTGAAGCTTTGGTGGATTCTAGAGTGGCTCATCGTCGTGATTCGACATCGACGTTGTGGATTCAATGTTGGGCAAACCAATTCCGAGGTGAAGACGGTGGTGGAAGAGGCACATTGGGGTCGGTTTAATTCGAGCATAGATTCACTAGGTAATTGAGAGTACACTTGTGTAATTCCTTTATGTCTTTTTAGTGAATTATTTTGTGGCTTTTGCTCGTAATTTTTTTTATCACAATTGGAGGCGCTCAAATTGTGGTTTTTCCACGTAAAATCGTTGTGTCGATTTGTCTTGTTTGTTTGATTGGGATAGTTGTTTACTGCTTAAAATTAATATATAATCACAAACCAATATCTAAGGGATTTCTAGATTTTTCAAAATTAAAGCATGATTCATACTAATGTGGTATAATTCTCTTTTATGAATGAAACTCAAACAAAAGTCATTTCCAAACCCAGGAAGGAAAAAAAAAAAAAAAAGAAGCAATGAAGAGAAAAGATTGGACCTTTAACCATTCAAATCGACGTTTAAAAGTGATCTTAAGAAATTGTTGAGGTTTATTGAACTTTTCACGCATATGATATATTTTTCAATTTAATCAAAGGAATAAAATTAATAATAAATTTTTAAAAAAAAAGTATGGCAACTTTTTGCAAACCCATTTCACAAAAGACACCTAATGAGGCAAAGAAAACCATTGGCAAAGAAATCTTCTCTACTTTCACTGGTATTCATTTCACCCATCAATTGATCACTGTGATCCACGATCTCTATTTTACATTCTGACCTTCTCTCTCTACTCTATCTTTCTCTACAGACCATCACATGCCTATATATTTTTCTTCTTTCTCTACTCTTTTTTCTTTCCACACTCTTTACGGGCCATCACTCACCTCTCTATTTTTCTTCTTCTCTTTTCTCTTCCACATCTCTTGAAGGACCTATTACTCACCATGAGGGATCTTCACATCATCAAAAGTCATAACATAATCGCAGAATTTCCTCAATTACCCAATTCAATTTTCCATGTAAAGCCTTGCAATAGACACACTACCAAGCAATAGTCACAAAACTTCAACACACTACATTCTATAAAACTGTAAGAGCACGAAATAATTCTTCTCGTATGATCCTGTTGATCAAGTTTGCGCTCCTCCAAACAATGTTACTTTGCCACCTGAAAACACAAACGTGAGCTAACCGGCGGGTGTGTGCCGGAAACCCCTCCGATGCCTAAGTCAGTAACTAAACAATAGACAATAAGCTCTGTGTATTCTAGAGTAGAAATTGGGATACCTGTACAAAGGTCTGGTTATGAGCTTTTATAGACTCTGTTTGGCACAATCCTAGTAGGATTCCAACTCTCCCTATGAGAGTCCTCCTAGGAATCACACACCCTACTCACTACCAACCAAGTAAGATGGTTTTGCACAATCCTAGTAGGACTCTACTCTCCTTAGCAAAGTCCTCCTAGGAGTCACACTCCTACTCACTGCCAGCCAAGTGAGATGGTTACCTCCTTTATATAAACTGATGCAACCACACCGAGCTAAGTTACCTCGGTCACACACTTAGGTAATGATGTAGATGTCGCCCGGCCGAGCTATACCAAGCCCGACATCCTTTCTCACTAATACCTCGGCTAACCACCAGGCCCACTTATTTCAGCTGACCCCTTTACCTCGACTGACATCTTTACCTCGGTTGACACCTTTACCTTGGCTAACATCGTGGTCAACCAAGTTACTTCAGCTCTATGATACCTTAAGCACCACTGTCAGTCTTGACTTTGAGATGACGCCTGCAAAGCTATCCTTTAGCTCGGTCCTCCTTCTACTGATACCTCGGCCCAGGATAGCTAGGTCAGGCCACTGGTAGCCCATCTCTGACCGACCCGATGTTTAGATGATCAAGAACCGTGCTACATAAATAATTATCTCGGCCCATAGTTCGGCCCAAACCCGAAATATGAGATGTCTTCTTGGCCTAAGACCGAACTATACCAGCCTTTATCTCGGCCCATTATACGGCCCAACTCCCAAAGAAGACTCTTCTTAGCTCGGCCCAAGTTGTTTACAAATTACCCTCTCAAAAACAAATTGCAAAAACTAAGCACTTCCATACATCACTGGAACAACTACACATCAATGGAACTACTGTAGCTAATTCTAATGATATTCAACAAAATACACACACAAAACCAAAAAGAAGGAAAATGATAATGATGATGTGAGAAAGGAAGAGACACATATGAGAGAGAACAGAGAAAATCTATGAGAAAATTAGGAACAAATAAAGAGTTGTGTCAGTTGGGTTATCAAAAGTGTATTTTTGTACATTGAGATTGTAGTTATATACATGCATTTCGAAAAATCCGAACTGCATTTTGAGCGATTCATTTGAAATCAAGAAAAATTCAACCCCCATTTGAAATCAAGAACATTATGCCCTCTGTTTGAGGGTTTTTAAAGGTGAAAAAGTTTGACCCAATTGAATTTTGCAATCTTTTCACAGCAAAATAAATAAATGAATAAAAAAGCTTGCTAGTATGTATATGCATAGAAAATACTAAAAAGAGAAGACCACATAAACAACAACTCAGGGGAGATTTATATGATGGTCTCCAAAATCACAATTTCATACTAATAAAAATTAGGGTTTTAGGGACTTCAAGCCATACCTCTTCAATGGGAACTCTTTCGAACCAATAAGCTACCACAAAAGACAGAGCTATCAAAGAACCCTTCAAAATCAAGAAACGAAAGTGAGAGACGATAAAGAGCAAAAGAACGGACAGAGAAATCAGAGAGAGAGAGAGAGAGAAAGAAACCATAGATTCAGAGCAAATCGGCGAAAATTTTAGGGTTTTAAGAGCCATACTTGGTCTCTTCAATCCTTGCGACTTCGATCTCCACGAATGGAAACAGGGAAGAGACAACCCGAGAAGAGAGAGGGGTTTTTCATGAGGGAGTGAAGCAAACAAACGAGAGAGAGAGACGGCGGGGGGGCGGGGGTATACTATGGATCCTTTAATAAATAGCTGTAAGGAATTTGAAGTTAGTCTTCCATCAATACCCTTGCATCCAAAGAAGAAAAGCTATAAAGCACAAAGCCAAAGTTGACTTTTCAACTATTCAAAAAACACTATTCATATTTGGCTGAAACTGCTATTCACTTTGCATTTGTGCTTTATACATATTGTATAGAGATATGTGTGCGTGTAAGCTATGACTGGAATGTCACTGGCTGTGTATGTAACAGAGGATTTTTCTTTGAAATAGTAGGCGGGTCAGGTCAGATTGCATTGCGGGTTGGAAAATTTCACCCGCCATCTGTGCCAACCCGCCAAACCTGGGACCCCAACCCGCTTGCCAGAATTGAAAAATTACGCGGTTCAGAACAATTCAGTGCGATTTTCACGATTTTGACAATATTATGCACAGCCCTAAGTAGAACATTATTGTATTACAGAATAATAAGATTCAAACTCACCATTCAATTAAAAAAATAAAAAACTCAAATTCAAACTCAAATATCAGCTCAAACCAATACTTTCTTTTCATCCTCATCCATTAAATCAATCACTTAAGGAGTGTTTGATAACATAATTCAGCACTTAAAACTAAATCGATTAAGTGATAATTAATTAAATCCGTTTGATAACCACAATTGATATCACTTAAAAATTTAAGTGTCTCATAAAATGTAAGCTAAAATTTTAAAAAAATTTAAGTCATCTAAGACTTATTTAATTCTGACTTAATTTATAAATACTAAACATAAATATCCATATACACTACTATAAACTCACTACTACCACCACCACCACCACCACCATCATGTCACCGCCACTATTACCATCACCATCACCATCAATACCGCTATTTCCACCACTACTACCATGCCACCGCCACTATTACTACTACCACCACCACCACCATGCCGCCACCGCTGCTACTACTACCATCACCTTTATCACCATTGTCATTATTGCCATAAACACCACAATCATTTACTACCACTATTGTAATGGCCCAAAAATATGCGTCACAATTATCTTTATTTAATATGAATTAATTTGAGAATATCTGTCAGAGCTATGACTTCGGAACTGAAATTGACGACCTTAATGGATTCAGAAATCGAAATTGAGTACATGGATATGCTAATGGGAATTTTTAGAGCCATTTGGGAAGTTTAATTAAAAATTGATTTCGTCTGATTCGCTAAGTCACGTTTGGCTCTCACTGCTTGATTAAGTTTAGAAATAGATATTTATGTATATATGAGATATGAGCTCATTGAGTCAACAAAAGAAGAAAAATCTGGAGAGAGAGAGAGAGAGAGAGAGAGAGAGAGACTTAGAAGAGGAGAAGAAGAACAAAAGGGAAATCGAACTAGCTTCAAAGATCAACACTCAAGGTAAGAATTTCCTTCTAATTTATTGACATGGAGCTAAGACATATGTTAAGTTGAGATAGGAGGAATTCATGTTTAATTGAGGGCGTGGTGTTGTATTTTGGCCTAGGAAGCATATACGAGCACACATGGCAAGAATTGAAGAAAATTGGCTCATAACTTTGCATACATGACATCAAATCATATAATTCATGTTCATAAACTTGTTTTCTTGCATGGCTTCTAAGATTTGAAAGAAATTCCTCCATGAAAGCTTTAGTTGGAGCTTTAACTACATGTTTAGGTTTTGACATTTAATTCATGATTTTTGGTTGCTTGATTGAGACTTGGCTTTTGTTTTAAAGTTATGATTTTGTTTAAACTAAATATGTTGCATTCAACATGTTTTTATAAGTTTTTGGCCTCAAAATACATGGAAATGAAGTTTGATTTTGGAAAAAATGAGGTTCCATTCAAGAGCAAAATTTCAGATTGAAATTGTACCCAGACCGCTCGAGTGGCCAAACCTTTTTTGGCCAATATTGTATTCTGAAGTTCAACTGCCCGTGCGGCCAAGGCCACCACACAAGCGGCCAGGCCACTGCACGTGCGGCCAAACAGGACAAATTTTCCAATTTTGTTTTGTGTTTTGTTTTTTGTGTTTTTTTTCTCTCCCGTTTTCTGACTTCCGGGTCTTCATTTACATAGTTTTCACGTGTCATTTACATCCATAAGCATCTCATAAGCATGAAAGAAATTAAAAGAAGAATAAAAGTAACTGAACGAATGAGTAACGGATAATCGAATAGAATCAATTGAATGACTTGAATGTGTATTGAGAAATGTGCTATGAATGTTTGTGTTTGTAGGGCAAGACTCGAAGACCAAACAATCGGTTTTGAAAGCTTACAGTTAGTAACATTTTTGTAAAGATATGTTGATATGACTCATGTTTTACCTGTTATTGATAAGTTATAACTTCTGAAATGCTATTTTGATCATGTGAACGAATGTCCTATTTGCGAATCTATTATGGCATCCACAGATAGTCCCAAGTCGTGGGGAACGGCATGTAATGCGGGTCCATGACATATACGAGATATCGTTAGCCACTTCATTGTGGTGATATGTGTTTAATCGGTATCTGAAACCGATTATTCTAGTCGGAAGACGATAAATGATGTGGTCTATGGGATGTACTATTATGTTATGTTATGATATGAGACTGATATGAATGATTGTGTCATGATTTTTTTTACGAATATGATATATTTGGAATTCATTCACTAACCCATTTACTTTAATGTTATTTACTGGGTTTTAGCTCACTGTTTTCATGTATATGTATGGGTGTGTGTTCTGGAGGAAGTTTAGAAGGGGTCTTTAGCCGAGCCACCGTTTTAAAGTCTACTGAGTTGTTTTGAGTGCCTCTGAGTTGGGGCTAGACCTGGAAGGCCGTCATCAAGCTTTTGATCATAATGTACATTTTCGATATGTGCACATATTTTGTATAAGTCATTATATTATAAGATATGTATATGTTTGTGGGTAAATTAACGATTATGTATGTACATTTTGTTCATATAGATGCACAGCTCATTGGACCATTGGTATTTTTATATATTACTTCTGCTAGCCCTGATTATTTTTGATTGTAAAGTGTTGGCTACATATTTTGTACAAGCCAGTTACAATTCAACACGTGGCAGAATAAGGGTAATATAGGAAGACTATTCAAGTCTTCCATCCTGATCGTACACGTGGCAATTAGTATTGGTTCTCACGTGATCTGAGTAGCATTGGATCAATAAAGAGGTGCAAGGTGACGTGGCTTCAACGGTTACTCATATTCATATTCAAATATAGGAGGGAAGCCTAACTGCAAGTGGTGGCGTAGTGGAACTACTTATTAGGCAGCATGATCAGCGATCATGGAGGAGCAGTTCGACGGTTTGAAGTGCAGTTCGATGGTCATCCTTGAGAAGTATAAATAGCGGGGAAGACCCAGAAAAAACCCCCAGACTCAGATCCAACAAACCAGTCATTTACTTCATATTTTCTTTTCCAGTTTTACATTTCCAATCTTTACATTTCCTGCACTTTAAATACCTGTTCTTTACATTCCTGCACTTTAAATTCCTGCACTGCACTTCATTCATAGGAGTAGTTTCAAGTAGATTGTTGCTGTAAACCTCTACGAGGCTGAGTTTGGCTCATTGTAAGTTTTCATTTTAATGAAATACTTCAATTGTTCGTCATTTACCTGTTATTTTGTTTAATTTCTCCTAAGTCAAGCCACCAGTAAAAATTCTCTTCATTGAGGCTGAAAGAACTAAAACACAATCGTCTGATAATTGGTTGGCAATTATAATTTCTGTAAGGACTGATTGATCCTTGCTGGCACGCTCGCATTTACAAATATAACCCTCGAAAAGCCAAAAAGCCAACAGAAGGCCTTTGGTAATGTCGGATTACTGGCCAGTTACGATACTAAATTTTTAGGGGTGGGTTTAGGTCGTGACAACTACCATCGCTACCACCACCACCACCACCACCACAATGCCACTACTGCCACTACCATTACCACTACCACTACCACTATCACAATATAAAAATTAAAATATGTAATTTAAAAATAATAAATTTTAAATTTAATTTCATGCGTATTAAACAAATTATTTTTAATTCAGCACTTAAATTTTTATCAAATAATTTTTTAACTTAAAAAATTTAATACTTAGTGTTCAATACTCAATTTTCAATTTTTATTTTTTAACTTTATCAAACAGTAACTTAATCAATCAATACAATATATATTGTTATCTATTAGGATTTATATATATGTATATATATATAAATTATCGTATGTGACTTATTTTTCTCTGAAACAAACAAATTGAAGCCTCAAACCAAGAAATGTTGTGACAGAGGGTTGCATTGTTTTCACAATCTACCCAAAAAAAAAATAAAAAAATAAAAAATAAAATAAAATACTATTAAAAACTGCAATATAATTTCTCTTGAAATGCTCAAAATGATTAAGAAAATTAACTAAGGAAAATGATTTGGAGCCCTAAAAAGAGGCCCCCTAATCCCCCTAATTTCCTGTTTTGGAAACTGTTTCCTTTCTTTTTTTTTTTTCTTACTTCATATGGAAATTAGGGGGATTAGGGGAGATGTTTTTAGGGGGATATTTTTCGGGGACCGATTAACTAATACCAACTTTTCCCCTTAATTTCGGGCTTTTCCGTACAAAAGAACTAGTGGTAACCCGTGCAGGAAATTTATAATTTTTTAAAAAAAAAGTATTATAATTACCTTAAAATAATTTAATATTTTATCTTACGATATATATAAAATTTATAAATTAACTTTTATGTTTATTACTTTTAAATTATTAGTTTAAAAACTTTTATGTTTATAACTTTTAAATTATTAGTTTAAAAAAATTAAAAAATATGTATATATGTAAATATATTTAAGTGCAATTTTGATAATTTGTATTAAAAAAAGTTAAACCTGATTAAATAAGATTAACTGAGTTATGACATACTGAGAGGGTAATTTATATATAAATTGGGCCGAGCTAGGATTGTGGACCGATCTGTGGGCCGTGTTAAAGAAGCTTGGAAGATGGGCCTCGGACAAAGCGGTAGTCCGGTCCAAGTTAAGAGGTTCGCCGCCGGATTAAGTGAGTGGACTTAGTTCGGTCACCATGGCCATGGATAGCTCAGTCATGCAATTCGAAACCGAGGTATGTTGGGCCTACTCTACGACCTGAGTAAAGGTTAGCTCGGCTTATTTCTGCTATGTATAGCTCGGCCTTCGCATATGAGGCCGAGGTAGGAGAAAGGAATGGAAGAGCCGAGATAACCGTTAGATCGGTCACGCTAATTAGTCCAACATGGCAACGTTATTTCGGTCCTATGGTAGTTCGGCCATGGGAAAACCATCTCACTTGGTTTAAGCAGTGAGGGGGGGTGTTGAAGGATAAACATTATCCTTCAGGAGTATGAATCCAAGGAGGACTCTACATGGAAGAGTAAGAGTCCTACTAGGATTGTGCCACGCAAAACCTATAAAAGCTCACCAACATCACCTATGGAGAGGTAACACAACTTTGATTCCTGAATACATAGAACTTTTGCCTATTTGTCTTGTTTGCTGACTTAGGCATCGGAGAGGTTTCCGGCACACACCCGCCGGCCAGCTCACGTTTGTATTTTCAGGTTGTAGAACGACGACGTACAGAGGAACGCAGACTTGATCAACAGGATTATACGAGAAGGTGTATTCTTTCCCGTACAATTGGCGCCATCTGTGGGAACTCAGACAAGAACAACCTCTTGATCAAGCTTTTTCTCTCAAAAATCGATGGCAAACAACGAAGAAATACCTCAGTCCGCCATTGACGGACAAACTCCGGAAGGAGGTGCGAGGCGCGAAGGTCTACCCTTGGTCACTCCGATGGCGAACCTGGAACCACAAAGACAAAATTCCAGGAGGGATGCAAGGGGTAGAAGGCGGACTAACAGCCCTCGTCACTCTCGCTCGCAAAGCCCAGAAAGACAAAGGCGAAGGATTGATCAAACCTTGGAAGATCGCATCAAGGAGCAAGACGAATTAATACGACGAATGGCGGCGGATATGGAATCCCTAAAGCGCCAGATGAAGGGAAAAGAAGTGGCGACAGGAGTGAGGCGCACAGCCAAGATGCCTCCTCGTCACTCGGAAGGTCGTAGTAGGAACACCACACCTTCACAAATAGAGAGTAAAAGCCTCAGGACAGGCGATACTCAACCCAGATCTTCCAGAACTCGTCACCCCAGGTCTGAAAGGACGAGATCCGAGAGGTCATACACGGAAGGGAGTACTTATTAGCCTTCACATACGTACCAAACAAGGTCCAGACAAACGGAGTTGCCCAGATCGTCCGACCTATGAACCGTGCTAGAAGAGAAGGCACGATTGAGGGAAGACGCCAAGGCACGCGATCCGCATAGAGTTTCTGCCTTACAGCGGTTGGCTCCTCGGACGCACGGAAGCGTCGAGATTGGAATGCCAATACCGCGCCCTGCCTACGAACCAACAGACAAGGCATTGGCGAGGCTGCAAACCTCACCATTCGTTCCGGCAATAGAGAACGCACCCCTACCATCAGGCTTCCTTCAACCCAAATTTAATACATATGAGGGGAAGACAGACCCCTACTCACACTTGAGCCACTTTCGCCAGGTCATGGCTGTATACTGACGAAACGAGGCTCTAATGTGCATCCTCTTCCCATCAAGCCTTGGCGACTTAGGCTTGACTTGGTTTGAAAAACTTCCAGAAGGCAGCATAGCCTCCTGGGCACAATTGGCGGAAGCATTTATAACAAGGTTCCGAACAAACACAAAAACCCCGGTGGAGATCGACCAGTTACTCTCCATCGACATGGGCGACAAGGAAACCTTACGATCTTACAACAGTCGTTACTGGGAGACCTTCAACCAGATTGGGAACTGCCCCACCAATCTCGCCATTGCCCAGTATAAAAGAGGACTTCCAGTCGGGAACAGACTAAGGGACTCAATCACCATGACGCCACCTCTCACCATGGAAGCCTTGATGGAAAGAGTGCATCAGCACATCAGGGTGGAGGAGGATGGCGCCCGTGCCAAAACAAAAACTGGCGCGACCGCAATACCAGAGAAGAGGACCTCAGCAAAGGTCAACGCGGTAAACCGCCCAAGCAGAAACGAGCGAGGCAAACGAGACAACGAAGAAGACCAAGACAAAAGATGGTTGAGAGTCCGCACTGCCATAACCACGGTCTTCAAGAAACCGATCTACCGAATACTTAGCGAGATTCGGGACGAGCCTTTCGTCAAGTGGCCAGCCAAGCTAGGCGAGGCTCAGAAGGATTACGACGACAGGTTACGGTGCACCTTCCATAAAGAAAAGGGGCACCGCACTGAGAACTGCACGCCATTGAGACAGCACCTAGAGGAATTGGTTACAGCAGGACACCTCGACAAATACATTGAAGGAGGGGCGCAACCAGCCCCCCAGGACCATAGTAACCCCAACGGAATGCCAATCGACGCCCCACCTCAAGGCATTATCAACGTGAAACATGGAGTCTTTGAACTTGAGCGTGTATGCGAGCTCAAAGGATCAATCAAAAAAGCTGAGCACTTAAGAGAGGTGCTAAGTGCCCAACCTGTAATCAAGAAGGGGAAGATTGAGGCCACAAACGTCATGTCTTTTTTAGATAAAGACTTGGCAAGAATATATTGCCCTCACAATGATGCCCTGGTCGTCACTCTCCGAGTCAAGGATTTTGACGTCAAGCGGATTCTGATAGACCAGGGTAGTTCATGTGAAATCATGTACTACGAGACATTCAAACAATTGAAGCTGCAAGATAAAGACTTGGCACCTGCCGTATCTCCCCTGATTGGATTCAACTCCATGCCAGAATGGCCCGTCGGCAAAATAATCCTCCCAGTCATAGCAGGAAGTGTAACGAAACAAGTGGAATTCTGGGTGTTAAAGGTCCCCTCCACTTACAACATTATCTTGGGCAGAACATGGCTGCATGCCATGCGATCGATGGCGTCATCCTACCACCAACTAATGCGGTTCCCCAACGACACCGGAGTAATAGAAGAAGTCTATGGCGATCAGATCATGTCGAAACAGTGCTTTGTCACGGTGAATGGCAGCCGCGCCGCGAAGGGATATGTTCATTCGGTGGAAGAACCCGAGAGTAATGAACTATTTGCAGACGTCGGCGAAAGCAGCCAATCAGAAAGCAGTGGAAGACTTGGTAGAGGTAAGAATAGATGAAAAGAACCCGGATAAGTTCTTTTTGATCGGTTCGTCGTTGTCCAGCACAGAGAGGTTAGAGGTCTTGGAATTTTTGACTTCTAACATCGAAGTGTTTGCCTGGACTCCATACGACATACCAGGCATTGATCCAAACTTCATCTGTCACCAACTCAACGCCCACCCATCCGCCAGACCAATCATTCAGCGAACTCGCAGATCAGCGCTCCACTACGCCGAGATAGTGGCGGAAGAAGTGGGAAACCTGCTGGAGGCAGGAGCAATTAGAGAGGTGCACTACCCAAGATGGATCTCCAATACAGTGGTGGTACCCAAGAAGAATGGTAAGTGGCGTGTCTGTGTTGACTACAAAACAGTCAACAAGGCATGCCCTAAAGACAGTTTTCCCTTGCCACGGATAGATCAACTGGTAGACCTAACGGCGGGGCACAACTGACTTAGCTTCCTGGACGCATACAGAGGCTACCACCAAATCGCCATGCATGAACCAGACCAAAAGGTCACATCATTTACAACTCCAAGAGGACTATACTGCTACAAGGTCATGCCCTTTGGCCTGAAGAACGCAGGGGCAACATTCCAGAGAATGGTCACCAAGATGTTCGAGCCATTGTTAGGCAAAACAATGGAGGCTTACATCGACGATATGGTGGTCAAGAGCAAGGATGAGAATAACCACATCAAGGACCTAGGCGAGATGTTTGAGATCCTGAAGAAGCATAAGTTACGCCTTAACGCGTCGAAGTGTACGTTCGGAGTATGATCTGGCAAATTCCTAGGCTTCCTGGTGACCAACCGGGGTATTGAGGCAGACCCATCTCAGATCAAGGCGATTCAGGATCTGGAGAGACCAAACTAAGTAAAAGAAGTGCAGCATCTCACCGGCATGGCAGCTGCGCTCAATCGATTCATAAGCAGGTCGTCAGACAGACTGCGACCATTCTTCCATGCTCTAAAGGCCAAGTTTGAGTGGGATGACGAATGCGACCAAGCTCTGGAAAGCTTGAAGGAGTACATATCTTCTCCACCACTACTTGTAACCCCAATCCCTGGAGAAGAACTCTTCTTGTACCTGGCAGTTTCACAGCACGCAATTAGCGCGGTGTTGGTCCACGCAGAAGGAATTCAACACCTGCCCATCTACTATGTCAGCAAGACATTACTGGGCGCCGAAACAAGGTACTTGCCACTGGAGAAACTAGCATTGGCCTTGATGATGCCCTCAAGGAAGTTGTCGCATTACTTTCACGCCCACACCATAGTCGTTCTCACAGCCTTCCCATTAAAGGCTTTATTTGAAAGGGCGAACTTTTCTGGGCGAATTCTAAAGTGGGCAGTAGAGTTGGGACAATACGACATCAAGTTCCAACCCAGAACCGCAATAAAAGCTCAAGAATTGGTAGATTTTGTCGCAGAATTCACACCAGGAAGTCATCACATCTACCCAGTTGACCTGACTGAAACAGCCGAACTAGGGATGGGAGTTGACGCCGGAATAGCGCAACCCCTAGTACAGGATACTCAGCCAGACGCCAAGGCAGACCAATGCAAAGCAAGGAACTCAGAGGCAGACCATGCTACACCAAGTCAAGACTCACCAACAAATAGATGTGGAAGCTCTTCGTGGATGGAGCATCCAACCGGCATGGAGCAGGACTTGGCATAGTCCTCATCTCTCCAGACGGCCTGGTAGTAGAGCAGGCAGTCAACCTTGGCTTCCCAGCATCAAACAATGAAGCGGAGTATGAAACGCTTCTTGCAAGACTTAAGTCAGCATTCTACATGAAGGCCACCGAGCTAATGGTTTACAGCGACTCGCAGCTGGTGGTAAACCAAATATCTGGTGACTACGAAGCAAAGGATGACAGGATGGCTAAGTACCAAGAATTGGTCAGAACAGAGATAAAGAAATTTGAAGTGGTGAGGATAGAACAGATCGGTAGGGAGGAAAACAGCAGAGCAGACGAACTCGCAGGCTTCGCCTCAATGGCAGACACCTCCATCCCTCACCCACTACTAATCGACTACCTGCCTAGACCAAGCATTGAAGACCCAGCAGCAGAAGAGGTATGTTGTGTAGAGTTAGGCCCTTCTTGGATGGATCCTATCATATTGTTCCTGAAAGACGGCACCTTACCGGAAGAAAAGAAAGAAGCCAACAGAATAAGAGCAAAGTCGCAGCGATTTTGGCTCTCTCCATCCTTGGCATTGTACAAGAAGTCGTTCTCAGGACCTTACTTAAAGTGTGTTCATCCCAGCAAAGTAGAAGCGTTCTTATACGAAATACATGAGGGTGTATGCGGCAGCCATCAAGGAGGAAGATCGTTGGCATACCGAGCAATTTCACAAGGATATTGGTGGCTATACATGCAGGCAAACTCTGAGAAATACGTCAAAAAGTGCAAAAAGTGTCAAAAATTCGCACACCAAATACATCAACCCGCCAGAGAACTTCTACCTCTAACTAGTCCATGGCCCTTCGCAATATGGGGATTAGACATAGTAGGTCCACTTCCAACAGCACCAGGCAACAGGAAGTTCTTCCTTGCAGCAACCGACTACTTCACAAAGTGGGTGGAAGCAAAAGCCTTGGCCTCAATCAAGGAAAAAGATGTGAAGAAGTTTGTTTGGCAGAATATCATCACTCGATTTGGCATACCAAAGGCATTAATCTCAGACAACGGCACTCAATTCGACGGCAGAATTTTCAGAGGCTTTTGTGAAGAATACAAGATAGAGTTCTACAATTCTACACCGGCATATCCCCAAGCAAATGGTCAAGCTGAAGCTTCCAACAAGGTAGTCTTGGATGGACTGAAGAAAAGATTAGAGAAAGCCAAAGGAAAGTGGGCAGAGGAACTCCCTCATGTTTTATGGGCTTACCGCACCACACCTCGGCGATCAACAGGAGAAACACCATTCTCCTTAGCTTATGGCATGGAGGCAGTAATCCCACTGGAAGTCGGCCTCCCCACAATTTGGAGCGAGAACTTTGATCCAGACTTAAATGGCGAAGCCATAGCATTAGAGCTTGACCTTGCGGAAGAAAGAAGAGACAGAGCATTGGTTCACATCGCCTCCTACCAACAAGAATTGTCCAGAAAGTATAACAAAACAGTGCATCCAAGGCAGTTCAAGATCGGAGATTGGGTACTACGCAAAGTGATGGGAAACACCTTGGTTCCAGGAGATGGCAAGTTGGGGCCTAATTGGGAAGGACCTTACAAAGTGGTCGGATTAGCAGGCAAAGGGGCATACCACTTGGAAGATAAGGACGGTAAAGCAATTCCTAGGCTATGGAACACTGCCAATCTCAAGTTGTTTTATTTCTAGCTTTTTTTCTTTTTACATGTAATTTTTTACTTTCTCAATCAAACAAGTCGATTATTTTCAGTATAATTGTTTTCAGTAGAAGGTAACTTTAGTGAGTTAGGAGCATTGTAAACATAGTTGGCCGGAATAACCAACTATGAATCTTCCTAAGCCCAGGATAAGGATCCAGGCTGCAGGACGTTTGGTCGGAATAACCAAACATTTTATTCTAAGTTGGCTGGAAAAACTAACTTAGAGGTTGGCTGGATTAAACCAACACCCTTCCTAAGCCCCGGATAAGGATCCAGGCTGCAGGACGTTTGGTCGGAAATAACCAAACACTTTATTCTAAATTGGCTGGAAAAAACCAACTTAGAGGTTGGTTGGATTAAACCAACTCTTGTTACTCTTCAGCCGAAGTAAGTTCAAGTCTGAAGAGCGGTTGGCTGGATTAAACCAACTCTTGTTACTCTTCAGCCGAAGTAAGTTTACGGCTGAAGAGTGGTTAGCTGGATTAAACCAACTCTTGTTACTCTTCAGCCGAAGTAAGTTCAAGTCTGAAGAGCGGTTGGCTGGATTAAACCAACTCTTATTACTCTTCAGCCGAAGTAAGTTTACGGCTGGAGAGTGGTTGGCTGGATTAAACCAACCCTTTGTACTCTTCAGCCGAAGTAAGTTTAAGGCTGAAGAGTGGTCGGCTTGATGAAACCAACACTTTGTACTCCTCAGCCGAAGTAAGGGTATGGCTGAAGAATGGTTGGCTGGATTAAACTAGTTCTTAATACTCTTCAGCCGAAGTAAGTATGTCGGCTGAAGAGTAGTTGGCTGGATTAAATCAAACATTGGATACTCTTCAGCCAAAGTAATTATATCGGCTAAAGAGTGGTTGGCTAGTAAGTTAGATAGCCAAAACCGGAATACGGATTGTCGGCCCAGATATATTACGAATACTAGTTAGAAAGCAAGCATTCAAACAGAGATCACAGTTGAGCAAATGAGTTCAATGGAAAATTCATTACAAGTGCAAGCATACAGAACAAAACCGGAATAAGAGTTCGGCAAAAAAGAAGATTTTTTCATTAAAACGTGAAACAAGTACAGGGGAAGGGCCGCAGCCCGGTTACAAGTTCAAGAACAAAACAAAAAGAAAGAAGACATTCAGTTGAAAAGATCATCAAGTTCGGCATCGAATTCTGCATCAGCATTTTCCCGAAGTCCGGTTTCAGGCTGGAGCACGGTTTGAGGTAGGAGCTCGGTTTCGGCATGAACCTCGGTACCAATTGGCTGCGTGTTGTCAGTCTACAGCTCATCAGTCAGGTCTTCAACTACCGGCTCCAACCGAACTGTCTGATCGTTGGGTTGCTCATTGATGGCCGGAGTAATAGTTGGTTCATTATCCTCATCATCATCATCATCATCATCTTCATCGTTGTCAGACCCTCCCAGGAATTGCTTTTGGAGATCGGCAGCGTACTGCGCCAGTGAAGCCGGAATAGAGTACTGAGGAGCATTGTAGACCTCGGTTTCAGGCCCGCAGCCGAGCTGCTCCACAGCACTCCTCCAGCCGCACTTGAAGAACAGGTCCTTGGCTGCGTCACATTGGATGGTGTATGCGTCCTCTGCTTCCTTGAAGCCTCGCTTTTCGGCAGCCTTTACGCTCTTCTTCAGCTGATTTATTTCGGCGTCTTTCTTCTTTTCAAGCTTTGCCAGTAGGCGCAGGTACTTGTCTTTTGCTTCAGCAGCAACCTTTTGCTTTTCGGCTTCGACCGAATTAGCCAGTTCGGTCAGGCGACCGTTCTCAGAGCGTAGCTCGGCCAGCTCCTTTCTGGCCTCCTCTAGCTCGGTCGATTTTGCTTCGGCGTCAGCCACAGCTTGCCTTGTCGTTTTTCTGAGCTCCAGCACTCTTCTGTGGATGAGGTTATTTTTCTGAATGGCCTGCAAAAGAATAGTAATTTTCATGTTAGCCGAAGTGAAAGATTGAAGAATTAGTCAGAAAAAAGGGCAGTGCTACTTACTAGGACCATTGATTTTGTTGCAGACCGAATGGACTTCAATTCGGTGTTGAGCTGCTTTTGGTGGTGCTCCATGTCCTTGGGAAGACAGACACTCTTGGCGAGGTTGAATGCCAACAAGTGGTCCTTCTCAGCAACGACCGAGTCAGTTGCCTGGATATCTCGGTTGCTGAAGGACAATTCGGGAACCCACTTGGAAGAGGCAGCACAGTCAGAGTGCTCCGGTTGAGGGCACTGTTGAAGGCTTGGAGGGGGGCTTGGTGGCAGAACTGTCTCATCCACAAGCCGTTGCTCGGTTTGGCTAGTCCGGGCACGTTTGCTTACGCGAGATGACGACGGCTGTTGGGATGGAAGGGCCACCACGGTCTCAGTGGTTTGGCCGATTGGTTGTACATCGGCTGGAGTTGTTGCGGTTAACAAGGCCTTCAGCCTGCTCCTTTTTGCCATCTCTTGTTCGGCGGTGAGAGGCACTAGGTTGATCTGGGGCAAGGATGGGTCCGGTTCTGGTGCGTCTTCTAGGAGAAAGTCGGTCACTCTCGCTTTTCGGCGACCGCTGTATCTGTAGGTCGGTTCAAAATTTAGAATCTTTGCCCAACTTCTTTCTTTATGTCGTAGTGCGGCGCGGAGTATATCCAAGTTCGGATAACCGTATACTGATCTGAGATGGGCTTTGTCTGCATAAGAAGACAACTGTTAGTTCGATTCAGAAGGAGAAAGCCGAAATAAAGGAAAGCATGAGTTAGAACCGAAATATTTATACCGGGTATGCCTTTTTTCCAATTTATTCTCCGACCAGGAATCAGGGCTTGATGATCTTCATAGTTCCCAGTTACCCAGAAAAAGTCGTCGTCATTCAAATCTTTATCCGGTGTATCCTTAATTATTTTTTCTCGGCCACGACGTATTCTCAAGTAGTATACCCACCCATCCTCTTTGGATCCTAGAGAGTATTGGTGAAATATTTCGGCTAAACCTAGGTTGAGACCGGCTTGGCGGTTTAGTTCGGCTATACCCATTATGATTCGGTAAGAGTTGGTGGACAGCTGGGTTGGGCATAGTCTGGTTTGCCTAAGAAACTCACAAATTAAAGGTTGGACAGGAAATCTTAGTCCGGTCTCGATTATTGAAAGAAGGGTAAAGGGGACAAAGCCCTCGTTCCCCCATGGAGTAACATTTTTCTTGGCTAAGACAAGTTGTACATCATCTGGTATGTTGTAGTCTTGGCGGAATTCGGCCAGACCACCTGGGGTTTCTACCAAAAACCTATATTTACCCATTTATTGTATAAGTTAAGTATAATTTAATTCGGTCTGAAAACTGTGCTCAGTAGCTCGGTCGAGCGCGTAGAGGAGTGCCTGGGCAACCTAAGTCTGCAAAGTGAAAAACAAAGGTGTTAAGCACAGATCGTTGGACCGTGCTACAAAATCAAAGCAAAGATAGTGAAGTCTTACTTCAGCCTGGCGAAAGCTGAAGGTTTTATCTCGGTTCTAAAAAGATGATTGGGAGCTCGGTTTGAACAGTGGGTTCGATAGCTCGGTTTCAACGAGATTTTTTGGTTATCTCGGTTTGAACTATGGGTTTCGGTTGAGCCTCTAGGGGCAGCTTTCTGAGTTTGGTTTAGAAACTAAGAAAGCTGGCTTAGCCCCAAGGCTTAGCTCGGTTGAAGAATCAAGGATTCGAGTTTGCTAAGTTCACAACGTAGATCAGTTCGTTTATCTCGGCTAGAGGTGGACAGAAGATGGTTTGATTTGTTAGAACTACTAATACGAGTGGTAGTTCGGTTGTGTAGTCTAGTCTCGCTGGCATTAAAACTGCAAACAGTTTCCTAGTTCGGTTGGACGTGTTTGTGGATCGAAACCAAGTGTTCTACAAGATATTATTTGTATTCATAGTGTTCTTGTGAAAATTTTTCCCAGAGAGCACAAAAGCAAAGAAAGTGTTTCGCAAAAACACAAAACTGAAGCTATGGATTAAACAAATATAACAACGAGGAAAGCAAGAACAGGTTTGAGTAGCTTACCAGGCCAAGAGGAGATGGCAGAAACGGCAGCAAAACACAAGCTCCAGAAATGCAAGGGTGAAGAACAAGCAGCAGAGAAAGAGAAGATGAATAGTATAGAAGTGAGGTTCAAAGTGAAGTGATTTGTTTTGTGTAAAAGGCTAAAAGGCGGGAACTGTTTAAAAAAGTGTGAAGTACGAGGGCGGCGTAACAGCTGTGAATAACCAATAAAAACCTGCCACGTGTCATTGGAATACTGAGTGATTCAGTTTCTGCGACTGAAAAGACGTTTTGACCGGACAGGGACAGCTCAGCTTAAGTATAGCTCGGCTGGAGAAGTTAGAAGAGAATTTAGCTCAGCTGGAGAGGTTAAAAGGGATTTTTTTAGCTCGGCTGAAAAGCTTAAAAGGTCTTAGCTCGGTTGTTAGCTCGGCTGGTAGACAAGTAATCCCTATCATGCTCTGCAGATGGAATTAAGGGGCAATTGAGAAGGTAATTTATATATAAATTGGGCCGAGCTAGGATTGTGGACCGATCTGTGGGCCGTGTTAAAGAAGCTTGGAAGATGGGCCTCGGACAAAGCGGTAGTCCGGTCCAAGTTAAGAGGTTCGCCGCCGGATTAAGTGAGTGGACTTAGTTCGGTCACCATGGCCATGGATAGCTCGGTCATGCAATTCGGAACCGAGGTATGTTGGGCCTACTCTACGACCTGAGTAAAGGTTAGCTCGGCTTATTTCTGCTATGTATAGCTCGGCCTTCGCATATGAGGCCGAGGTAGGAGAAAGGAATGGAAGAGCCGAGATAACCGTTAGATCGGTCACGCTAATTAGTCCAACATGGCAACGTTATTTCGGTCCTGTGGTAGTTCGGCCATGGGAAAACCATCTCACTTGGTTTAAGCAGTGAGGGGGGTGTTGAAGGATAAGCATTATCCTTCAGGAGTATGAATCCAAGGAGGACTCTACATGGAAGAGTAAGAGTCCTACTAGGATTGTGCCACGCAAAACCTATAAAAGCTCACCAACATCACCTATGGAGAGGTAACACAACTTTGATTCCTGAATACATAGAACTTTTGCCTATTTGTCTTGTTTGCTGACTTAGGTATCGGAGAGGTTTCCGGCACACACCCGCCGGCCAGCTCACGTTTGTATTTTCAGGTTGTAGAACGACGATATACGAAGGAACGCAGACTTGATCAACAGGATTATACGAGAAGGTGTATTCTTTCCCGTACACATACCGCTTCTTATTATGAAAATATACAAATTTAAAAGTTATAATTAAAACAAATATATAATTTTATTATTAAATATGAAGTGAAGTGATATTTAATAATAATTAATATGATGTTTCTATTATTAATTCAATAATTTAAGTTATATTTATTTTGATTTCAATTTTATAACTAAAAATACAATATGAATATAAAACACATACGGATTTCTAGTCTTTATAAACAAGAAGGTTTCAAAATATTTTCTAACTTTAATCATTTTCTTTTAATTTTTTTTTTATCTAATTTGATTTTAAATTTTAATAAAAATTTTGATTTGATATGATTTTCATTAAAATTTTATCAATTTTTAAAAGAACTTTCATTTTTATCCCAATTTTTAAAAGAACTTTCATTTTTATCCCAATTTTTTTTCTTTTCACCAATTTTGATGAAAAAATAATAATTTTCAACGTTTCATCTTCTTAAATTTTTATCAAATCATAATTTGATAAAAAAAACATATTAAGAGTTGAAGATTCTCTTAATTAGAATTATAGTGAAATAACATCTTGAAATAGTCAAAGTTTGAGTACGTGATTAGTTGAAATGTATAATTTAATCAATTCTCTTCTCATATTTGTATAAAAATTGACACTTATGACTACATCATTATGAGTTGGATTATGAAAAAAATTTGGGAGTGTCAAACATTTTCTATTTGTAAATATCCCACATATTAAAAAATGAAAAAAAAAAAGAAAAAGAAAAAGAAATGTGTAGATTTTTTATATGTGTTTATCAGTTTTGTTTTATGACCATAAACAATTGATATTTCAATTTAAAAAATTAAAAAGTAAAAAAAAAATTGAGTTTTTTACGGATAAAAGAAACCATCTAACTCTTCTATAAAAAATGCTTTAGACCCCCATTTTAGTGACCCCTACGAACCCCCAGCTGACGTGGAAGGTGTCACGTGAATGAAAGCCCACGCACCCATCTCATCCCTCATCTCTCTTTTCTCTCTCATCTGTGCAAACCATTCAACCTCATCTCTCTCTCTTCTCTCTCTTCACCATTGCTCCGGCCACCTCCGCCACCGCCGAAGTTCGTGATGACGACAAGGAGATCCGACCACCACCATTCATCATTGGTCGTTGCGTCGCCGTTCGTCAATAGAGAGAAAGAGAGAAGAGCTTCGTGTTTGCTGGGTTTGGTGTCGACATTAGAGGAAGGGGGTTGGTGAGGGAAATCAATGGTCAGCGTCAGCAGTGGATAGAAGAGATAGAGAGAGAGAGAGAGAAGAAGAGGAGAGAGAGAGAGAGAGAGGAAAAGAGTTTTTAGAGAGAGAAGGTAGGGAGGGTATATATCATATGATATAGAGAGAGTAGAGAGAAAGTAGTGAGAGATAAAGAGAGATCAGAAAAGTTTCCGGGTAGGGAATGCTGAAGTTTTCGGTCCATGGCCTTTAACGGATTACCAGCCTACATTCATTTATTCTTCATAACTAACAACTCAATTTCATCACATTTATATGATATATATGGTATGCATATCACCAAATTCAATCAAATGTTGATCAGAATTCTTGCCATTTCTGAACCTTCATTGCGGATTTACAATGTATTGAAATGGGTTTTTGAAATTTCAAGAAGCTCTTCTTTCCCTTCTGATTTTGGGTTTTCGAAAGTTAGTCTTGGATTGGAATAGATTGGAAAGAAAGCAAAAAAAAAACATATATATTGAAGGAAATAGAGAATAGAGAGTTGTATACGATTTGAACATAATTTTGATTTGTGGCTGTGAGTTTTAATTTGTGGTGGCTGTGGGTTTGATTTTGGGTTTGGGTTTGATTTTGGGTTTGGTTTATGGTGGTTATAGAGCTCCTCCTTCCTCTTCCTCTTCCTCTTTTTTTTTTTTTTTTTTTGCAGTTTATAATCTGGCGGAGAGGAGGCTGGGAAGAGAGAAGAGATAGAGATGCAGAAAAGATAGAGAGAGAGAGAGGGATAGAGAAGGAGAAGGCTATAGAGCACAACACTTTTTTTTCTTTTCAAAACGTGTGTGTTCACGTTTTGCTCGTTGCAGAAGTCCAAAGCAAGTCTGATCCACAAGCCACGTCACTAAGGGTGGTGGGGGTGAAATTTTTGTGGGGCTCTGTAGCGAGACTGCTCTTCTATATACAATTAAGATGGACTATTTGAATTACATAAAAAAATAAAATTTATATTTAGAGATTATCCCTATATATTATGCTATTATGTACAACTATAGTTGTAACAAATTAATTATAATATATATATGAAAAGTTATATTAAGCTTTCATTTTCAATTAATTGAATTATAATTAACAAACTAACAAATAGCAGTAATGGTCTAATGGGATAGAAAGAGGATAAAAATAAAGAACACAATGATATTTAAAAGTTTTAAATTTACCTAGCTATACAAAAATATAATGTTATAGTAAAATCTTGAATTCTTAATATATTTTCACATTTTTTATAAAATAAAATAACAATAAAAAATAAAAAATTTGATACCCATTTTTTTACTTCAATTTTATGGTCTTCACTGAAGAAAACAAAATCCTTGGCATGGAATGGACATAGATACTTTGATTGCTACCATAATCACCAATAATTCTTTTCTACCATGCAAACCTGTAAATAAACACATAAACTTCACTAAAACCGAAACCAAAACCAAACTAACAGTAGAGAAAAAGAATTACACAGAAAAAAATAAAATTAAAAAATAAATAAATTTATAGAGTGGGAGAATGTTTGTAACAACTCAGATTTTTAATTATTCTGTAGAATTTATACTAATATTATTTAATCTCAGTTCAGAAAATATATAATTTATTATATATTATTATGCGTAATTTTGTAAAATAATATAATTATTAAAAGTTTGGGGGTCAAAATATAAATAATAATAATATAGATAATATAAATAATAATAATAATTTGTGTGGTACTAAAATAAATAAATAATTTTCCATTGATATATGATAAAATGTAATTTAATTAGAAATTAATTTATTTATTTATATAATTATATTAAAATATTAGGTCAAATGATAATTATCTTAAATATCTATTAAAGATAGGAATGAATCTACGAAATTATAATCGAATCTGTGGAATGATTTAGACCTGGGCACGTGTTGGCCAAAGACTGGTTTCACCTCCCTATAAATAGGGAGGTGATTCGACTGGGTGAAGAAAGAAAGAAAAAGAAAGAAAAGAGAGAGGGAAAGAAGGAAAGGAAAGAAAAAAATAGTAGACGTTGCAAGGGTCTTTGCTAGTGGAAAGAAAAAGTAAGGTATTAAAGTTAAGGTGAGTTATATTATATCTTGAGTTACCAAAATATATTTTACGTATATTTTGACTTACCAATATCTGTTTTACACAAGTTATGTTTTATTAGTATATTAATAAAAGTTATATTTTATAAAGGTTTCAGTTACGTAGTTTTATTTCTGAACCCTATTTGCTTAAAAGGAAACCCATGGATATGTTTGTTTATATTTTAAAGAATATTTGACTATGACCTTATATACAATTATATTTTATAAGTACCACCACGGGAGTCCCACGCCTTGGGGGACTTAAATAACCATTGGCCTCTGTTTGGTTTCTGATCCATTGATCTCTGTTCTGTGCGGAGCAAAGTGCTATGCGAAACTAAGTGCTACACTATTGTGGGAGCCACCTCTAGAATCCGTACCTCTGTTCTGTGCGGACTAAAGTGTTGTACGGAGCTAAGTACTACACTATTGTGGGAGCCACCTCTAGAATCCGTACGAGCCATCTCTTAAATCCGTACCTCTGTTCTGACTGTCACTTCTGTGACCTCTGTTCTGTTCTGTTCTGTACCGTGGTTATGATCATTTACTTACATAATTTCTGTATTTCAGCTTCTACCACTTAAATGATTTGTTTACATAATCTCAGTTTTTCTACTTAAAGGATTATTTGTTTCGACTAAGTTATCTTAAATGTTTTGGCCTAACTAACTATCCATGATTATTTCATGTCCCTTATACTCTTGATATAATATTTCTCACTCTGCCATGTGCTTATAGTTGTTTACCAATTTTCAAGAAACATGCAATTCAGAAATAACTTTTGAAAAGTCTTAGATGTGGGACTGCGGAATAGACACACACACAGTATTTTTATGATATTTCTCTATGTAAAATATCGGCCTTTTTGGTCAATATATTTTGTAATAAAAATAGAAACTCCAATGATTATTTTGGTACCCTCATTTAAATATTACTTCCGCTCGCGTTTATTAATTTGTTTAAGAATTGGCCGGAGGTAACCTCAGTTACTGGCCATCACGATACTTAACCCTTGGGTACGGGGAGCTGGTCGTGACAATGTTACCTCCAACAATTTAAACCTCACTTAACCCAATCCGTTAGCTTCTTTGCCAGTGCAAGTGAAGTTTTGGAGTTGGGATAACTAATCAGATTATTCTTTAAATAAGACTTGAAAATTGATTAATTTGTCTCATTAAGTGATTTAAAATTTTGATATATATACATCAGAAAAATAGATAATTATATTACTAAATCATAATTCAAATTTAGATATTGTCATATTTTTTTTGGATCCATATCTAAATTCTTATCTTTTTTTTATATTTGTGTAGTTTCTATTCAGTTTTTTTTTTTCTTTCAATTTATTTAAGAGGGAGTTGTAGGTTTCGATTTTTTTTAAATTTAATTTATCTGTCATTTCTATTTATTTTTAATTATTATTAGTTAGATAAGTTATGATGTGAGTTAGATATGTGATAGACATATGAGTTTTATTGATTTAAGGAAAATTTATTAGAAAATCTATTTTTAAGTGTTTGTATTCCAATTAGTCCATAAAATATTTTTATATATAAATGATATACTTTATATTTGAAAATCATAAATTTAGAGATATTAAAAAATATATATATATTTATATTTTTTTGCTTGAATGAGAGCTATAGAGGAATTTTTTAATTATTTAAAATCAAAAAAATTAGAAATTTTAGTTTGAGATATTGGAACTCCCACAAGACTTGTGGTTATAAACTCCTTTTTACTTATATAATAGATAGATAGCTAGATAGATTTAATAAAAAATTATATTTGTTTTAGATATTTTTTTAAAATACAATTTTTTTTTTTAAAGATTTTTGATAAAAATAATTTAACAATCCCATCATTAACCATAGTATATGAGAGAAGTTGGAAAGGGTGTAGCAATAGGTATGAAAGAAGTCAAAAAGACTTGTGAGTCGGAAGAAGTTAATAAATGCTAAGGTTTAAAAAAAAAATCAAAAAATTAGAAAATTAAGATTGGGATATTGGAGCTCATAACTAACCATAGTATATGAGAGAAGTTGGAAATGGTGTAGCAATAGGTATGAGAGAAGTCAAAAAGACTTGTGGGTTAGAAGAAATCAATAAATGCTAAGGTTTTTTTATAAAAAAAAAAATCAAAAAATTAGAAAATTGATATTGGGATATTAGAGCTCCCATAAAGCTTGTGGGTTAGAAAAACCCCTTTTTACTTATATAATAGATAGATAGATTTAATAAAAATTTATATTTGTTTTAGATTTTTTTTTAAAATACAATTTTTAAAAAAAAAGATTTTTGGTAAAAATAATTGAACAATCCCATCATTAACCATAGTATATAAGAAAAGTTGGAAAGGGTATAGCAATAGGTATAAGAGAAGTCAAAAAAACTTGTGGGTTGGAAAAAGTCAATAAATGCTAAGATTTTTTTATTAAAAAAAAATCAAAAAATTAAAAAATTAAGATTGGGATATTGGAGCTCATAACTAACCATACTATATGAGAGAAGTTGGAAATGGTGTAGCAATAGGTATGAGAGAAGTCAAAAAGACTTGTGGGTTAGAAGAAGTCAATAAATGCTAAGGTTTTTTTTATAAAAAAAATCAAAAAATTAGAAAATTGATATCGGGATATTAGAGCTCCCATAAGGCTTGTGGATTAGAAAAACCCCTTTTTACTTATATAATAGATAGATAGATTTAATAAAAATTTATATTTGTTTTAGATATTTTTTTAAAATACAATTTTTTTTAAAAAAGATTTTTGGTAAAAATAATTTAACAATCACATCATTAACCATAGTATATAAGAAAAGTTGGAAAGGGTGTAGCAATAGGTATAAGAGAAGTCAAAAAGACTCGTGGGTTGAAAAAAGTCAATAAATGCTAAAAAAATCAAAAAATTATAAAATTAAAATTGGGATATTGGAGCTCATAACTAACCATACTATATGAGAGAAGTTGGAAATGGTGTAGCAATAGGTATGAGAGAAGTCAAAAAAACTTATGAGTTAGAAGAAGTCAATAAATGCTGAGGTTTTATTAAAAAAAAAAATCAAAAAATTAGAAAATTAAGATTGAGATATTGGAGCTCCCACAAGACTTGTGGGTTAAAAAAACCCCTTTTTCCTTATATAATATTAGCCTATCACCCGTGCTATGCACGGGATAATTATAGATATTTTATATTTGTTTTAGATTTTTTTTAATATATAAATTATGTTTTTTAAGATTTTTTATAAAAATAATTTAACAATCTTATCACTAACCATAGTGTATGGAAGAAGTTGAAAAGGGTACTGCAGTAACTATACATGGATTGTATCTATAATTATTTGTATGATGGGATTTTAAATGCTGATTAGGGAATTTTGACCAAATCAATAAATGCAGGCATGTGAAAAGACATGTGGATTGAAAAATTTTAATAAATGTTGATCAGAGGATTTTGACCAAATCAATAAATGCCGAGATTTTTTTTAAAATAAAAAATAAAAAATTTAGAAAATTCAGATTGGGATATTAAAGCTCTCACAGGTCTTGGGGGTTAAAAACCCCCCCTTTTACTTAATATATAGTATAGATAATATATAATCTATACTATATATTAAGCAAAAAGAGGTTTTTAACCCCAAGCCTTGTGGGAGCTCCAATCTCCCAATCTAAATTTCTCGGTTTTTTGATTTAAAAAATAAATAAATCTTAGCATTTATTAATTTCTCCCAACCCATAAGTCTTACCCTCATAATAATACTTTAATACATTAAGTACAAGTATGAAAAAAATTCTTTGAAATCCAATACATATGAATTCCTTGAAAAGTCTCAACACATGTAATTATTATCCCTCATAATAACAATTTAATGCATTAAGAACAAACATAAAAAAAAAAAATTTCTTGAAAAGTCCAACACATCTATACTATATATTAAGCAAATGGGGGTTTTTAACCCCAAGCCTTGTGGGAGCTCTAATATCTCAATCTAAATTTCTTGATTTTTTGTTTTAAAAAATAAATAAATCTTAACATTTATTAACTTCTCTCAACCCCCAAGTCTTACCCTCATAATAATACTTTAATGCATTAAGTACAAGTATGAAAAAAAAAATTTAAAATTCAACACATATGAATTCCTTGAAAAGTTTCAACATATATAATTATTATCCCTCATAATAACACTTTAATACATTAAGAACAAACATAAAAAAAAAAAAAAAAAAGATTTCTTGAAAAGTCCAACACATATGATTATTATCAAAATATTAAACTTTAATATAATATAAAAAAGGAAAAAAAGAAGACATTTAAAAATAATAAAAAAATTTAAAAATCGCAATTCACATATATAGATAATTGTAAATATATTAAGGAAAAGGGGGTTTCTAAACCCCAAGCCTTATGGGAGCTCCAATATCTCAATCTTAATTTTCTAAATTTTTGATTTTAAAAAAAAAACTCAGCATTTATTGATTTGGTCAAAATCCCCTGATTAGCATTTATTAACTTTTTTCAATCTACATGCCTACATTTATTGATTTGGTCAAAATACCTTATTAGCATTTAAAATCCCCTCATACAAATAATTATAGATACAGCCCATGCATAGTTACTGCAGTAGCCTTTTTAATTTCTCCTGTACACTATGGTTAGTGATAAAATTGTTAAATTATTTTTATAAAAAATCTTAAAAAATATAATTTATATATTAAAAAAAATTAAAACAAATATTAATACCTATAATTATTCCGTGCATAGCACGGGTGATAGGCTAGTATAATATATATAGATTATAAGATGAGAAAAATAAAGTGCTATCTTATTATAATGGAGGAGATCTTATAAAAAAAACGTGTAGACATGAATGCCCTCCTATCTTATTGTGTTTACAATTATCTATATATGTAAATTGTGATTTTTAAATTTTTTTTTTTTAAATGTCTTCTTTTTTTTCCTTTTTTATATTATATTAAAGTTTAATATTTTGATAATAATCATATGTGTTGGACTTTTTAAGGAATTAAATGTCTTTTTTTTATTATATTATATTAAAGTTTAATATTTTGATAATAATTATATGTGTTGGACTTTTCATTTTTTTTTTTTAATGCATTAAAGTGTTATTATGAGGGATAATAATCATATGTGTTGGGACTTTTCAAGAAATTCATATGTGTTGGATTTCAAAAAAAAAATTTATGCTTGTTCTTAATGCATTAAAGTGTTATTATGAGGGTAAGACTTGGGAGTTGGGAGATGTTAATAAATGCAAAGATTTTTTTTTTTAAATCAAAAAATCAGGAAATTTAGATTGGGAGATTGAAGCTCCCACAAGGCTTGGAGTTAAAAACTCCCTTTTGCTTAATATATAGTATAGATACTAGCCTATCACCCGTGCTATGCACGGGATAATTATAGATATTTATATTTGTTTTAGATTTTTTCTAATATATAAATTATGTTTTTTAAGATTTTTTATAAAAAAAAAATTAACAATCTTATCACTAACCATATAGGAGAAGTTGAAAATAGTACTGTAGTAACTATACACAGATTGTGTCTATAATTATTTATATGAACGGATTTTAAATGCTGATCAGGGGATTTTAAGCAAATCAATAAATGCAGGTATGTGGGAAGACATGTGGATTGAAAAAATTAATAAATGCTGATTAAGAAATTTTGACCAAATCAATAAATGCTGAGTGTTTTTTTTTAAATAAAAAATTTAGAAAATTCAGATTGGGATATTGAAACTCCCACAGGTCTTTGGGTTAAAAACCCCCTTTTGCTTAATATATAGTACTAGCATATCACCCGTGCTATGCGCGGATTGTATTTACAATTATCTATATATGTGAATTGTAATTTTTAAATATATATATTTTTTAAATGTCTTCTTTTTTTCCTTTTTTATATTATATTAAAGTTTAATATTTTGATAATAATCATATGTGTTGGATTTTTCAAGGAGTTAAATGTCTTATTTATTTATTTATTATATTATATTAAAGTTTAATATTTTGATAATAATCATATGTGTTGAACTTTTGAAGAAATTTTTTTTATGCTTGTTCTTAATGCATTAAAGTGTTATTATGAGGGATAATAATCATATGTTTTGGGACTTTTCAAGGAATTCATATGTGTTGGATTTCAATTTTTTTTTTTTTATACTTGTTCTTAATGCATTAAAGTGTTATTATGAGGGTAAGACTTGGGAGTTAGGAGAAGTTAATAAATGCTAAGATTTTTTTTTAAAAAAATCAAAAAATTTGGATTGGGAGATTGGAGCTCCCACAAGGCTTGGGGTTAAAAACCCCATTTTGCTTAATATATAGTATAGACTAGCCTATCACCCGTGCTATGCACGGGATAATTATAGATATTTATATTTATTTTAGATTTTTTTTAATATATAAATTATGTTTTTTAAGATTTTTTGTAAAAGTAATTTAACAATCTTATCATTAGCCATAGTGTATGGCAGAAGTTGAAAAGAATACTGTAGTAACTATACACGGATTGTATCTATAATTATTTGTATAAGGAGATTTTAAATGCTGATTAGGAAATTTTGACCAAATCAATAAATGCAGGCATGTGGAAAGACATATGGATTGAAAAAAGTTAATAAATACTGATCAGGGGATTTTGACCAAATCAATAAATGCTGAGTTTTTTTTAAAAAAAATAAAAAATAAAAAATATAGAAAATCCAGATTGGGATATTGAAACTCCCATAGGCCTTGGGGTTAAAAACCTCATTTTGCTTAATATATAGTATAGATAGCCTATCACCCGTGCTATGCATGGGATAATTATAGATATTTATATTTGTTTTAATTTTTTTTAATATATAAATTATGTTTTTTAAGATTTTTTATAAAAATAATTTAACAATCTTATCGCTAACCATAGTGTACATGAGAAATTAAAAAGGCTGCTACAGTAATTATGCTCGGGTTGTATCTATAATTATTTCTATGAGGGGATTTTAAATGCTAATCAAGGATTTTGACCAAATCAATACATGTAGGCATGTGGATTGGAAAAAGTTAATAAATGATGATCAGGGGATTTTGACCAAATCAATAAATGTTGAGTTTTTTTTTTTTTAAATCAAAAATTTAGAAAATTAAGATTGAGAGATTGGAGCTCCACAAGGCTTGGGGTTTAAAAACCCCATTTTCCTTGATATATTTACTAGCCTATCACCCGTGCTATGCACGGGATAATTATAGATATTTATATTTGTTTTAGATTTTTTTAATATATAAATTATGTTTTTTAAGATTTTTTTTCTTATCATTAACCATAGTGTATAGGGTGTTGCAGTAACTATACATGAATTGTATCTATAAGGTGCCGTTTGGTAACACTTACGTTTTCAGTTTTCTGTTTATATTTACAAAAATTTAAAAAACTCAAATAAAAACTTGTTTGGTAAAATTTTTGATTTATAAATCAGTTGTCTCAGTTTATAAATTTGGCCAAAAAATGAAAACACAAAAAATGTGTTTCCGTTTTGAGTTTTCAGTTTTTTTTTTTTTTTTTTTATCACCCAACACCAGCCACCACCCGCCACCATTTTCCACCACTGTCTTTCGCCACCACCACCCACCTGCCACCTACTCGCCACCACCACCCACCCACCCCTCACCGCCACCACCACCACCACCCGCCATCCACCCGCCACCACCCACTACTATCCACCGCCCGCCACCACCACCCACCACCTACTTGCCACCACTACTCACCACCCACTTGTCACCGCCATCCACCACCAGCCACTCACCACCACCAGCCACCTGCCACCCACCCGCCACCAGCACCCACCGCCACCGTCATCACCCACCCGCCACTCACCTGCCACTACCACCCATCACCCACCACCACCACCACCACCACCACCCACTCGCTACCACCCGCCACCGTCACCTACCCGCCCACTACCACCACCACCCGCCACCACCCACCACCACCCGCCATCCACCACTAGCATTGGCAATGGGCTGGGGCGGGGCCGGGGATCACACTCCCCGTCCCCGATGGTAGCAATTTCCCCGTCCCCGGCCCCGATCCTCGACGGGGATCCTATCACCACCCCCGTCCCCGTCCCCCAACGGGGATCGGGTTTCCCCGACCCCGATAATTCCCCGGCTAAAATTAAAAAAAAAAAATCAGTCCATACATGATATAGATCTGAGCTAACACTACTGAATAAAAAAAAAATCAGTCCATACATGATACAAATTTGAGCTAACACTACTGAATAATAAAAAATCAGTCCATACATGATACAGATCTGAGCTAACACTACTGAATAAAAATAAAAATCAGTCCATAAAAATCATATCTGAGCTAAATAAAAAATCAATCCATAAAAATAAAAAATCAAAAATCAAAAAGCTAACTCATCATTCAAATAGTCTTCATCTGCATCAGGAGGGAGATCGGTTCGGCTCGAGGCAGTGATGGAGGAGATCGGAGGGAGGGAGGGAGATCGAAAGGAGGGAGATCGGCTCGAGGCAGTGATGGTGGAGATCGGAGGGAGGGAGGGAGATCGGCTCGAGACAGTGATGGAGGAGATCGGAGGGAGGGAGGGAGATCGGAAGGAGGGACATCGGAGGATAGGAGGGAGACTGTGGTTGAAGAACGACGATCGGCGTCGCGATGGGTCGCTGTGACTGGGTCGCGACAATGGTGAGAGTGAGAGAGAGAGTAGAGTGAAGAGAGAGTGAGAGAGAGAGAGACGGAAGACAAACTGGAGATGAGGGTTTGGTTTGTTAACTCTATGTGTGTGTATATATATAGAGGGGTAAATTAGTAAATTCATTTCGGGGAAAAATCAGGCCGGGGAACAGGGACGGGGCCGGGCCGGGTACGGGGCTAGAACACTTATCCCCGTCCCCGGCCCGAATCTGTTCGGGGATTAAGTTTTAAATACCATCCCCGTCCCCGTGGGGGTATTTTTCGGGGAAAACCCGCTCAATTCGGGGTCGGGGGATCGGGTCCCCATCGGGCCGGTTTCAAATTGCCATCCCTATCCACCACCCGCCACCCGCCACCACCACCATCACCACCATCACCACCACCACCCACTCGCTACCACCCACCACTCGCCACCGTCATCCACCCACCCGCCACCATCCGCCATCCGCCACCCACCTGTCACCACCACCCGCCACCACCACCACCACCACGACAACCACCACCCACTTGCTACCACCCACCACCCACCACCCGCCACTGTCACCCACCCACCCACCCACCACCACCACCACCCGCCATCTACCCACTACCACCACCCACCACTACCCGCCATCCGCCACCCACCTGCCACCACCACCCACTCGCTATCACTCACCACCCGCCATCGTCACCCAACCATCCACCCACCATCACCACCCACCCGCCACCACCCGTCATCCGCCACCCACCACCCGCCACCACCGTCCACCGCCCACTCGCTACCACCCACCACTCGCCATCGTCACCCACCGTCACCCACCCACCCACCACCACCACCCACCGTCACCACTTTCCACCATCATCTTCCGCCACCACTTGCCATTTCTCACTCTTTTTTATATTTTTAAATTTTTTTAAACATTTTGTCAATTACCAAACGCATTTGTAGTTTATATTTTTCTAAAAATAAACAAAAATCAGTTTATAAAATTTTTGTAAATATAAACTAAAAACGTAAACGTTACCAAACACACCCTAATTATTTGTATAAGGGGATTTTAAATGCTGATCAGGGGATTTTGACCAAATCAATAATTGCAGGCATGTGGAAAGATATGTGGATTGAAAAAAGTTAATAAATGTTAATCAGGGGATTTTGACCAAATCAATAAATGCTGAGTTTTTTTTTTTTTTTTAAATAAAAAATTTTAAAAATTTCAGATTGAGATATTGAAGCTTCCATAGGCCTTGAGGGTTAAAAACTCTCTTTTGCTTAATATATAGTATAGATATAGATAGATAGATAGATATATCTTTTTTATTTTTATTTTTATTTTTATGTGGTTTCTATTTGGGTATTTTTTTTTTCAATTTATTTAAGATGGAGTTATGGGTATCTTTTTCTTTTTAAATTTAATTTATCTGTGATTTCCATTTGTATTTAATTATTATTATTTAGGTAAGTTATGATGTGAGTTAGATATGTGATAGACATGTGAGTTTTATTGATTTAAAGTTTATTTAGATAAATTTAAAGATTTTTTTTTAGTTTTTTAGTTTTTTTTTGTTATGTTATAATATAATATATAAAATATAGGTAGATATCTACAACTTTAATAGAAAATATTATCTGATTTTTTGGGGAAGAGAAAATAAATGCAAGTTTTAATATTTTTTTAAAAAAATTTGTGAGAGAGATTAGGAGGGAGAGATTATGAAATATTTTTGTTATTAAATAAATAAATCAGTCAATAATTTTTTTTAATCTATTTTGTAAATTAAAAATCAATAATTTTGGAAAAATGATTAATTTGTCCCATTAAGTAATTTAAAATTTTGATAGATATACATAAAAAAAAAATACATAATTATATTATTAAATCACAATTCAAATTTAGATGTTATATCTTTTTGAGATCTATAGCTAAATTCTTATCCTTTTTTTTTAATTTTTGTGTGTAACCATAGTGTATGGGAGAAATTGAAAAATGTGTTGCAATAATTATGAGAGAAGTCAAAAGGGATTGTGGGTTGGGAAAAGTCAATAAATGCTGAGGTTGGGTTGGGAGAAATCAATAAATACTGAGGTTTTTTTTTTTTTGAATCAAAAAATTAGAAAATTAGGATTAGGAGATTGGAGCTCTTATCTGATTTTTTGAGGAAGAGAAAATGAATGCAAGTTTTAATATTATTTTTTTTTGAAAATTTGTGAGAGAGATTAGGAGAGAGAGATTATGAAATATTTTTGTTATTAAATAAATAAATCAGTCAATAGTTTTTTTTAATCTATTTTGTAAATTAAAAATCAATAATTTTGAAAAATTGATTAATTTGTCCTATTAAGTGATTTAAAATTTTGATAGACATACATAAAAAAAAAAACATAATTATATTATTAAATCATAATTCAAACTTAGATGTTATATCTTTTTGAGATCTATAGCTAAATTCTTATCTTTTTTATTTTTTATTTTGGTGTGTAACCATAGTTTATGAGAGAAATTGAAAAGGATGTTACAATAATTATGAGAGAAGTCAAAAGGGATTTGTGGGTTGGGAAAAGTTAATAAATGTTGAGGTTGGGTTGGGAGAAGTCAATAAATGCTGAGATTTTTTTTTTTTTTTTAAATCAAAAAATTAGAAAATTAGGATTAGGAGATTGGAGCTCCCACAGGCCTTGGGGTTAAAAACCCCCTTTTGCTTAATATATAGTATAGATAATTAACTATATATGTGAATTGCGATTTTTAAATGTCTTTTTTTTTTTTTTTTTTAAATGTCTTCTTTTTTTCCTTTTTTATATTATATTAAAATTTAATATTTTGATAATAATCATATATGCTGAATTTTTCAAGGAATTAAATGTTTTCTTTTTTTTATTATATTATATTAAAATTTAATATTTGATAATAATCATATGTGTTGGATTTTTCAAGAAATTTTTTTTATACTTGTTCTTAATGCATTAATATTTTGATAATAATCATATGTGTTGGGACTTTTTAAGAAATTCATATGTGTTGGATTTCAAAGAATTTTTTTTATATTTGTTTTTAATGCATTAAAGTATTATTATGAAGGTAAGACTTGAGGGTTGGGAGAAGTTAATAAATGCTAAGGATTTTTTTTTTTTTAAATCAAAAAATCAGGAAATTTAGATTGGGAGATTGGAACTCCCACAAGACTTGGGGTTAAAAACCCTCTTTTGCTTAATATATAGTATAGACTAGCCTATCACCCGTGCTATGCACGAGATAATTATAGATATTTATATTTGTTTTAGATTTTTTTTAATATATAAATTATGTTTTTTAAGATTTTTTTTCTTATCACTAACCATAGTGTATGGGGGAAGTTGAAAAGGGTACTGTAGTAACTATATACGAATTGTATCTATAATTATTTGTATAAGGAGATTTTAAATGCTGATCAGGGGATTTTGACCAAATCAATAATTGCAAGCATGTGGAAAGATATGTGGATTGAAAAAAGTTAATAAATGCTAATCAAGGGATTTTGACCAAATCAATAAATGCTGAGTTTTTTTTTTTTTTTTAAATAAAAAATTTAAAAAATTCAGATTGGGATATTGAAGCTTCTATAGGCCTTAGGGGTTAAAAACCTCATTTTGCTTAATATATAGTACTAGCCTATCACCTGTGCTATGCACGGGATAATTATAAATATTTATATTTGTTTTAGATTTTTTTTAACATATAAATTATGTTTTTTAAGATTTTTTATAAAAATAATTTAACAATCTTATCACTAACCATAGTGTATGAGAGAAGTTGAAAATGGTACTACAGTAACTATACACAGATTGTATCTATACTTATTTGTATGAGGAGATTTTAAATGCTCATCAGGAGATTTTGACCAAATCAATAAATGCAGGCATGTGTATTGAAAAAAGTTAATAAATGCTGATAAGAGATTTTGACCAAATCAATAAATGCTGAGTTTTTTTTTTAATAAAAAATTTAGAAAATTCAGATTGAGATATTGAAACTCTCACAGGCCTTGGGATTAAAAACCCATTTTGCTTAAAAACCCCCTTGAGTGTTTATATTTATCTAACTTCGACTATATTAAAAAATCAAATTATAAATAAAAGGAGATAACTTCAATCATACAAATCACATTTTTTTTAATGCTATCTAACTGCAATCACATTTTTCTCATAATAAAAAAAATAATTGAAAAAAAGAACCATTAAAATAGTAAATAAAAAGATTATTTAGAAGTATTGAACAAACTACAATCACATTTTTCTTTTTGTGAGTGTTTATATTTATCTAACTTCAATCATATTAAAAAAATCAAATTATAAACAAACTGAGAGAACTTCAATCATACAAATCACAATTTTTTTAATGCTATCTAATTACAATCATATTTTTCTCATAATAAAAAAAAAATAATTGAACAAAAAGAACCATTAAAATAGTAAATAAAAATATTATTTAGAGCCATTGAACAACTACAATCACATTTTTCTTTTTGTGAGTTAACTTCAATCATATTAAAAAATCAAATTATAAACAAAAGGAGATAACTTCAATCATACAAATCACAATTTTCTTAATGCTATCTAACTACAATGACATTTTTCTTATAGCGATTCTGAGTTTTTCCCCTTGTTGTACAGTGATCCGGAGTTGGTCCCGTGGACATTAACAGTTGTATCTACCTTGTTGTTACCCTTTAATTCTTTTTTCTGAGTTTTAGGATGTGTTGGACTTGTTTCGAGCAGGTGGGTGGAGCCTTGATCTAAAACCTTGTTTCTATGTTTTTGGTCGTTCCGCTCGAGCGGGTCTTGGAGCGCTCGAGCGGATATTGCATACTCCCAGTATTTTGGTGCTCTGCAAAACTTCTGCTAGTTGGCTTTCTATGCTCGAGCGGGTTTCTTGCGCTCGAGCGGGATTGTTGGCGCTCGAGCGACTGGTACATTTTTTGTGTAAGTTCTGGGAGTTAGAAATTTACGCTCGAGCGGACTGGTTTTTTACACTCGAGCGGATGAGCTTTATTCTTGTGTCTTGGCGCTCGAGGGGGCATTCTTGCGCTCGAGCGGAAGATGGTTTTTGTTCTTGACGCTCGAGCGTTGTGTTTTCCGCTCGAGCGGTAATGTTGTATAACAGAGGGCAGCTGGGCATTTTGAAATCATTTTCTACACTTCCTCTCTCTCTCTTACTTTCCAAAAAGATATTTTGAGAGCTTCTCTCTCTAGAAACTCCCTTCTCTCTAGGGTTTGATCTAGTTAGAGTGTTTTCCTCACCTTCGGCCTTTGTAAAACTTGTGTTGATCGTCGAGGGCTACGTTTTGATCCGAAAATATTAAGTTTTGGAGCACGTTGAGTTTCATCATCTTCTCCGTTAGGTGTCATCTTTCGAGGTAGGGATAACCTACTCCATCTTATGAGCATTGTCTTTAAATTTTAGCATTTTGATATGTTGGGGGTTGTTGGGTAATTTTGAAAAGAGTTTGGGCCTTTGTGTAATTTTACAAAAGTTGGAGTTTTATTTATTTGAACCTATATGCATGTTTGGCATGGAGAACTGAGTTAAATGTTGGATTGTTGATAGAGATGAAACCTTAGGTTGTTTTGTAGATTATGGATAAAGTCCTAATTGCATAGATGAATTAATGGGCATGATTAATTTTGAGGAATGAGGAATTGAATTGAGAATGTTGAAACCGAGAATGTGTGGGATTAAAGGGTATAGATGGATCTTATTTATCGCTCACCCATATGAAATGTCGATGTCATATCCATTTGATGCTTTTATTTCCTGTTTGGAAATGATTGCTTTGGGCTACCGGTGGAGGGTAATTTTGATTGTTGTAGACGATGCATGATGATTAGGCAAACTAAAACTAATCAATTGGATGTGTCATAGAGTATGACGGTTGATAGAATACATTAACTTTATGTATTGATTGATTGTGTATATGACCTATGTGTTTATATACATTATGTGTAGAGAAGGAGATGGGGGATGCACTCTGCGGTTTAGGGGAAGATGAGGGATGGACCTCTAAACCGGATAGGGTTGGGAGGAGATGGGGGATGAACTCCATAGATACAGCTCATATGCTTATCTAGAGAAGTGTACATACAGCTCATATGCTTATCTGTTAAGTGTTGATATGGCTAATATACTTATCTGTTTAAGGTGTAGATACAGCTCATATACTTATCTGTTAAGTGTTGATATAGGTAATATGTTTATCTATTTAAGTGTTGATATAGCTCATATGCTTATCTATTGAAGAGGTTGTTTGATTTGATGTAGCACTAAAATGTATATCATCATCATTTGCGAAGTATGGAAATGGTTTATGAGTCGTTGTTACAACACCAAAATGTGTATCCATAATGAGTTTCAACAGTGTTTAAAAGATTAATCTTAATCTCATTAAGTTATTTTGCTAGGTTTGAGCCTTGTTTTCAAACTAAATTTTGAGAAAGAAGTGAAAAAAAAAAAGAAAAAGAAATGAAATGTAACATGGACTGTAGTGTGTTATAAGAGGAAGTATCGGTGTTGACCATCTATCAGTTGCTATTATTTTAGTCAATGTTTATGGTTGGTTTAGTATATTTCTACTGGGCTGTGGCTCACCCTATAGCGATCCCGGGTTTTAACCCTTGTTGTACAGTGATCCGGAGTTGGTTCTGTGGATGTTAGCAGTTGTTTAAACCTTGTGTACGTCCTTTCACACTTTGTATTTGAGTTATAGGATGTGTTGGGCAGGTTTGTTGCAGGTTGGTTGTGTTTGTAACCAAGTGTTGCTGTCCAGATTTTTGGACTTTCGCTCGAGCGAGCAGTTTGTCGCTCGAGCGAGCTTTTGTTTTTGGTCCTTCGCTCGAGCCAGGGTTTGGTCACTTGAGCGAGAGTTGAGTTTCTGTGTCTGGTGGGTCGAACCAGAGTGGCTTCGCTCGAGCGAGGGATTGCGTCTGGTTCTGGACCTGAGAGTTGCATTTCTTGGCTCGAGCGAGCTTTTCTTCGCTCGAGCGATCTGGTTTGTTCTTCGCTCGAGCGAGCGTTCTGTCGCTCGAGCGTGTGTCTAGTTGCAGACCTGTAGGTTCAAGTTGTTGGCTCGAGCAAGCAGTTTGTCGCTCGAGCGAGGTTCTAGGTTGTTGGCTCGAGCGAGGTTTTCTGTGTCTGGTCGCTCGAGCGACCAAGTCTTCGCTCGAGCGAGCCTGCTTTATATCAGCAGGCAGCAGCGATTTTAAACATCACTTTTTCATCTCCTTCTTTTTGAAACCCTAGCAGCCGACTCTCTCTCTCTCTAAACTTATCTTCTCTCTAGGATTTCATCTCTCTCTAGTGTGAATCTATCCTAAGTCCTTTGTTAAAAAGATAGAGGGTGTTGAGATCTTTGTTCTAATCTGAAAAAGTTGAGGTTTGGAGCACGTTGGGTCTTGGTCTTCATCTCCGTTGGAGCTCAAATTTCGAGGTAGGGATAACCTACTCCACCTTATGAACTTTGTCTTTGAATTTTAGCATTTTGATACGTTGGGTGTTGTTGGGTAAATTTGAGAAAATTTGGGCCTTTGTGTAATTTTACAAAAGTTGGGGTTTTGGTTGAAATAAACCTATATGCAAGTTTGGTATAGAAAAATGAGATGGATGATGGATTGTGGATGAAAATAGAACCTTAAAGTTGTTTTGTTAATTAAGGGAGTTTGCCCTAATTGTTTTAATTAATTAATGTGTATAATTAATTAAAGGAAATGAGGAAATGAATTGGAAAAGTTGAAATTGGGAAGGTATGGGACTAAAGGGTGTAGTTAAATCATTTATTGCTCACCTAATTGAAATGTTGATATATTATCCATTTGTGCATTTATTTCCTGTTTAGAAATAATTGCTTTGGGCTACCGGTGGAGGGTAGTATTGATTGTTTTAGACAATGCATAATGATTAGGCAAACTAAAACTAATCAATTGGATGTGTCATAGAGTATGACGGTTGATAGAATACATTAACTTTATGTATTGATTAATTGTGTATATGACCAATGTGCCTATATGCATTATGTGTAGACGGTTGACAGAATACATTAACTTTATGTATTGATTGATTGCGTATATGATTCTGTGTTTATATGCATTGCTTGTGTATGGGAGGAGATGGGGGATGTACTCCACGGTTTAGGGGAAGATGGGGGATGTACCTCTAAACCGGTTAATGGTTATGGGAAGATGGGGGATGGACCCAGGGATGCAGCTCATATGCTCTCCCATTGTAGTGTTGATATAGCTCATATGCTTATCTGTTGTAGTATTAATATAGCTCATATGCTTATTTGTTGTAGTATTGATATAGCTCATATGCTTATCTGTTGTAGCAGTGATATAGCTCATATGCTTGTCTATTGAAATATTTGTTTGATTTGATATAGCACTAAATTGTATATCATCATCGTTTGTGAAGTATGGAAGTGGTTTATGTGTTATGGATACAACACCAAAATGTGTATCCACCTTGAATTTCGAAAGTATTTTAGTGATGAACTATAATCTCGTCAAATGTTTTGGCCAGAATACTGAGCCTTGTTTTCAAACTCAATGTGGAATAAGAAATGGAAAGTGAATTGTAACATAGACTTGATTGTCATGGAATTGTAATAAGATGTAAATGGATGTGTAAGTGATGACCATGTATCAATTGCCAATCTTTTAGTCATTGTTTATAGCTGGTTTAGTGTATTTCTACTGGGCTGTGGCTCACCCTATATGGGAACATCATTTTCAGGTACAGGTAGCATGCCACCTCCAAGGACATAGCTTGGGAGGCTAGAGGCGGACAGACTTTTGTTGTCTATTTTCTTTTGATGTATTACATGTAGATTCAAGCCAAGGGCTTAATGTGTAATGGAGTTAGCACTCCCCTTTTTTTGTAATCAAGTGTTAACTTGGAAAGTTGTAAGCCCGTAGGGCATTTGCTTTTGTTGTTAACATGTAATATTTTTTTTTGTAATCGAATACTCTGATGAATGGAAGAATGTTAGTCTTTTTTATATCAATGCATGTCTATTTTGATGGGTTTTATGTTATTATTTTGAGGGCGTGGCACACCCTATATGGGACACCATTTTCAGGTACATGAAGCATGCCACTTCCAAGGGCGTAGTTTGGGAGGCTAGAGGCAGACAGACTGTCTTTTTGTTGTTCTGCTTTCTTTGATGTATTACATGTAAATTCAAGCCAAGGGCTTAAGATGTATTGAGTTAGTACTCCTCTATTTTTGTAACCAAGTGTTAACTTGGGAAGCTGTAAGCCCGTAGGGCATTTGCTTTTGTTATTAGCATGTAATATTTCTGTAAGAACTATTCTGATTAATAGAAAGATGTTTACTTCTCGTACATCCTTGCATGTCTGAAATGATGGGTTTTATGTATTATTTTGAGGGCGTTACATTTCTCATAATAAAAAAAATAATTCAAAAAAATAACTATTAAAATAGTAATAAAAAAGATTATTTGGAACCATTGAACAAACTACAATCACATTTTTCTTTTTATAAGTGTTTATGTTTATCTAACTTCAATCATCTTAAAAAATAAAATTATAAACAAAATGAGATAATTTCAATCATACAAATCACAATTTTTTTAAGCTATCTAATCATCATCGATAATTAAAAAAATCAATCACAAATTAAGTCAATTGATAATTAAAAAATACAATAATTTATTTATCAAAAAACACAGTGAGTTAAAAAGATCAATTACAATTTTTTTGGGGTCAAAATACAATCTAATCATCATCAATAATTGGTACATTATGTGACCCTAATGAGTACAATCTATTTTGTTTTTCAAAAAACACATTGAGTTAAAAATCAAATCACAAATTAAGTGAATTGATAGTTAAAAAAACACAATATTTTTTTTTTCAAAAAACACAGTGAGTTAAAAAAATCGATTACAATTTTTTTTTTCAAAATACAGTCTAATCATTATCAATATTTGGTACTTTAAAAATCAAATCACAAAAAAATCAAATCAAATCACAAATATTTTTATGCTATCTAACTACAATCATATTTTTTTCATAAATAATTGTAAAGAAAAACCATTAAAACAGTAAATAAAAGATTAAATCACATTAAAAAAAAAGAACCATTGTACAAATTACAATCACATCACATTTTTTCCATAATAAAAAAAATAAATAAATGAAAAAAAGAACCATTGACTAACTACAATCACATTAAAAAAAAAAAGAACCATTGAACTAACTACAATCACATTTTTTTCTTTGTGAGTGTTTATGTTTATCTAACTTCAATCATATTAAAAATAAAATTAAAATAGTAAATAAAAAGATTAAATAACATTTAAAAAAAAAACCATTGAACTAACTACAACAATCATATTAAAAAAAAGAGCCATTGAACAAATTACAATCACATCACATATTTCCCATAATAAAAAAAATAAATGAAAAAAAAGAACTATTAAACTAACTACAATCACATTTTTAAAAAAAAGAATCATTCAACTAATTATAATCACATTTTTCTCTTTGTGAGGGTTTATATTTATCTAATTTCAATCATATTAAAAAATCAAATTATAATTTTTTATTCACTAGACAAATCACAAATATTTTTATGCGCTATCTAACTACAATATTAAAACAGTAAACAAAATAAAAAGTCAAGAAGGAGAAAACAAAAAGAAGACTTACTGTTTGTATACGTGGTCACTGAAGTTGAAAGTGTAGAAGTGAGAAGTCAAGAAAGAGAAAACAAAAAGGAGACTCACTGTTTGCAATGGGTATATAAAAAGTTAAATAGAGTATGTGTATTGGAGAAGTTAAAAAGACTTGGAAGAATTTAATAAGTGGTAAGTTTTTTTTTTCAAAAAAAATAAAAAAATTAAGAAATTAAGGTTCAGATATTGGAACACCCACAAAACTTGTAAGTTAGAGATAGATATAAATAAATAGATATATATATATAGATATAGATATTTATATTTGTTTTAAATTTTTTTTAATATACATATTATTTGTTTTAAAAAAGGTACTACGGTAATTATGAGAGAAATCAAAAAATCTTATGGGTTGAGAGAAGTTAATAAATGCTGAGGTTAATTTTTTTTTTTTTTAAAAAACAAAAAATTAGAAAATTATGATTAGCATATTGGAGCTCCCACATGCCTTGGGGGTTAGAAACCCCCTTTTGCTTAATATATAGTATAGATAGATATAGATAGATAGATAGATAGATAGATAGATAGATAGATAGATTACAAATATACCCCTGAGGTTTGCTTAAAGTATAGATTGCTCCCTGTAGTTTGGAAAATTACAAACTCTTCATTGTTAAAAAAATTTATTTAATAAAATTAACTAAAAACATAAAATTCATAATTATTCTCCTATAAAATAATAAACATACTTAAATTGTTAATTGAAACATATTTCTAACATCATTAAAAACTGTTAATTGATATGATGATTTATTAATAAAAGAGACGATTTGTTATGAAGTTAGAAACCCCAGTGGGTAGAATGTAATTTTCAGAACTAAAGGGGCGATTTGTATTTTAATCAAACCTTAGGGGCTGTAATTGTAATTTACCCTTTAATTTAAGAATATAAAATTAATTTATAGACCAATCATATTGTAAAACGTATTAACAAAAAATTAAATAAAATAAAAAAATGAGAAAAAATAATTACAACTTTCAACCTTAATGAAATGACAATATTTTACAATTATAATAGTATATATATATAAATCATAGAATAGATCTTTATTTAAAACTTATATATTATGGGATAAATCATTATAATTTTAAATTTAAATTAATGGAATGCTTTCCATATTTAATGCCCTCAAATTTTTTTTAAAAAAAATTATTATAAATATCTTAAAATAATTTAATATTTTATCTTGCGATATATATAAAATTTATAAGTTAACTTTTATGCTTATAATTTTTTAAATTATTAGTTTAAAAAAATTAAAAAATATGTATATATGTAAATATATTTAGTGCAATTTTGATAATTTGTATTAAAAAAAGTTAAATCTGATTAAATGAGATTAACTGAGTTATGGCATACCTCTTCTTGTTATGAAAATATGCAAATTTAAAAGTTATAATTAAAACAAATATATAATTTTATTATTAAATATGAAGTGAAGTGATATTTAACAATAATTAATATGATGTTTCTATTATTAATCCAATAATTTAAGTTACATTTCTTTTGATTTCAACTTCATAACTAAAAACACAATATGAATATAATACACAGACGGATTTCTAGTCTTTATGAATAAGAAGGTTTCAAAATATTTTCAAACTTTCATCATTTTCTTTTTATTTGTTTTTATCTAATTTGATTTTAAATTTGAATAAAAATTTTGATTTGATATAAATTACTCTAACTTTTTCATTAAACTTTTATCAATTTTTAAAAGAACTTTCATTCTTATCCTAAATTTTTTTTTTTCTTTTCACCAGTTTTGATGGAAAAGACATAATTTTCAGCGTTTTATCTTTTTAAATTTTTATCAAATTATAATTTGATAAAAAAATATATTAAAGGTTGAAGATTCTCTTAATTGGAATTATAGTGAAACAACATCTTGAAATAGTCAAAGTTTGAGTATGTGGTTTGTTGAAATGTAATTTAATTAATTTTCTTCTCATATTTGTATAAAAATTGACACTTATGACTACATCATTGTAAGTTACATTATGGAAAAAAATTTGAGGTGTCAAACATTTTTCATTTGTAAATATCCCTACATATTAAAAAAATGAAAAAAAAAAAAAAAAGAAGTAAAAAAGTGTAGCTTTTTGATATGTATTTATCATTTTTTTTATGGAGATAAACAATTGATGTTTTAATTTAAAAAATTAAAAAGTAAAAAAAAAAAGATTGGGTTTTAGAGATAAAAGAAACCATCCAACTCTTCTATATACTATTAAGATGGACTATTTTAATCACATAAAAAAATAGAAATTATATTTTAGAAATTATCCCTATATATTATGCTATTATATACCATTATAGTTGTAACAAATTAAGTATAATATATATGAAAAGTTATATTAAGTTTTTATTTCTCAATTAATTGAATTATAATTAAACAAACTAACAAATAGCAGTAATGGTCTAATGAAATAGAAAGAGGATAAAATAAAGAACAGAATGTTATTTAAAAATTTTAAATTTACCTAATTATACAAAAATCTAATGTTATAGTAAAATCTTTAAATTCTCAAAAAAAATTTACATTTTTTATAAAATAAAATGACAATAAAAAATTTGATACCCGTTTTTTTTACTTCAATTTATGGTCTTAATTGAAGAAAAAAAATCCGATCAAAATCCTTAGCATGGAACGAACATAGATATTTCGATTGCAACCATAATCACTAATAATTCTTCTCTACCATGCAAATCTGTAAACAAACACATAAACCTCACTAAAACTGAAACCAAAACCAAACCAACAATAGAGAAAGAGAATCACACAAGGAAAAAATAAAATTAAAAAATAAATAAATTTATAGAGTGTGAGAATGTTACCTTCAACAGCTTAAACCTCACCTAACCTAATCCGTTAGCTCCTCTGCTAATGCCCGGGAAGTTTAAAAGTTGGGATGACCTAATCAGATTATTCTTTAAATAAGACTTGAAAATTGATTCATTTTTCTCATTAAGTGATTTAAAATTTTGATATATATATACATCAGAAAAATAGATAATTATATCACTAAATCATAATTATCTTGAAGTAATTTAAATATTTTGTCTTATGATATACATGAAATTTATAAGTTAACTTTTATATTTATAAATTTTTATCTTGCAATATACATGTATATTGCAAGATAAAATATTTAATTTATCTGTGATTTCTATTTGTTTTAATTATTATTATTATTATTTAGGTAAGTTATGATGTGAGTTAGATATATGATAGACATGTGAGTTTTATTGATTTAAAGTATAATGGTGAGAGATATTTCCAAATTAGATTTGTTTAGATAAACTTTAAAACTTTTTAAAAATTAAAATTGGATATTGAGATGCAAAAAAAAAAAAAAAAAAAGATTTTAGCTGAATAAATCAAAATCAAATTTATTAATTTTATCTATTTGTATATCTGATTTTTAGTTTTTTTTTTTTTTTTGTTATGTTATAATATAATATATAAGATATAAATAGATATTTACAACTTTCATGAAAAATATTATCTATTTTTTGGGAAAAAGAGAATGAAGGCAAGTTTTAATATTTTTTTTTTTGGGAAATCGGTGAGAGAAATTAAGATGAAGAGATTATGAAATATTTTTGTTATTAAATAAATAAATCAGTCAATAGTTTTTTTAATCTATTTTATAAATTAAAAAATCAATAATTTTAGAAAATTGATTAATTTATCCTGTTACGTGATTTAAAATTTTGATAGATATATATCAAAAAAATAGATAATTATATTACTAAATCTAATTCAAATTTAGATGTTATATTTTTGAGTTTCATAACTAAATTGTTATCGTCTTTATTTTTGTATGTAATCATAGTGTATGGGAGAAATTAAAAAGAGTGTTGCAGTAATTATGAGAGAAGTCAAAAAGGTTTGTGGGTTGGGAAAAATTAATAAATATTAAGATTTTTTTTTAAATTAAAAAATTAGGATTAAAATATTGAAATTCTCACAAAATTTGTAAATTAAAAACCCCTCTTCCTTTATATAATACTAGCATATTACCCGTGCTATACACGGATTGTGTTTACAATTATCTATATATGTGAATTGCGATTTTTAAATGTCTTTTTTTTTTTTAAATGCCTTCTTTTTTTCTTTTTTTTATATTATATTAAAGTTTAATATTTTGATAATAATCATATGTGTTAGACTTTTTAAGGAATTAAATGTCTTTTTTTATTATTATTATATTATATTAAAGTTTAATATTTTGATAATAATCATATGTGTTGGACTTTTCAAGAAATTTTTTTTATACTTGTTCTTAAAGCATTAAAGTGTTATTATGAGGGATAATCATATGTGTTGGGATTTTTCAAGGAATTCATATGTGTTGGATTTCAAAGAATTTTTTTTATGTTTGTTCTTAGGGCGTGTTTGATTCGCCGGATTAGGGGGGGACTATCCACTATTTGTATTGTAATCCAAATAGTGCTCATTATCCGCCGTTTATTTTTTTTTAGTCCGCCGGACTCCATGTCCAGCCGGACTCCTTATCCCCCATATGGGGGACTATTGTGTCCTAGGGGGGATATGGGATAGTTTTTGGGGGACTATCCACTGTTGGGATTAAGTGGTCAAAATGACCATTTTGACCCTCTACTATTTAATTATGTATTATATTTAATAAAATTCAATAAAATTTAAATGCCTCAATTTAAAAATAGAATAATTTTATTTAACTTTTTATTGATGTTTTATTTATTTAATTTTTTAAAATAATTTTTTATAGATATTTTATTGATGTTTTATTTTAAAATTTTGTTTATATTTTATTTAATTTCATTATTTAAATTTAATAGATGTTTTATTTAATTTCATTGTTTGATTATTATTATTTTTAAAAACAAATTTATTTAAAATTTTAATTTATAAAAATAATATATATTTTTATTGATATTTTATGTATTTATTTATTTATTTTAAAAAAAACAAATTTATTTAATTGTGTAAAAAATAAAATAAAATAAAATTTTATTTAATCTAGCTAAAAATAATTAAAATATTAAAGACATGTTTAATATTACTATTACTTAGTAAACAATTGAAAAATGGTAAAATAGTCTTTTGTTCATTTATCCTATCCAGTCCGTCCAACCAAACGTTGGATTCACTTAGTCCTTTCCAGACATCTAATCCCATGAAAAAACAAACACAGGATACATATCCAATCCAACCAAATAGACAGGATACATATCCAATCCAACCAAATAGTCTGGGGGATTCACAGTCCCAGGACTCAAGTCCAATGGATTCTAATCCCCCCTTATCCAGTCCGTCCAATCAAACACACCCTTAATGCATTAAAGTGTTATTATGAGGGTAAAACTTTGAGGGTTGGCAGAAGTTAATAAATACTAAAGTTTTTTTAAAAAAAATTAAAAAATCAAAAAATTTAGATTGAGAGATTGGAGTTCCCATAAGGCTTGGGGTTAAAAATCCCCTTTTACTTAATATATAGTATAGATATATAGATTACTCCTACTAATAAGTTTACATTAACCTATGCTAATTTCTTAATTATTAATTAATTTAATTTATATATCAGCTATTAACCCAGCCAATGAGGTCAGAGAGAAAGGAATCTCTTTTTTTTACTTTTCCCAAAAAACCTTTCGCGCCAAGACACTCCCCCTCATTGGTCTAAAAATGGACCTGCGACGTCAGCTTCCACTAGAGACAGGTTGCCTGCCGTCTTACAAATTTCATGTGAATACAGAAAAATTATTAAGGCTCCGTTTGGTAAGTATCTCAAAATATAGTTTCATCTATTAATTTGAGTGTGTTATTGGTTTGAAGTTTTCAAATTATAAGTCTACACCTATTTCCTAAAACTCAGTTCAAAATATAATCATTACTTTTCAAAATTCATAATCAAACACATAATTTAAAACTTTTTTCAAAACTCAATTCAAATTAATATTTTAATTTTGTTAAGATTTTAAATATTTTAATATTTAACTATGTTACTATTTTTGTAATTTTTTGAATATTTTTAAATATTTTAATTTCAAAATATTACTATTTTGGTTTTTTACATTTTAAAATATTTTATAAAAATAAATTCAAACTCTATTTTATAAAAATATTTTTAAATATTTTAATTTTTTTGTTATGTATTTGGTTACGATTTGAGTGTAGAGTTGTGAAAGTAGTATGGAGTTTCGAGTTATGTGTTTAGTTATGAGTTTTAAAAATAATTTCTTAATTGAATTTTGTTTTATATGTTTGGTTACGATTTGAGTGTAGAATTGTTTTTAAATTTAAATTATTAACATTTTAAATTATTTAATTTTTTTAATATTTAAATTATTTAAATTTTTACGATTTAAATTTTTTGAATATTTATTTTAATTTTTTACTTATTAAAATTTTTAGATTATTTAAATATTTATGATTTAAATTTTTGAATATTTATTTTGAAAAAAAATTATTTCCTTTGTAATATTTTCAATTAAAAAATTGATTAATGTTATTTTCTGTTAATAATAATTCTTTTTAATTGAATTTTAAAAAGAGTTTGGTTATGTGTGTTGATCAGAATTTTAAATAGTTTGAAAGTAGTGTGTTTTGTCATGAGTTATAATAATTTGAATTAAGTTTTGAAAACTCTTTCCAAAATTCAAAACTCGTAACCAAACAAATTTTCTTACTTTACATGTCAAATCAAACTTTCAAAACTCAATTCCACACTCAATTCAAAACTCAATTCAAAACTCAATTTAACATTTTATTCAAAAACCATAACCAAACAAATATTCTACACTCAAATCATAATTCCACAACTCACAAACTCAAAATACAACTCATACTCTCAAATCATATTTACAAAACTCTACCAAACGCAACCTGTGTTTGATAGAATTTTATAAATGTGATTTGAGAGTATGAGTTATATTTTGAGTTTGTGTGTTGTGAAATTATGATTTAAGTATAGAAAATTTGTTTGGTAAAGAGTTTTGAAAATAGTTTTGAAAAGAGTTTTGATTTGAGTGGGGAATTGTTGATGTGACATTTGATATGTGATACAAAAATTTACAACTCATAACTAAATATACAACTCAAAATTATTTTAAAGCACATAAAAAATTTTAAAAATTTCAGAAAATATTTTTTTCGATTATATAAATCAATTGCAAAAAAATAAAAAAAATAAAAAATAAAAAAATACTATTCCGGTCAACTGGCCGGAAGACCAGCCGGACGTCTCGCCAAGCAAATTTTTCAAAAAAAAAAAGAGGAAAAACGCGTCTGTCAAATCAAAAAATGCAGGTGTTCTGTGCAGAGTTTTGAAAACATCATTTGAGAACCCTTACCAAACACCATATTTGAATTAAGGTGTGGAATTGTGATTTAAGTTCACAACTAAACAGAGCCTTACATTACGATTGCCTGCCGTCTTACAAATTTAGAAAAATGCTCGACGCCTCGAAATTTTGAGGCTCGGGTGCCTCGAAATTTCGAGGCTTGTTTTTGTTTTTTTTAGGTTGTAGTGGTTTGATTTTTCATTTTTTTTTTTCAAGAGTAGTTATGTATATGGGTGTACTTAAAAAATTAGATATTTCGCACCAACTCAGCTTGTGTGATTTGATAAGGTGAGTGAGTTGAGTTAGACTTGTTTGGTGATAAAATTAACTGATCAGTTAGACTATCAGTTAAAATTTGTTAATTCCATACAATTTTGCACGAATCCTTACTATATTTTTATTTCAAATCAGAAAGACTTAGAGGAAGATGAAATGACTTTGATTTCCTTCAAGTCTTCCTAATTTGAAATAAAAATATAGTAGGGATTCGTACAAAACTACATGGAATTAACAAATTTTAACCAGCAGCCTAACTGATTAGTCAATTTTATCACCTAACTAGTCCAACCCAACCCACTCACCTTATCAAACTACACTGGTTGAGTTGGTGCGAGATGTCTAGTTTTTTAGCACACCCTTACATGTAACCATCCTTCAAAAAAAAAAAAAATAAAATAAAATAAAAAAACCAAACCAAAATTCGAGGCATTCGAACCTTGAAATTTCGAGACTTCTAGCACGACTGTATAATTTATTATAGTATTTTTTTGGGTTAATTACACTAATAGTCCTTATAGTTTGGGACTTGTGTCACTTTGGTCCCTGACTTTTCAATTGTGACACATTTGACCCTGAATTTTGAATCTTGTTTCAAATAAGGACAATTGAAAATATTATTAGATTTTTCAAGGGTAAAATTGTCAATTTGATAAATATAAACTAATTTGATAAAAATAAATGTCAAAAAAATATTTTTAATTTTTTAAAAATTATTTTTATCCACCAATGATAAAATTATGTAAAATTAATAAAAATTACATGATTAATTTTTTAAAATTAATTTTACATGATCATTATCTGAACACATAATAAAAATTAATTTGGTAAAATAAATGAATAAATGTCTAAAAGATTTATCAATTTTACATAATTTTATTTTTAGTAGGTAGAAATAATTTTTAAAAATTCAAAAATATTTGTTTGACATTTATTTTTGTCAAATTAGTTTATATTTTACCAAATTGACAATTTTACCCTCGAATAATCTAATTATATATTCAATTGTCCTTATTTGGAACAAGATTCAAAATTCAGGGTCAAATGTGTCACAATTGAAAAGTCGGGGACCAAAGTGACACAAGCCCCAAACAATAGGGACTATTTGTGTAATTTGCCCTATTTTTTTTTATATTCTTCAATCATCTAATATAAATTTATGAATCCCATTCATTTCACCAATCACAATACTGTTGGAGTATCACAGGCTATGTTTGGAATGTTGGGTTCAGGCTATTTTAGTCACAAAAAAACAATAAATTAAAAAGTTAACAAGACAAAATGTCACATCCAAACCATAATCATTTCGTTTTACATCCAAACCATAATCATTTCGTTTTTTCTCTCACAAAATTCAAAAAAATCAAAAAGTCTATCCCAAACGAGATTTTTTAACTCAAAACTAAAATAGTCAAAAAGTCAAAAAACTAACCCACATCCCAAACGAAGGCACAACAATATTGCATCCCACTAATTTTTAGAAAAATTATTGGTTGGTCAAAGAATGCCACGTGGTCATGCCTCTCACTCATCACAATTTACTATTTCCTCTCATGTTCCCGAATCACCCAACACAAATTCATGGATTTCAACCTCTTTACCAATCATAACACGGTTGGGGCGCCATATGGCGATACTCCAAGAAGAACTAATAACTTCTCCCAATTTTAGACCCTCAATACCAATCTCTAATGACATAATAAGCACTTATTGAACGATTTTTATGTTTTAGTGAAATTTTCAAGTGATTGTGATCTAAAATTAGAGGTTCAAGACATTGTTTGTACCCCAAAACTAACCAATAACTTCTCGCAAATATAAGCAATTATTTATTGTCCAAAAATATTGACGTGGCAATTTTATAAATTAATCCAAACTATTCATTTGCGTGAAATTTACTTGTGATCCACATAAATAATGACTTGAATTGATTTGTGACAGTATCACATAAGAAATGAAATATTTTTTTTGTGAATAGATATTACACAAATTTTTAAATTAAATTATGATATGTTGTAATTCACGAATGATGTTATATTTTTATGATATATAATATTTTAAATTTTATTATTCAAAAATATTTTGATTAAAAAAATAATTACAAAATAATACTTATTAATTTTTCATTTGTAAAAAATTGAACCAAATAAATAGTTGCATTTAATAATGAAAAAAATTACTTGCAGATGATAATTATAGAAAATAATTACATACATATATATATGAAAAACTTTATAATTATAATTATTAATATTAATAAAATTTATAACTAATTTATAATTATTTATAAACCCTTTTATAGAGAAGGTATTGGGTGGTTTTAGAGTATTGCTGCATACTACTTAAAATTGGACATTTGTGTATTTATCCATATGTCTTCTCAAATGAGACACAAAAATAATGGAATTTACTGTTTTAACTAATCAAACTCCGGCTTATTTTGGGAAGTGGATTATAATTCACTTTTCAAATTATAACTAACTTTCTCTTTCACAAAAAAATTACTTATAAATTGCTTATAAGTAACTTTTTATTAAAAGACTGATTATAACCATTTTTTCAAAATAGGCCTCCATTTGGAATACCATGTAACTTTGTCCATTGGGCAAAATATAATTTCTCCTTTTTACAGCGTAGATAAATAAAAAAATAATTGCCGAGAGAGAGAGGCCGTACAAAGGGCAAACGTGCGATGGAGATTTTTTTTTGTTTTGTTTTTTGATCCAACGCGCGATGGAGATTGATTAGTCAGCTAATAATAACATATGATTCCGATAGCCTCTCGTCGGACCTCTACGATGACTCATCATCAGACTCAGAATTAACTCAGTAGTCCTCACAGTGAACACACTTCCCCAAAATTTAACTAACCCCCATTGTGTTTTCACGTCCTCCCGCTACTCCTCTTTCTCTTCTCTGCTTAATTAATTAAACAAAATTAGGATATATTATTCAACTTTAAAAAATTTAATATTTAATTTTAGGCCTGTTTGATTATGTGGATTAAATATAAAGATTTGAAGAAAATATGTAATAATTAAAGGTAAAGATGAGATATAATATGTTATAAGATTTGAGATATATTATATATATTGTAAGATCACTTATATTATAGTTAAAATAAAATATAGAATGAAACAAGATGAGAGTGATTATTTTTTTATCTTTGAAATGAAAATTTTCTTATATCCAACACTGGGGGATATACAATATCATGAGAGTATTGGATCATATATTTTTTAGACTCCCTATCTTCGGAACAACCAAACACAAGATGTAAGCAGATAAGAAAACATGTAAGACTCACTGTATATTATATATAACCCCATCATCATATCTGTCCCTTATATATAGTAAACAAGAAAGGCCTTAATTCTTAAAAAAAAAATGTTTGGAAATTCTAATTGAGTACTTCTAATTCATCCTTAATGACATAAAATGGATTATCTGATAAGAGAACTCACACTCCTCTCTCTATTTCCATTCTCTTTCACATCTCATTAGAAGTCAAAATAGAAGCGAGGTATTAAAAGGATGTATCACCACTTATTGTTAAAATCACTTCACTTTCCCCTTTCTCATAGAAGGTAATTTTCTCCTACCGGACTCAATTTCATTCTGTTTGGATTTTCTTGTCCTAATAAAAAAATGTTACAAGTATCAGAATCTTAAATGGATAAATTATACTTATCTCTTTATACTTGATCACTTTCCCATTTTAATTCTTAGAGTTTATTTTTATTTTTTCATTTTAATCCTTTATATATCAAGTATTTCCCAATTTATTCTTGAAATTAATTTTTGTTAAAAATTAAATAAAAAATGACACATTAATAATCACATGACGTAAAAATATTTTATTATATATAATTTGCATATATAATATAAAATTAAACTCTAGCAAAATAATATATTCTTCATGTTATGTGATAGACCGACAGATATTATAACTTTCTCTGTCTAATTTTGAACAAAAATTAATTTTAAAAGTAAATTAAAAAAAATTAAAATATAAAGGACTAAAGTAAGAAAAAATAAATTTTAAGAACCATTGTGAAAAAATAATCAAACATAATCAAGATAAAGTGTAATTTACCCATGTTAAAATTGTGCCAGGTAAACTATTTTGGCTTCTACTCACACACACCTCAAGCGATAAAATAACGAGGAAAAAAAAAGTTGAGATAAATTTTACTGAAATAACTCCCGTAATGCGCCAAGTCTGGATTCTCAGACGAGTCACATGTGGGCTATAAGAAGATTACTTGAGCTAGCCAATGATCACTCTTGTAAACATTGCCAGTGGAATGCTTTAAGCATTTCAGCAAAATACTACACAAATACAATTGTTTAAATAAAAATTTTCATTCACAATGAGGTGCCTCTTTATATCACCTCATTTCATAACAAAATGTTTATTACTGTGACTCTAAATGTGATGAGATTTGCATAAAAAAATTTCCATTTCTACACTATTTTTAATCTGGAATTGTGCTAATTGTGCCTTGAATTAAAGACCATGAGAATCGTCAATAAAGTCCAACCACCAAGTGTTTACAAGAGATGGACTGTGCTTTCTATAACCACCATGGGGTCATTTTTATCACAGAACAATCAAAATATTGAAGAACATACATACACTCTTCTCCCTCACCTTCCCACCAAACAATCTATCATCTGTCTGCTCCCTGTGTTTAGATTCTCACCAGCTTTAAACAAATAAAAAAGCCCTAATTTGAAATGTGTCTTAAATTACAAGAAACAACAACACATTTCTTACAATAATGCATAGAAAACTTACATCCAACAGTCGGCAACACCCTGCTGAGTCTTTTCCCAGGTTCTATATCGGTGGAATTAAGGCCGGCAGCTCCAATTAAGTGTAGTTTAAACTTATTTCCATAACTTCACGGAGCTGTCATGACTTGCAGAGGCAACCATTCCTGAAACAGGTGACTGTGCTAAAGCTGCAATTATATTGTCGTGACCTGAGATTGTCATGCTCTTATTATCGGCCATGTTCCAGAGCTCCAAAGACTGCAATGGATAAAAATCAGAAAAACTAATAGCTATACTACAACCATATGTTTGAACAAAGAGTCGCTCGAGTTAAAAACAGAACAATCCTTCAAAGGGTGCATTACTAAATAAGAAGGAAACATATGTATGATCATCATATGCAGCAGTAAAGAACATTACGACTCCTACAAATCTGTTGAATCCTAAGATTACTAAAATTATAGGAAAAGGAAGAGAAATTTCAACGAAATCTTATATTATTCAATGCAATTTTACTAAAGAAATTGTTGATCACGTGTCATATAAAATTAAACAAGAATGAAAGCATGTACCCGCATTCCACCAATCACCAAGAGAGCTGAATAACTTGGATGAAAAACACAAGAATGGAACTGACTCCCGTTGGAGCTAAGCTCATGAATGCACTCCCTTGAGGTTAACGACCAAACTTTCACGGATTCCTCACTGACAGATGCCAAATAGTCTCCGTTAAGATCCCAGCACAGGTAGTTTACCACTCCAGAGTGCCCCTGATTCCAGAAGGTACCGATGCCACATGAATGATCACATAATCTCAATACGCCACGTGAATGATTACATAATCTCAATACAGAACATAATCATCAATGGAATAATAGAAGACAAATACAAACCTGGAATGCGTGAGTTTGTCTATCAGTTTCGACATCAAAGATGGACACCACCTTATCTGATGCTGCTGCCAGTACATGTCCACTTATTGGTTGAAATCTCACCTGAGCACTGCCTCCTTGCTACACCAAGTAACAGATAATCAAAACTCAAGGATAATACAGTGCAACTTCAGTAGAAATTTGGAGACATGTGAAACAAAAGAGAATGTTACAAAATCCAACCTTAGAAACACGAGCGCAAGTGAATGGATTGATATTCCAATAGCGAATTTCATTGTTACTATCACAAAAACAGAAAAGATCGTTCTTCTTGGGATGGAAATCCAGGGATATAACATGATTAGGGTGCCCGGTGTATGCATTTAAACAATAACTTGGCTGCAAAAATAAGCCCAATAAGTGTTTGTGGTGGTAATGATAAATAAATACAAACTTCATACATTGCAAATTTTAGGTTACCAGAATGTGAACAGCAGAAGCGCGGCTTGTAAATGCAAGAATTACAAAGATTATCGTAAAAGAGAGGGTATAGACAATTACATTAGCCGCATCCCACAATCGCACAGACTTGTCAAATGACGCTGTTGCTAGCTGAGACGAATTTGGCCTAAAACGTACATCTGTAATCAAATATTGGTGTTCTTCCGGTGTGGTTTCTGTTTTCAGTGTATCCATACTCCAGAGGACAACCTGATGCATGTAACAGGAATAATTAACCATAACACCTTTTGGATCAGCGCTTCTTATCTATGCTAACATTACTTTTACTCTAAGGTATGCTTGTTGAAACAGTAGTTCAATCAGTGGCTGGAACTAGCAGACACACACCACAAATACATACACGCAACTAACGATATTGACATAGATCTTAAAGGAGAATATCCTTTGTCAAAATGCCAACTTTATGCATGTCATATATCACTAAAGTGAACCATTGTGTCCAGCCTGGCAACTGTAGTCTTCAGGTATTATATTTATTTTTTAATGTATGTATTTTACCTTCTTGTCATGTCCAGCGCTAGCTAGCAACTTCCCATCTGAAGAAAAATGACAGCAGGTAACTTTATTCCTTGTCCTTATACAACCAACTTCCCCAAAGGAAAAACCTGAAATGGAGAATTTGACCATTTCTTAGTACTATTCAAACAGTTAGGTCAAACATAGCACACACAAAATACAACAATTGATTACCCTTAGAAGACTCTGTTTTATGCTCAGTAAGACCTGGTTTTAAGGTGCCATACAGATCTCTTCCCTCTCCTCCATCATGCGACAGAAATGAATCCATATTATCATCCAGAGAACCGACATCTCCAAAATGTTCTATGTCTTCCTGCACTAATAATCAATGTTTAGCTTCATGTTACACAGAAACTTCATCCATGAGACAGATTCATTCAATACAGACTTCACACTAAACAAAATTTTCTCAATGTTACAACTATGTTTTTCTTAGTTGAGAAACGGCACATATTGAGAAGAATGCACAAAATCAACAGATCAAAATATACCGTGGATATTAGACATCCAAGGAGAAAACAAATTACAGTTCACCATGCATATGATGCTAGTTTGAGAAAAAAGCACAATGTATACGTGAAAACTTAAACGGGCATACCAACTGATTCGTAGACGACGCAAGACCTCCTGCTCCGTCTGACCCATACATCATCAAGCTTTTTGACACACTGTTGACATGCTGCAGACTAGTTGCGGTAGTAATTCCATCACCCGGCGTGTGAGTTGATGGTGGAGAGTTTGGTGAGGGGCCAACTGTATTTCCCGTACCTGTACTGTTGGCAGGTCCAGAAGAAGAGTGTTGTTTCCTTTTTCGATTATTCTATGTCATGATAAACAGCCGTTAAATACTTATCAGTCTAAACACAAAGAAAGAAAGAAAGAAAAAAAAATGGCAAAAGAAATTGAGCTGTCATTGCAAACATCATATATTAATGGACGTCAACCATTCAAACCCTTAAAAGAGTTCCACTAATTAAATTTGCATGAACAAGTACTACCTGTTGCAGTTGCTGCTGCTGCATCTGATCCTGTTGTTGAGAAGAAGACTGTTGCATCTGAGCCATCTTCATCTGTTAAATATCCACTAAAGAATCAGATGAAGGCATTTACATACCTTCAAAATTAAAATAATGTCCCCAGTCACCAAATAATACCAAAGTAACAAAAGGCCATATGCAGTATCAGTGGTAATGAATGAAGGCTATCCCGTATGTGTTCACAGAAATAAAAAAGGAAGAGATAGATGGAAGTGCATATAACTCATTTTGGAAGATATCTCTGCAATTACAAAAAAAAAAGAAAAAAGGTTTGACCTATAGATACACTTGAAACCTGTTTCCTATCTTTTTGACAGTTATGGAAAAAATAAAAACAGCTAACTATGATGAAATTGGTTTGAATATTTTACAAGTATGGCAAATTGGCAATAAAAAGTTTTAACCATTTCACATGTCCAGCTAGTATTGGTAAAAAGCTGTGCTGTTCAGAAGGAAAATATAAAAATAAAATAAAGACTAGCCAAACTTAGATAAATTTAGATACAATCAAATAAAAAGATATACAGTTCCTATATCCTAAACAGACAAGAAAGATGCATTGACGTAGGCTTTGAAAGGCTAAGACCAAGGAAACATGAGCTCAATAATGTATTAACCCAATCTCTTCTGAAGCCCCACAAAAATACATATTGAAAAATACTCTAAAATACATAAGTTCTTTTTGTTCTATCATATACAGTCTACAGTGCCTATTGCCAAAAACTACAAAAATGCAAAGCAATGGAAAATCACATCTCTTCCCCCCTTTTCTATGGTAACAGTACAGACAACATTCTCCAAGTGCAGATTGTGCATGATAATAAATACAAGTGTAGAAGAGATAAAGAAGCAAAAAATCTTTTAAAGATCTCCAATATACGAATGTAATATCCCATGATCTGTCCACTTTGCATGTGTGTGCGCACTTCAAAATGACAACCTGGCAAAAAAATTCTTTAGTAATCTAAAGAAGATATTCTAACCTTCGGTGAATTTGATTGTGCGGGAGAGCATATAGATCCATCATTTCTTGTGGGTTGACCATCTTTAACGTTCAAGCTACCCCTTGGCAAACCAGAAAAACCAAAGTTAGGTGAACTTCCAACGTTGCCTTGTGCTAAGACCTGCTGTTGCTGTGATGCCAAAAGAAACTGGTTGTGGGTCTGTAGATTGGGCTTTTGTACTTGTAAACCTAAACTTGGTCGTAATTGGTCTATCCCCTGCATAATGTGTCAGTGATAATAGTCAAACACGAATGCATTACCAAACTGAACTTACCAAGAATATCTAAAATAGAAAAGGTCCTGAGTAACTCACAGTTAGAGGCCAACCCTTCAACGGAAGACCAGTGACACCTTGATTTAATCCTGAGAAAATGGAAATTATGACGACTATTTAATATAAAGCAGATGATCCACCCGTTGATTTCTAATTAAATTCAGCTGAATGACATGGCTGACAATTTTAACCTAACTGGGAAAATATTAAAATGAACTAAAAAGTTATTATCTCTGCAGGCAAGGTGGAAGATAGCATTCCAAAGAAGAGTAAGTCTTTTTTGACTCGTACTTGCGTAGAATAACTTTTAATGTGACTTCAACACGAATTTCAAGTTTAATAATATCTGTGTTGGCTCTATAAGAAGGGATTCACTTTTTCACTCCACCTTGGCTTGTGGAGAATTCAGTTGTGATGAAAGCTTTCCAGATACTATGGGTTGGTTAGGTATCAGAGGTGTTTAAAGTTCATTTTGTTACCAACTTGCATAATCATGTTAAGAAGCAGGAACCAGTAATTCTACTGCTTATTCCCAGATCTTGTTGAAGCTCATCATTGGTTATGATGTCAGTATTGAATCATTTTCTGTTGCTGTTCCAAATTCATTGGTTATGAAGAATTTCATGGCGTGAAGCAATCACTTCAAGCTGTTTCTCTATAAACAACCGAAACAAATACACATTGCAAGGGCCTTAGGATTCGACGTTCATTGAATATTACTGATCCCCCCTTTCATTAATTTTGTTTACAATCAGCCCTCTTTAATTTGACGACCTGAAACCTGATAGGCGGCAGACTCCTAAATACAGAGAAACTCTAAGCACTTGACTTGGAAGTGTAAATTCCTCTTACTTTTCCCCCCTTTACTTCCTTTCGTTATGAGCTTTGCATTTTACACAGTTCCTTTTTTGTTCTTTCTCCTTGTTGCCCCAAAAGCTTATTACCCAACCTCTGTATTAGCACCTAACTTTTAATAATATCGTGTACCATAATAATCAAAAGAGAAAACAAACTAGCTCCCAACATTTAATAAATGTTAATGGTATAGGTGCTCAAGTGCAACATGCCATTCTCTCTGGCATGTCACAAACAACTGCATTTTTGCCTCCGCCATTCTTTCCATGTGCATGTCTGTCATTCAGCTTTCCAAGCTCCAGTTGTATAACTAAAGCTTGAACCATCCTTTGGGAGATATTCCAGCAAAGGAGGTAGTTCACATTGAACAAGATCAACATTTCTTGTATGCGAATCATCATGGCAAGACCCAGAATGCTTGAGCCATGCTTTTGAGTATTGTTACAATTGGAAAGGAGGTTCTCATTACAAAAGGTAATTTAGTTATCTCATGAGAAGTATCTTTCCTTGTTACATAAAGTCAATCATCATGATTCATGTCTAGTTTTTTCTTTATGCCCATTCAGGCAGAAGTGCTCTCTCTCTCTCTCTCTCATGCGTGTGAGAGTGTGCCGGTTTGTGTTCATGTTAAGCCACATCCACAAGTGCTCCTAATGTCCAGTCCCTAGGCCATCTCTATGGGTCCTAACATGCAAGAGCTCCTAATGTACAGTACAATACCTAGGCCATCTGTATGGGTCCTAAGGCGCAAATGCTCCTAATGTCCGGTATCATTGCTCTACTTTTGATAAATAAGTTCCAATATGCTTTAACTCGCTGTCATACTTAATTTTATTTGCAGTGTGAAATTTGTAGACACCTTGTCTAGGATCCATCAAGTTCTCAAGCTTCCCATTTAATTGTGTATGTAACGAAATTGATTGGCATCGGTGGCATTTTATCATTTTATGTTAATTAGTAAAATCTGAAGACTAAGAAGAACGCTAGTTAAGAAGGCGTGAACTTCCAAACAAAACATCCATAGTAAGTCAATTTCTATTATAGTTAGCCTAAAATGCATAGCCAGCTGACTAGAACTATTTGAAAAGCAAATATAGAACCAATATAATACCATTTTTTTGCAACAAAAAGATCACTCTTCTAAGATATTTTGTTCCAGAAGTTTTGCAATTTCATTAAGGAAATTGGAAGGAGGAAAAAAAGAAACTTGCACACAAATCAATATGCCCTTAACAAACTTTTATTTTTTGATAAATAATATGCCCTTCACACACTAAAAAAGAAAAGAAAAAACTACATCCATATATTATCAATTACAAATAACTGTATCCTTATATACTATAATTACTTCATTCTGAAGGATTTGATATTGTACCTGCACCACCAAGTCCAGACTTTGGTTGTAAAATTGCTTGTCCATATATCGACGAAGGATCCATTGGCAAAGACTTCTGAGGTGTGCCCAAATTAACTTCTTGTTTGATGTCCTACAAATTTCAAAAGGATAAACAGCCTGAGCATGGTGAAATGCTTGATTATATAGGGACAATACACAAAGTGCAACTGAAAGTGTACTGTCAACATAGTTACAGTGTTCAGTGGAGTTCGTCCCTGAATTTGCTGCAAGCCCACAGACAAGCCAGAATTGCCTTGTGCCAACTGGCTGAATCAATCAAAGGAACAAGAGAATAAATGACCTCAAACTAGGTAAAAGGTGCAAGTAAAAAAATTTGTGCTCAAGTAAATAACTCCTAAAAACTAACCCACCCTTGATGATTGGTTGCTGACTTGAGAAGGGCCATCCTATTGGCATCAATAATAGCTGGAGAAGTCTCTGAATCCATTGAATGCGGGTGTTTCATTCGTTCTTCATACATTTTCATAGCCAAAACACTGGCTGATGGCTGGCCCATCATTCCTTCGGAGTTTATAGCATTGATGGGACCACCAAGTGGAGGATGATTAGGGTCCCTTCGTTGCAACTGAGCATTACGCTGTTGCAGGAGTTGCAACTGCTGCATTTGCAGTTGTTGGTGCTCTCTTGCTTTCATTTGTTGTGTCTGATTTTCATTTCAAGAAAAATAAAGGAAAATAGTGTCAACTGAATTCTGCAATTCAAATCAGGATTCAACTTGTAAGAGCAAAAAAGAGAGAAATTCAAAAACACCTCTATGTAAGCTGCTGCAGGTTCAGAATGTTTCTCATTTGTTCTTGCAATGAATATATCCCAAAAGACAGACCACCATTCGAAAAGAAATCCCCCAGGTGCATCAATAGCTGCAAATTCAAATTCTGACTTACTACCCAGATGACCCGCAGAGTTGCAAGCTTAAATTTTCAGATTTATTTAAACAATTTTAATCAAATATTGGAACAGCAGCAATGTTCTATGGATAAATTACCAGTAAACTTACATCATAACTCAGTAAAACCTACTAATAGACTATATAAAATAGCATTAAAACATAAGATGTCAACAATTAGTCACAAATATTACCTACTGGATCAGTGGCGACTTTCCCTTCAGTCATGAAAGCTTTTGCAGAATTATGCAATTTTCTTTTCAACAAATAGTCATGAATGTAAACATCAAGCCTGGAACAAAAGAGCCAAAGAAACAGAAGCAAGATCAACAAATTTAAGCTAATTATAGTAAGACAATGCTATGTGGATCCAGAGCAAGTCCCCCACCCCCAATTCCTTAGAATCTAGAAATCAATTCCCATGGTTTGCTTAAACAAAAACGGGGTATAGCATAGAATTAAAAGAGATTCAATTTTCTTTCTTTTTCCTGCAAATGGAGTGAAGTGAAGCTGATAAAAGGAAACAAGTCAAAATCAAACGTACATCTTATCAGCTTCCCAATTACTCTGCGCCATGATTTGGTGCAATCACCAACAATTACAAAGCTAGAAACCAATCACTATGCTTGTCCCCAATCAAGTCCTACAGATTCAGATCTCTGTTAAAAAGCAATTCAATCTATCCAATAATAAATCAAATCACTTAGATAGCAAGTCCTCATAGTAAAATAAGATAATTCAAACTACACTCATCAAAATTAAACTCGATACATACCAGTCCAATAGATCAAGGCCTGCATTGCCGATCCAAACAAGATCTCCACATCACAAACCCTACTTCAAACAAAATTAACAAAATTCAGAGGCGAGAACAAACTCCCCGTCATAATTATAACAAAATTGAAAAAAAAAAAAAAAAAAAACCTTCAGCATGATAGCGATATGGATTCACGAATACATATAGCACGTCAAAAGAGTTCGAATTTATCATGGTTTTAACTCGTGAAAACTTTGATTCTTCACTTGAAGTTCGTAGATTATAAATTGAACTTAAATAAAAACACCTTCACAGTCAACAGTACAGATAATCATAGTTTATAAACCGATCGCGATCCCAAATTTTCAAGCCTATATGTGTATATGCAGCAGTACATCTGAAAACATAATTCCTATAAACACCAGCCGAGAAAATTAAACAATTCCCGAGAAAATTGTGGATTCTGACTGACCTAAGCCCCAGCTTCAACCGATAAAAGCGTAGAGAGAGAAAGCGAGGAGAGAGAGAGATAACAGTGGGCACGGCGAGGGCGAACTTAACAGGGAAGATTGTCAGAAGGTCCGAAAACCTGAGGTTCGGAAAACAAGTACCTGTGTACATGTTAAATTTGTTGGCTCGGTTTTAGCTTCGGGTAAGAAGCGTTCGACAGTTAGTTGGTTCGTCATCGTGGTTCGGATGATTACGTATACGCATTAAATGTCGAACGACTTCACTCAAGCGAACGGTAGGTCGCGTGTATCGTCCGCCGAACGCGTGCGGGGCTTGGCGTGGAGGCCAGTGAAGGGGCAACGTGTTCGATCTTTAACCAGTAGGGCTGCAACCAGGACCATTTTATATTTTAATCGGCTTAAAATTACCTGATTTTCCTTACAAGTTTGATAATTACATGAACCTCCACAATAACTCTTGAAATGTCACTATCCTCCTCCTCTCCCGCTCAGTCCTCCACCCCCGCAACCCACATCACTGCCACCCCCGTCCTGTCCCTGTCCCAACCTTTGCGATTTTCTCTTACTAGCCTATCACTCGTGCTATGCACGGGATAATTATACATATTTATATTTTTTTTAATATATAAATTATGTTTTTTAAGATTTTTTATAAAAATAATTTAACAATCTTATTACCAGGGGCGGCTCCAAGGCTTGGTCAGGGGTGTCATCCGAACCATCTGGCTGAATTTTTTTATTTATTTATTATCTAAATATTAAATTTTAGGAAAAAAATTAGTAATTGAACCCACTAAAATATAATTTTGAACCCATAATTTTAAGTCCTACTCTTTTAAACCCACCAATTTTGAACCCATATTAGATATTAGCATGTCTTTTTGCTTAAACAATAGTATCAATATATTGAAATATTTTTGTTTATAATTTTAGAATTTAAATTAATTTGTTGATTTTTTTCTCCATAGGTGATATAATGATTAATGTGAATTTTCTGTAAGATATATGGTATTTAAGTTTTTGATTGACACCACTGACAAAAATTTCTAGAGTCGCCACTGCTTATTACTAACCATAGTGTACAGGAGAAATTAAAAAGGCTACTGCAGTAACTATGCACGGACTGTATCTATAATTATTTGTATGAGGGGATTTTAAATGCTAATCAGTAATTTTGACCAAATCAATAAATGCAGGCATGTGGATTCGAAAATGTTAATAAATGCTAATCAGGAGATTTTAACCAAATCAATAAATGCTGAATTTTTTTTTTTTAAATCAAAAATTTAGAAAATTAAGATTGAGAGATTGGAGCTCCTACAAGGCTTGAGGTTTAGAAACCCCATTTTCCTTAATATATTTACAATTATGTATATATGTGAATTGCGATTTTTAAATATCTTTTTATTTTTATTTTTTTATTTTAAATGTCTTATTTTTTTCTTTTTTTATATTATATTAAAGTTTAATATTTTGATAATAATCATATGTGTTGAACTTTTTAAAGAATTAAATGTCTTCTTTTTTTTATTATATTATATTAAAGTTTAATATTTTGATAATAATCATATGTGTTGGACTTTTCAAGAAATTTTTTTTATGCTTGTTTTTAATGCATTCAAATGTTATTATGATGGATAATAATGATATGTGTTAGGACTTTTCAAGAAATTCATATGTGTTGGATTTTAAAGAATTTTTTTTATACTTGTTCTTAATGCATTAAAATGTTATTATGAAGGTAAGACTTGGGGGATGAGAGAAATTAATAAATGCTATGTTTTTTTAAAAAAAATTAAAAAATCAAGAAATTTAGATTGGGAGATTGGAACTCTCACAAGGCTTGAGGTTAAATTCAAGTGTTATTATGATGGATAATAATGATATGTGTTTGGACTTTTCAAGAAATTCATATGTGTTGGATTTTAAAGAATTTTTTTTATACTTGTTCTTAATGCATTAAAGTGTTATTATGAGGGTAAGACTTGGGGGTTGGGAGAAGTTAATAAATGCTAAGGTTTTTTTTTTTTTTAAATCAAAAAATTAAAAAATTTAGATTGGGAGATTGAAACTCTCACAAGGCTTGAGGTTAAAAATTTCTTTTTACTTAATATATAGTATAGATAGATAGATAGATAGTATAGATGAGTGTTTTTGTTTGGAGGGATTGAAAGAGAGAGATTAGGTGTCATATCCATTGCATCATGTAGGCTATTGTTTGGTTGTAAATTCGTAAGGCGGATTAAGATTTCGGTTGGATTACCATTCTTACATTTGTGAAATTATTGTGTCTTAAGGGGTATGACATATAATTGATGGGATAATTATATCATAGAATTAAATGATAAAATGATATATTTGTCTTCAAAGTATTTGATTTAATTATTATTATATTTAATAAATTTTAAATGTCTCAATTTAAAAATAAAATTATTTAATTTTTATTGATTTTTATTTATTTAATTTTTTTAAAATAAATTTTTATAGATGTTTTATTTCAAAATTTTATTGATATTTTTTAATTTCATTATTTACATTTTTTTTGATGTTTTATTTAATTATTATTATCTTTTAAAGTAAATTTATTTAAAAATTTATTTTAAAAAACAACGCAATTTTTATTGATATTTTATTTATTTAATTTTAAAAAATAAATTTATTTAATTTAAAAATAAAATAAAATAAATTTTTATTTAATCTAGCTCAAAAAAATAAAAATATTAAAGACAAGTTTAATATTGCTATTATTCAGTAAACAACTTAAAATGGCAAAATTGTCTTTTAAATATTTATCTTTTTTCATAATATCTCAAACAAATTTAGGATTTAATGGAATAGTTATTTTCATACATCTAATTTCAGGACTAATATATAGGATACATATATTTTCTAACCAAATAGTTCAAGAACTATGTATCATAGGATTAACAGTCTGATGAATTACAATATCTCTATATCCAATCCGTTCAAACAAGCATAACCTTTGTATTTTCTATTCGTGACTCTCTCTCGTGATTTATAGAGCTAGAATTTTGAAATAACAAAAAACAAGAAAAAACAGATGTGTGAAGTGAGAAATAGAAAGTGAAGACATTGAAAAACAAATATGAAGGAAATTGATGGGTGATAGTAGAAGGTGAACAGGAGCTTTAGGCCCCGGTCTAGGATAAAGGTTGGGGCTAAAATAATCATACAAAACAAAACAGGTTATTTTAATCAAATAGGATAAAATATCACATTTAATCTATAATTATTTTATTTTTTCTTTCACAAAAGTCAAAAAATCTAAAAAAACATATTCCAAACGAGATTTTTTAGCTCAAAACTAAAATAATTAAAAAGTCAAAAAATTAAAAAACCAATCCACATCCTAAACAAACCCTTAGGTAATGATTGGACGTAAAAGTAGGGTCATGGTTTGCAAGAATTGAAATTAATTTTGGTATTAATGTCCAACAATTTTTGTCAAAATTTGCAATTAGTTGATAGAAATTCAAAATTCGCAATATGCCATTTGACCAATGACTATTTTAACTAAAAGTTACTACAAATGTTTTTAAAAAATTGAACCCATACTAGAAAAACAAAAAAACTTTATTATTCCTATTATTTTATATAGTTTTTTTGATAAATTAAAAAATCATTCTCAAAAATATTATTTTTTTAATCTTATATTTTAATTTTTTTTTTTAAAAAATCAGCTCCAAACATGCCATATGTGCTATAAGCAATTATGCTTTGTGAATCGTAGGCAAATCATTAAGCAGTGTCACGAGTCATTGGGAAGATGGTTTTTGGTTATTTTAGTTACAAAAGATAAAATAGGTTATTTTAGTCATAACAAACAAAACATCACATTCAATCCAAAATTATTATACTATTTTCTTACAAAAAAAGTAAAAAAAACTAAAAAGTCATTTCCAAACCAAGCTTTTTAACCCAGGCTAAAATAATCAAAGGGTTGTTTTGGGAAGTTGGTAAAAAGCTGACTTTTAGCTTTTTACTAAGTTTTTTGGCTTTTTTGATGGTGATTTGGGAAGTTGGTAAATAGTTGACTTTGCTTTTTGATTTAATATTTTTTAAAAGTGTCACATCACTACAAAATGACCAAAATACCCTCAGCCAATTGAAGAAATTTACCTAAGCTGAGGGTAATTTTGTAAATAGTCAAGTTGCGTTTTTGGCATTTTCTGCGTTTTTGCTGGAGCTTCCCAAATGGCATTTTTAGCTTTTTTGCACACTTTGGCGTTTGGTTCCCCAACCAAAAAACGTGGCGTTTTGACCGGGTTGCCAAAACGGCACAAAAAAATCAAAAAGGCAACCCACTTCTCAAACGAAGCCATTACTTATTTAAATAAAAAGTCAATGACTTTGGGTGTTACGATTACTGATTTTGTTTATTTCTATTTGTGTATATGCAAATGTATGTGCTCTTTTAGGAAGCTGATAAAAAAAGTCAGCTTCCAGCTTTTTACCAATGTTGGGTCATATCACCTCTCACATAACTTACTCACAAAAAGACAAAATAAGTTAAAAGAGTCAAAAAATTATTTTTTTACCAACTTTCTAAATCATCCCTCGTGACTTGTGAATTGTGACTTGTGAATTGTATTTTCCTCGGTCTCAAATCATTAGTTTGCTATAAAAAATAAAAAACAAAATAATATTATCAAAACTAAAAAAAATATTATAAATTAAAACATTTCATTAAATACTTTGAATTTGTAAAATAAAATAAAAAATTTAAGAATAAAATTATTTTTAAGTTATTATTTTGCATGCAAAACAAAAACTTATGAATAAATATATGAGAGGGTAATTTGTGTAGCTAAATTGGGCCGAGTTAAGTTAGAGTGGCGGTCAAAGATGTTTTTGGACCCAGCTACAAGACCGAGCTACGGGTTCTAGCTATGGGACTGAACTACGGGTTCTAGCTACGGGACCGAGCTATGGGACCTAGCTATGGGATTTAGCTACTAGACCCAGCTACGGGGCCTAGTTATGCGACCTAGCTATAGGACCTGGCTACGGGACCTAGTTACGGGACCTTGCTATGGAACCTAGCAATGGGACCTAGCTATGGGATTTAGCTACAAGATCTAGCTATGGGACCTGGCTGCGGAACCTAGCTATAAGACCTAGCTACAGAACCAAGCTGTTGGACTTAGCTACGCGGCCTAGCTACGAGACCGAGCTACGAGTTCTAGCTATGGGACCGAGCTATGGGGTGTAACTATAGGATCTAGCTACGAGACCGAGCTACATGACTTAGCTACATCCTAATGGCGGTCAACGATATGGCCAAGTTACCAAACAAGGTAGTCAAACAGAGAGGAGAGCCATGCAATGTTAGCTTTTATGGTGCTACTTGTTGCATGGTTAAGGCATTGGCAGACGGAGCAGAGGTAGTTCAGTTGGACAGCAGAAAGCCAAGCAAAGACTTGTGCCTTCTTATTTGACTTGCAGCGAGAAGGGTGTTAAAGGATAAGTATTATCTTTTAAAAATATAATTCCTAGGAGGACTCTACATTGGAAAATAAGAGGTCTACTAGGATTGTACCACGTGGAATCTATAAAAGCTCGTAACATGACCTATGTACAGGTATCACAATTTCTACTCTCGAATACATAGAGTTTTTTGTTCATTACTTATTTGCTGACTTAGGCATCGGAGAGATACGCGGCACACATCCGCCGGTTAGCTCACGTTTGTGTTTTCAGGAAGTAAAGCGACGACGTTTGGAGGAGTGCAAACTTAATCAATAGGATTATACGAGAAGATTATTTCATGCTCGTACAATTGGCGCCGTATGTGGAAAAGATCACAAAAAAACAAACCTTTTGATTGAGTTTTTCTTTATCAGATTTCAATGGTGCACAACGAAAACTTGCCTTAATTTGTTGTTAATGGACAAACTCCGGAAGAAGACAGGAGGCGGGAGGATCTGCCTTTTGTTCCACCCATGGCTATTTTTTATAATCAAAAACTTCAGAATAGATATAGTTATTTTTTTTTACAATCAATAAGAGGAAAATATACAAAAAATAACACTAATCTAAAAATTAAACTTAGGTTGTTTTGTCAACTTAAAATTTTAAAAAGTTACTACCAAAATATATATATATATATTTTTACATATTTTTCATAAAAAATTTAAAAATTACTAAAAGAATTAATTTCAAAAACAATGTGACGAGGTAGCTTGTTCACCAAGTCAATGCATTAGACTCGACATGTGAATGTGTTTGGAGTAATTGTGAACATGGCTACAGTAGCCTAATGGTGGCTGAAGGGCGAATTAGAGGCTCATATCTTATTTTGATAATTAAGTTAATATATTTTTTTAGATATTATTCAAATAAAAAAAAATTAAATTAATATGATAATTAAGTAATATTTGACATCCTCTACAAAAGTGTTTTTTTTTTTAAATATTTTTATCTTTTCTGAGTCACATAAGCTCTCTATTTTTTTTACATATTATTGTATTAAATAAAAAAAAATATTTATTTAAATCATCGCAAATACCCTCTTACAATTTATTCAATTTATGACATTTGTCTTAGAAAAATAAATATAAGTATATTTTTAAAAACAAACAACTGTAATTATAAAAACTAATTTATAAATGCATCTCTAAACCATCACGTTTTCTTTTATTAAATTTAAATTTGATAAAAATAAATTTAAAAATCATTTTGAATCATTTCCTCAATTATTCATCTAATAAAGGGAGAGACATATTTTTTATCAAATTGAAAACTCATCAAATATTTCAAATTTGATAAATTTTTTTAAAAAATGATGCATTTGAAACGACCTTTTTTTAAAAAAAAAGAATATTTTATCAAATTTGATGAAACAGAATTTGAGAAAACAAAAGAATTTGTAAAAATGTTTTGATGAAATTTAATGTAAAGCTTGGAGTAATGTTGATATCTGTTGGCTTATTTTTCCTACGAAGGAAAATATTATAAATGCGAGCGTGCCAGCAAGGATTGAAAAATCCTTACAGATTAAATTCAAGCCAATTATCAAGCGATTGTGTTGATAGTTCTTTCGCCTCAACAAAGAGGACTTCAAAATTGCCAAAGTGTAGAGAAAAGAAAAATTAAAAGAAGAAAGGGAGATGGAGAAAGACGATTGAGTGAACAATCAAAGTAATAATTACTTACCTCTACTCCTATGCTTCGAAAAGGAAGTGCATGAAAATAAATGCTTCGAAATATAAATCTATGTTAAACTACTCCTAAGATAAGGAAAATAACAGGAAATATTGAAATCAAGTATCTTTGATTTAAGTTCTGGGTCCTTTACAATGTAGCCATGAATGGCTATTTATAGGCAAATATTTGTAGGAAAAAACTTCCAGCAATAACTACCCAATAACCACCTAAAAACTACCCACTCTTCCATCTTCATTCTTGTCTTGCCATGTGTCCTTCCACTCATCCACTTTGTCCTTCATATTCTCCATCATTTCTATAACTTCTTTTAACTTCCAAATGAATAAGAGGATGCCACGTGTCCTGCAATTATATAAATAATAAAAATTGCAGATTTATGGTGCTAACATTACCCCCCGCGGCCCTTAAAAATGATATTTACTTGAATTTTTGAAGGGCCGAACCAAGCACATGACTAATCTAAGCAACAAAGTGCTTCGAATGATATAACAACACCAATAAGGTGCTTCAAATGAGTATGAAATTATGACTAGATGTCTCGAATGCTAGCTATTACGGACTAGTAACAAGCTTCGAAGGTGGTACAAAAGACCAAAATCATCTTTTGAAGGTTGAAAATGCCGACAAATGACAAATTACATCCTTGGAAATATTCGGCAAAGCTTCGAAGGTGGTACAAAGGACCAAAATCATCTTTCGAAGGTTGAAAGTGCCGACAAAGGACAAATTACATCCTTGGAAATATTCGGCAAAGCTTCGAAGGTGGTACAAAGGACCAAAATCATCTTTCGAAGGTTGAAAGTGCCGACAAAGGACAAATTACATCCTTGGAAATATTCGGCAAAGCTTCGAAGGTTCACAACCACCATTATTGTTTCTTTGAAGCTGTTAATGTAAGATGGAGTGCTTCGAAGCTTACAAAATTATGGCAAAAGGGCTTTCGAAGCAACTTTGGCCAACATTGTGGTTATTCAAATTTTGTATGTTCTGGTTCATACATAATTAATGAAAATATTAATTTTGTACTTTGAACCAATTATCAATTCTTTGAAGACACCAAAACTGTTGTTCTTCGAACCAACTTATCATGCCAAAAACAGACATTATTCGACAATTAATTTAATTGTCATTTTACACATATTTGAAGAGATGTACACATTTCGAAAGTTTTTCAAAGCTTTATACAGTTTCGAAAGTGAAGTAGTCAACCTTCGAAACAACTCTTGATGTTTCGAATGTATCTTCAAAGCTTCATACAGCTTCGAAGGTGAAGTAATCAACCTTCGAAACAACTCTTGATGCTTCGAATGTATCTTCGATGCTTTGATTGTGTACATACAAACAACTGGCCATCAATTTGAAAAACCATTTATTTAAATGCACAGGCTTTTTCTAGCCAAGTTCATGCATTTTAAATGGTTATCCCTTGTTCTTAGTGCTTCGAACTCATAAGAACAATTTGTTAATTTTATTAGCCACATCATCAAAATTATATTTTGATGTGAACCACAAATCCAAAAAGGATTTTGAACACCAAAAGTCATGGTATAGTATAACCCTGAAAATTCATACTTTTTGACATTTTGAAAAATGTCAAAAATTTTGAATTCATGAACAGTGGCTTGTTCATTATTCTTGACCATGTTTGGTTTAAAAACATGACTTTCGCCGAATTGATTTTCATAATTCTTTGGCAAAGTGGGTTGTTTTTCCATGTTAGCCATTAATGGCTTATGAAAATCACCCATAAATATATTATTTTCATGACTTGACTCTCTAAAATTTGGTTTTTGGACCCCCCGAGTCATACATGGAACATCATTTTTAGCCAAATTTGGCTCAAGAACATGCTCTTTCGTTGTGTTAATTTCATAACTTGGCTCTTTAAAAACGGACTCTTGAACCCCCCGAGCCATTGATGAAATCAACTCTTTGCTTTTGCTATTTTCAACCATGGCAAAATTCTGAAAAAATTCACCAATTTCGGCCATTAAATCCTCAATTAAAGACTTGGTAGTGAGAGTTGATAACTCATCATTCCATTGGCGAATTTCCATATCAAGTTGATGAATTTCTCTAATTAAATGGTGTCTTTTTTCTTCCACCAAATAATATTGTAATGGATGAAAGTTTATTTCATCAAGAAAATGGATCTCTTCTTGAAGATCCAAAATTTTTCTTTCACGCCAATATATTTCGAATTGACAAGTTCGAATGGCGAAATCCAAATTGTTTGTCATTTCTTACACTTGGCTGTCCCACTGGGCGTGCCAAAATTGTTGGCTTATTTTTCCTACGAAGGAAAATATTATAAATGCGAGCGTGCCAGCAAGGATTGAAAAATTCTTACAGATTAAATTCAAGCCAATTATCAAGCGATTGTGTTGATAGTTCTTTCGCCTCAACAAAGAGGACTTCAAAATTGCCAAAGTGTAGAGAAAAGAAAAATTAAAAGAAGAAAGGGAGATGGAGAAAGACGATTGAGTGAACAATCAAAGTAATAATTACTTACCTCTACTCCTATGCTTCGAAAAGGAAGTGCATGAAAATAAATGCTTCGAAATATAAATCTATATTAAACTACTCCTAAGATAAGGAAAATAACAGGAAATATTGAAATCAAGTATCTTTGATTTAAGTTCTGGGTCCTTTACAATGTAGCCATGAATGGCTATTTATAGGCAAATATTTGTAGGAAAAAACTTCCAGCAATAACTACCCAATAACCACCTAAAAACTACCCACTCTTCCATCTTCATTCTTGTCTTGCCATGTGTCATTCCACTCATCCACTTTGTCCTTCATATTCTCCATCATTTCTATAACTTCTTTTAACTTCCAAATGAATAAGAGGATGCCACGTGTCCTGCAATTATATAAATAATAAAAATTGCAGATTTATGGTGCTAACAATATCAAATCAAGTTTTTTAATGTTATTTTGAGAATTAGTTATTTTAGTTAATATTTCAATTTTTTTCAAAAAAAAGTGAAGAAAATTAGATAAAAGGGTTAATTTTGTTTTTTTGTAGAATTTTTTTAAAAACTACTTTAGCATGTTGTTAAAATAACACTCAAATTTAAAATAAGTTTGAATGAAAAAATTAGTGGTATGTTAGAGTTACTCTAATATCATGTTTGGCAATTAGCTAAATACTCAATAATAATAATAATAATAATAATAATAAATAATAAAAAGTCAATTCATTATCTTTATTTTTTTACAAATATTTTCATAAAAAATAAAAAAATGATTACAAAAAATGAATTGTAAAATAATAATTAAAAAAAAATGAGAATGAAAATTTGTTATTACAAAAAACAGAAAAAGGTCCACAAACGAACATTGCGCGTCAAAGAAGCCAGTAATTTCTAGAAGGTCATAGAATGGGAATCGAAACTCCGAGAGGTACTCGGTCCACCCCTTTGCTTTTACCATTTGTTCGACTATAAAAGGCGCATTCCACCCTCTCTGTCGGTCCCTCTCCAAAGCTCTGTTCTTTGACGCAACATCGATAGCTTTCTCGCTCCTTCTCCTCCTCAATCAGGTACATTCCCTCTCCAATCTCCATTGTCTTCTTCTACATATCCACATTCATACGTATCTCTTTTCTGTATTTGTACCTTTTTTTTAAAAAAAAAAGAAATTTTGTATATATGTGCCGAAATTCCATTGAAATTGACGATTTGGGCGCCAAGTTTAGGGTTTTGTGTTTGATCTGTGAGATTTGGATGAATTTTTGTTTTGATGTGTATGAATGTAGTTTTGATTTGGTGAGTGTGTATGCATTCTGTATACGATATTCGTTTATTTGTGTTTTGAGAAGGTTCGGGCCTTGGTACAATTGAAAAATGAAATGTTAGGTTTTTTTAAGAATCTGATAATTATATTTTGTCTATTGGATTTGAGATTTTGAGAGTGTTGGGCAGAGAAGCTGAGGATATAACTTATACAGAACCTATGATGGTTACGCGGAATTAATTACGTTTCGAGATCTTGAATAATCTTCAATTGAGTGAAAAGTTAGGATTTGGGAGTTTGAATGTGGGGATCGTGAGACAGATTTTTTATTTTGTTCTATCTTGGTTAGGGAAAAGTTAGGATTTTGGGAGTTTGAACGTGGGGATTGTGAGACAGCAAGCCATTTATGCAGCTTCGTTACAATTTTTATTTTGTTATCTTGGTTTTGGGCGCTGTTTGTTTGTTTTGATGTAAAATATTACATAAAAAAATATTTTTCTTTGTAAATTGATTTTACATAAAAAAAATTATTTTTGTTTTTGTTTTTGTTTTTTGGCGTTTGGTTGACACTTGAAACAAGTCTTTTATCTTTTAAAAGAGAAATCTTGATTAATAAAGTGTCATTTATGACTTTTTAGTGAGCTAAGATACTTATTTGAAAAAGCTGAGATACTTATTTGTCTTACTGAATTTTTAAAAATAAGTCATTTTTGAGAAAATGATATTTTTTTAAAAAAATGTTTTATTTACTTTTTGTTCAACCAAACAACGAAAAATGAATAAAATATTTTTCGTCAAAACAAACTGTTTTTCCTCTTCATGTTACCACAGTTAAATGTCTGGCAATTGAGTGTTTCATTTTGCTCGATTGTATACAAGCTGTGGGGTGTTAGTGTTGTGTTGTCAATGGAAAGTTTTGTTTTGCTTGATTGTTTTCAAAGCTGTGGAGTGTTTTGTGTTTCAGATTGAATATGAATCATTTTTCTCTGTGCAACTTTCTGCACCCATCCCATACTTATGGGTTTATTGCACATAATAATGGAAAATGCATGCATGGCCGAATACGATAGCTTGCATATCACTACTGGGTTTTGTAATCATGTCTTATCTTTTTTTTAAATTTTTATCAGTGGGGCTATTACTAAGCACTTATTACTTGAATATGTTGTTTTTTTCAAGTGCTCATAACTGAATGGATAAAGGCGCACATGTAACTGAAGTTTTTTGGCCCTTAATCTTCTGTAATTTTTCTTTAGTTCAATGTTCAAAATATTGAGAATTATATGTATGATTATTGATATTTCCTCATGGATGCTTTTAACCTAAATACATAAATAAGATGGTCGTGTAGTTTGTAAAATTGAGCGAAAGGTTTTTGGTGCGCAGTCTGTATTACTTATTATTGTAAGATATTTATTTGCATGTTCTGACTTTTTTTTGTATGGTTGCCGTTGCTTATTTGCTTTTTCTGGTATGCTACTGAATTGCTGATTTATTAGCGATTTACATAGGTTATCTTGTTCGACAACGTAAAAAATTACATTGGGGTTATTTTCTTTAACTAGTGAAGCCTGTGGAGATGGAAGAGGTAATGTAACTTTTATTTTAATGCTTTTGATTTTAATTTTGTGCTATCTACTGTTCCAGGTTTCACCTATTGCACCTGGTGTTTTCGATTTTGTGTTGTTTGATTGTGCTGTTTCTTTGGACAACTGTTTGATGGCAGGAGGGTCACAAGGTTTCCCTGAATGTGTATGACTTGAGCCAAGGATTGGCTCGCCAGCCTCTCCACGGCTTTTTTGGGAAAAGCTATTGAAGCGATATGGTAAGTATTTTATTTGTTGGAGGTAATTATGAATTGGAAATAAGTGAATGTGAGTGGTGACATTGTCTTGGAGGCCAATACTTTCGAGAAAATTGATTCAGCAAATATACTTCATAAAGTTTGAAATAGGTTCTTTCAAGTGATTCATCGAATTCCACGATGAATTTGATTCACAATGGTAATTAGTAGCTGATATATTATTATTATTATATTATTATGAAAATGTTTCGCAAACAAAACTCTTGCACCTAAAATCTATCAAATAATGATGGGTGTTTTGGTTTGAATGGAAGAACCACAAACAACTGCATCATTCTGTATGGATATTTATTTTATACTAAAAAATGTTGTTTTTTTGTCCTCGTGTTTTGGGGGGAATATGTGGGAAGCCATTTTGGGAGCACTAAATAGCTATCTTACACAGGTTCCGTTTGAGAAGATTTGAGGCTTTTTTTGACTATTTTAAACCACAAAAGACAAAATAGGCTATTTTAGCTACAAAAAACAAAACATCACATCCAATCCATAATCATTACACTCTTCTTTCACAAAAAAAGTCAAAAAAAATCAAAAAAGCCAAAAAGCCCTTTCCAAACGAAACTTTTTAGCCTAGGCTAAAAAAGTCAAAAAGCCAACCCACTCCCCAAACAAAGCCACAAACTCTTCAAAATAAATCAAATACTCGAGTCAGACACCTGACACTTGGACAAGGGGTATAGGGATATGTGTCGGATATTTTTCAACAGATACTTCTTATATAATTGTGTATAACACTATTATTATATGTACAATATTATTTTATGATTACTATAAATGTTATTTTGACACTGTAAGTTACATATAGTATCATTTTATCTCACATACTAGATTAAAAATATAAAAATATGATTTTTTTATTGCCGAGCCCGCGCCTTTAAATTTATGATTTGATGAGTCCGACCTATAGATACATATCCGCACTTGATACTCGTACCTGAGCCCATGTAACATAGCTAAATAGGCTAGCCTGTCAGTTTGATTAACCTTTCTGGTTGCACAAGAGGGGCCCTACTAACATTGTCCCAATTAGAATTATGCTGTTTGCATATTTCTGGTTTTGAAAGTAAATGGTTTGTTTTACGGCTTTTGAATGACAGGCACACAGGAGTAGTAGTTTACGGTAATGAATATTATTTTGGGGGTGGTATACAGCATTCTCCCGCTGGAACAACGCCATATGGAACCCCAATCAGAGTGGTAGATCTTGGTGTCACGCATGTGCCCCAGGAAGTTTTTGAAATGTATTTGCAGGATATCGGTCCCCGGTACACTGCAGAAACTTACAGTTTGCTCACTCACAATTGCAACAATTTCAGCAATGAGGTTGCTCAATTTTTGGTGGGTGCAACTATTCCAGACTATATCTTGAACCTCCCCAATGAAGTTATGAGCAGCTCCAATGGGTGCTATGATATGTAAGTTTTCTTGTCCAAAACCTCCAAGTTTTTTCAAAGGCAATTATCTTTAGATTTCTTTGAGCTTATTAATTGAAATGCATCATGTTCATTGTGGTTCCTATTTTGGAAGTGTTGTTCTTTTGGTGCAAGTCACTTGAGAAATGGGACTCTTGCTGAGTTTTTGTCTGCAAAATTTTAGAGCACCTGGAAGCTTGAAAATGAATTCTGTTCTTTTATGTCAATAGTTTCTCTATGAATCTGTGGGTTTGTGTCTGAATTGAGGTTTCTCTTTGGCTAGATATGATATTGAACGAGTGAAGCGGATTGTATTAGAAACCTTATTGGAGCAACTGCTTAATTTAATTTTTTATTATTGTTATTTTTTCATGCAGTGCCTATGATACAGCAACTGGAGACAACGTTGAGAGCAGGTGCTGTTCCCCAAGTGCCACAGTTCCGCCCCCCTACACAAGTCCAGACTTTCCAGCCAACAAGCAGAGTCAGGAAATCTGTAGCTAGTGGTAGCGAGTCATCAACAACAAAAGTGAATCTGAAAGAGAGTGGAAGTAGAGTGAAATCTGAAGAGCAACTTGCCAAGTTTGGGGAGTCAAAGAAGACGGACAACACGGTGTCACAGTTAAAGTCATCTGTCAATGACCCTATTGGGAATGCCCGGAACAAGGTACAAGAGGAGATCTGCGCTGAATTCACTGCCATTATGGCAACTGGGACATTACGTGCCAGTGAGGCTGCAGCACTTGCAACCCGAAGGGTGATGCAAAGACACGGGTATGCAAATACTGCACAGAGCTAAGTGTTCAGAAGGATTATTCCATTTTTCAAGAGTATTGTTTTATTGGACATCTATATTTGTGGGTTTTAATGAAAAACCCCATTGAAATTTGTTGACACATCGTTATTTTAAACAGATGAAAACTGTCTGCCTGGTCAGTATCAATCCAGCTGCCTTGAACTATATTTCCTTTTTTTTTTTTTTTTCTTTTTTTTTTAATATTTAATTCTTCCCTTAATGAAGACCTGGTGTGTTTAGCTTTTCCTAACCACTTGGTTTTATGCTGTCCAGTCCCGTATTTTTATATCCATTATAATAATGTTGGAGGCTTTAAAAAATTTACTAAATGTCTCACATGAGTGTGGTATTTACATAATATGGGTCTCATGTTAGACTTACTCCCATGTGAATAGAATTTTTGGTAAAATTTTTGGGGCTTTACATTTTTGTTATCCAAAGCAACTTAACTTTAGGGGCACTTTTTTATAAATTTATTTTCACTTATTTATGTTCCATTTAATCCATATTATTCTTATGTTTTAATAAGTTTTATGGGTGACATAGTTATCAAAATATTTCTAAATTTTTATACTATCAATGTGAATGTTAACATGTTAATGTGAATATTTATATTGTAAAATATGAATGTTTACATCACTAAATTGTTAACCATTCAAAAAATATTTGTAAGGATAGAAATGTTCATAAAATATCTTAAATATGAGAATTATGATTTGATAGATTAAATGTTCAAATAATAAGACTTATTAGAATATCTTATGAACTAATTGGAATACAAACACTTTAAAATGGATTTTCTAATAAATTTTCTTGACTTTATTGAGTGAATTTTTTTTAAATGCATTAATTAATACTGAGAATCGAAATTTTGAAAACTCTTATCTATACCCTATGACATGTTTCTTCCACCTGTCAAAATGAATAAGGCCTTGTTTGTCATCTCCTAAAAAAATTAAAAAAGTTATTATCCTATTTAAATCACATCATCTTATTTAAGTCATATCACCTCCAGGGTCGGTCCTGAATTTTCGGGGCTTAAGGCGAAATAATTTTTCAGAGCCTTTTAGATATTCATAAAAATAAAAATAAAAATCACTCTGTTTGGTTTAGAATTTTCAAAAATAATTATCTGAGTTTGCAGTTCGTATTTTTTTATATTTTTTGTATTTGGCAACCTTTTTTTAAATAAAAAAAAAACACAAATATTATAATTTTTAAGTGTATCTAAATTAGATGTATTTACAAAATAAATAAATAAAATTGCATAAAATATTTAAAATACTACTAAAAAACACATGATCGGGCCATAAAAAGAGAAGAAAAAAGATAGGCCCCACAGAGATATGTATATATTTTATATTTTGTTTTTTTAATTGGGCTAACAGCTAGTACTTACAAATATTTTTTAACTGTTATCAATTTGGCCAAATAGAACTTTTGAGGCTTTTTGAAGTGGCCTAAATTAATTAAACAAAATTGGGCCATTTTGAATTTTTGATATAGTACAAGATAATGAATTTGAAGGCCTTTTTTTGGGCCTAATTTTTGGGGCCCTAGGCACAAGCCTCACTAGCCTTAGCCCAGGGCCGGCCTGATCACCTCTCTATCACATCACTTCAAACCATTTTATACCCAACTCATATTTTATAAAGAGTAAAAAAATACATTTATTTAGAACATCCCAAACAACCCTTCAATTGGAAAATTAGTAAGAATTTGTTTACAAAATTTCATAACAAACAACCACCAAAAAAGAATTTCTAGTTTAAATATATATTAAAATTATAAAATTTTCAAATCCAATTTTTGATTAATGTAACTCGTTTATAGCCGTAGTGTTTTGTGCAGCGGTTAAGATTAAGCACGGCACAACTGTTTTAGTTAATTTTTTTTTTCAAAACTTTTTGTGTTTAGTGTCTGAGGTGGGTAGGCCCATAAAGGGCATAACCCACTATGAACAACCCAAGCTTACCACTTAGGATTCAATACATAACCCAACTGATGAGGCTTAGCAACATCTGGAAATCAACATGGCATGAAGGACCAATGATATTCAGACACGTGGCAGGTAAAGGGCAAGCCACATCAGCAGACAAAGATCTGCAAAATTATTGCCACTGCACATCGCCATTAATGCAGCCCCTCACTACATTTATTACGACAACACCTCTCCGTCGGGACAGCACGCCCTCACCCTGAACAAGGTAAGCTACAGCATAGACTTTTTGCCAAGATAACAGGTCGGGAGGGACAACGAAATGATTACCAAAGGATATAAGCAAACGTTGAAGACAAGAAGAAGGTTAAGCTTTCTATCTCTAATTCATCTCTACACTTTACTTCTCTCTCTAACTTGCTCGTCGGAGGGTTCGTTGGGGGACTCCCCGTTCCCCGTTGAACTCGTGTGCAGGTTCACCAGGAGCTTGACGATTCAGATACCGGTTGGAGAAGCGTGGACCAGTCCGATCTATTCCACCTGGAACCCGTTATATCATAACTGCATCATCAGTTGGCGCCGTCTGTGGGAACGCTGTGCTCCGCTCGCCAGTTGTGCTCATTATCGCCGGAGACCCTGTTCCAATAATCCTTTCCTCCTACCCATCAAAGTGTATCGTCACGACTAGATCCATGGCTTTTCACCAAAATGCTGCCGACCATCAAGCCGACCCCCCCTATCCAAACAACCCACCACAGTATTTCATCGAGCTTACCAACAGCATTAACCGCATGGCCGAGCAAAACCAAGCCTTGATAAATGCCCTACTCCAAAGGAAGCTTCCTATACCCTCTCCCCCACCTCCCGATATTCCGCCCAACCAAGAACGAGCCCCGAGCCATACTATCCCGCAGCCCTATCCACCCAACTTGGAAGGCTTGCAACCTCCTCCTCCTAATATGAATCCACCACCTCGGCCCCCGCATCCATCGCTCCTGGCACCAGTCCCTGAAGGGGAAGCCAGTAGCGTCCAACCCCCGCTACCTTCCAGAGATGATAACATCTCTCTCTGGGATGCCAAACTCCGAGCCATGAAGCTCCAACTCCAAGGGGTTATGCAGAACATCCAGCATAAACCCTCTACCACAGCGAATTCACCATTTGTTACTTCCATCCGGGATAAACCACTACCCCCCAAGTTCAAAATGCCCACCATCGACTCTTTTGACGGAACGATGGACCCAGTCGACTATCTCGAGACCTACAGAACCCTCATGATCCTCCATGCATTCCCTGACGAGATCATGTGTCGAGCTTTCCCCGTGACACTGAAGGGGTCAGCTCGGCTGTGGTTCAGCCAGTAACCAGCAGACTCCGTCTCCACTTTCCAGCATCTCAGTGACTCTTTCCTCAGTCATTTTATTGGAGCCCAGCGCCAACGCCGTCCGGCAACCCAACTCCTCAACATCCGCCAGACTGAGGGGGAGTCTCTGCGCAGTTTCGTTACCCCGCTTCAACACCGAAGCCTTGCAAGTGGCGGAAAACAACGATAAGGTCATCCTTACAGCTTTCATGGCTGGACTACGGTCGTCTGACTTCCTCTTCTCTCTCTCTAAAAACCCTCCCACCTCCATGGTAGCTTTACTCTCCAAAGCTTAAAAATACATGAACGCAGAAGATTCCTTAGCCGCTCGCCAAAACCCTACAGCAAAAAACCCGACCCCTTGAGAAAAGCGAAAAAACTCAGAAACCAAAAACACCCAATACAATAACCCAACAACCCACTATACCGACCGACCCCTCAGAGCTGACCGGACGGCACCAGCTCGACCGCCCAGTCGGTTCGAACAATACACACCGCTCAATTCCCCCATGGAACAAGTCCTTAATCAGATCCAGCGGGACTATCCCCTCAAATGGCCCCAACCATCACGAACCCTTTCCAATCGGAAAGACCAGTCCAAATATTGCCGCTTCCACCAAGACCACGGCCATAATACCGATGACTGTGTCAACCTCAAAGATCAGGTCGAGACCTTAATACGTCAAGGACGTCTTAGCCAGTTCACGGACACCCGTCCTCAGCAGAGGCAAAGGACTGAGCCCCTCAGAAATAACCGCTGGCGTACCCCTCCCCAGTAGCCCGCCCAACCTAACCAAGGCCATGATCGCCCTCCACAGCAGCCTCGGCCGCAAGGTAACCCCCCCACCTGTTGGAGAAATCAGAGTTATTTTGGGCGGCCTTGCTTGTGGGGGACCATCCCGCTTAGCTCAGAAAGCAGAACTCAAAAAGATCAGGCAGGGCTCAGACAAAGCAATTGCCACAGTGGACCGACCCTCCAAGCAGCCCAAGCAGTGGATCGAGCCTATCACTTTCACGGACGCCGACTGCACAGGCATGCGTTACCCCCATGATGACCCTCTCATCATTTCTGCCCTCCTCTCCAACTACAAGGTCATACGAGTTCTCATCGATAACGGCAGTTCTTCAGACATCATCTTCCTCAACTGCTTTCGCCAGCTCAAGATTGGGGAGGAAAGTCTGTCTCCTCTCCAAACCCCTTTGGTTGGTTTCACTGGTGACCGAGTGACCTCCATCGGCTCCATTGATCTTCCTATCACAATCCGCAAGTACCCGCGGTAGACCACAAAGTTGCTCACATTCCTTGTTGTCGACTGCCCCTCCGCTTATAACCTCATCCTCGGCCGCACCGCCCTAAATGCTTTTCAAGCTATCACATCAACTTACCACCTTGCCATTAAGTTCCCCACCGATCTGGGGGTCAGGACAGTGAGGGGAGAGTAGGCAGTTGCCAGGGAGTGTTATGTCGCCTCACTCAAAGAAGTCAAGCTGAATGAGGCAATGATCATTGAAGGGCTTGACGTCCGAGATGAGGACGAGCTGGTCAGATGGGAGCCTGTGGAGGAGCTCGTTGAGGTTCCCATCGACCCTGCCAACTCGACGAAAACCGCCAAAATCGGCAGCCAACTATCCCCCCAAGCTAAGGCCGACCTTACTGCCCTCCTGATCGAGCACAACGATGTATTCGCCTGGACCTACTCAGACATGCCGGGTATTGACCCCTCATTCATAACCCATTGCCTCAACATGGAACCCCATTTCCGACCTTACTGCCAGAAGCAGTGCATTTTTCATCCGGAACGCAACACTCTCATTGCCGTAGAGGTCGACAAGCTCCTTGAGGCACAATTCATAAAAAATGTGGACTACTCTAGATGGTTGTCAAACGTCGTCCTGGTCCGTAAAAACAAAGGTAAATGGCGACTCTGTGTCAACTACTCCGACCTCAACCAAGCTTGCCCCAAAGACAGCTATCCTCTCCCCCGCATAGATCTGCTGGTTGACGCCACGGCCGGTCATCAAATTCTCAGCTTCATGGATGCCTTCTCTGGGTACAACCAAATTCTGATGCACCCATCTGATCGTGAACACACCTCCTTCATTACCGACCGAGGTACCTACCATTACCGTGTGATGCCGTTTGGACTGAAAAATGCTGGGGCCACCTACCAACGGTTGGTCAATGCTGTTTTCCATCATCAAATAGGTCGAAATATGGAAGTATATGTTGACGACATGCTAGTCAAGAGCAAACTCTCCGCTGATCACTTGACCGACCTACGAGAGACCTTCGCCACCTTATGAAAGTACCAAATGAAGCTCAACCCGGAGAAGTGCGCCTTCGGCATAGGATCTGGGAAGTTTTTGGATTTCATGGTCAGTCAGCGGGGCATTGAAGCCAACCCTGAAAAGATCAAGGCCTTGATTGAAATGCAGTCACCCAGAACGGTTAAGGAGGTTCAAAGACTCACTGGCCGAGTTGCCGCTCTCAACTGCTTCATTTCTCGCGCAACGGATAAGTGCTTTTCCTTCTTCAAAGTTCTTCGGCAAACTTTTGAATGGACGACCGAATCCAAAGAGGCTTTTCAGCAGTTGAAGCAGTGTATGGCCAATCCCCCCCTCCTTTCACAGGCACTCACGGGCGAACCCCTTTTCCTCTATTTAGCCGTGTCAAGCATCGCAGTCAGTGCCGCTCTTATCAGGGAAGACGGCTCTGTCCAACGGCCGGTCTATTACATCAGCCGGGCTCTCAGGGGAGCAAAGCAGAATTACCCACTGTTAGAAAAATTGTCCTTGGCCTTAGTCACCGCCTCTAGACGACTTCGTCCTTACTTCCAAGCCCATTCCATAGTGGTCTTCACCGACCAACCCTTGAAGAAGGTAATGCAACAACCAGAACTCTCCGGCAGACTCATGCACTGGTCAGTGGAACTCAGCCAGTTTGACATCTCCTACCGGCCTCGAACAGCGATTAAGGGGCATGCTGTTGTCGATTTCATCCTGGTATTCACTAATCCTACCCCAGCCATGGCCCCTCCACCCCCATCAACCCCTACCGACCCAGAAGACCCTCACTCTTGGACTCTCAATGTCTACGGATCATCCCGCAGGGAAGGCAGTGGGGCTGGCCTCATCCTCACCGCCCCTGAGGGTGGTTATTTCAAATGTGCTCTCTGTTTCTTGTTTGAGGCTAGTAACAATGAGGCCGAATACGAGGCACTGATAGCAGGTCTCCGCCTAGCTAGGGATATTGGTGTCAGCCATATCCGGGTGTTCAGCGACTCCCAGCTCATTGTCGGACAAATTATAGGGGGAATTCGATGCCAAGGAGGACATAATGCGGGCTTACAGGGATATAGCACTCCCCCTTGTCCGCCTCTTTAATACCTTCCACATCAAACACATCCCTCGAGCGGAAAACTCTAAGGCGGATGAGATGGCTCAGTTGGCTTCTGCAGACCAGTCCAACCTCAGCTATGGTGTCCGTCTCGACTACCTAGCCCACCCTGCCATTACCCCCGACCAGCAAGAAGTCCACTTCCTCCAAAATGAACCTATCCCCTGGGCATCCGACATCTTTCTATTTTTGAAAACGGGAGAGCTACCAGAGGACAAACAGCAGGCTGCCAAAGTCAGGGCCCGGTCGTCCAATTACATTCTTGTTGATGGTCTTTTGTACAAGAGGGGCTTTTCACGCCCATACCTCAGATGCCTCAATCCTGCTCAGGCGACTTACGTGATGAGAGAAATCTATGAAGGCGTATGTGGCAATCATTCCGGTGGCAGGTCCCTAACCCACAAAATACTTCGCACTGGTTATTTCTGGCCTACTCTCAATCAAGATGCGACAGATTTTGTGCTCAAATGTGACAAGTGCCAACGTTTTACCAACATCCCCCACGCCCCTCCTACAGAATTGATCACACTCTGCAGTCCCTACCCCTTCGCTAAATGGGGGATCGACCTGGTTAGCCCACTGCCCACTGGACGAGGCCAAACCAAATTCGCCATTGTCGCCATCGATTACTTCACCAAATGGGTCAAAGCAGAACCCCTTGCCACAATTACCGAGCGAAACACAACCAGATTCATCTGGCAGTCGATCGTCTGCCGATTTGGCATCCCTCAAGCCATCGTCTCCGACAACGGCAAACAATTTGACAATGCCAAATTCAGGAAATTCTGTGCAGAGCTCCAAATCCAGCCATGTTTCTCCTCCCCAGGCCATCCCCAAGCTAATGGCTAAGTTGAGGTCACCAACCGTTCTCTTCTCAAGATTATTAAAACTAAGCTGGAAGCTGCTAAGGGACTCTGGGCTGAGGAGTTGCCGAATGTACTCTGGGCTTACTGCACTACCGCTCGAACTCCCACTGGGGAGACCCCTTTTCGCTTAACATACGGCGCAGAGGCGGTCATCCCAGTAGAGATCGGTCTTCCTACCCCAAGGGTTCTACATCCGAATCCAGAACTAACTGAAGAGCTGCGTCGGGTAGACCTAGACCTGATTGAAGAGCTCCGAGAAACAACTGCAGTCAGACGGGCGTCATACCAATAGAAAATGAGAACACATTACAACCGCAGAGTCCGACCAAGGGAGTTCGCCGTGGGGGACCTTGTTTTGCGAGAAGTAACTCTTGCCATCAAAAATTCAACTGAGGGCAAACTGGCAGCCAAATGGGAGGGACCTTACGTTATGAAAGCCAGACCACGTCCGGACACTTACTGACTTCAGGACATGGAAGGTCGAGACCTTCCCCATCCTTGGAACGCTGAACATTTGACGCGTTATTTTCAATAAAAGTTGTATTTTTATATCGTCCAAATTGTTGTATGTTCTTTTTGACAATCTATGTTCTCATTTTCTCCTCATATAGTGTAAATTTATGACCCCATGGGCCACACTTTGTATGACAGCAAGCTTATATCTCAGTTATCTGTAGTATTCCAATAACGCTTTAATTGCAGCCTCGGCCAGACCGAGTCGCAAAAAGCCTCAGCCAGACTGAGCATAAAAAGCCTCAGCCAGACTGAGCATGAAGAGCTTGGCCAGACCGAGTCGCAAAAAGCCTCAGCCAGACTGAGCATAAAAAGCCTTAGCCAGACTGAACATGAAGAGCTCGGCCAGACCGAGTCACTCAAAGCCTCAGCCAGACTGAGCATAAAAAGCCTCAGCCAGACTGAACATGAAGAGCTCGGCCAGACCGAGTCACTCAAAGCCTCAGCCAGACTGAGCATAAAAAGCCCCAGCTAGCCAGCGCATGAAGAGCTCGGCCAGACCGAGTCACTCAAAGTCTCAGCCAGACTGAACATAAAAAGCCTCAGCCAGACTGAGCATGAAGAGCTCGGCCAGACTGAGTCACTCAAAACCTCAGCCAGACTGAGCATAAAAAGCCTCAGCCAGACCGAACATGAAGAGCTCGGCCAGACCGAGTCACTCAAAGCCTCAGCCAGACTGAGCATAAAAAGCCCCAGCCAGCCTGCGCATGAAGAGCTCGGCCAGACCGAGTCACTCAAAGCCTCAGCCAGACTGAGCATAAAAAGCCTCAGTCAGACTGAGCATGAAGAGCTCAGCCAGACCGAGTCACTCAAAGTCTCAGCCAGACTGAGCATGAAGAGCTCGGCCAGACCGAGTCACTCAAAGTCTCAGCCAGACTGAGCATAAAAAACCTCAGCCAGATTGAGCATGAAGAGCTCGGCCAGACCGTGTCACTCAAAGCCTCAGCCAGACTGAGCATAAAAAGCCTCAGCCCGACTGAGCATGAAGAGCTTGGCCAGACCGAGTTACTCAAAGCCTCTGCTAGACTGAGCATACAAAGCCTCAGCCAGACTGAGCATGCAGAACCTCGCCAGACTGAGTTACTTCAAGCCCCAGTCACTCGGCATTGAATTTTTACAAGTTAAAATTCACTCTGCATTGAGTTTTTCCTACATTCACTCTGCATTGAATTGTTACAAGTTCAAATTCACTCTGCATTGAGTTTTTCTCACATTCACTGTACATTGAATTTTTCTTACAAGTTAGACTTCACCTTACATTGAGTTTTCCTTACATTTTACACTTCACACTGCTTTATACATAAGCCTTATACAAGTCGCCATTCTCATTCATTTCAGATGTGCAAACAAAAGCAGTAGCATGAAAACAAGACTCAAAATTTTATTTATTCACAAACTTATACATAAGTTTCTTACAATCATTCAAAAGCAGAAGCCAAAATTCAAAAGCAAAAAAAAAAAAAAAAAAAAAAAAAAAAAAAAAAAAAAAAAAAAAAAAAAACACCTAAGTACAGGTTTTATTCACACCAGTCACTCCTCTTCACTTGACACATGGTCTTCTTCTTCAATGCCCTCATCTAGGGGGGTCTGGGCTACGTCGTCTTCATCAATCCTTACACCACTAAGGTCCAAGTTTGGGAACAGTTCTTCTGCCTTCCGCTTAAACATCTTCCAGCCACTGTCCCAGAACTCAGCCATTTCGTGTTTGTAGAAGTCCGACCGTTGGAAGCTCTCAATAACTTCTGCTTCAGTCTTGCCTCCAGCAGTCGTTCCCGACGGGCCCGCCCTCCCAGACACCTCTCTTGCCAAGTTGCTGGCGACCGCGGCATCGACTGCCATCTGAAATTCAACAGACCCCTTGAATTGCTCTACTGCTGCAATGCACAGATCGGGGTATGCTGCCCTTTCAGAGGCTGCCTTGGTTCTTTCTTCCTCCAACTCCTTCTGCAATCTTGCCTTCTCCTCCATTGCCTTAGCGCGCTCATCCTCCAACTCCTTCTGCAGCCCAGCGATCTTCACGTCTGCTTCATCCTTCTCTTTGATCTGCTGGGCACGCTGGGCACGCAGCTCTTCATTGTTCGCTATGGCCTCTTCAAAACGATCGTTGGCGACCGTGCAGGCATTTTTAGTCTCTTCCAATTTCTTTTGCTCGCCAAACAGTTGGAATTCGAGCGACACTACCTTGCGGTGTTCGTCTTCTACCTCCGACTTGGTCGCGAGCAGCTCAACATGGACTCGCGCGGCCACATTGCGCTGCACGATCGCCAGTACCTCCATCTTCTTGGCCTTTTCAGCCTCTTCCAACCCCCTTGCACAAATGTTCCGTGCGGTCTTCCTCCACCCCGCAGTTTCACTCCTCAAACTTGCAAGTTGGGCCTTCGCCTCCTCCAACTTGGTTTTTCCAGCCGCCGCCTTTCTCAACAGAGCTCCTGCTAAGGTGGTCACCTCCATTTGGGCGGAGCACAACCCCCTCAGCAGCTCAGCCTCATTGAGCTTGGCCACCGAGCGCACCACCGCGTCATCCAGAATCCCCACAAGGCGATCTGCAGCCACCTTGGCTGGGCCTTCTTCTTCCTCCAGTCGCCCAGCCACTGCACGAGTGTGGTAGATAGCAGTCGTCAGCCTGGCCCCTTCTCCTTGGGCGCAGGGCCCCCCTTTGGCTGATGCTCCATCACTTCCTTAGGACCGGCTGACCCACTTTCCACTGGCACTTTAGGCATGGCACTCAGGTGCTCTTCTTCCTCCTAGCCTCCTTGGCCTTTGTCCCCTTCCATGTCTGGGGCCACAACACTTTCTGGGGTCGCCTCCACTCCCTTCTCCCTTGTTGCGGTCAACTCCTCCACCATGGGGGTAACCTCCTCCCCAACCCTCACCCCCTTCAACCCAGGCTCACCTGAGACCCCCCTCAGGGCGAACCCTCATGTTCTTCTTCTTCTTCAAAGCCTCTGCCTCTATGTTTGCCCTTTCCTTCACCGGATCCACGGGGGGTGGTCATGGCTCAAAACTGCCCAAGTCTTTTTCCCCCAGTGGCTTGGGGCGCGGTCGGATTCTCTCCCTCGCGACCGGTTTTGGTGGCGGGCCTAACTTCACCTCCTTGAATTTTTGGGCTCTGGCAAAAATGGTCCGATCTTCCGACTCCTGCGCTTTGCTTCTTGCCTCTAGTTCTTCCGGTGCCAGATCTCCACCGGTTGGCTGAGGGCCCAATCCTGCGGCAAACAAGGTGGACGGCTGGACGAGCTCGTCCTACTTGACCCCCTCCTTCTCCCTCCAGGCCTTCACCTTGTTCACCATCTCCTCCGCTGCGACCCCCAGCTTTGGCTCCACAGACTTGGTAGGCACTCTCCACACCGTGCGCACCCCCACTCCCCCGTTCGCAGACACGTAGAACCACCGCGACCTCCATCCCTTAATTGATGACGGCAACCCCGCCACCAGACCCCTTCTTGTTGCCGCCTGCAAAGTGACCCAAGTTTCTTGCTGGCTTGAGGCCTTGTAGCACTCAAAAAACTCGTCTACCGTTATAGCCGCCCCCTCGTTCGCTTTCGGCCACGCACTTGCACAGGCCAGTACAATCTTCCACGCATTGGGCATTAGTTGACCTGGCGCCACTTCCAGTCTGTTTAAGACATCCACTACTACCTGCGGAAGCGGCAACCTCAACCCACCGTTCAACGCCTCCTCATAGAGGGCAAACTCCCCCGGCCGGCCGTCGGACGGCCTCTCCGTTGGTGTTGGTAGCATCAATTCTATTTCTGCGGGAACCTGGTATTTTTTGCGCATACCCTCCAACTCCCCCGCAGTAACGGTCGACCTGTTGGCCTTCGTATGCCAGTGATCTGGCTTAGGCTGGTTGATTGGCTTCGGAGCCGCCATCAATGTCAACAAATGCGGCGGTCCCGCCGGCCCCCTACTCTCTCCACTTGCCTCTCCGTCCTGTACTGTTCCGCCAACTCCACCGCATCATCGTCCCTTAGTGGATCAACCCTGGCAGTTCTAGCTTCTTCCTAGGCCATTTTTGTCGTGTGTCTGCGAGTGGCTTCGGATGCGGGCGCAAGAAAGTTCAAAAAATGCCGCAAGGGTGTATCACTTGCAACGAAGGAGTCTACACTTGGAATGTTTTGATTTTTCGAAAAAAGGTAGGTAAAACGTATAATCCCAAAAGCCCAAGGCTTGCCTGTATTCTAGGGGTCCTAATTAATTGTCGCCAGTTTGAAAAATTTTCAACCATCCGCCAAAACTGTCTTTTCAACACCCATTATGACCTATCGTTTCACTTCTGGCCCAACGCCTAACCTCCCCCACCACGAGATGCTGCCACGTGTACGACCACGATCCACTGCCCCCTTCCCCTACCCTGTCTTTTCCACTTCAAGTCGTCACGTGACGCGCCGCCTCTCGAGCCCCACACCCTGCCACCCTCACCTTTTGCGGTCGGCCCTCCTCACCATCAGTCCCTCCACTCGGCTACCCTTCGAGGTCGGCCCTCCTCATGGTCGGTCCCTCCACTCGGCTACCCTTCGCGGTCGGCCCTCCTCATAGTCGATCCCTCCACTCGGCTACCCTTCGCGGTCAGCCCTCCTCATGGTCGGTCCCTCCACTCGGTTACCCTCTGCGATCGGCCCTTCTCACGGTCGGTCCCTCCACTCGGCCACTTCTGGTTGGTCGTTCCTTTCCCTCGACCTTCCATCCCCATCTTCCGCATTATTCCCTTCGTTGGACTAAAGTTGCACTTAGGAATGGGAGACTACTGATGTGGGTAGGCCCATAAAGGCCATAACCCACTATGAACAACCCAAGCCTACTACTTAGGGCCCCAATACATAACCCAACTGATAAGGCCCAGCACCATCTGGAAATCAACATGGCATGAAGGACCAATGATATTCAGACACGTGGCAGGTAAAGGGCAAGCCACATCAGCAGACAAAGATCTGCAAAGTTATTGCCACTGCACATCGCCATTAATGCAGCCCCTCACTGCATTTATTACGACAACACCTCTCCGTCGGGACAGCACGCCCTCACCTTGAACAAGGTAAGCTACAGCATAGACTTTTTGCCAAGGTGACAGGTCGGAAGGGACAACGAAATGATTACCAAAGGATATAAACAAACGTTGAAGACAAGAAGAAGGTTAAGCTTTCTATCTCTAATTCATCTCTACACTCTACTTCTCTCTCTAACTTGCTCGTCGGAGGGTTCGCTGGGAGACTCCCCGTTCCCCGTTCCCCGTTGAACTCGTGTGCAGGTTCACCAGGAGCTTGACGATTCAGACACCGGTTGGAGAAGCGTGGACCAGTCCGATCCATTCCACCTGGAACCCGTTATATCATAACTGTATCATCAGTGTCTTTTGTAAATTGTTTTATGATTTTTCTTTTAGGCCTTGAGTATTAGGGTGAAAATCCTTCTCAAAAAATTGAACCAAATTTGAAAAAAACAAAAACAAAAATAAAAACAACAAACACAAGAAAAAGCCAAGAAAATTAACTTCTTATTTTCTTACCTTCTTTCAAATTTTGCTTATTTTAATTTTGAAGGTAGTCTAGTCTAATAACAGGGCTTAAAACGTTTTTTTTTTTTTTTTAAATGTTTAAAAAAATTCACTAAATACCAAAATAAAAAGAGCAGAAAATTGCTACAAAAATTTGTCAAACCCTCACTGACTGAAACTGATGAATGCCTTTTTATTTGCCAAATTATTTGCCAACTCGAATTCCAAATAAATTAAAATATAGTTGAAACAAAATACTAGTCTAATTACTAAAATACCAAAAGGTAACACACCCATAGAGCAATTTAGACCTCAAATTCATGAAGTTGTATTTATAAGTGCCTGCTGACATTGGTAATTTAAAGAATTAAGAATGTTGTACACTTGCTACATAACATCTGTAAAACTCACCATATGCTACACTGGAAATATTAATTCAACACCAGCAAAAAAAAGACATGCCAGGAAGTGGCTGTTGTGTTTTGACCGACCAGTAAAAGGTGATCTTAATCAGGTTGAACTGACATTTCCATGTTCTTCTAGTTCGCAACTGACTTCCTTTGATCTTGAAAAGGCATCCGAAGGGATGTTAATGCCTGCAAAGCCAACCATGACAGCTGCGGCTCCAATGTAGTCCATGGGATTGGGTGCATTCCCAGTCAGTGAATCAACCACAGCTGCCAAAGGCACCTGAATGGTAAGTCCTGCTGTTGCTACCGTGGTGGTTGTCAGAAGAACGGCCTTGGCCCATAAGTAATCGCTTAGCACATTATCCAACAAGCCTAAACATGATGACATAAAAATATTAGACATTGAAATTGCATGTTCCCCACAATTCCATATACCATCTAGTATAGGTTGAAGTGCGGGAAAAATTAAACACATAATACAAGGAGAAGGAAATCTAGAACAAAAACATACCCCGATATGTAAAGCACAAGGAAAACGGTCTAGAAATAGAACAAAAAAACCTATCCATGATGTAATAGTGGTTTTTTTGAAATTATGAGCTATAATGGCACGCATTTCAGTTTGAAATTGTATGAAAAATTTGTACAAAGATACTATTTGTAAAGCATTACTCATAGACAAAATTAAGGATGCAACTTAGGCGGGTTCGGTTGGGTTGGGAGGTTATCCAAACCCAGCTCAAGTTGTGCTGAGATCTGCCCAAGCTCGTCCACGCCTGAATTGTAACCCGAGATTGCCTGTCTAAGCCCGACCTGAGTTAAATCCAAATTGCCCGAATTGTAATTTTTTTTTTACAGCTACATTATTAAATTATTAAAATTTGACTCTATTTATATATATATTTTTTATATGTAGAAAATCATTAATACCATCAAAACAAATAATTTATATAATGTAAGAAAGATGCCGCTATAATAGTCTTCACAATTTATGAGTGAAAATAAATAAATAAAAAGATAAGATTTTATGTTATTTGTATATATAATATATATTCAATATGATTTAATAATTTAAATTACTTTAATGTCATGTAATGACTAATAATTTATATATATATTTAATATTTTTATATATCTATATATGTATAATTTGGATTTTTGATTACTCGGGTTGTTTGATGTTTTTACCCAAACCCGTCCAAATTTAATTCAGGCTTCTGAATTTTTGCCCAAACCCGTACTGAATTTAAAAATATCTTGTCCAAGCCTTAAAAAAATTCGGGTTGGGTTCAGGTTGCTCAGGTTAAGCCTGCCCAAGTTGCACCCTTAGAAAAAATGCACCCACCACTAGCAAAGGGACTTGGGTGGTTATTCACTCATGTGAACTGAAATGAACTAAACTACCATAGAAAAACTCAGGCGAGGTTCGGCAATTGCTTTTTTAGAAATTAAAAAGCTTATGCATTTGGTAATTGCTAAAAATTGCCTTTTTTGTAAGTGGCAAAATTAAGTGAATCCTTTGTGTTTTTAGCTAAAAACAAACAGGCTTTAGCCAAAAAGTAACTTTTTTAGAGTTTGCCAAACAAGGTCAGCCATTAACAACCATACCTACTAGCTTAGAAGCTAGTCTATTCTTCAATCATTCCCTAACAGGCAACTGCTCTGTCATTTATGACTTCTATAATGTTTCATTCTTTCCTAGCCCTATTGTATTGTTGGTCTAGTCAGCCTATTATGTGCTTCTTTGAAACATTGAAAACCTCCATAAAACACCAACACCAACACCAACACCAAATTCTTACCATATTCAAGGGAAATAAACGCAAACACAAGAGTACCAGCATGCAATGCTTAAACAGTCTCATCCATAACAATATAATGAAACTTGGTCATTACACAAGAAGAAAAATTATACTACTAGACAGATAATCACCATCACCAAACCCTATACAATGCATCCTAGGTGATTCAAGATTCACAAGAAAAATAAATTGATGTATTTCATTCATCAGATTATGTTAGGAGTTCTAATTTACACTGTTATATGCTTTTTTTGTTTGTTTCAAATGCTTTATAGGATTTGAGGAATAAAATATTGGGCTTACACTTGCATTATTACTAAGCCAGGTAAGGTCAATTTATTATGTCACTGCTTGTTATTAGGGTTTTATAAGGCTTTAGTGTCATGTGGGACAAATGAAATTAACTGAGTTCATTTCAAAGACTTTGGCCTATCCCTTTTAATTGTTCTGGAAAATCCAACAATGGGTCTTCTGAGCTATGCGTACATATTTAATTTCAACACTCAAAAACCGACGCAACAAAGCCATATATCCAGGCAACCACTTTAATGATCAACAAGTTTGTGCCCGGCATCCAAGCAAAGCTTAATCATGCTCAGCCATCACTGCTTGCTAGGGGTGGGCAACGGTTTATCCGATTCGCAAAAACCGCCCAATCCGCATATAAATAGGCGGTTTCGCAAATACAATGCGGGTGGATGCGGTTTGAAATATGACATCTTTGCGGGTTGCGGGTTTAACCCGTACACATAAGAAACCGCCCGCACTTTATTTATTTATCTTAACTATTGATTTTATTTCTATATCCCACTTAGACATTTTTGTCCAAAACAAAACACCCTTTATTTTTTGAACTTACTCTAGCATTACATTTGCTAATAGTATTATATAAACTGAAACTGAATAAATACTGATCATATTATTATTGTTACATAACTGAACTTGTTCCGAAAGAAGTGTGATTTGGAATTTTAAATTCCTTAATGAATATGGAGTTATAGTTTAGGATTTTGAAATATATGCTTGTATTAGTTTATGATTTGATTTAAGATTTTGAATGATTTGTTTGTATTACGAATTGATTTTGTTGTATTTTTAATCTTATAAGTTTTAATTCATTAATTATTAATGTTGGAGCATTTTAGAAAATGGGAAGAAAATGGCCAAAAATAAATATTTACAAAATGAGAAAAAAATAAGGCTCAAAAATAAATTTTTGAAGAAAAAAGTCCAATCCGCAAACCGTCCACACATCCGTGAATCCTATCCGCACAAACCGCAAACCGCACTTCGGGTGGTTGCGGGTTGTCTTTTTCCCAAACCGCATAGATGAGGGCGGGTCCAAACCGATCCACAAACCGTCCAAATCCAAACCGCGAGAACCTGATCCTTATAACAAAAGGTTACAATGGAATGCAAATCATACAGTTAAACATACCCAGAAAAAGTTGAGTTCAGGGGTTTCTAACAGGAGCAGCAAGAACGCTTTGTGCTCCTTCCTTTTATCATACTCTATTTCTGTATCAATTCACTCAGTCCCGTAAGATTATCTTCTTTATCATTTTTCCTTATTTTTTTTGGGTGTTGGGTTGGGGGGGGGGCATCTCTTCAAGTTTCACTATATGAAGGCAATCATCTTGTCTTTCCCAAAATATCCAAAGATATTGTGACATCTTCTCACAACCAAAATATCTAAATTCTCAATTCAAAATAAGCAATATTCCCACCGAAAATTATTAAAAAAAAAAAAAACTGGTGCCTCGCAAAATAACCAATAAGAAGTCTAAGGTCATGTTAAATCTTAGCATATTTCCTAACAAATTCAAGAACAAACTCTTAATGCAGGTTCTCTGGTGCCAGCCCTGACATAATGGCAAATAACAAACTCTTCTGGATAAAAACTTAGTATATCCACAAGAAAATCAATAAAATCTTCTGGGACCGATTATCACAGAAGGATAGGATATTAATCCATATGAGCTTTATCACACAAGGATAGGATTTGAAGCAATTGTACTTAACCAATGATCTCGTTTATTCAAAATTATGCATATGAGCTTAATATACAATCTTTACCCATGAATCGGTATAAGGAATTATAAAGATGCATCTTCAGTAGGAACCTTGCTAGAATTGGTTTGCAATCTAGAAAATTATAATTTACTTGGAAAAGTGGTTCATTCATAGAGGCCTTTAAGTCATAAAATCACAAACTAATACCAACAACTATAACCAAGTAAAAGAAACATTTCAGGTACCTTGCATATCCAGGATGAGCACATTCAACCATGTACCAAAATTATCCCAGGCAAGGCCCATCCAAAAAGACATAAAAAAAAGGTTGCAACAAAACCAAAGAAACATAAAATAAAATAAATGGTCACATAAACATGCAAAAATAGCTTACGTGGACATGGTTACATATGTAACTATGCATATGCATTGCTTAAACAAGGACACTAAAATGAGTTATGTCAAGTGACTCGATGGATTCAAGACAAGGGGCTGTCACAATTTTAGTGCTACGGTGTATGAAAAATGTGTCAGGATTGTCCGACAACGAAAAAGATAACCAAAATAGGCATGTTGAAGTTACATAAATGACATACTTACCTCAATAGAACAATAAAAAAATAGTTACATGAAGAAAAATCACTTCTACAAGCCACAAAATTATAACGAAATCAGATGCAATGTTTTAAAAGGAAAATATCATATCTGACACAAATTTAAAAAATCAAAAATATTTACTGATGCACATACCTTTACCAACAATTAGACCAATTTGCTTCCATGTCAGCGTACTAAAACTCTCCAGCTTGGTAAAATTAAGTATGAGGACAACAGGTAGGAATATCAATAGGTTGAATAAACCTAAGAACCCAAGAAACTGTGCCATACTGACTTGGCCACTTTTCCCCTCCTCATCATCTGGTAGCTTTTTACGAATAAGGGTTATATACGCAGCATACAAGGCTGCTGACACAAGAGCAAGAATGTCTCCAAGCACAGGATTTGAAGCAATTGCACTTAACCCGGTTTCAGAGTCACCCAAGCTGACAATTATGGTTCCTCCCATGCAAAGAAGAACACTAATCAGCTTGACCCAAGTGAACTTCTCGCCCAAAAATGCAAGAGCGACCACAAAGGTGAAAAGGCTGGAAGCACTGCTTAAGATGGTATTTGACTGTACACAAGAATAATGAGAATAAATTAGGGCTTATTTGGTTATGTTTGTGAAAATCATAATAATATACTTGTTTGGTGAATTGAAAATTCTTCTAAAAGAAACCCACTTTCTAGGAAACATTAAAAAGTTGCTTTCAACTTTTCAAAATCTGTTTCGCACAAACATGAAACCGATATGAATTTCAACAAAAAATACAGAAACAAAAAAGAAAATCAAGAAAACTAAAACACAGCCAAACAATTTACTTCTAACTTTTCAAAAACCGTTTTTGCATAAAAATGAAAACAATATGAATTTCAAACTCGTCATCGGTTTTGTTTCCTCAAACACCACTATGTTTGGATTGAGTGATTTGGAGAGAAAAGAAAAGAAATGGAGTGATATGTATTTCTCTTATTTGTTTGGATAACCTAAGTAGAGAGAAATAAGAAGAAATGGAAAGAAATGGAGAGAAAATCATTTATCTTATGAGCCTCATTTTCAATCTTCCCAAAAGTGGAGAGAGATTGGGAGAGAAAAGAAATCACTATTTTCATAATACCTATTTTGTCTCTATAAAAATAAAAGAAATAAAATAATTGAAAATATAAAAAAGTTATTTTGGTAATATAACATAAAATAATTTCTTTTCTTTTCTCTTAATGAAACCTAGCCAAACAAGAATGAGAGAAATCACAATCATTTCTTTTCTTTTATTTCTCCCTTATCCAAACAAAAAGGAGAGAAATCACAATCATTTCTTCTCTTTTCTTTTCTCTTATTATTAAGTTCCCAAACATAGTAGAAAACAAAGAAAACTAAAACACAACCAAAACTGTAGCAAGAATCAAATTGCCTTACCGTAACTGTAGTATATTTCAGGGAGAAATTGAAGGTGAGTTGTGCTAGAAACCAAAATGGGCATATCAACAAGCTGACCTTTGCCACTCTGCTGCGTGTCCAACGCCCTTTTGAATCCAAACCCTTATTACCATCTTCACCAAAAGTAGGTTTACAAGCATGACTCTCTGGTTCCATAACAATACCTTGTTCATGGTAATTCAATTCTTGTTGTTCCAAAACCACACCAGATTGAACTTGAACACCTGTATCACTCTGGTGAAGAAGCACTACCACTTCTGATTCTCCCAATTCTTGCAAACTACAATCTTTTCTATTTCTCCAAAAGAATATACTTCCATATCTATCCTCCAAAAAGCGACCAATTTCAACTATGGGAATGTAAACCACAAACAATGAATTGCAAATGTAGGTTATCAGAAACGGAGAAACACCTGCATCTACAACTGATTGTACAACAAAACTAGCAGCAATCCATATGATTGCAACAGCAATAATATACATCAACCCTAAAACCCATCTCCAAACTTGACTGTTCATGCCTTTACAACACGATTTTGAATCAAATTCAAAGTACCCAGAACGGATAATTAATTGGGCGATAAAAAAAACGATTCAAAGCTTGTAATGGCAAACCCAGATAGTTTGCCACAAGATTTAAGAATCAAGAAGCGAATTGAGACCCTAAAAAAAATGGTAACCTAATGGTTCCGGAATCAAAACCATTGATTTGAATATAAAAAGCACATCTGATCTGAAAAGAAGTTGAAAGAAAAGAGAGTAATCAAGGTATTCGATTACCCGCTTGAATCTGCAATTTTTAGAGAGAGAAACTGGGAGTTGGATTCGGAAACCCGGATCTTACTAGGGAGGGTTTTTGATATTCGTGAATACGAGAACCTATTGGGTGGTCCAGGTGCAAGACCAGCGGGTGCTTTACCAGAATTTGATTGGTGGATAGTCTGATAAGTCGATAGCAATGCCCTAAACCTGGAGAAGTCAATTGATTAGTTTAGATGGATTTCACGAGTTTAATTGAGTTTGAGAAGTATATTAAAAGTTAAAATTTTAATTTTTTTTGAAAAAAAATAGAAAAGTAGTATGGCTTAAAAGAATAGAACAGTGATTCATAATTTTAAATTTAAAATTCTAACAATGGCATTAATGATATGGTATGGAGTAAAAAATAAAAAATAAAAGACATATACATTAAATCATTTATGAGTGGGGTCCGCTGCTACATAAGAGTTTTACTTTTAGTACTCTTAAACATTTTTAAAAATAATAAAACTATACACATTAATTAGTGTATTAACAGTTGATATGTCATAATTTTAGAGATTTTAGATCTTATAATTTGTAGGGCCATTTATACAAAATCCTAATTTATGAACTTATATTTCAAAATTATGTAGAAAAAAAAAAGAAAAAATTGTTTTTTTTTTTTTTGTGTCTATAAAGTAGGGCTGGGTAGCGGATCGCCTGCCCCAACCCGACCCGACATGCTTTGAGTGGATGCGTGACAGGTGGTGGATGGATGCGGGCCTAAAATTTTCAGTTTTACGAGTTTGGGTCGGGTAGCGGCTTATCTGCCAGCTTTATTCTTGTACCCGACTCGTCCGCGCCCAATATTTCCCCCCTTTCCCCCTCTGTCTTGCCCCTATTTTTTCATTTCACGTTTTTGTTGCCCTAGGTTCTTTATTCGACTCTCTCTTAACTCTCTACCTTTCTCTTACTTGAACGGTGGCGAACGACTTTCAGAGATTGGCAACAGTGGCGACGAGCGACGATCGACGACAGTAGCAGTGAGCATCGATCGAAGCCTCGATTGGAAGGTATTCTTCTCTTCTCTTCTCTTCTCCTCTTCTCTTCTCTTTTCTTCTCTTCGTTTCTTTTCAACCTGTGTTTTGTGTTTTGCAATGGGCTTGATTCAACTGGTTTCTATTTTCCTACTTCACGTTTCTATTTCCCAAATTTTCTCAGGAAAATGTTCGAGAAACGAAGATTCACGTCAATTCTTCTTTGAGGAATAACCACCATCATGATACCCTCTTGACTTCAGGTAGGTTTTCGAGTTCCTACAATTACCCTAATTCCCTTCACATACACCATTGTTTCAATGCAAATATTTATCGAAATTACGATTTTCCTTTTATTATTTCTACGAATTCAATCGATTCTTTGGATTTTACCATCTGGGCATTGACCAAATGGTCAATATTTATAGTAATTTGATCTGGGTTTTTTTTAATTTCCTAAATTCAAATTCATTTAATTCTATAGGTCATTTTTTTAATTTTTTTTTTTTTTTATGTGGTATGTGTTAATTTAATTCATATTGAATCAATGTTTATGGTCCTTTCAGATTTTGCTTTGAAAATTCCAACGGAGCTTGAAGTAGCTTCACGGCTGAGGACTGCACAATTTTTTGTAACACAAATGCCATGGCTTGGTAAAGTTTTTATATTAGGCCTTTTTTTAATGTTCTCATTTAACTGATGTAATGAGGATTTTCTTTGTTATAGGCTTAGTTATTCTTCGAGAAAGTAAATAGTTTTGAATTTTCATTATCTTTTATGTTTATTTACTTTTAAATCCTAGATCTTTATGGAGTCCATGTAAGACTAGTCCCTCCTTTTGGGAGTGCAAGCAGTAAACATTTGTTGATCCAGCACTTATACATCAGTCCTTGCCGGATGAGCTGCTTTCGGAGGTGCATCTTTTCTGAACTTTTGATCAATTAAATTTTGTCTTGATGATTTTTCACAAAGAGAAAAAATTGATATGATGGAGTTGCTTTTCATTGCTATGGTGAATTTTGTTTCTTAAATGTAATATTTCTACATTTTATCTTCAGAAAAATGTGCATAATTGATAATCATAGCTCAATACCACTCGAATTACTACTTTTGATTTCTATTTTTCATTTTGCTTATATATATGTTAATATATGAATATATGGATGTATGTATGTATGAAAAGCTGTATTTTCTACTGTCTAGTAATTGCATAGTTCCTTCTATTTCAAATTTGCCAAACATTTGGTAAGCATTGTCATTTATCGGTGGCCATTTCCCAACTTGAGATACAAAATTAGTTTTTCAAGTGGTTCACTTTTTAATGCAGAATGGAATTGGAAAATTTGTAAAATTTAAAACCGCTAAACCGATTCGCATCCATTCGTCAATTCGCTCAATTCGTATCAGCCGGATTGGCAAAAAAATGCAGATTGATTTTTTTCAATTCGCCAATCCGGCGGACGAATAGCGGATTGGAGGTTCCGTTGCCGCAACAAACCTGTGACCACCCCTACTATAAAGGAACATGATGATGGAGCATTGATGTGCACAACTAGGAAAAAAAAAAAATTAAAATGAAAAAACTGATAATGTTATCAATTTTAGAATTGAAAACTGTTAATATTCTCGGTTTTATTGGATAGTTAAATCAAATCAGTAAGTAGAAGGGTAAAAACGTTAATCTCATACTCTGTTTTTTTATCAGTTAGTAAAATAATTAAAATTGGTAATGTTTTTAATTTTAAAAATTGAAAATAATTGATAATATTTTTAATTTTACTAAATAAGATTTATTGGTTTAAAAAATCTTAAATAGGACTTAAGTTATCATGACATTTATAAATAAAACATTTAGGTAATTAATTCTAATTTGTATAATGGCTGGGGCCAGTTACTTTGAAATAACAATGTCATAGTATCTGTTAGTATAATAATTAATATATTAATTAATGCATGTAATACCACTCAACCTAAAAAAGTCTAAAAAACTAATAAGTTGACTTTTAACCTACTTACTAAAAGAGATTTTTGTATTGGGTGATTAGAGAACACGGTGATTTGTGATACATGATCACGTAATACTTCAGGATTAACCAATAATTTTTTAAAAATGATACATCCCTCTAATTTGAAAACTCTAAAAGAGTACTAATGATGTGGAAAATCAAACAAAGAAAAAAGAAATAAATAAGACTAAAATATCACATCACATGAGATCCACACATCAATTAGAGCTATTAAAACCCGATCAAAAAAAAAAAAAATTAGAACTATTAAAATTCTTAATTTAGAGCTCCCAATATTTTTTTCATAATTTTTCCTAAAACTGGCCCACCTACAGGAGACCTAACCAATGGGACTGGGATAGGTGCACCATGTAGTGCTGTCTCTGCTGTACCTAAATATTATTTCTCCGTAAATTACGCGGAAATTTTATTTACTATTTCTTTACGCGGAATTGAAGAACGTGAGGCACGTGCTTGTCTTGTAATAGAACGGGCCTGTATTATCAGCCCAGCCTACCTGGACTGGGCTATTTGGATCCAAGTAATGAAAATTATTCACTGGCCCGTAAAAATAAATAATTCCGACTTATATTTTCCAATTAAATAGAGTCATGTAACTTTTTTTTTTTTTTCTTTTTTTTTCCCCATTTTTTATTATATTTTTAAACAAAATAAATATGTATCCTCCTACGATTACGTGATAAATTGGAACTACAAAATACTTTATACATGAAATGGCCCCAAGCTAATGGTTAGTATTCTAGTCACTAGTATCCTAATTAATAATCTATTATGATCCTTGATTTGATAATTCCTTGACTTCTTTGACATTTTATTTTTTCTTATAAAAATTCATCTAAAATTATTTTATTTTATTTTTGCCTTTATTTAGAATTACAAAGATGGGGATATATTCACATTTCTTTTGATTGTAGTCACAAAATCACAACCCAATCTCTTTCTTATTATTTTTCTTTTCGCACGTTAGGTAAATTGTGATATTATTAATTTTTCCTCATTTTAGAATGTGATTATATATAAACCACAACTTTATTATTTTTGGCCACAAAATGCAAGTCAATTACATCAATCAATCTCATGCTGTGCCACTATGTGCCTATTGTTAAATTTATAACTCAAAAGTAATTGTCTCAATTACCTAGATTGACTCTATAAATTCATTTCAACCATTTTTGTTAATTCAATTGGCCAAGCTTGTACTATTGTCAACTGAAAGATCAATAGTTGATTATTGTTCTGATATAATTTTCTTGCTATATATATGTGTGTGTGTGTGTGTGTGTGACATTTACATCCATTTCCTTCATTTGTAAATAATTTTAAATTTCTTAGATAGAGAAATTTGGTATCAATAACTTTTTAAATATGACTTATAATTTTTTTTGTTTAATTGTCAAGAATTATAATTTTTTTTATTTAATGAAGCAGGAGAGTTTATCAAAGAACGGGCGTTTGAGACATCATAGTAAGATTACTTCATTATGATTTGAATATCATATGTTAGCTCCAAGGTTATTTACATTTTAATTTTATTGATTTTGATTATTGACAAATATCTTGAGCTTATTTAATTATTCAAAGTTTTCAAAATATTCTCATATCTTTGCTCTTCAAAGATGTATGCTTCTAAATTATTATATTCTCACAAGTATTGGTATCTCAAAACAATAGAATATGTATACTTGTGCAAATGTTACTCTTGCTTAAAACACGTCAAATGGTCAACAATAAACTATGACAGGGTCAACACCAAAAAAGAGTGAGCAAAGGTTTGGTGTTCAGTAGCAAAGGATTGACACCAAAAACATAATAGGGTCAACACCAAAAAACAATGAGCAAAGCTTTGGCTATTCAGCAGCAAATGGTCGACACCAAGAACGTGACAGGATCAACACCAAAAGACAGAGAACAAAGTTTAAGTCTTCCAGTAGCAAAGGGCCGACACCCTTAAATTTGGGTTTCAAAACTTAACTGTCATTTCTAATCTATGAGTAGACTTTACTGTCATCATTATGAGTAGACTTTGCTATCATCATTATGGATATCTTATCTCCACCTACCAAGATCTATATTAATGGGCATCACATCTTTTGAGGAGGCTTCATCTCCAAAGGCTTGATAATAGCCTGTATACACCCATGCTCTGCCCCAATAACTAGAAGACATCACCCATGCTCTGCTCCAATGGTTAGAAGACACATCCATCCTTCTCTCCAACGGCTAGAACACACACCCATCATTCTCTCCAACGGCTAGAAGACATTGAAGTCTATAAATGCAGCACTTCTCCAAATCTAAGAGAAGTGAAGAACTCTAAGCATTCCAATATTATTCCTAATCAATCTCTGCTACAGATTACACTTGTACTTTCACTTTCATATATGAGTTTACTTTGAGTGTATCTCAAAATTCCCTCTGCTCTTACACTTTCATATACATCTTTTGAGAGAGAAATCTTGTAAGAGAGGACAGTTGTACCTCTTGTTTTTATTCCTTTTATTCTGAGTGAAAACTTGTAAAGTAAGGCATTTAGTTGAGAGGTCCTCAACGAATAAAGTAAACCCTGTGTAAAAATCCACAAGCTTGGTAAAGCTTGGTTGGTGTACTGATTTGATTCATAGAGGAGAAATTCTCGAAGAGGAACCTTGAGAAGTGGACGTAGGCCCGGTGTACAGAACCACTATAAATCTTTGTGTTTAAGCTCTTATTCCTTTCTCTTCTATTTTCGATATTATTGATTGCTTGCTGAAATTTATTTACTTGATTTATTACATTCAAAATTCTGCATTTATTTTTTATTAACCCAATTCACTCATCTTGGATTGCCTACTCGGGTAACAACATAGATTCAAAATACAAAAATAATCTGCATGCGGTATAAGACTGCTTACATCTAACTAAATCCCGCAATAGCAGAAACTTCGTGCATTGGGATGCCCTTATAGCAAGAGTCTATATACCCTTCATTAACAACTGCTTATTCAAATTTTTAGGATTTATTTATTTTTAATCCTCCAAACATGCCCCAAGCTATGCACATTTCTTCCCTATTTCATTTGTTTTCCACTATTTTTACTGCAATTTTCGTACTTTCTGAAGGTTGCAATTTAAAAATTAGAAGGAAAAAAAATCAGACAATACTGTTGAAAAATCATTCAAATGCCATAAAACACTAATGTTTCACATCACCCACATACAATCCACATCAAAATACTATAAAATACACAAATGTTCTCCTTCTCATAGAACTCTTTTTTTTTTCTTTTTTTCGTATTTTTTTTTCTTCTTCTTCTTCTTTATCTTTTTTTTGGGGGGGGGGGGGGGGATAATTCTCATGCATCGCTATATACTCACTTCATTGTTGAATTCAAGTAATAATTCTTCAAATGTGAAAAAAAAATACTATATGACTAGACATAACAGCAAGAAATCCATGTTGCTTTCATATCTTTATAGTAAAAATAAGAAGTTACTACGCGGATGAATCAGTTGCAGTCTGTGATCTCATTTGGTTATTCCTTGAATTTGAACCCCACTCCATTGCTTCTGCTACTGCTCGTTGGCGTTCCTTTGCACTCTCTTCATCGTTATGATTTTCATGTGTGCCCATCGCTCCATCATCAAAGGGAGCTAACAGGGGGGACCCGGTTCCTTCATTTTGTCCTGGTCCAAGGTAACTAAGAGCACTCACAACATCACTCCTCAAGGGACGCATCGAGGCATCATCTTGGTGACACATGGCAGCAACTGCAATTTTCATACTTTCTGAAGGTTGCAATTTAAAAATTAGAAGAAAAAAAAATCAGACAATATTGTTGAAAAATCATTCAAATGCCATAAAACACCAATGTTTCACATCACCCACATACAATCCACATCAAAATACTATAAAATACACAAATGTTCTCCTTCTCATAGAACTTTTTTTTTTTTTTTTTTTTTTCTCTTCTTCTTTATCTTTTCGGGGGGATAATTCTCATGTATCGCTATATACTCACTTCATTGTTGAATTCAAGTAATAATTCTTCAAATGTGAAAAAAAAAATACTATATGAATAGACATAACAGCAAGAAATCCATGTTGCTTTGATATCTTTACAGTAAAAATAAGAAGTTACTACGCGGATGAATCAGTTGCAGTCTGTGATCTCATTTGGTTATTCCTTGAATTTGAACCCCACTCCATTGCTTCTGCTACTGCTCGTTGGCGTTCCTTTGCACTCTCTTCATCGTTATGATTTTCAGGTGTGCCCATCGCTCCATTATCAAAGGGAGCTAACAGAGGGGACCCGGTTCCTTCATTTTGTCCTGGTCCAAGGTAACTAAGAGCACTCACAACATCACTCATCAAGGGACGCATCGAGGCATCATCTTGGAGACACATGGCAGCAATAGCAACCGCTTGATTCAAGCTTTTCACGGGGAAGTCTCCTTGAATAAATGGATCCGCCAATTCCACATACCTACTTGGTTCCTTGAATATCGGTTCTGCCTGCTCAGAAATCAAACCAGTCAAAAAGTTAAAAGGTACTTTTCGAGGCAAGGCCCTTAATACCCTTGTTACCAAGAAAAAGAAACAGAAAAGTGCTTTTAAACTATAGTTGTATGCAATAGAAGACATAACATTTGTATAAAGAGGGGAGTGAAAGAACTCACCCAAGAAACTAAATTTTGCTCCTCATTATGCCTAGTGGTGTCAATTGCTCTACGCCCGGTGACTAACTCCAACAGAACAACGCCAAAGCTGTATACATCAGACTTCACGGTCAGTTGACCTGTTCTTTGATACTCCGGGGCACAATAACCATATGTTCCCATCACCCTCGAAGATACATGTGTCTTATCACCAACAGGACCGAGCTTTGCTAGCCCAAAATCGGAGAGCTTTGCAACAAACTCATTGTCCAGCAAAATGTTGGATGACTTTAAATCACGATATATGACAGGAGGGTTGGCTTTATCATGCAAATATTCCAGACCCTTGGCAGCACCTAGAGCTATTTTCATCCTCGTGAACCAATCTAAAGATTTTTGCCCTGGTGGAAGATCTGAAAATTCAAAATTTATGCACAATGAGAAGATTAAAACTATAATATGAATTAGCATTTACAAACATTGAGAACATTAAAACTATGATTTAGAAAGTACCAAGTAAATGGTCTTCCAAAGATCCCAAAGGCATGTACTCGTAAACCAGAAGCCTCTGATCACCATCAGCACAATACCCGATAAGATTCACCAGATTTTGATGGTGGAGGAGGCTCAGCATCAAAACCTCCACAAGAAACTCTTTGTTTCCTTGCAATCCATTCCGATCAAGTTGTTTCACAGCTACAACCTAAGATAATCGACACAAGGCTACTATAATTCCAAACAAAACATGAAAGATATCGAGCCTAATGTATGCAACAATCGAAAGTCATTCATTACCTGGTTGGTTTTTTCAAGCTTACCCTTGTAAACTCGTCCAAATCCACCTTCACCTACTAGACATTCCTGTCTGAAATTCTTTGTTGCTGTGGCTAGCTCACGGAAGGTGAAGGTTTGTGCTGCAATATTGTTGGCAGCTTCTTTAGGGGCATCCTTTTTTATTGGAGCTTCAGCTGGGGCCCTTCTAGGAATCTCTGCACCCAATTCAAAAAATTTGTCCAAATTTTACCCAAAAAATGGGGAAAAAAAATCACTCAGATGATGGAACTATGAGGTGATCATTGTAAAATTCAATAAGTGATTTGATACTAGCAAGCCAAAACCCCTCATATCAATTGACATACAATTTACAAGCTATGATCATCTCAGCCAAATAAACCAGAACAAAACTAATGTTCCATGAGCTTTTACTGTCATATCGATAAAAAAAAAGAAGGGGGGGCTAAATAATTTTCAACATCACCTCAAACAAATGATGGATCAATTAGATGATAATACAATAACTGCTGAATGTTTTTTCAGTTACACCCTTCACATTAACTTCCATATCTAAAAACTACTAAATGGGTTTTTTTATTCATCAAATTATCCAAAACTACGAAATGGTTTTATCATTTGTCAATTTGCCCCTCAATTGTGAAACTATTTAAAAGTTAAATGTAAAATTGTATACGCATGGTGTTTGAACCAACTGCTAGTATATATGTATTGGTAATCTAAGATTGCAAAGCTAATGTACTTACCGGGCTGTGGTGGTGCGGCGGCTTCTTTTTGTTTTGGAACAACAGCATCAGGAACAGGTTCCCCCTTCTTGCTGTTTAATCTCTTTGCTGATTTCTTTCCGTGGGACGAAAAACACGAAAAACAACTCATGTTGAATCAAACTGGGACAAGATTTCCTCACAAATTGCAGAGTCAGATTAATTAAAATCTCAGAATCCTTTACACAACCAAAACCTAAGAACAATTACAAAATCCTCATCTACTTAAAAAATATATATATAAAAAAGAAAAAGAAAAAAGCACACAGATTGTGGGTTATGGAACACAGGGTTTCACAGGTTGCCAAGAATAAGATGGCAAACCCATCAAAACCCAGGTGTTGAAATTGTTTAGAAAGTATAAGAACACTATTTATGGGTAGTCAAATTTGCCATATAAATATGTAAGACAGCTAAAAGTCAAAACTAAAAAAGAGGAAAAATCTATAAGATTATGGAGGACTAGAGAAATTATGATCATCCAAAATAAGACATATGTGTTGGTGGAGAAAGAGAGAAGAAAAAGGAGTGATTTTCCTTCGAATTTTCCGAGGAAAATGGAGGGAGAAGGAAAATTTAGAAGGGGATGTGTTGAGGAGAGAAACCTGGGAACCAATTTTGGCGGGTATTTGAAACGGTTTGCCACGTTGGAATACCGTTGTGGGACCATAGGTTGAATCTCTTCATTCACACATCTCACCTTTTATATTTTTTATTTTTTTAAAATTTTAATTTATTCTTGAAGGTCTGAGTTGGCCTCGACAACTGTTATAAACAATTACTATTTCACATAATGAGATAAATATGTAATTTAAAATATTTGTATTTATTATTGTTAACATTTGTCTCATCTATGCATTCTATATCACAGTAGTACCTTTTGTGCTTGTAAAATTTTTTATATGAAAATAAATAAGTTAGCGTTCCTTAAAATAGTGGGGTTCATGTCCAAATGTGCGACCCAAAATTTGATCTTCTGTGCAATTTAAGGTGAAAAAAATTTGTGCGGTGGTATTGGGATTGTTTGGAATTGTTTAAATTTAATTTTTTTTATTTTTTTGCGTCAGGATATTTGGTATAATTTTTTTTTTAAATCTTTTTTTTAAACTTATGACACAAAAATAACTTACATAAATTGAAACAAAAAAATAATTATTAGGAAACATAGGGAGAAATACTTTAAAACTTTTGATTTAGGGAGGTTTTTTTGATAAATTCTCTTCTAAGACTTTTATTCCATCAAACCTATATTGTTTTTTACTATTCCATTAAGTCCTACTTGAGGTAAGAAGACCAAAACACCCTCAATCTCTCTTGCCCTCATTAATGTTGATATTTAATGTTTATTGTTATTATATTTTGGTAGTTCCCATGGATCAGGATGTGTACTGTCATTATATTCACATTAATTTGAAAATAAATTTTTGCCATTATGTTGTCAATTACATGATGTGAATATTCATAATAAAACATATGAATGTGAATGTTTACATGAATTCTGGAATATAAATAAAGACACCATAATCATGTTGACATGTGTGAAAGTTTGCATTGGGGCAAAAATATGGACAATATTAAATAGAAATTGATACTTTTCAATGGTAATCTTTATGTTATATCCACATATAAATGTTAATGTTCACAATGTTATATCAATATGATCATGATGACATGTGTGAAATTTTGCATTGAGGCAAAAAAAATGGACAATATTAAGTAGAAATGGATACTTTTCAATAGTAATCTTCATATTATATTCACATACAAATGTTAATGTCTGCAATGGTAATGTAAGGTTTTGAATATAAGAATGATGTTAATGTTCACATTGTAACTTACAAAGTACAAAAATATGACAGTATCAATAATACATTAACCACACACCACTATTTTATTGGGTAATCAAATATGATGTGAATAAGAATGTACAAATGATGTGAATGTTTAGATCACAACACTAACTACACACATAGACAATAATATATCAAACCATCATTTCATTATTTTTTGAAAAAAAAACAAAAAACAGAAGGTTCACATCCTTTGAACACCATCAACACCAATAGCAACTACAATCACAATTGTCAAATTTTTGAATAAGTTTGATGAAATAGAGCTTTTTTGGTTTAGGGACATTAAAGTTTGATGAAAATGGAGCTTTTTTGGTTTAGGATTTAGAGATATTAAATATCAATATTAAATATAAGGGTATAAGAGTCTAAGAAAATAGTATAAATTAAGAAAAAAGACTTTATGAAATAAAAGTATACATATATGGGACTAAATGGGTTAAAAAATTCATTCATGGACTTCTAGAATTAGAACATTTCTAAGTAAAATTTATCAATAAAATTCCCTTTGAGTTATAATTATTAATTTTTAACTTGCTTAAAAGTTGTACCAAACAAACTCATTAACTATTTGCGCATTATATGGTTTTGACTCCTCTTTTTGTTAAAATCAGAGTCCTTGTTTCAAAACACCTGCATTTATTGAATTATGTATGGTATACAGGATTTAGGCAAAGTTTGAGAAGACTAAAACCAAGTTTGAAAAGTCCCAAATAATCTATCTTTTTATCTTTTTTTCATCACATCACCTCTCTACTTTTCTGCACATCTTTTCGTAAAAAGACAAAAAGTACACTTATTTAGGTCATCCCAAACAACCCCTAAATAAGTGCACTTTTTAACTTTTTTATGAAATATGGGTTGAATTTGAATTGGGTTTGAAGTGATGTATTAGAGAAGTGATGTGACTTAAATAAGATGATGTGACTTAAATAGGATAGTGACTTTTTGACTTTTTAGATTTTTTTTAAGATGCGAAACTTGGCCTCTTGTTCTCAGAGTCTCAATATATAGGGCACTGATTCAAGCTTCCGTCTAGTAGTTATCCTATCTTACATCAATTTATTTATTTAACTTAAAAAATGTCTAATTTGTCCAATCAATAAAAAAAAGTAACACCAGAATAATATAGTTTGCCACTTTCAACCCATCTCAAAGTGTAATTCCAAACACACCTGGGTGATAAGAGATTGTTACACAACAATTCTATCATCACAAGTGTTGGCTTTTTAGCTTTTCGAAGGATAGTTTTGTAAATGCGAGCGTGCCATAATTGCCAACCAATTTATCAGACGATTGTGTTTTAGTTCTTTCAGCCTCAATGAAGAGGACTTTTACTGGTGGCTTGACTTAGGAGAAATTAAGAGAAAATCACAAGTAATATGAAGAACAATCGCAGTATTTCATTAAAAATGAACACTTACAATAGTCCAAACTCAGCCTCGAAGAGGTTTACAGCAACAGTCTACTTGAATCTACTTGAAACTACTCCTAGGAATCGAAGTGCAGTGCAGGTATTTAAAGGACAAGTATTTAAAGTGCAGGTATTTAAAGTGCAGAAAATGTAAAAACTGGGAAAGAAAATATAAAGTAAATGACTGGTTTGTATGATCTGAGTCTGGGGGTTTTTTCTGGGGACTTCCTTGCTATTTATACTTGCCAAGGATGACCTTCGAACTGCACTTCAAACCGTCGAACTGCTCCTCCATGATTGCTGATCATGCTGCCTTAGAAGTAGTTCCACTACGCCATCACTTGCAGTTAAACTTCCCTCTTATATTTGAATTTGAATATGAGTAACCGTTGAGGCCACGTCATCTTTCGTTTCTTTATTGATCTGGTGCTACTTGGATCACGTGAGAACCAATTGTCATCGCCACGTGTACGATCAGGATTGAAGACGTGAATCATCTTCCCATAATACCCTTATTCTGCCACGTGTCGAATTGTTACTGGCTTTTACAAAATATATAGCCAACATTACCCCCCGCACTAATATACCCAATACTTGGTGATATTAGTGGATTAAAAACTTTTCCCGCGTTTTTGGAATGTGCACGGAATCCACTTTCAGGAAACATAACCGTCACCCATTTGGTGATCATTAGCATTAACTCTCAAATTATTGAATATTTCAATATCTTTAGCATCCGAACGGATTATGGCTCAATCAACTTCTCACTCTACTGATCAAGCATACGAAGAGCCATTGAGTAATGCTGTTTCCCCTCGAAAGAATCTTCACGCATTCATTAGCCATCTTTATCCGCCCTTCCATATTCAGGTCGTGAAGGCTTTTGCGAATTATCAAGCTTTGGACTATGCGCACATTGCCATTAACCCTTCGATTCACAACTCCGTAAATACAAGAAGTTCTTCCTCTAGCATCCCTTTGTACTTTGAACAAACTACCCTCAAATCTTTGCTTCGATAAGTTACAAATATGGATTTGGGAAGTTCTTCTTCACACACCTCTGCATGGGATGAAGCTATAACTTCTTCATCGTCGGGACTTCTAGTTGGACAAACTGGTCGACCTCTGAGACTTATGATGTAAGGGAGCGCATCAACCATCATTTTGTTGAGTTTACTGATCCCTTGGAGTTTCCTTCCTTCGCTCGAAGTTCAGTAGTCTACCCTTACGTGCCCATTGATCTTCGACGTAGTTTAGAAGAAAATCTGCTTGTGGCCTGGTATACCTCATCCATGCCTACAAAGATAATGCATCCTACCCAGCGCCCAGAAAAAGCACAAGGATACAGTCCTTCATTCTTAGCCAAGAAGGCGAAGATTTGTTCTTCTGATTGGCTTGATTACATTAATGCCTTTGTTCCTTCCACTCCCATGCCACCTCTTACAATAGAGGCATCCACACCTTCTTCTTCATCTTCTGAATTTGAAGCCTCTACTCCTTCTTCTCTTCCCGCTCTTTCCTAGATAGAGAAACTAAGGCTTGCTCTTCCAATGGACAGAGTCTTTTCACCTTACAACCCTCCATTATCCCCTTCTCCAGCTGAGCGGAAACAAGCTCAACTTCTGCTAGCGGCTTTCTCTCACTTGCCTTTCAATGTTCTTGAGGATGATACCCCTCTTAAGAACTTTCAATGGGCTTGTGATATTTTGACCAGGGGCCATATCCTTAACCCCATCGCCCAAGCAGAACTTCACCTATTTCTGGACCAACTTCCAGTGCTTCTCCACTGGCATCGAAATTCCCTGGTTGCTACGCAATCTTTGGATCAACTCTCATCCCTACGAATTCATGCCCAATACGAAGCAGAGAACTTCCTCGAAGAGTTCGATGACTTCAGAAATAAAGAATCTGCGTATTGGGACGATTTGGTTATAGATAAGTTGGAACAAACACTGAGGGAGGAAGCTTTCGAAATAAAGGCTGAAGAGCTCTATTATGAAGTAAGAGCACATCAGCTTATGCAGCCAACATTAGAGGAGATAGAGGAAATAATAAAGAAAGAACAAAAATTCATTGATCATTGTTGGATGAAATTCCATGACCTTGTTATTTATTCTATTCCTTATTTTTATGAGCTCGAATTCGTACCCAGATAGGGTCACTTGATGTAACTGTTTTGGCTTTAGTACAAACAAAGTCCTTTTATATTTGTCATTGTTTGATTTTGTTCCTTTTTGTCTTTAAAAGCCAATCTATAGCTTCGAATTAAACAATCTCATCCTTCGAATCTGGATTTAATTGTCTAATGAAACGCTAAAAGAGCCAACATGTCAGTTTATGGGGTATCGTTGACAGTTCTGGCTGTTATTACCTGGAATCAATGCTCTGAACTTGTTAACATTACCCTTCAGAACTAACTATAACCAATATATGGTCATGGTTAATGTAACCAATCAATTTCAAATTAACTAGTTTGCCTCAAAGAGTAATCCACATTGTTCTGGTTCAAAAGCAATTCCTTTTTTTATAATAAAACCAGCGATTGGTTTCAATGTGACAAATAGTGCTTCTTATCCCTAAAAGGATCCGAGGATTTGCTTCGAAGGTCATTACTTTGATACACAGGTCCTAAAACCCTTTGAAGTAGACCAATATTTGAACAGTTCAGTCTATGAGCATGTAGTATGCTTCGAAGCTGGCTTCCGTATTTCGAAGCCGTTTGTTTGAATTTTGGCGCCAAAATTTGGCTTCGAAGCCAAACATCTTGCTTCGAAGCTGGCATCAGCGTCCGGAATGTGCTCTTCCCTCCAAAAATTATCAATATTGGAAAGAACTCCTCGTATTCGTACTTTTAGTACATAACGATTTACGCAATATATTTTTCAGACACGGAACCTTTTAAAAGCCCCTTTGCTTTGTACTCTGAAATCACTTGCTCTTTTGACACACAAACCCTACCGATCTCCTATTAAACCCCTCTTCCTTATTACTCGCTATCAATGGATCCTTCCTCACTAAAAGTGTTTACTGGCGATCGTATCAGTCCTACCTTGGCTTTGAAGCGATGTATCGATGAAGAAATCACTAAACTATCATCTGGTGAGTCAAGCCACATAGATGGACGTCTTTTCGTGCCTCGTCATAGCAACAAACAGGAATACGTCCTTGGCCCTATTTTTTGGGAAGCTCCTGCTCAACTCGCAGCCCTATATCCTCGCTTGGAGGACCATTTCCTTCCTTACGAAGTAGGGCTTGATTGGGGAAATTGGAGGGTGAATCGTCCTCACCGTTGCTGGCCGACAATGAGGACTGAATGGGAAGAATGGTATGACAGAGTTGTACCTGCGAGAGAAGATGACCTGCAAGAGCTCTGTATCCTCGATGCCCTTCGTCTTTCCAGGTTCATCATTCCTGAGGACCCTTTCTTGATACCTGCTGCCTTATGTTTCTAGAATATGGCTTTTAATTTCTTTCAATTTCGGTGCGGCATGATGGCCCCCACCGTTCTTGATATTTGCCATCTCTTAGGGCTTTCTCCCCATGGTTCTCCATTTACTCCCAATTATCCAGACCTTCCTGTTAAGTTTTCTCTTCCATCCTTAAGCTCCTCTTATAGTGATTTTGTAAAGTCTGAAAATAAAAGGGAAGGTCCTGTGAAGGACAGAGAGCTATTTTCCTTCATTTTATATTGGTTATGCAAATTCCTCTTTTGCACCTCATCTCAGAGGATTATGTCTGAGTTTGTCACTCTCGCGAAGGCACTTGTCTTAAAAAAACATATAGCTCTTGCTCCTTATCTTTTAGGTCATGTCTACAGAGTCTGTTCCCAATTTTGTGAAAAACCTCTTGATGCCAACCAAGGAGGTCCCTTCTGGGTGCTTCAACTTTGGCTCTTCGCCTATTTCACTGACCTACACCCCAAATGTCTAAAATTCCTTGTTCAGGATCCTAGTACTTATGGGGAAAAGTATGCTAGGATTGCCCTTTACCCTGCTTCCTTCGCTTACTACTTTACCTTCTTTTATCAACTCCCCATTTCTCCATCTGCCTCTTTCTTTTGTCCTTTTGAAGCCAATAAAGGACCAACCTGGCTGCAAGCTTTCCTGGCTGATAAAGAATGCTCCACTTCTCCTCACAAAGACATGTGGGCCTCTATACTACTACCAAGGGAATTGTTCATTGGTAGTTTAAACCCTCGAGCTTACAAATGCATATCTGAGGTGTACTGCCCTTCTCAATTTGCCAGACAATTTGGACTCACTCAAGGGATACCAGTTCCTCTTTGCAGTCTCTCGAATGTCCATCTTACTGTCAGAGATTCGAAAATATCCAAATCGAGACTAGAGACGGCCATTCTCAAACTACTGAAAGAGTTGAATGAGTTCCAATTTGTCCCCTTTCTTCCGTATGGCTCAGTCTTGAAAAGATTCCAGAACTGGTGGACAGTCAATATGGAAGTGCGCTTATCTGAACATCCCCATGACTTGCTGGTAGGATTGGGAGTGCCTTCGAAGGCTAAGTCAGCGACATCTCATGAGGCTGCCACAACTAAACCTACAGCTTCATCCCCTCCGGCTAGAGTTACTAGAGCTACTTCGAAGAAGGGTAAATATTTTCAGACTTCTCCTTTTCCTTTCTTTTGAATCTTTTGTTCTTTCCCTTTATACTTTTGTTCTTTGGTGCAGGGCCCCCACACGAAGAATCTCCCAAGAGAGCTGAAACTTTAGCTGTTCTCAAAAAGAGACAACAAGAACAAAAACACAAAAGGAAGCTAGTCCTTCCTCCTGAGGAATCCGAATCCTTGGGAGAAGAAGAGGTTGAGCAAGAGCCCTTGCAGAGAACAAAGAGACAAAAGATAGTTGCCTCCCTTCCTGATACAACTAAGCATCCTTCTTTCGAAACACCCACTACAGTAACGGAGGAAGCACTTACCTCTGAAAAATCTGAAACTCAAATTGAAGAGAGGGAGATTAATAAAGAACCAGTAGTATCACTGCCAAGGAGGAAGAGAAAGAAGATGACTGTTTCTGCTGCTGACTTGGTGGAAGATCCGATTCATAAAGCCGCTGCCAAGGCAGTAGAACAGGAACATTCCAAAGCAATAATCGTTTTTGAGAGGGCTGAGAAGAAACGGCAGCAACAGTTTCTGAGAGATGAAGCTGCTGCTGCTGATGTGTTACAAAGAGAAACTGTTCGAAGACAACAAATTGTCGAACGTTATTCTCTTCGAAGTTCTCCCACCAGTATCAACATTTCTGAAACAAGTAATTTCTTTCATACTTCTGTTGTTTTTCCTTCGTCAGCTTTAAATATTTGAAATTTGACATTGCTTTACATTTCTCCCTTCTGCAGTAACAACCACTGCACTTATCTTTCCCATGGGGCCTCTTCCAGTTTCGGTTGAAGTTGACCAGGTGCAAAATGTGAAGACTGTTCAAATACAACTTCCACTTCCTAAGCCTACGCTTCCTGTACTTTCCTTAAGTCCCACCATTCCTGCATCTCTTCTTCTTGGCCTAGAACCATACCTTCCTTTCCTGACTTTCGATCTACCTCAGTCCATTCCTTCTTCGAGCCTTGCTCTTCCTTCTTTTCTTACAGAAAAACCAACTGCTACTCCGTCTCTAATGGCAGTTGATTCTCCCACAGAGGGTGCTGGTAGTTCTCCAATTCATAGTTTATCACCTATGTCCACTTCCAGCCCCTCTTCACTTGATTCGTTGGTGGCTAAGACCATAGAGGCTGCCAAAGAGGCTCCCTCCATTTCTCCTATCCCCATGCAGCCCTCTGTGTCTTCCACCACAACACTCTCTATGCCTCCCATGTCCAGGGATGAGGTAGACATCTTCGAAGGAAGATTGACTAGTCTCTTCGACATATCCTCCTCCTCTCCAACCCTTACTACTGATGCTGAGCCATTAGTCTTGGCTGATTCCTTGCTAGAAATCTTTGAGAGTCCTTCTTCTCCCGGCAGCAAGCCTCTTGCACCTTTAATAGATTTAGACACATGTTTGGAACTGCTAACTTCCTTTTCGAAGATTCCCTTTGAGGCTCTACAAAGGCCTATCATTAGAAATGGGTTTCTTCAGTGTTGCAACATTGCTGAGCAGTCCGGCATGAATGTCTCAAGTCATTTATCCCAGGCTGCAGCTACTATTGATTTCTATCTTAACATCTGTCATGTTGCTAAGACTGCGGATGAGAAGCTGGTTAGAGATCAGAGTTTTGTTTCTCAAGTGCATACTAAAGTAGCAGATCTCAAGGAACAACACTCTTCTGTCTCCCAGTTTCGAATCCAACTGCTGGAGAAAAAAGCTCAACTTGAAGAGGAGTTGGCTGCAGTAAACCAAGCCTTGGTTCGAACTGATACCAAATTGCAAATTACCAACCAAGAGCTGGCTAACCGAAAAGAAGACATGGCTGCAGCTATTCAACTGTTTCCAGCACTTAGCCATAGGAAGTCCACTGTACAAAAACAATTAAGACATTGTAATGATTTTTGGGCCAATCTGTGGCACAATGTATTTAATTCTTTATAAAAGAACAAATTTTGTCTATCATTTGAGTAGTCTTATGTTTTCGTAGTTGATGCTTTATGTTATTCCTTGTGTTTCCCAAATGGTTGGAAAATAAGGTTTTAAATATCTGCCATTAATCTTTTTGGGATGTACATAACCATTCAAATTTCTTAAATGATATGCCCCAAAAGGCAGAACTCTATGAATTTGGTATGGTCCTTCCCAATTAGGTGACCATTTGCCAAACTTATGGCTTTTAATCCCTATTGGGAGTATTGTTTTCCATACCAAATCACCTTCATCAAAGCCAATGTGTTTGACCTTTTTATTATAATTCTTGGCCGCTTTCTTCTTCTGGAAAAGAATGCTATTTAATGCCAAAATTCTAGCTTCATCTATGCCTTCTAATTCCAAGCACATACTTTGATGGTATTGCTCAGGATCTAACTGATCTTGGCATCTTACCCTTAAAGATTTAACATTGATTTCCACAGGTAAAACTGCATCATGCCCATATACCAAGGCATAAGGAGTAACCCCTGTGCTTGACCTTGGAGAGGTTCTGTAAGCCCATAACACATCCAACAACAGGTTATGCCAATCCCTAGGATTATCCTCCACAACCTTTTGTATTCCCTTTTTTAAGGACTTATTGGATGATTCAGCCTGACTATTAGCTTGTGCATAATAGGGTGTAGAATTAACAAGGCTAATTCCAAACTCTGCCACAAAAGACTTCACCATTTTCCCATCGAACACAGTCCCATTATCAACTGTTATGGTTTGTGGAATGCCAAATCTATGGATCAGATCTTTAATGAACCCAATAACCTCTGTTTGGTCTACAGCCTTGTATGGCTTAGCTTCGACCCACTTAGTGAAGTAATCGGTAGCCACTAAAATGAAACAATGATGTTTCGAAGAGGGTGGGTGTATTTTTCCCATCATATCCATGGCCCATCCTCTGAATGGCCAGGACTTCACTACTGCATGTAGGTCAGTTATGGGTACATGCCTTATTGTGCCATGCTTTTGGCATGCCTGGCAGCCCTTTGCATATTCTATGCAGTCTTTAAGGATAGTTGGCCAGTAGTAAGAATGCCTTCGAAGCAACCATCTCATCTTTACGCCGGGTTGATGAGCACCACAAATGCCTTCATGAACCTCAGCCATAGCTGTTAATGCTTCTCTTGGGCCTAAACATTCTAGCAATAGGCCATCTCCCCCCCTTTTGTAAAGAGCATTACCATACATTATGTATTGCATAGACTGCAATTTAACTTTTCTGCTGGCCTTCGAAGATGGACCAGCCAAATACTGCATTATTGGATGCCTCCAATCTTGTTCTTGCAAGTCATTATGATTAACTTCTAAGACTACATTCCTTTTATTCAAAGGTGGTATCAATTTTTGATATGTTGTTTGGCTTATGTCCCTTTGGGTATTATCCCTTCTCTTGAAGTTCGAAGCTTTCTGAGCCACATCATTAGCTCTATTATTCAAGAATCTTGGAACATGAGTTACATTTGCTACTTGAAATTGAAAAAGCAGATGTAATGCAACAACATAATATGGTAAAATACTTATGCTTTGACACTTGAAAATCCCATTTACTTGGTTAACCACCAACTGAGAGTCTCCAAATATATCAACTGCATGTACTTGTAATCCAATAAGGATCTCTAGTCCCACTATTAAGGCTTCGTACTCAGCCTACAATACCAATTCCAACTAAACCATTGGCTTTCGATCCATCGAACCACATCTGCCATGGCTCAACACTGGTCATGCCAAGTTCCATTACTTCTTGGTTCTCTGTTTGAGATGGATGGTCTGCTAGAAAATTGGCTAAGACTTGCCCTTTTACTGCCTTTTGAGGGACATATTCTAAATGAAATTCTGATAAGGCTAGTATCCACTTGCCAATTCTTCCCCTCAACATAGGTCTTGACAACATATACTTAACCAAATCTGTGGTTGCAATCACCAAGACAGTTGTAGGTAAAAGATAATATCTTAATTTCATTGCAGCAAAATACAAAGCAAGGCACAGCTTTTCGACAGCTGAGTATTTACATTCACAAGAATTTAAAAACCTACTGAGATAATAAACAGCTTGCTCTCTGCCTTCTTCATTGTCCTGGGCCAAGAAAGCTCCCAATGAATCTTCTGCTGCAGCTATATACAACTTCAAGGGCTTGTTTCCCTTTGGTGGCATCAGTACTGGAGGATTAGCCAAGTAGGCTTTAATACCTTCGAAAGCAGTTTGATGCTCTGTTGTCCAGACAAATTCTTCTTCATCCTTCAGCCTTAACAAGGAAGAAAATGCTTTAGTTTTCCCAGCAGTGTTAGAAATAAACCTTCTAAGAAAGTTAACCTGCCCAAGGAACCTTTGTAATTCTTTCTTACTTGATGGAGGCTTAGCTTCGATGATGGCTTTGGCTTTGTTCTGATCAATCTGTATTCCTTTCTTGTGCACCACATAACCCAAGAAGTTTCCAGATGACACACCAAAGGCACATTTGAGAGGATTGAGTTTTAGCTTGAACTTCCTCATTCTTTCAAAAGCTGTTTCTAACTGAAACAGATGTTCTTTCATGGACTGGGATTTCACTATAATGTCATCAATATAACACTCTAGATACCCTCCAATGAGATCATGAAAGATGGTGTTCATAGCCCTTTGATATGTTGCCCCAGCATTCTTCAGGCCAAATGGCATTTTAATCCATTCGAAGGTGCCAATATTTCCAGGACATCTGAATGCTGTCTTGTGGATATCCTCCTCCGCAATGCAGATTTGGTTATAACCAGAATGCCCATCCATCATTGACAAAACTTGGTGCCCTGCTGAACTGTCTACCAGTAGGTCCACTATAGGCATAGGGTACTCATCTTTGGGAGTTGCTAGATTTAAGTTTCTGAAATCGATGCATACCCTCATTTTACCATTCTTCTTAACTACAGGTACAATATTAGATAGCCATTCAACATACCTGGCTGTCCTAATAAAGCCTGCCTTAAGTAGTCTAAGAATCTCTTCTTTGACCTTCTGAATTACTTCTGGACTCATCCTTCTCGGTTTCTGCTTGTATGGCTTGAAATTAGGCTTCATAGGGAGTCTATGTTCCACTAATGACCTATCCAATCCTGGTAGTTCATTATAAGACCATGCGAAGCAATCTTTGTATTTCTTTAAAACAACCAACAACTGGTCTCTGTCCAGAATGTTCAAACAAGCACTTATATAGGTTGGCTGTTGTACAGAACCTTCCCCTAAATTCACTTCTTCTAAGGGGTCTTGTGTCTGAGAACTTACTAAAGCTTCCTCTTTGATTCCTTCTACCTTCGAAGCATATTTCTTGCTTTGCTTCACTCGCAAGTTCTCTGGTTCCACATCCTTACCTTCTTCCTCATAGACAAAATCTGTCCATAAGGCATCCTCCTCTTGTATCTCCTGGACCTTTGTCTCAATGTCCAATGCGCAATATTTCCCAAGGGTCAAAATTCTGACCTGTAGCTGTTCCTGTTTACAGCCAATCATCATGGCTTCTCTTTCTTGCTCCTGTACTTTCTGGACTATTGCTTCTACGTCCAATGGTGAGAATTTAACCAGAGCCAAAGACTTGGCTTCTTGCTCTTCATCTCTTTGCCTATAACCAGGCATCATTGTCATCTTTCACGACAACCTCTTCATCAGCACTCTCTTGGACTAAGTGCTTTAGGTGTGTCACTTCCTCATCAGCCGTCACTTCGGCTGAGCCATCAGCTTTCCTCAGTATACTGAGTGGTGTTACTCCCTCAATATACAACTTGGCCTCTGCAAAGTCTGCACAGGCTATGAAGGGTTGAGGATCTGCATCAATTTCCTCTGTCTCTCCATTGCCCAAGGCCATCATGATCTTCTGATGCAAAGAGGAAGACACACATTTGTTGGTGTGGATTCAATCTCTCCCAAGTAAGGCATTATATTTGGCATTGCTGTCGATGACGAAGAATGCTGTCATACAATCCCTGGTTCCCACACTCAAATTAATAGGCAGAATCCCTTGAGCCATCTGTTTATCTCCAGCAAAACCAGCAATAGTCGTGCTGGTTGGGATCAACCTGGGATTCTTTTTCCCTAGTTTCTTCAAAGAAGATTTCGGTAATAAGTTCACTGCTGCCCCATTGTCTACCAGAACTCGGTTTAGCTGTATCCCATCAAAGAAAGCCTTGATGTACAAAGGCTTGACATGCTGGGTCATGGAATTTGAGGGATATTCAAAAGGGTATGAGAGGTTGATGCTCACTTCTTCCTCGCTCTCATACTCAGTTTCCATTGGAGTAGCCATTTCAGGAGCATCCTGTACCATACTCACTTGTGACTCCTCACTAGATACAGGAATTGGATCCATGTCTTGGTCACCATGACCCTCATTTTCAGCCTGGAATTCATGAGGTAGTATGTGTACCATATTGACTGATACAGGGGGAAATGAGCCAAACTGGATGGCTGACTGTACCTTCTTCCCCTCTTGGCTACCTTGCTCAGTGTCCTCAGCAGCATCCTCCATGCTGCACTCTGGTATTTCATTGATAACTGATCCCTTCGAAGGATCCTTTTCAACTGGTTCTTCAATCAGAAATGTGTGTTCAGCCATGAAGGCTTCAAACATTTCTTCTTCTGCCATTTCCTTCTTTTGGCTCATGTCAATCTCGTCTCCCACTTCGCTATCACTTTCCATCAGAGCCTTCTCCAATCCTGCCAAACTAGACTTCTCCCTGGCCTTTAGTTCAGAATGAACTTGGGCCAATTGCTCTCTGCTACAAACCACTTTGCTTTGTAGAGTCGATTTTGGAGTATGGTCTGACTTCGAAGTTTTCTTTCCTTCTGTCTTGACCTGTGAAGAACTCTCTCCACTTTCTTTCAGATCTTGCTGGTACTGGGTATACCTGCGTTGAATTTTCCTTCTTTGTGATCTGGAAATGACTGGGACCATATCTGGTTCCTTTGTCTTTGGATGTTTAAGTAATACCCAATTGTTTGGGGCCACCAAAGGAGGCTTAACCATCCTGCCTTGGTTTCCAACATCCCTTTGAGTAGGTGCCTCCCTAGGTTTGTTCTGCATTACAAACCAATCTGGGACCCCTGGTACCCACGAGCTCACTGATCCAGATGTCGAACTGTTTCCTTCTACCTTCGAAGCCACCTTCGAAACTGACTGTGAAGGTAAATGCTTGGCTCTGACTTCATGTTTCGAACCTGATTCAGTCCTTCGATGAAAAGAGCCATTTTCTGTCTTTCGCAGGGTTGGTCTAAAAGGCCAATCTCTGGCTTTACTCCCATAACCTGGACCCCTCTCCAATCTTCTTTCAGAATGGCTGCTTTCTACTCTGTAGTAGTTAGGTGGCCTAGACTCATACACAGGCCTCTTGCCTTTAGCATGCATTCTGTCTACTACAGGTTCAACCACTAATGGGCGTTGCCTGTCACCAGCCGGATACGGCCTTTTGTTGTGAGCATTGGTTGATTTAGGACGTCTCTGAACATCCTTATAGTATTGCTTCCCATCAATTGGAAGCCCCTTTAACCATTTGTAACTTAATCTGCATCTGGGACACATCCTCTGCACTACAGCTGCTTCGAGAGAATCATCGTCCAGTGCTTCTTCATCAGAGTGTTCCCTCTGACGTGAGAAACCTTGTCCAATAGTTGGTGGGTTTCCAATCTCCTTCTTGGCAGTTGTCTGGTTGGCAATATGCATTTGCACATTGACCTCTTCCAATTCCTGCAGAGATAGATTCTGAAAGTTTGGTACAACCACATTAGCCGCGCTTTCTCCAACTTCTGGAAATGGGTTGCTGTCAATTCCCATGGCTTTTTCTGTTTTGGCTGGGAACTTCAAACTTCCTTTTCGGATTTGCTCTTGGATCCTGTCTCGAAAAACAATACAGGTTTTAGTTGAGTGAGACCAAGAATTATGCCATTTACAGTATACTTTTCCTTTAAGTTCCTCTGGAGATGGCAGTTTGACTCCTTTTGGTAACTTAAGGAAATTGGCTGCAAGCAAATGATCAAAAATGTCATCTGCTTTTGTTAAGTCAAAAGAGTACTTTCTGTGAAAGTCTTTCTTTTTAAACTGTTGGTCGATGGTTGTATCCTTATGAATTAATGCTTCACAGATTACAGGTTCTTTGCCCACAATCTCTGCTGCATCAATCTCATAATTGGGATCTCTATAATACGTCTTATACGAAGCATTATTTCGATCTTGTTCCTCCTCTAGTAATGCTTCATATCGAGACACCTTATAGGTTAATTCGACCAAATCCCTAAATTCAGTTGAGTCAAATTTCTTTCGAAGCCTGAACTCTAAACCGTTTTGAGCCAATCTTACAAATTCTAACTCTGGAAGGATGACCCTACATTTATTTCGAGGCCTTTTAAATCTGGCAATAAACTGAGTAGCCTTTTCTTCAGGCCTTTGACTCAATCTTGCCAAGTCTGCCATGGACACCTCTGGCTCCGATTGGAAGAATTGGGCATGAAATGCCTCCTCCATTTGTTGCCAATTTTGAATGGAGCCAGGTGTAAGGTTGATATACCATACAAAGGCTCCCCCAGTTAGGGAATTTGGAAATAATCTCAGTTTCATGTAATCATGATTAGTGAATTCACCACATTGAGCAGCGAATCTGGCAATGTGCTCTACTGTTGAGTGATTTCCAGTTCCATGGAACAAGGTAAAATCTGGTATTCTGAATCCTCTTGGATATTCATGTACCCTATCTACCCATTCTGGGTATGGTTTTCTGTATACAGGAGTCTGGACCCCCCGAGCCATCGGTCCACACATCTCCCTAACAATATCAACAATTTGGTCCCTAGGGACCATATTCTGTGCCTGCTGAACCAATACTGGAGGAACAAACACAGGGTTTGGTGGACAAACTTGTGCTTGTGGCCCTCTTGGTCCATAAGGTGGTACATTTGGGACTGGTTGCCCCTGTGGTACAGGTTGCTGTTGGGGATATGGGTAACCCCTTTGAGCCTGTCCTGCGAAGGGACCTGCGAAAGGTGCTGGAACAGGTGTTGTGTCCCTTCCATTTACAGGAAAACTCTCCAACCCCCCGGGTATAAATTCAAACAAAGGATTATTATATCCCCTAGTGCCAGGTATGGCTTCGAACATGGGATTTGTAACCATTCTCATGCCAATTTCTTGTACTTGCCCAGATCCACCAACGTGTGTGGCTTCATTGTTGGGTACTGAGGCATTTTGGCCTACTACAGGCCTTGAAATGGGTTCATACCAAGACTGAGGCGATGGTCTTTCATAGTTCTGAGTACTAGTCTGACCATTAGATTGTCCATTAATTTGCATAGGCTGTTTTTCTCTAGCCAATCTTTGCTGAGGGACATTTAAAACTTCCTCTGTGTGTCTTGTATTTGTTGGTTGGTGGTTATTCATTCGATCCAAAAAGGATGTTGCCCACCTTTCCATGGTGTTCATTAATTGTTGTCCCATAGCATCTACTAAGCCATCCCATGGATTTGTTGGCTGAGTAGATGGAACGGTGGATGTTCCAATTCCTTGGTTTCGTCTAATATTATGAACATATGGTTCTTGTCCAGAAGTACTGGTCTGTTCGACCATAGGTTCTGATAACATAGGAGCCTCCACAGGATGTGTTACCACATTATCCTCTGGATTAGGTATTTCTACCTCTCCTTCTACGCCTTCTTCCAGACGTTCATTTTCTCCTTGTCGTCTTCTTCTAGCCATTTTAAATTAAGTCCCACTGGGCGTGCCAAAAATATATGTTGGCTTTTTGACTTTTCGAATGATAGTTTTGTAAATGCGAGCGTGCCAGCAAGGATCAATCAGTTCTTACAGAAATTATAATTGCCAACCAATTTATCAGACGATTGTGTTTTAGTTCTTTCAGCCTCAATGAAGAGGACTTTTACTGGTGGCTTGACTTAGGAGAAATTAAGAGAAAATCACAAGTAATATGAAGAACAATCGCAGTATTTCATTAAAAATGAACACTTACAATAGTCCAAACTCAGCCTCGAAGAGGTTTACAGCAACAGTCTACTTGAATCTACTTGAAACTACTCCTAGGAATCGAAGTGCAGTGCAGGTATTTAAAGGACAAGTATTTAAAGTGCAGGTATTTAAAGTGCAGGAAATGTAAAAACTGGGAAAGAAAATATAAAGTAAATGACTGGTTTGTATGATCTGAGTCTGGGGGTTTTTTCTGGGGACTTCCTTGCTATTTATACTTGCCAAGGATGGCCTTCGAACTGCACTTCAAACCGTCGAACTGCTCCTCCATGATTGCTGATCATGCTGCCTTAGAAGTAGTTCCACTACGCCATCACTTGCAGTTAAACTTCCCTCTTATATTTGAATTTGAATATGAGTAACCGTTGAGGCCACGTCATCTTTCGTTTCTTTATTGATCTGGTGCTACTCGGATCACGTGAGAACCAATTGTCATCGCCACGTGTACGATCAGGATTGAAGACGTGAATCATCTTCCCATAATACCCTTATTCTGCCACGTGTCGAATTGTTACTGGCTTTTACAAAATATATAGCCAACAACAAGCAAAACACAGAATTACTGAAAGAAGAAAATTAACAAACACTGGACATCAAAGATCAAACAACTAGTTTTGTCTCTCATCAATGATGATGATTATTCATGCATCAATACAAATTAGACGACAAGATAGTACAAATCAAGTAGATCATGCATTCGGGTTCTAGCCATCTAGGAAGCATTGACTGTAATCTTCAAGCCACCATTGCAATGGCCTGGGATGCTACAGATGAAGTAATTAAGTCCTTTCGACAACTTGACCTGATCATTCCCACTGCTGAAAACTGTAGAGGTTGCAGAAGATGTGCAGCTATTGTACCCGTTTACATCGACAATCACCACATTGTGGACTGACGGATTCTAGTTGAAAACTAAAACGAGACACAAATGATTAAAGATCGTATTATGCAGAAAAAACAAGAAGAAGAAGAAGAAAGAATAATAAGTAATTACAAATGACAGAGAGTATTTCATCTTACTTAGCATATCCCCGACCTTGAATTGCTTCCCATTTGTCCAGCTTCCAACACTAAAATCCCATCCTGAAGAATCACCGACAGTGAAAGTAGCTGCGTGAATTGTTTCCAAGTGAAGTGAGAGGGAAACGAGGAGAGCAGTGGCAAGAGCCACAGCTCTGCTTGCACTGCATCTTCCCTGGTGATACTTCAATGCCATGACGCAAAGGTGGAGAAGAAGCTACAAATAAAATACTGAGAGCTTCCTAGCTAAGGGTGTATTTGAGAAATGGGGTTGTTGCTGCTTTCATAAAGGTGCATGTCTTTGGGTATCAAATGGAGGGTGTCGGTTAGTGCCTGGGAATAATTTGTTAGTGGGCGAAACAAAAATAAGCAAAATAAAGTAATTTCTTGATTGTCTTGTTCTGTGGGAATGGGGACACTAAATGTTATTGCCTTCCAATGATTAGCAAGCAGCCTTTGTTGACTGCACAAAGCCAGTGCAAAAAGAGGTAAACCAAACCAAACTATGCCTTAAGTCCCATCAAATGGGGTCGGTTACATGAATCCTTCTTCTCCACGTGGCTCTATCAAAGGCTATTTCGTTAGTCAAATTAAATAAATCCATATCTCTATTTACAACGCTATCCAACGTTAATCTAGGCCTATCCCGTCCCCTAACATTTCGATCTACCGTTACAGCATCGCATCTCTTCATTACTGCCTCTGTTGGTCTCCATTGAATATGACCAAACCATTTCAATCAATTCTCTCTCAAATAAATTCATGCATTATGTTTGAAAGGAGAGAAAATTCTGTGTTCATTGAAGCTGTAGAATCGGCCAGAGACATGAATTGGTTCATGCTTACGTTTTGGTATCATAAAACGACACAGAAAAAAGACTTAAAATTGAGGGGTTCCAACTTTCTCTAGTCTTCGTAGAAAAAGTTCATGCATTAAGCAGAGCATCATCCAATGGAAGAAAATCAAGATTCCAAGTTACACTACACACTACATCCAAAACTCCAAAACAGACACAGAACTAGTTTTGATATGAATTAAGTAATCCTTAGCTCTTATTTTTTTCTAACAACGGTTGTTGGGAATTTGAATGGCCTTGGATAGAGTTGAGTAAAAAAGAATGATTCATGCAGTCAATCCCATTTGATGGGACTTAAGGCTTGATTTGGTTTAGCTTGATTTGGTTTGGTTGTTGGGACTTTGAAAACCAAGAATACATTTGTCTTATTACTTGTTTTCATGGGCACACCAAGCTGGTCCACTAGAAGTTTTCCTACTTCTAAAGAAGTATTTCTTAGTCAAATAAAACCAAAATCAACCAAACACAAATAATTCTTTTTATGTTTTAGTTAATTTACCCCTCAAAGTTCAATTGGTTAAAATACTACAAGGCAATCACGTGGTAGCATGAAACCATCCAAAAAGGCAAAAAGAAAGAAAATAATAACTAGAATAAAAAAGTCCAAGAAGTAGTCATCCTGATTCCATCTATTAGTTTAATCCAGAAGCACATCTTCCAATATAATTTATAAAATAGTTTATTATTGTTAATAAAAAAGATCAAACACACTATTAAACATCATCAAGTCACAAGAGATCACTACAGTCATGCTTACAACATTTACAGCAGTATGAGTTGATTGAAAAAACACAATTAAAATTTATTCAAAAAAAAAAAGAAAACACAATTAAAACTTTCAGAAGATTGTGTTAAGACTATAGCTCTAGAAAAATCACCTTGTAGTGGCCAAGACATTCCAACCTCTTGGTCACTCCTGATTATGCATCCTATTCCAGTGGCCCTGTTTTCTAAATACCACTTAGCAATCCGGAATTATGCATCCTCTTTTAACAACCATGTTTCTTCCAAGACAAGTTGTATGGTCCAAAGATGGTTCATACTCAATCACTTGGACCTGATGAAATTACTTCTCTAACGAAAAACTTTCCAGAAACCTAGATCAAGAAACCACAAGGTTTGTGCAGATGTGGCTAAGACCTGGCTCTCCATTAACATCACCTTCTTTGCTCCAATTTTCTCTCACTCTATATGCTTCATTCCACATCCCTGCCCCGGCATAAACATTAGAAAGTGCAATATGAGTCGTCGAAATTTGTTTCTTTGTCTCTAACATCTTCTTAGCTGCCCTCCTTCCCATTTCCACATTCCCATGCAATTGACATGCCCCAAGCATTGCGCCCCAAATGGTACCTCTAGAACTCATTTCTCCAACATCAATTTCTTCCAGCAAATTCCATGCTTCCTCAAGCCTTCCAGCGCGTCCCAACATATCAACCAAACATGTGTAATGATCTTCCCTTGGAATTAATCTATACTTCTCCTTCATCAGTTTAAAGTATTGTAACCCCTCAACCACCAAACCACAATGGCTGCAAACAGTTAAGACACACACAAATGTCACCTCATTTGGTTCAATGCCCATTTCCATCATCTGCTGGAAATAATCAAGGGCTCGAAAACCAAACCCATGAACTGCATACCCCATAATGATAGATGTCCATGCAACTACATTTCTCTCCACCATCAAATCAAAAACAGTTTGTGCATAGGACAAATAGCCGGCTTTAGAATACATATCCACCAAAGCCGTTCCAACAACCACATTATTGGTATCAGCTCTAGTCAATGTCCTCATGAGCTTTGCATGGATTTGTTTTCCCATTTCTAAGTTTGTTAAATAGCTACATGCTTCGAGACCCGCTACAAAAGTGAAGCAGTTCCCTTCTACTCTAGATCCATCCCCGTCAGAATACATTTTAGCTAGTAAATCTAAACTTTCTCGTGGCATATCGTTCTGTACATACCCAGATAACATGCTCGTCCATGAAATGACATTTTTCTCTGACATTTCTTCCCACAGTGTCCTAGCATCTTCAACTAAACCATTATACATATAACCTGATATCATCGAATTCCAAAGAGCCACAAGTTGGGCAGGCAGCCAAGCATCAAAAACTTTTCGAGCTTCACCAATGCTACCGCACTTGCTGTACATATTGATTAAAGCGCTTCCAATAATTGCATCACCATCATCCAATGAATAATTATTACAATGACAGCTAGAGAAAGCAATAAGAAAGCCATGGACTTGTCTTCCGACTTTGAGCAAAAAGAGCTCTGTGCATACAGTCAAAAGAGGCACAAACATAGTGCTATCCACTTCAAAAAATTCTGCAATGTTATTCTCAGAAGCAATATAATCAACTGCATCATGATATCTTTGATTAATGACATAGCCTCTTATTTTTATGAGTTTCGAAACAACATTCCCTTGCATTTCATTCAATAGTCTTTCAGCGCAAGAAACTTCACCGCACTGAAAGTACATGTTACCGATCGGTTTCACACAATCCGACTCAAAGCCACTGACAATAATGTACCCATGAACCTGCATACCCAGAATCAAATCTTGAGTCCAAGCACAACCTGCTAATACAGACCCAAAAGTAAACTCATCCGGCGTGCATAATTCATGACACTTCATCTGGTAAAACAAACCCAACCCATAATTTTCCATTCCATTACGAACATACCCAACAATCATTGCATTCCAAGTAACCAAATTTCTCTCCGGCATTTCATCAAACACCTTACGTGCAGACCCAATCACCCCACATTTGGAGTACATATCCAAAAAAGCCGTTTCAACAACGACATTGTTGGGTAAAAACCCAGATTTGATTGCAAGGGCATGGATGATCTGACCCAATTGGAGGTGTTCCGGGGAAGAAGCGATGGCGCGAGCGACAGTGGCGAGGACGAATGGGTTGTTGGGTTGGAGGGAAGGGGAAGATAGACGGAGCATGAGGGAGAAGAGGTGGAGGGCTGTGTGGGGTTGGTTGAGGCGAGTGTAGGAAGAGATTAGGGAGGTCCATAGGACAGTGTCCTTGTGGGGCACTTGGTCGAACAGTTTGTGGGCGTGATTCAGAGAGGTCGGAGATTGAGAATATGATATGTAGTCGTTGATGAGTCGAGTGGCGACCAATGGGTTTGTGTCGAGGCCGAGCTTGATGAACCTGGCATGTCTGTACATTCATGCTCTCTCTCTCTCTCTCTCTCCCTCCCTCCTTCCTGCACAGAGAAGAGAACAGAGGTTGAATTGGTCTGACTTTTCCAAGCTCAAATGAAAGGATTCTTACCAAGCCCATCAGCTTCAATTTTGTTATCACTACTTCATGTCCAAAACTTTAGCCCATTTATCAAATAGTGTTAATGCATGCAGGTTTTGTTCATTTTATAAAAAAATATTATTTTCTTTTAAATAATATTAATTTGATCATGTTTGGGTATCACATTTAACTAACCATGAGTAAAATATATTTTTAAAAAAGGTTCTCTTTTATTTTCGTTTCTGTCAAAAATCAAAAATACTAAAGAAAAAGATATTTCAAAATGAGTTATAAATTTAATGTTAGTGTGATATGGGTCTCATTTGAAATGATTATGATCTTTTTTTTTTCTTTTTTTATTTATTTATCAAAGACAGCGTTATTATGTTAGTATAGTTAGATTACAACTTAAAGATTCACCACTGCTCAATCATCTCAAACTTTTGATCTCCCACTCACCACACCTTAAGGTATAGCTACTAAATCATTAGATCACTCCCTAATGTCTAAAATGGTTATTATCCACAGATGCATTTTTCTGTTTACCCTTTTTTTTTTTCTTTCTAGATTTATAGTATTGGAGATACAACCTATACTAATTGACACAAGTTCCTACTCTCCACATTGGTTATTCTATTTTCATGTTTGATGACACTATGAAAAACAAGGAAGAAAATTGATTGTGTTGCAACATTATCTTTTTTTGTGTTAACTTAAATATGCAGTAAATTCAAGGTAGCTTAAAAGGTTTTACTTTTGAACCAACAAGAGTTGGCATGAATGTTGCTAGGGGTGGGCGCGGGTCGGTTGCGGCCACGAAACCTCCAATCCGCCATCCGTCCGTCAAATTGGCGGATTGGAGAAAATCAATCCGCATCCGTCCGCCAATCCGGCGGATGCGGATTGAACGGATTGGCGGTTTAGCGGATGGATGCGAATCGGTTTGGCGGTTTGAAATTTTATAAATTTTCAACATAATTCAACTTGTGCACATCCTCAAAAAAAAAAAAAAAAAATATTACAGTCAATGACTTAAAAAAGTATTATAATTACTGCATGCCTCATCCAAAGAAATAAAATTTGAAATTTTAGATTATCGCAATCATTGCATGATTCATCTACATAAAGTATTACAATCTGTAGTTCTTAAAATATAAAAACAATTTAAACCACCAAAACCATGAACAGAGCAATAGTAGAGATTGTATGTCTCTGTATTGTTACATTTATATATGTTTTTGAAAACAAAAACCAACAAGCATATATCATATTTTCTATTTATTACTTTTAGAGTTAGATTTAAAAACCAAAAAATATAGATAAATAATACGTTTATTTTTTTCAATTCAAAAAATATATTCAAGTTAAAAACTTTTTTTCAATAGAATATTTGAACTCTTTTTCAATTGAAAATACAAACAAAATATTTAAACCATTGAAAACACAAAATCTTATAAATTACTAAGGGTGCTCGCGGTTTGACGGTTCGGTTGCGGCCAAAGAAACCTCAAATCCGCCATCCGTCCGCCAAATTGGCGGATTGGAGAAAATCAATCCGCAATCGTCCGCTCGTCATCACGCATCCGTCCAAAATGAGGCGGATCGATTTGGTTCGATCGGTTTTGACGGATCGATATATCCGTTGCTCACCCCTAAATGTTGCATATGCAACTTACTTCACCCAAATTCCTTTTCCAATTCCTCCCCGTATGGGGGGTGCATTTTGTTTTTCTGTCTCAAATTGTATTGCATGAATCCTCCCCCCCTCTCTTTCATCTATATTATTAGACACCTTACACGGCATTCACGGATACATTGGTATAACAAATAAGGAAAACTACACTTCTGTGAAGTTTTGGAAAAGTATTTACTGATTAGTGGAAAAGTTTATAAATTTAATTAATAATATTTATAAACTTTACCATTAATTTGAATTTTTTTTTTGAAAAAATACACCGAGTTGTAATTCTCCCTAATAAATAAAAGGTGAGATTTATTGCGCCAAAGCAATTACGCCCCTTTTTTTTATGAAGAAATTTAGATAACGATTGATAGAGTTTTAAAATTATAATTCGAGTGTGGAGTTATATTTTGAGTTTGTGAGTTTTTGAATTATGATTTAAAAAGAGAAATTTTGTTTGATTATGAGTTTTGAAAATATGTTTGAATTGAGTTTTGAATTTTTAAAATGAATTTTTAAATTATAAAAATTGTTTGATTCAAAAACTTATAACTCATAACTAAATACACAATTTAAAATTCTATTCACAGCTCATAATCAAATTCTTTTTAAAATTCAATTCAAAAAAATAATTATTGATAAAACAATTTTTAAAAAAAAAATTCAAAAATATTTTTTATGTAAAATATAAAAATATATATTATTTTTTGTTAAAAAAAATAAAAAACAAATTCCCATTTTTTTTTTCCCCAAATAACAGGTGCCAATTGCCTACCAAAAAAAAAACACTGTTTCGATCGACCTGCCGGACGTTTGGGGGGGATGTCCGGGAGGATGACCGAGTAGACCCAATTTGCTCTTTTCAAAATTCAAAAAACTCTCAACTCTCCAAATATGATCTGAAATGAGTGTTGGAATGTGATATTGGAATCAATTTTTGAAAACTTAAACAAAAAACAAAGCATTGAAAAATGCAATGGAATCATATTTTCAGAGTAGTAGTTATCATAACATTTAGCTACCAAAAAAATAAATTATCATAACACAACCTTAATTATCATAACATTTTTCTTTGAGTAGTAGTTAGTGACATACCAAAAAAATAAAAAATAAAAAATAAAAAATAATAATCATACACAATTGTCATATAGATTGATGTAGTTTATTGTTGTTTAGCATAATTTACAAATAGCTACTACATTATTCTAAAAATAAATTATGTATAATTTTTTTTAACAATTAAGCATTTTCTATGATTAATTTTACATACACACTCCGGGGTTGTTTGGAATGTTCTAAATAAGTGCACTTTTTGACTTTTTATAAAATATAGATTGTGTATGGATTGATTTTGAAGTGATGTGATTTAAATAAGATGATGTGACTTAAATAAGATAGTGACTTTTTAACTTTTTTTAGGAGATAACAAACAAGGCGTTAGTAGTGCTAATCCGCATAGAAGTTGATAACATAAGAAATTTATCTAAACTATTATCATTATTACAGAATGATAATTTCTCTTATTTTCAATCAATATAATGTTAGACGTGTGTTTTGTAGAGATATTTACGTGTAGGTCCTAATAAGTGAATTTATTGTCAAATAGGTCTTATGAAAAAAATTTATCATAAAAAAAGTCACTAATTGTAAAATTTTAGCGACAATTTATAAAAATTATGATAAAAAAAGTCACTAATTGTTAATTTTTAGCGACGTATGTAAAAAATTGTCACAAAATTTATTTTTAGTAACAATTTTATCAAGATTTATTTTCAATAGGACTTGATGAAAATTAAGGGATAGTTTGGCATCCCCTATATAATCCATCTTTTTATTTTTTATTTATCATATTACCTCTCTACTTTTCTATATATTTTTTTTTTATAAAAAGATGAAAAATACATTTATTTAGACCATCCTCAATAACCCAAGTCTACCTATTAGGCGTAGTTTATCCTATTTTGTGTAAAGTTCATGTTTGAAAATCACTTTATAAAAGATAGCTTGCCTCAAGTTTCAATGTCTGAACTGATGGCACAGTTCGAGCTACAGATGCTTGCCACGTTGTCATTTCGTATAAACCTTTTGGCTACTTAGGGTTAATTTAGGAAGTGAGTTCACTTTTTAATTTTTTTAACTATTTTAATTTAAGTTAAAATGTTTAATTTAGAAAAACTTTTTGATTTTTTTTTTATGAAAAAAGAATATAAAATTATGAAATAAATATGATATTTTATTTGTTAGGATTAAAATAACCTATTTTTTCTTTCCTAAACGGACCCTTACTCGCAAATCTAATCGTAGATTGAAGTAAAAACTTTAACCCAATTAATGAACCCTATTTACCAAAACACAGAAAAAAAGAAAAGAAAAGAAAAGAAAAGAGAAGAAAATGGGGTGGCACAAATCCGCTTCTCGGATTGTTCCCATTGTCTTTTTCGGTAGACACATCTGGTTCTTCTCTCTCATCTCTCTTGAAGCACAAACTTATATATAAGTAGCATCCAATGCTGTTACATATAAATCTATATATAGCCCCCAATCAAAACCCAAAATGTAAGGAGTAATTTACGTGAATACTGTTATTGTCGTTTCATAGTCCGCTTATCACCAGTTTCTATTGACTTGTCATCTTTAATAATAATTCATGAGCATCATGAGCATGAGATCTACACAAAGTGATATAATGAATGCATTGAAAATTTGTTGAAACATTGCACTGTTTTCTCTTCAAAAAAGGACACACATCATCATATACACACAGCCTGTATTGATTGATAAAAGATTGCTCAATTATATGTATATCACAAATTGATAATTATTATCAAATCATTACAAGGATCGGTAGTAGTTTGGTATCAGCTTTATTGAATGATGTGTATGTGAAAACAAAAGCAAAGTCTTTTAAAGCTTTCTTCTTCTCTCAAATAATTTGTCGGGCAAAACAAAAGGTCCTCTCCTCTCTCTCACTCACTATTCTACAGATCTGACTACACCACTGCCTTAATCAGCCTGTAGGTCAGATTTTGTTGATGCTTAGTAAGACTTTCATACCCAATTTGAAACACCTTCATGCTTGATCTTCTCTCTCTCCTCTTTCTCTCTCTTCAATTAATAATTCTTGGGTTTTTTCTTCAACTACAAAAACATTAGTGAGTGAACCAAAACCTCTTGATAGACAGATATTGCACATCTCACACATTGATTACACATTTCTTGATGGAGTCTTGGATTTATTCTCATGCAAAACCACACACACAAAAAACTGTAAAAATAAATAATAAAAAAAAAAAATTAAAGACATATGAAGTTATGAACCAAAACCTCTCTCTCCAACATCTTTAGCAAACCAAAACAATACTATCATCATCATCATCATCATCATCCTCATCCTCATCCTCGTCCTCGTCTACATATATATATGAAACCGGTACATACAAATATAAATATAGTTTTTTTTTTTTTTTTGGGTGCTATACATAATTTCTAAGGGTAAGAAAGAAAAGAAAAGAAACGAAAAGTAATGCTAGGAGATGATGACGAAGATAACAAAAGAAGGTAACAAACTTTCTCACTGAGGACAAGCAGTATTAATGGCGATCATAAAACAGATGACATATAAAAATATATCTATATATATATTTATAACGCCGATATCATCATCTATCATCTTCTTCCACTGGTTCACGCGGCGGTTGAATCGATCAATCGATGCTTTGCTTACCTGTTGGATATGGGGTTGGGTCCACTTGGAACTTCATGAGCACCGGCTTCGAACTCTCTGCGAGTGGAACTTGAAGAAGAAGAAGAAGAAGATGATGGAGTATGTGAATTTTGGGTATTTTTAGGGTGAAAATTCATTTTAGAGGTAGGTGATGAGGAAGAATCGGCGAGGAGCCTCCGGGTGGGAATTGAGGAAGCCATGGATGATGGTGTTGTTGATGGATCTTCAGAGTGAACAAGGATGAGGAAGATGAAGAGGAGAGAGAGGAAGAGAAGGAAAGGGTGTGATTTTGTGGAGGTTTCAGAGAGTGATGATGATGTTCTGAATGTTGCCATGCAATCAGGAATAAGAAACCACCCCCCAATAGCCCACAAGAGATCAATATCCATTAACCAGTTGCACCCCAAGGCTAAGAAGAGATAGAGAGAGAGAGAGAGAGAGAGAGAAGAGAAGCTTCAGCTAAAGTGGAGGATGGAAAGGAGGTTTTGAAATTCCCTACACATTTGTTTGAGATGAGAATAAACAAAAACACAAAAAAACAACATAACGTGGGAGTATTTATGAAAGGGCTAGAATTAATGGATGAATTTATTGAAGTACCCCTCTCTTCCTTACCATGGAATTATAGAGCAAAGCCCATGGTTTAAGGAGAATGGAAATTGAAAATTCCAAAATGTTAAAAAAATATTCAGAATTCAAATATGTAGTGTTTAATTTTAGTGTGACGAGGGATATGACTAAAATTGAATCTGATCAATACATTTTAAATTCCAAATATTTTTTAGACAAAACTTTATGAATATGTAATGCTATTGATAACATAAATTTGTTGTACTAATAAATGGAATAAAATCAATGTATATATATAGTAATTAAAGTGCCTCATTACATAGGAATTATTTTCTTTGTACAAGAAAAATACCAAGAAAAATAATATGTCTTTTTTCAAATTTATTCTAAGTGTAAATCCTACTATTATTTTTCATGATAATTTTCTGTATCTAAATTTTTTATCCCTATAAACACTTAGTTAAAGAAGCAGTAATACTAGGTATTATGAAAAATATTTCATGAATCATGAAAGATTTTTGACCCTTAGATTAAATATACAATAAGTTATAAAGTGTAATATAAGGATAGAGATTCGTTCATAATCATTTTCATGAAATATTTTTCATGATGCCTAGTATTTAGTATTGTTACTTTTTTTTTTCTTTATTCAATTGGAAGGAGAAAATATTAACTTGGTGAAAGGACATTATAGTCATATTGCCACATCCAAATTCACTTATCACTTAGTAATGGGGCCACCCTGTAAATTATGCAAAATAAAGAATCTTAGAAATTAAGAAAAAGGCAGTGGCACAAAAATAAAATAAAGAGAGGTGGAGGAAGGAGGAGGGGGGTGGTGTCTTTTTCTTTGCTTTGGCCGATAGCCCCAAGAAATCTTTCTTTGACTTTGGTGAACCCCCTAACTATGTAAAATTGTGATTCTGTTCTTTGTTTTTTTAGCTTTTTACTCTTTTATGATATAAAAAGAATATTACAAGAGTGTCCCTTTCACAGCCCATCTTTGGCGCGTGAATGGTTAATTAGTAGTGTAACCTTAATCTCTCTGTGGGTAATATTATACTTTACAAAGCTCTTCTCTCTCTAATAAAGGTTTAATAAAAGTAGTCTAAAGTCACCCTTTTGACCAAAGTTTTAAATTTCGCCAAATTCAAATTCAAACACGGTGCTCAACATATATCTATACATATACATATCTATATGTATATCAAATGTGACGGTGTTTTTTTAGAATAAATTATAAATATATTTTTTGAGAATCGTTTAAAATATGATTTTTGTTTTCTGTGATTTTAAATATTATATCACCTTTTAAAATTTTTAATTTTACAACAAATAGCCTATTATATTAATAAATTATCAAATTAATTAATAATTTTTAATGATTTCAAAAATTTATTTCAATTAATAATTCAGATAATTTCGTTAAATAAAAAATTATGATAAGCAAATATTTATAATTTTTCAAATCATAGGGTGATCCGTATTTTAAGTAAATCTCAAAGAGTATATTTGTAATTTATTTATTTTGAAGATGAAGAAATTTGACAAATGAAACCTTGGGAGGTTGATAAATAGGTATGATTCTCACGTTAGCAATGATGATTCAAATCTTCTCTCATTTGTGTAATTAATTGATTTAAGAGGTGCATTTGAATCTCGATTTTCCGTTTCTAGAGCGGATTTAAAGACTCTTGAGTTCTCGATTATGAGAACATATTGACAAATGATGAGGAAAATCTTATAGTTTTAATAAATTTTGTTCATATAAAAACTATTTTCACTTTAGCTTTTGTAAAGACGTAAAAGCTATTTGGAAAATACTATTAAATTTGATGAATTCTAAAGGGAATGTCTTCATAAACCATTATCAAGCACTTCCTGCTTTGTTTTGTTTTGAAAAACCATACCAATTAAATGCCCTTAATTTTTAATTGATTTATCCCAGTAAAACTTTGGCAAGAATTAAAAGTAGCCCACGAACTATATTGGAGAATATAAGATGGTTAATTACATACACAAAAATTAAAACTCAAGCAAAGTATCAAAATATTCATGTTGATAGAGTTAGTAGAGGTATTCACAATCATTAGTATTTGTCTGTTGTATCAATTTAGTCCTTCTAATTTTATTTGTATCAATTAATAATATTTTCTACTAAATTAAACATAAATTAATAATAAAATAGTTATTCAAAAGAGAGTGAATTATTTTAAATTATTAGATGCAACACTTCAACCACAAACAAAGAAGGGAGTGAGTCGAAAATATTTTATTCCTTGATTTTCGTCTAATTTTTTAATAACATTATCAATTAAACTAAATTAATATAATATTTATAATAAAAAAAAAAATCATAGATAAAGTTAATGCAATTAAAACAACAAGAACTAAATTGATTGAAGAGCGGGTTAATTTTGTAAGAGATTAAAGAGTTAAATCAAACGCTTGGAAGGAGTGTGGGTCTATCTAGTATGTACCCCATAGATATGGATACAGATATGCATGGATGATATAACCCACATATATATATATATATAAGTTTTCTGAAAAATATATAGATATAGATGCAGAGAAAAAGCACACTGAAAGCAAAGCATCGTATTCTGTATTTTTATTTCCCCACCACTGCCTTCTTCTGAGAGCTTCCCTCTCTGATGAATGAATGGTGAAAGAAAGAAAGGAAGAAAGAAAATTAAAGAAAGGTGGACAAAGGAAGGAAGGACTTTGTCTCCATGGTGGGTGGTGCATGGGTCCCCCCACAGCCCCTCTTCCTCTTCCTCTTCCTCTTCCTCCACCCCCAATTGTATACATTCACAATGATCCATATATGGTTGTACTATGTATACTACTCCCCATCTTAAAATAATGATCTCTCTGGAAATTCAACTTTTTTTTGATAGTATAATTATTATATTTTAAAAATATTAATTTTTTAAAATTATCTTTTGATAGTATAATTTTTTAGAAATATCAATTGTCATAATTATATTTTTTGTATTATTAATGAATTTAAAAGAAAAGACAAAATAGTAAATTCATATTATTTTATTCTTTAATTTTTGAAAATAAACTAATATTTTTGGACAGTGAAAAATAAAATAAAAAATTAATATTTTGGGACGGAAAAAGTACTACTATATATCTCAATGTTTTTTTATTTTATTTTTAAAACTCATCTCAATGTTTCTTTCAATGAGTGCCCCATCATCATGCTTGTATCCCCTAAAAGATTTTCTTTGTTATTATTGCTTTTAGTATCATCATATATATTACCCAAAAAAAAAATAATGAGGTTAATTCTTAATAATGTGCCGCGGGTTCAAATTATAAAAATAATCTTTTGAAAAAAGAAGTTAGTATTAAATTAAAATCTTACCGTGCACCATGTACAAATATATATATATATATACATATATATGGTTGAAATGGTGACTATGCAAAATATCATTGAGTTAACCCCTGGCACTGCAATGTTCGAGTAGTAAGAATCAACCACACTTTAGAAAAAGAATTAGCCTTGTGCATTGCATATAAGTTATATATATATATATATATGTACAAAAACTAATGCTATACAAACACAATATATACAAAATGATGTATTGCGTTATGAGTCTATTATTTAAATTTCATTAAAATGCATTTTATTTACAAAAATAGTTATTACCATATCATTCTTATGGATAATTTTATAAATAAAAAATAAAAAATTGTACAAGAATACCACTTTCTATATATATATATATATGTATATTATTAAAATAGTGGGTAGTGTAAAATACACCTTGTATCTTCTCCAATGATTACACATGAAAATTATGTTTTGATGACAAGCCTATTAAGGATTTCATTAGAATCCCAATGATCAAAATACATTAAAAAGGCCACATAATGGGATAAAAATGTAACATCTTATCAAACATATATACTTTTAAAAGTAGATAAATATTGCCATATTCCTACGCTTCTCATTGTCATGACTTAATTAGAATGAATGATTAATAAATTACATGGAAGTGACATTTGAAGAACCCATCTAATCAAATGTCAACAATGTGTAGTAGTTGGTTTAAGTCACCTAATTTTCAAGCAAAGCAAAATAACTTCTTTTAAAAAAAAGAGTAAATATGTGATACATTAACTCACCCTTTTTCATGTATGAAAACAAAAGATGTTTGTAATTTTGTTATTATTATGTAATTCAAATTCAACTATTATATTATACGTATTATTATTGGTTGATAATGTGTTTTTACCACCATGAATCATGTACGGGAAAGAAATAAACCTTTTCGTATAATCCTGTTAATCAAGATTACGCTCCTCCGTACATCGTCGCTTTATTCCCTGAAAACACAAACGTGAGCTAGCCGGCGGGTGTGTGCCGGATACCTCTCCGATGCCTAAGTCAGCAAAATAGACAAATAGACAAAAAACTCTGTGTATTCGAAAATCAAAGTTGTGTTACCTCTCCATAGGTGATGTTGTGAGCTTTTATAGGTTCCGTGTGGCACAATCCTAGTAGGACTCATACTCCTCCATGAAGAGTTCTCCTAGGATTCACACTCCTGAAAAATAATGCTTATCTTTCAACCCCCTCACTGCTTAAACCAAGCGAGATGGTTTTTTCATGGCCGAACTCCAATACGACCGAAGTAAGCATGGCTATGCTAGGCTGCAGATTAGACCGAACTACACTTAGTTTGGTTCTTCCTTTCCCTGCTCTTACTTCGGTTCTCAAAATAATTAGCTAGGCTTGACCGAGCTAGCTGTGTTACGCCGCGACCGAACTAACTCTGAGTGTGGCAACCTGGCGACCGAGTTATCCGCAGTACTCTTCTGGACCGAGGTAACAATAGGTTCTCTGGGACCGGTCTAACTTCAAGGCTTTGGGACCGGACTAGATTCAAGCTTCTCCTGGACCGGAGTAACTTTAAATCCCTTTTTGGGCCGGACTAACTCTAAGGCATTCTAGGACCGGTCTACCTCCAAGGCCTTTTTACTCAGCTCTTTGTACTGTGGCCCATAACGGCCCATTACCTAGCTCGGCCCAACTTTCATATAAATTACCCTCTGAAATCATTTGTGATGTCATAGTCAACAATATATATATATATATAAATATAAATATAAAAAATATAATATAATATGATGGGAAGAAAATCAAACCAAAACAAACCCCTCTATAATCGTGGATGCGAGCCTACACAAGACACAAAAAAGTGAAGAAATTAACCAAGGTCTCTCATGTGCTTGTTTGTAATCTTCCATGACATTTTGGCATAAAAAGTCAATGGAGTGAACCTTCAAAATATTATTAAATTTGATGTTTGTTAGCAACCGAAAAATCAGGAATATGATTTAGACTTTCTAAATCCTAAAGACAAGACATCCTTTATTTTTTTTAATGATCTTCTTAATGAGTTAGGTAAGAGGTAGCCTTGCTAGCAACAAAACGAAGAGACCATTAATACCAACACACAAAAAAAGAGCAAGAGACCATACTATTGTGACCTAAAATGTCAACAAACTGAAGTAAGCACTATCAATCTTATATATTAGTGCCTTACTAGCATTAGATATGATTAGGTCATTCATAGATCTTGATGAGGCCAAAGATTACCTCTAATCAAAGTTGGTCTTTATAATTGGGAAGCTTATAAGATGATGTTCATTGAACACTCCTCCCTAAAATGTCTTCTCACTGTGAAAGATTGATCAACTTGTTGAAAAGATTAGTAGCTATAGTTGTCAAGCAATGGTTTCAATGTAAGAAAAGCCAACCAGTGTGAATTTAGTTACGCAGTGTAAATAGTACACATTGTTTCATTAGTTAATTTCATACTGTTGTGGAACTATTCCATTTATTTAACCAATAGGACAGTTGTGAATAAACTCAAACTTGAAATCAATATTTTTATATAACTTTAATTGTTTGATTTAAAATAAAGAATTAACTTGATAGATAAAATACTTTCTTATAAATGTGATGTTTGAATTTGAGTTTCACCTGCAACTTTTTTTTTTTTTCTTTCTAATTTCTTTTCTATCAAAAAGTAGTTTAATTATTTTGAATATTAATATGCATAATGCTATGGGTTAATCAAACTTAACACCTTTATACTCTCACCGTAATCTCACAAAGTACATATAAATGGATAAAATTTTATAAAATTTATGTGGAAGTCGTATTCAAAAAATCTTATACATCCATATAAACATTTTGTGTTTGATTCTGTGATCGATTTGTGTATTTCTATGAATGAGTAGTGTAACTATTCTATGCCATGCCAACCAATAAATTGGATACTTTTTTTTTTGTCAAACAGAAAAATAAGAAAGCCAATTCCTACTTTATGGTGGGAGGGGAATTTCAAAAGGAAATCAGTTCTTGGGATAAAGAATTAATCATTCATGTAAACCATCTTCTTCGTATTCTTTTCCCACTCATCATGGGTAATTATTCTCATAATGATTTAGGGGAAAGCTAACCTAGTACTTAAACTAGTTGTTAGGCTAGCTAGAATCAAAATGGTTGATGATTCTTATTATCTCTTTGCAGCACTTGAACTTGCTTATTTTATAGTTTAAATGCATTAGTTTTGAACCTAGCAAATGGCATCAGAATCAGAGGAATCCTAATCCCCAGGAATTAAATTCGATTCTGGGCAGCCAAACACGCAGGATTAATCAAGATATATATGCTAGGGAAAATTTTGTTAAGCTAGCTTGACTGCACTACCCATTCATGGTCTAAGAATCAACTCAATGACCAGCAATTGATATTATTTTGAGAAATTTTTGAAATATTGTGGACTACATTGAAATTTTTTTTAGTCAATTCCATACTGAGGCAGATGCCATTCGTTAACACTTTCTGACCACCCAAAACATCTCCACATACAACTCACACATACTTTTCATTTTATTTATTTAATAAATTTTTAGTAATTCTGTTATGAATACAAAAATCAATTACAAAATCGAAAACATAATCAAAGAAGATTTTAAAGAATTTGTTAGTGAAGTCTATTTTTTGAAAAATTTTATATATTCTGTTGAAGTAGCCAACCCTCATTAGCATAATATTGTTGGCTTTGGGTGTATACTCACGACTTTGTTCTTTCCTTAGGAAAAGGAAGGCTCCCACATAGGTCCTTAGTTGACTGGCTTCCTAAGAATGGAGTTTCTACAGATGGCGCCAAATAAAGTAGCCAACCCCCATTAGCACAATATTATCTGCTTTGAGCGTACCCTCACGGTTTTATTCTTCCTTTAAGAAAAGGCTTTGTACGAATTTGAAGGAGTTAGTCAACTTATGTAGTGGAGTGTGGTTTCTTCACGGAGCGATGTGGGGCCTACGTAGGAGCCCAATGGATGTCCATCCCACATCGCTCAGTGAGTAAATCACACCCCACTACATAAGTTGACTAACTTCTTTAAATTAGCACAAGGCTTTTTCTTAAGGGAAGAACAAAGCCGTGAGGGTATGCCCAAAGCGGACAATATTGTACTAAAGAGAGTTGGCTACTTCATCTGTGTTTATAATTTATTTATTTTTTTGTTATTTATTTTTGTGTTTCTAAACTTGCCAGTTGCAAAGGGATGTGGTGCTTATACCCTTTATATATAATAATAATTTTTTTATTCATACATATAATAATAAATTGTATGCTCTCTACCTCCTTTTAATTATTGGATTAGGATGTTGGTACCTTAGGCCATGTTTGTTTGGGCTGACTGGATTATGTTAGATTAGCATTCTTATGACTAATAGTCTTATGACTACGAATTCTTTAGATTGTGTATCATATCTTATGTTTGGATTGAGTTTAGATTATAAGAAGGACTAATAGTCCAGACTTTAACTTAGTCTTTCAATTTATATCCCACCCCTCTTTGTGGGATTGAATAGTCCGTCATATGTGGAATACCATATCCGGATAGATTGTTAGTCCGTACTTCAATTATTTAACCAAACATTAGATTAATAATTTTATTAAATTATTAAACCAATCGCAAGCTCATGTCTACTCAAACAAACATGGGGTCACAGTATTGCATTCAAACTCTTTGGTGAGTGGTGATAGGCAAACAATAAAAATCAAGCATATATATATATTTAAACATTGAGTCGTGCTGGGTAGCTCGAAATGAGCTACCCCGAATCCCCCTATTTTTTTTTTTTTTTTTTTTTTTTTTTTTTTTTTTTCAGAAGCAGAGAAGGAGAAGAGGAGGAGGAAGGAGGGAGTGGAAGGAGGAGGAGGAGGAGGAAGGAGGGGACTGGAGGGGGCCTTTCAGAAGCAGAGAAGGAGAAGAGGAGGAGGAAGAAGGGAGGAGGAGGAGGAGGAGGAGAAGGAAGAAGGAGGGGATTGCGACGGCGGGGCTGGGCTGCGACGGCGGGGCTAGGCTGCGACGACGACCGACGACTGGGCGACGATCGGCGACTGGGCATCGGCGATCGACGATCGTCTTCCCCTCTTCTTCTCTCCCTGTTTCAGGTCGAAAATGGAAGGAAAAATAAATAAATAAATAAATCTCCAAAACGACGTCGTTTTAAGGATTAGGAGGATTAGGGAGGACCAAATTTGAGCTCTCAAATATTATTCTTAAACATTTTAAGAAAAGGGTTTGTTATTTAAGAAAAACCAAGTTAAAAAAAAAAAATAAAACCTTGTGGGGGTTTGATAATTGAAAGTCTCGTCATGGGGATAACTATACACATGCATATCCCATATTGGTGACAAGACATTTATTTATGGCAGATGGAGATGGTACATGTTATTAGACTAGTATTTAATGCCCCATTTCTTTGCAACTATTCCAAGCTGCTCTACTTGCTTGTTTTATTGGGATATATGGTGGACCTTGTTTTTATTAAACTTTGTCCTCTTTTACTAGATAACCCATGCATGCTTGTCCTCATATATATTTCATTTTTATTTGTTTAATATTGTATATATATATTTTTAATAGTAATGTTATATGCATAAAAAATAATGAATTCGAGTCTTACATTATTTTTATTTTTATTTTTATTTTTATTACTATTATTATTATTTTTTTTTTTGTGGCACATGTCAACCCACAAATTAAGCACTTCAGCCCTATTGAGCTTAGAACAAATTTCAAATAAACCCAATTCATTGAAGTGTGAGATGTATTATTTTCTGATGGTAGGGGAATATATATTATCTTTAATTGATTAGGTACTAAATTGTGCCTTTGTCATTAATTCCTATATATATATTCAATAAAATTAAGATTGGGGGGGGGGGGGGATGTGGTACAAGGGTATGGACACACGAATCCACAAATGTCCAAAGTAGAATCCATGAAAAGTGAGATCTTCTTTCCTTTATTTTTTTTTCCTTTAATTTTTTTTTTGGGGGGGGGGGGGGGGGGGGGGGGGGGGGGGGCGCCATCAATAATATCAATAAACACATCAAAAGGGTTCATTTTCAGCTTTAAATCACTACAGTCCCACCTGCCAAACTGGTTTTCATGTGATGTACCTTTCACCAGCCAAACATGTCAGTAATAGAAAAAGTAGAATAGACCCTACATATGGTCCACACACACAAATACGGTAGTGTTTTGAAAAGTTGATAAAAAATTAATTTTTTAAATTTTTTAATAACTTTTTTTATTAAAAAATTTGATATTTTTAATTTTTTTGTGATTTTTTTTATAAAAAAAAAATTAAAAAGTCAAAAAATTTATTTTTTTAACAGGTTCCCAAAACGCCTACTGTCTGCGTCCATTCATAATTGTACAATGATAGCATGTAAAAAGGGTTTTTCACATTTTATAGAGAAAGATGTGTGTATATATATATCAGAACTGTTAGGGACCCTCAGGGCACCCTCAGTTTTTTTTTCATTGGCCAGTTAGTTTTTTTTTCTTTTTCAATCCCCCACAGCCACGTGGGGTTGGGGTCTCGTGGGGGTGGGGTCTGCCACATTTTTCATATATATATATATATGGGTTTTGATTTGTAGCACTAAAAAGTTGGGTACTAATGCCCCTAATTTTCATATAAGGCAAACAAAAAAAAAAAAACAAACAAAAAGGTTACCCAAAATAGAAATTAGGGGCATTAGTACCCAACTTTTTAGTGCCACAAATCATTTTTGTATATATATATCCATACCTTAACAATGGAATTTAAGGCTTTCTTTCTTCTTCATATTTTTTTTTTGGTAATCATGTCTCTCTTCTTCTATCTTGTGTTTTCCATTTTCATGCAATCATGTGTGCGCACAGTCAGAATCATTTTTTCAATAATTACAATATTATTGTCAATTTTTTTAATTGAAAAATTATACTAATTTTTCTTGAAATTTAAATAAAATATATTAAAGCCATAGATTTGACATAATTTTATTAGACTTTGTTAATATTTTTAATTTACCTAACATTTAGTTCACAATTTATTGGTAATTCATTAATCATTTGCCAAATTTAACCATAAATTTGGTTGGAAGTCGAAATTTTGAAAAATATCATGAAAAATCAACTTTTAGATTGATTTGATGTCAAATATATGGTTCAGGATTTTTCTCATCTAGATTGAAAAATCAAGGGTGATCAGAAGATGAGGATGACAACAACAAAATTGAAAGTTCAACAAATAATGCATATTAATATATTATATAAGGTTCAAGAACAAGAAGAAACCATGAATGGACCACCCCTTAAGTATCTGAATTAGGGGTTTCATTTCAACTCATAATTAGCTTGATGATTAGTACAGAAAGTGAAGGAGAGAGGTTCAAAGTGGGAGACAAAGCTTTATAGAAAGGCATTGGACACAATGAATTGATTAGTGAATAATATAAGAAGTTTCTCACCAAAAAGGTGATTTAATTGTCATTGAAAGATGGTAGGGCACAAGTATTATCTTCTCAAATGCACACTTTTCTTCTTTTGTAATCTTCTCAACAATATATATAAATATATTTAAATGCCAGTCATTTTCCACATGCATGTGTGTTCCCCACCATTAATTTACTTCAAGCAAACTTACTAGAAGATATACATCTCACATGCAGAACAAATGTCCTAAAAAAAAATATAATTACAACAAATGTAAGGGTCCTAATGATATAGGATTATGAGGGAGGCAGATAGAGATAATGGTAAAATTAGTCAAAATTTTTTTTTTTTTTTGGAATCAATTGCACATAAGTCAATGAGAGATAAATAATCAACCTTTCAAACCTTAATCAAATGAAGAACAAGCATGTGAACTTGGTGGATGATCTAGCACCAAATCAGCCTCTCACAAACTTACTTTATTCCTCTTTTCATAAAAAAATAATCTCTCTTGAAAGTAAAAATACCTTTGCCAAGTCCTTTAAGCAAGTTTCCATGGCATGCAAATTTAGGAGTTTTATAAATGGATCAATAAACTTTGGTTATCAATATCATAATAGTCTTTTTATCTTCCACAACATTTCATAGTCACAAGTGGGTATAACTTTTGAGTCAAAAGGAGATTAAATTGAAATAAACAATATTTGAATAAAGAAAGGCATTGCTCTTTCACACTTCTCTCTTCTCCGATTCTTAATGAGGTCCTTTCTTTTTCTTACATAATTACAATAATTCATAATCAACCTGCCTCTGAACCTAACTATGATTCAATCAATTTACTATGTAAACGGATCAAAAAATAATCACCTTTATATGGTTAACCAAACTACCTTGTTCAAATTAAAAAAAATAATTCAATAAAAATCAACAAAACTTTTGTCAGTCAAAACTATTCCAGAAACAAAACTTCACAGTTCAAACCAAAGCTTTTGTTAAAAATGTGTTCATGAAAATGACATGTTATATATTTGGATCCATGGGGGGGAACTGTCTAGCTACCACAGCAAACAAAACAACATCCACTAAACTACAATAATGCAAGGAATTCAAAAAGGGCCAAAAACTTATCAGGAAAATAACCAATGGAAGAGAAGATACCTGAAGCCCGACAAAAAAATGAAGAATTTTAATCAGACTGTGTTACACGTCTGTCGTCGATCTATATTCTTGAATAACCGAGAAAAGATGGAATGTGAAAAGTGCAAAGAAAACAAAAGAGAACTTCATGTATAATATCACTTCCATCGCAGGGACTGCCTTATACCAGTGTAGATAAGGCCTAGAGACCGCCCAATCAAGGACACTAGAAAGAATGAGATGGCATCACTGACTTTAGCAAAAACGGTTCTAATCAATGGCATTGTAATATCTGCTAACTCCAGAAAGAGGCTGAAGTAGTACCTCCTGCAAGACATAAGATAATATTAACAAGCCATAAAAGTAATTGATAACCCCCATTATCAGCACTAACAACCATGCACATACCCCAATTATCCGCAGTACTCACAACTATGAAGAAAGAGAAATTTGAAGAATGAGCTTAAATACAGCCAAAGAAATGGCATCAGGAACATTAAAGCATTAGATGCAGCTTCAAAGTGAATTTCCTATCCTAGGTTCAGAGATCTTTAATTCGGATATCTCAGAAATTGAACTGCTAAAAGTGCTTCCTACCAGGTGATGCAAGACAGAACCTCCAATGAGGAATTTTAGGTTGTCATCTCACAATCAAATTTCATGGGCTAGGGCTTGATCATGACGATAGTCTTCACTGAAGTCATATAATATACAATAGTCAACTATCAGCTGACTTCAGCTTTGGTGGCCCAAGCTCTTTTTTTTTTAATGACCCAAGGACTGGTTCAAACATAATATATTTGCATACCAGTGTGCAACACAAATTCTATTGTATCGTTTGCTGAACCACGGTTCAACAAAAGGCCTTTTTTATTGATGAACTTGTAATTAGCATTTGAGAGCTGAGTGTGTTTTTAAGTAGTTCATTGAAAAAGTGACTAACGCATCTGTAATGATGACTTTTCAATGACATGCCCCTTCTTTATGAAAAAAAAAAGAGCCCATATTTTACCCTTTTTCTTTCCTACCATTGTCTAAACATTAACTTTCCCCTTTGGTTATTCCCTTCAAGGATGTCCAAAAACAATGCACATCTATCCAATGTTCAAATCAGTAGTATGTGGTTATGCGTGTAAGTATATAACATATGCAGAGAAAAAAGAAATAACGTACCACCCAGTCAAAGCCCTTAATTCCTTAGTCCGCTTAACAGTTATGGAGATGTAGTTTATCAAAACATTACGAAATGGAGATGAAACAGACCCAGACTTCCTCATGGTAAGCTTCTTCCACCAACTTAATTTTTCAGTCTCGGTTTTGCTTGGTTCCACAATGAGTTGGCTCTCAAGCGTGCATAGGTCAAACCTATCCTCATACATTGATATAACTAACTCTATGTTCTGATGCAGCCATCGGTTCAAAGCCACCTATTAACAAAACCACAATTTCATATTGGTGAAACTTGAGAATTCTTTTCCTAACATTCCAATATCTCACAGCAATAAAATCCATAAATGAGCAGCAGCATGAGATAAACTTACAATTCTTATTTCCTAGACCATGACAGTTATATTAAAAAGAATGCAGAATGCCAACACCACACTCTTGCACTGATGTGAAAGAAACATATATCTATTTTAAGGATGTGAAAGAAGCATATGTGATCTTCTTCTTTACACTAACCAAAAGGTCTAGTAAATTTTTTTTTATAGATTGCTCTAATTTTCATATGAGAAATATTATAAGTACCAGAAAACAATATCTTTATGCTTCTCTAGTTGACCAATTATAATTCTCAAAGCTCATCTGCGGATATTTCAACATGGCTCATTGACCTCTTTATTTCACTTCCCATGTGTATTCATGCAATAAAAACCATGTGTATATGTAGGACCCACTATATTTACAAGAATAGTAGGACCTACGAAGCGTGGGTGCGGGTGTGGGTACGAGTACTAGTACAATATAGGTACGTCGATATGGTAAAATCCAAAAAAAGTAGAGTACGGGTATGTCTTGATACGTTTGTAAAAAAATATTTATTTTTAATTTGGAATAATACAAAAATTGATTAAATGGTTTAATTTGTTAAGATCCAATCTACAATTAACATTTAATGCCAAAAGTAAAGGTATAAACCAAAATTAAATATCATTATATTAAGTAACTTACAAACCATAAGTTAATTTTAAAATCATGCTAGGTATAAAACTAAAAATAAAAAAGAAATCTAGTGAAAGGAATTTTATTTCTGTAATAGAAGAAAATATTGTTTCGACTGAAGTACGGTACGATTTGGATATGTACTAGGTACGTCTGAGTATGTCAAAAATTAAGAAGAAAAAATTTAGATACGTGTTTCGTGTACACGGTACGTATGCAGCAGTACCATACAAAATATTATATGCCGGTAAGTACTCGGTACGGGTACGGCATGTTTTTCGAAGTACTCATACTTCATAGAGTAAGACTTACCACTCCAGTTGGAAAACTACATAGGAGGTGAAAAGTCAAGTGAAATAAACCAGTGATATATAGCAGCCCCCTTAATCATTAGTTTCTCATGTATCAACAATCATATACTCTTAGGAAAAAACTATCATGAGGTTGACCTCATATCCATGAGCAAACTTATTTTTAGGCTTGACCTTACACACAAGTCTGAGACACACCTTACCATCAAATTAACCACTATATGATCATCCTACAGTTGAATTCCACCTTCAAAATCAATCAGATCAGATCATACAGCATGTTCAAAAATTAAGGCTCTATTTGGTTGTGATTTCAAATCACGATTCCACACCTTAATTCAAGTATGGTGTTTGGTTAGAGTTCTCAAATGATGTTTCCAAAACTCTGCAGAAAACACCCTGTCTGAGACGCGGTTTTCTGTTTTGACAGATGCATTTTTCAATTTTTTTTTTCAAAATTTGGCCTAACGGGACGTCCGGCCGGTCGTCCGGTCGGTTGACCAGAATAGTGAATTTTTTTTTTTTTTTTTTTTTTTTTTTTTGCAATTGATATATAATCGAAAAAAATATTTTCTGAAATTTTTAAAATTTTTTATGTGCTTTAAAATAATTTTGAGTTGTATGAGTTGTAAATTTTTGTATCAAATTTCAAATGTCACATCGACAATTCCCCACTCAAAACAAAACTATTTTCAAAACTCTTTACCAAACAAATTTTCTACACTCAAATCATAATTCCACAACACAAACTCAAAATACAACTCATACTCTCAAATCACAATTACAAAACTCTACCAAATGCTACCTAACACTCTCTTTCATTTGACCCAATTGGTTCCTATTTGATTGAGGCCATTCGATTGGAGCATGTAGGCCTATTTCTTGGTATTTTCTTGTGATTTTTTCACTGGTGGAACAATTAGGGAAAAATGACGGAATGACACATGTATAAAGTTTTTTTGGCCAATGTGGACAATTTAAAGGCAAGCCCGTGGGAGGCACCATGAAATCAACATCATGCTAAACTTACTCTACTATCAAAAATATGATATTAGTAACAATATGCTCTTAAGGTTGCTATGAGAATCAGCTATCTAGACTTGGGGATCCACTAAATAAAGCCCAAATTTAAAATTTTCAGCAGGGTTTACTAGATAAAAAGTTGTGAGAAATCACATTAAATCAAGGTAATAAATCTATCTGTGCAAATTAACATGTTCCTAAGAACATGACATGTCCAAACACCCCTAAACCATTTATAAGATCCGGGGGGAAAATGTGTTTCAGCATATAAGGATGACCTAAGCATTCAAAACAATATCGTGAGAGCCTAAGTATGGTTCATATAATTAACTAAGTTACTAACAAGTGCCGATGCAAGAACACAACCAATCATGCATAAATCCAAAAAACAAGTTCAAAACAGAAAATTTCAGCGCATAAAATTTACTTAAAATGTGCCAAAACAAGGTTTACAGAGGGAATAAAGCCCTAGCATAGCTACTAGGTGATTTCTATGCATTTTTCCATGGTTCTAATCATGCAAACAGGCATAAACGAGGCAAAAGATAAAATTTCCAGCAAACATATGATATTGAAAAGCTTTAAAGAAGTCAAAATCACATTAGTATGAAAGGATTCGTAGTTTAAACCATAATACATATGATGCTAGAACATGTTTGGACTAAGGCCTCGTTTGGCAACAGGCTGGTTTAGTCAAAAAGTCAAAAAGTTACTAAGGCTTGGTTTGGGAACAGGCTATTTTAGTAACTTTTTGGCTTTTTACGAAAAGGTGTGCAGAAAAGTAGAGAGGTGATGTGATGTGTTTTAGTTGGCTTTTTGGCTATTTTAGCCACTTCCCAAACATAGAAAAAAAACAAAAAGCCAACAATCCATACTAAAAAGTCAAAGATTCTCTTCTCTCTACTTTTTGCACATCTTTTCGTAAAAAGCGAAAAAGTCATCCCAAACATACTAGTTTTTTTAGCTCATATTTTAGCCAAATAGCCAAAAAATTACTAAATTAGCCTGTTCCCAAACGAGGCCTAAGCCAATAAAAATAGATCAAGATAAAGATCTAAATCATGCTTTCTATTATGAAGTGTGATGTGAACCATATTTCTCAAGAGAGTCCAGATAACCAATTATTTCAACAAAATGACATGTCATAACAATCAACAATCATAACACTAAGCATACTGCAGGAAAACAATTGTACCTCATTGCGTAATTTCTGAAGTTCTCGGGTTGACAAAGCACACAGCATCAAACCAAGGTAATTTATTTCATTTGACATGTCACTGTCAACAGAAATAAGCTCCAAATACACGCTTGCAATCCCATCTGCTAATGTAATCACCAAATCCTCTAATATGGCAACCCCATGCTGTGTAAATAAGCTACAACTGTAATAGCAACCCTCCCTGCTAGAACACAGAAGGTGTCACAAGGAGTAACCTCAAAATATAGAATACAAAAGGACTTTAGAATTACATATCACCAGAAAACAAAAAAGAAAACAGATACATCTTCCACCACAAATTTGTAAAAACAGAGGTTGGAAGTAGAATGATCCTTCTAACTATGGGAGCCATGCTACGAAAACAAAAGATTATGCCACAGTTGATTATCACTCCAAAACTATATGAAGGCTGAGTTAATCAAAGAGTTTGTGTTTAATTAAAGTTTTATTCCACGCACATAGGTTGGATTCAGGCATTATTTTTTCAGTTTTACAACCGATCTGCCACAAGATGCCTTCCTTCCATTATTCCATATCTCAAAACTCTTAGCAGGATACGTTAGCTCAATCAACAGAAAATTCTCACATGCAATCATGGAGCATACAGGAACAAACAGAAAGGTTAACTTAAAAAAGCTCAAATAGCCTAAAAAATGTACAAAATAATATAATGAACCAAAAACTTCCTGATTTTCAAACTGGAACATATCACTTTTTAGTCTATTTACTAGTAACCATTAAAAAGTACACATGTTCATGTCCTTTCAAATGCACCACATAAGGCAAAGAGGTGTTGCCACTGATATCTGCCTAGATCTGTTTACTTGTGCGACTTTTGTGCAAGCATCTGATTAATTCAAAAACCTGACCAAAGCATACCCAGTAAACTCCGAAAATTAGAAACTCTTCTTGCACGTACAAAACCAATTTGAGAAACACATTTCCTCTAATATAAACCATTCATAGTCAAATCAAAATTGTCTCAAATGCTGCTGATCAAATAAAGAAAAAACATAGTAAGACAAAGTGACCCATGAGAATGCTCATTCAATGCAAACATTGTCCACACTTTCCAACGATGGCAGTATTATTTCGCTCCAAATCTGCTACATCTACCACGGTTCTAACTCAAACCAATAGAAGCACCTTATAACAAAGCAACAAAGTCCTCCAGCTCTTAGTCCTATGAAGCTCTAATAAACCAAGGCTCCCACACAAACCAAGTTATAGGAGTTCTTGGAGGCTCCCACACAAACCTCTAGCTCAGTGGTATTATAGGAGTTAGTGCCTACAAAAAATTAAAAGCCAATTTAATGAAAGGCTTCAAAAAGATTTCTCTTTTTTTTCATTGATATACACATAAGCAAAGAAAAGAAGGGGGAAAAAAAAATCAATTGTTTGTCTTTCCTTCAATGCAAGGAAACATCATACAGTCCTACTTGTTAATATTAGCAAGAATAAGCTTTTGTCTCTACCTCTTGAAGCTCCTATGACTGAGCTCTATTTCCAATTACTTTTTCATTGTGTGTGCATACAAACTTGCTAACGGGGTGCCCTAATTTTTTGTGCCTAATGCTTAAAGACAGTACCCCATAAACACTTACAAACAGTTTTGTTCACAAATAGGTAGAGCATAGATGAATAGTTACTATCACAATTGTCTTTCAATTATTTTTTTTTTCATTTTTAATACGACATACGCAGACCACTAGTACAAGACATTTACATCCTCCAACAAGAAATATCAATTGCTCATTGACCACTGGATTGTGGGGAAAGGATATTCCAAAATTGGTGAAAATTTTGTTAATTGAAAGATCCAACTCAATTTAATTAGGTCCATGAATCTACAAAATTGTGAGAATTCTTGATCTCCCATAATAAACAAAAACAACAAAGAAAAGTGGGAATCAATAACTAAATTCAGTGAGAACCATAACTAAATTTACCTGAGAGAACCAAATATGAGAAATTGCGTTAATTCAGTATAAAGATCCTCCTTGCCCGAACTTCTGATGTTTTGTAAAATAGTGCCATCTCCCATTAACTTCTCAATCATTAAAGAAAGAAGTTCCTGATTTAAAAATGACAATAATGATAATCGATCTCAATATGTGACTTGATGCAATATCTACAATAGAACAAGCTAGTTTTTTTAAGGTACCTTATCAGGTTTACTGCTTTTTGAGCAAAGCTCACTTTCTAGCCAAGTCGTACATACAGGCTGACAAGACTTCTGGATAACATCAGAGAGAACTGTAGACCAATCATTCATGCTTACAGTAGCAGACCTTCCTGAGATATTATCTACCTGTAATACCATATTTGACGCCTTGTTATTGAATGGGGAAAAAAAAGAAAAGAAAAAAGGACTCAAAGAAGTCCAAAGATTTATTTGCCAAGATGTTATACAACCTGTTAATTGATTATTTCATAATGGACAACACTAACTATGCGCTGAATAAAAGTTACTTAAACATAAATACCACTATATCACCTATAATTTTGCATAAATTACAAAACACCTGAAGACTTGCTTAAACCTAGGGCAGCAAAATAAACAGGGAAAATAAAAGATATGCCCTTTCCGCAAAGTACACTTGCATTTCCAAAAACAAAGTATCTTCTAAGCACACACAAAATGTGACTTCAATACAAAAAAGATTTTTTTTTTCCAAAATTTCTCAATAATGATATTTTTTATGAGATTTCTCAAGCCAAAGATCATCCAGTCAAGCAAAAAGTTCACTTTCTTATAATAACAGTACACAATGTGATTGTACTTTGAGGAGACAACAGAGACAGTGCCTGCCTCTTTCTTCAGCCACTGAAAAGAAATCCACAGCAAGCGAAACCTAGGACCCTCAGCAACAGCATACAAACTTAAAGGCCGCTTTGCATGGTCTTGTTCAAATTTGATAAATCTGCTTCCCAAATTACCCTCATGCTCAATAGCATTTAGAGCATCCATAAGTTTCTCTTCCACTATATCCCAGGGAAGCTTGAAGTTGGCTTCCTCATCATTCTCAGCAGCTCTGCAAAAAGGTATCTCAACTAACCAATAAACACAACTCAAACACAAATTGAATCAACAACATCATCAGCCAAACTAAGATATTTATCTCGACCAGATTGATCTTTCACCTATTAACCTGTGATATGCTTACGCTTACCTACCAGAAAACGTAGAGTCTCCAGCAAGTGCATAGTCAGTCGAAATGCCATTTTGGGAGCTTACAAGCGACTTCTTAGTCGGTATTACTCCAGCCATATAGGTGAGGAATATACTGGCCATTAAAAGCACTTGATCGACAACAGGAACCCATTCAGAAGTTGTGGCACCATCAGTATTTATTAAAGTTCCCAAGCAATGACACCTCGTAGAACTATGCTTGGGGTGAGGATTTATTTTGGGATTTGCGATGCAGAGAGCACTGAACTTGCAAGCATTCCATGATGAGAGCTGTGCAACTCTCGAACTTCGAAAGGGATGCCTCCTAAACCAAAAAAAAAAAAAATACGAGGGTTAGAGTAGTATAAATTAACATGCCTTGGATTCTGAAGCACGAAGGTGATATGTTTTTGACTCTGCCTTAAAAGATACTTCTCACTAATGCCAGTGACGAACACCCACTACCAGTACGTGTTTCATTACCAAATAAAGAGGATATACAATATAGTTCAAGTGTTCAACACATGCCCGAATGCCACACCCCTCAAGAGGGGGAGAAAACATGCCTAGCTACATAAAAATAAATAAATAAACATATCACAAGCCTCGGGCCAACAAAAGAAAAACACACACACAGAGAAACATGTAGTCTATAAAAAATAACTTCTCTAAAAAAACTGATAGACTTGGTACTCACAAATGACGGCAGCACGTTCACACTGAAGGAAAAATTTAAGCTAGATTTCAAGGGTGAAAATAATGGTTTTTAAGTTCTGGTTGGAGATTAATTGAGTGCAAAACTGAAGGAAATATAAATCAGATCTAAGGTCCCTAGGCTTCACTCTGGCAAGAGCTAAGCATCATGCCATTATCACACAAAACAATAACTCAAATTCTGAAAACCATTAAATTGGAAGTTTACATAGATATAAGCAAGCTTCTGGATTTTCCTGCAAATATATACAAATGAAGAAACTCTAGTACTTTGATGATGCTTCTGGACCACTACTACACCGCATTACCAAACAAATATATGAACCATAAAAATACCCTTGACTCCTAAAACATATTTCAAACAATAATATGTATATATATATATGGCTAGTGGGATGCTGAATTATAATAATATAAATAACAACTCAAATAGGCATAGTGGACATGTTATTTTGGACAAAAATGCTTCTTCGAATTTGCCAGGTTATCGGGCCCACAAATTTTGTTTTCATCTTCTAGAGCCAATTAACTTTCCTTCAGGTACATCAAAGCCTATCTCCCCTCCTTGATACAATGATAAAAGTTGGGACTGCCAGGCATGAGAATGCAGGTCAAGTTTTGGGTAGCCATTTCATGCAAATAAACCAAATGTTAGTTTATATGTAGTCAATCCACCATTCCAGAAGCACAATGCAGTAATAATAATGGGTGACTGCCTCCTTTAATTTTAGAGAATAAGTGCAAACAATCTACCTGCTCCAACCTCAAAACATCTGTGTGTTCTATGAAAAGATGTGTTTACAAAGAACAATAAGCATAATCAAGATTCACAATTCATGTGGACTACCTAGTGTTTAAATCACGCAAATATAATTACAAATGTAAAGACATTGAACTGATCGACCAATAAAAACAAAACCTTTGTATTTTAATACATGATGAACTGTGGGGCAAAAAGCATCCATTTGAAACACAATTTCCGTGCCCATGCAGCTTGATATGTGATGATAGTATAGCTGCATAAACTGCCATTTACAAAATTTCCAGCCTGTTGATCAACACATTCTAGTGCCACCATGCCAAAATGCCTAACCCTGCAACCAAATATATCAAACAACAATTTTGGGTATAAGTAAGTACCTATGTGTCAAGTTTTGATTTGATAGAAAGTTTGATAACTGAAATGGGTCTTCCTGATTTGAGTAAAACTCAATTTGGTATAGGTTTGAATAGAGGACTGAAGGGGATTGGAGTGAATTTTTACTCAAATTTAAGTTTGAGTCAAGATTTATATGCATAAACATGTGTTTGTAGGTGTGATGAAGGAGATTGAAGCTGAGAAGAAACAATTATGGAGTCAACTTACCATGACAATGTATGTAGGCCGAGGAAGACGGAAATCACTGGAGGCTGTGCGGAGAAAAACAGAAAGCTGCGAGACAGTTAGGGTTAGGGTTTTGAGAAGTCGTGATGAAGAACAAATAAACAATAAATAAATAAAATCAAATATCGTTGTGGTGGCGGCGGCCGCGGCGGCTGTGAGGATTGGGAATGTGCGATCCTGGTTTTTTACGTCAATATTTGTTTGCCTCTCTTCGCTCTCTCCTCTCCTCTCCTCTCCACATACCAACATAACATAACCCCGCCAATAAAAGGTCCAAATTTGTTCGTTTTGATCCATGTTTTTTTTTGTTTTTTTTGTTTTTTGAAAAATTACAAACCAACCACATATTATTGAAAAAAGCGTTTGAATTTTTTTTAAAAAATTACATTGGATCCTCATTTTTTTTTTTATATTTATCTTAACAAACTTCATTTTACACTTATGGTTTGGCCCATATAGAGTGTACCTCATAATTTTTGAAAATAATCATATAATTTTCTTATGATTTGTGTACTAAAATACACCATTAAACCCATTTAACGATTTAATGAAAAATATTAAAAAAATTATTGTATTTTTATCATTTGTTTGGAAGGCAAAATACACGTTAACCCCTAACCCTCTCATATCTGTCACTTATTTCATACTTATTGTTAAATTGGATAAAATGTTTAAAAGTGTATTTCAATTCACAAATTACGTGGAGATTATGTGATTATTTTCAAATGTTAAGAGGATAAACCGTACATTCCTTATACTATAGAGATAAAATGAAGTTTGCTCTATTTTTTTTTACATGTTCCTCCCTTTTGTTTTCCATTATTTTCTTTCCAAATTATCATTAATTATTCAATATTTCACAATCGAGTGGAAAGAGTTTGGGTGTTATATCAAGATTCTGAATTTAACTATCTTAGAGTATCTCCATCAAATTAGTTAAAATTTTGTTATATTTTATTTTAGCTTAAAAGTTATATTTTCTATTTTAGCCACACATCTTTTTAAATACATTACTGTCAAATAAATTCTCTATTCATTTTCTATATTATTTGTATTCATTTTAATTATAATTATTTTTTATAAGCTCAACACAAATAATTTTAAAATATAAAAAAAGTAATATTTTTTAATATTTGACTATGTTAAATCACTAGTTACATTTGTTAGGTCAAAATCACTAAAATTAAAATGACTAACTTGATAGCTAATTTAATGAAAGTGAAATTTAGTGATCTACTCACTATTTTAGCTAAACAATAAAAATAATTTAGTTTGATAAAAATGTTCTTAGAAGCTAACTATTCCGGTGACAACACTAAGGGGTTGTTTGGGGTGTCCTAAATAAGTGTATTTTTTGTCTTTTTGGACTAAAAAATTGAGGAAAAAAATATGGATGTTTGGGTTAATTTTTTGACTTTTTATGAAAAAATGTATATTAAAAAATTATATAAATTAGTGTGTAGAGAAAAATTAGAATTGGGAGTTATTCAGCCGTAATTTTTGACTTTTGATGAATAGTGATAACTTTTTAACTTTTTGACTCTTTAACTTTTTTGCAATATGCAAACTTGGCCTAAATTACACCTTCTTAACCTGGATGAACCATACTCAATGTCATGACTATGTGTTTAAATCCCTACACGTGTAAATTTGTGACTTACCCTACTACATAATTGAGTGGCTATTCTATGTAATACCATCTACTCAGTCTTTACTTTACTTTTAGATGCTTATTAAAGTTTTATTTGAGAAGTGAGTTGATTTTTTGGTTTTTTTATTTTTTTGACTATTTTAGCCTAAGGCTAAAATACTTGATTTGGGAAGGATTTTTGGCTTTTTTGATTTTTTTGTGAAAGAAAGAATGTAATGATTATAGGTTGAATGTGATGTTTCGTCTTATTGAACTAAAAAATCTATTTTATTTTTTGTGACTATTTTAACCAAAAAAAGCCCACAAACCAACTTTCCAAATGGAGCTTAAGTTAAGATGGATCTTAAATGTAAAAAATACTAAGAATAATGTGCAGGACCCCCTTTTTAGGACCCCCTTTTGATTTGATTGGTCACCTTTTTCTTTTTTTCTCTTTTTTTTTCTTTTCCCTCCAATCACCACCCGCCACGTGTCAAAGGGGGGTGGTGATTTGAGGGGGTGCCAATCACTACTGAAATACTAAATAAATAAAAGAAATTTGACCCAAATGTTTTAAAAAAATACACATAGAGAGAGAGAGAGTATTAAAATACAAAAGATTTAGAAAAGCAAAAATATGATTTTTTTCAACTCTTACCAAACAAAACCTAAATTTATTTGTTTGTGTTAGTTTACTTATAACTTAAAGTAAACTATACAAAAGGAAATCAGCTCGGGGTGGTGGCGCAGTTGGCTAGCGCGTAGGTCTCATAGCTTCTAACGAGTTATCCTGAGGTCGAGAGTTCGAGCCTCTCTCACCCCAGCCCTTTTTTGGTTTTTGGTCCGGTTCGAACCTTCAAGTGAAAACACATATAAAACCCTACCTCCCAAACCCTAAATCATTTGTATGTCGGTTTCCCTCAAACCTCACATCTTCATCTCTCTCCAAAATTCCCCAGGTGGGCATTCTTGTCCTTGATTTTAATTTTTTTTTTGCAACGTATCACTCGTAGAAGATCACAATTATAAAAAAAAACTAAATCGAATGCAATTTTATTCATTTATTTTGTTCCTGCAGATTCGTCTCCAGCACTGAATCAAAGATGGTGAAGAGAAGCAAAAGTATGTAAATCCATATGTATATGTGTTTTGTTATGTATGTGTGTGTGTGTGTGTTTTTTGTTAAAAAGATGAAATTTTGATGATGTGATTGTTGTGTATGCAGAGAGTAAGAGCAAGAGGGTGTCGTTAAAGCAGAAGTACAAGGTCGTAAGGAAAGTGAAAGAGCACCACAAGAAGAAGGCTAAGGAAGCCAAGAAGCTCGGCTTGAATCGCAAGCCCAAGGTCGAGAAAGACCCAGGTATTCCCAATGATTGGCCCTTCAAGGAACAAGAGCTCAAGGCCCTCGAAGCTCGGCGTGCTCGTGTTCTCGAGGATTTGGAGCAAAAGAAAGCTGCCCGCAAGGAGAGGGTAATGGTCCAATGTGTTATTGGTTCAATTCTTATGTTGTGGTCTCACAAGCTGCTAGAATTGTGTGCATATTGGTGATTTTATGAATCAACATGTAAACTGTGATTTGTAGGGGAATATATCTAAGCTAACATGTGAATGTGATGCTGTAGTGTGAAAGTATATAAATTTATTTAAATTAACCTAGCATATAGCCCTTGATAGAGCTGAATGGCGAAATGCAGCTGAATTCTCTTGCATTTTTCCAAACATTTTGGATTCCTTATGTTGAAAGGAAAAAAAAAAATCAAAAGTTTAGTTTGAAATTTTTCACATTGGAAATCTTCACATTATATTTTATCTGGAAAAGCTTTTGAATGAATGAAGTATGAAGGTAACTATCAAGATTAATTTGAAAGTGCAGGGGACCGTCTGATTAAATGTTTTACTTTCAGCATATGCAGCCTTATTTGGGTTTAACTGGCCTATGTATCCAAGAGGGCCTTAGCATTTGGTTGGATCTTATTGACCTCTCATACTTGATACTTTGTCCATTTTCCTTGTTAAATTCCCCAAGGTTTTAGGCTTATAGAATATTGATTGCTATTGCATGTCATGACAGGATTTGTTTCTAAAATTTTTGTCACCATGTGTTTGCTTCAAGATATAACTATTTGATACACATCAGTATGGAACGAATGAATTTATTGGGGACTAAGTTTGTTGTTTTCGTGTTGGTCTTTTATTTTGCATTATTATTATTTTTTCTCTTTATCCTCTATGAACTTTTCTTTTGTCCTTTTGATCTTTAGATGTTATAGTTTGCCTCATTTAAAAGAATACCATTTTGGCCTTTCTAAATAAATGGGGGTCAAGCGGTGTGCATCTTTTCCCTCTCCAGAGCCTGCTTTAGCAGGAGCCTTGTGTACTGGGTTTGCCCCTTCTTTTTCCCCTTCCAATTAACTAGGATTTGTTACACTTTTCAGGCTAAAAAGAGAAAGTTGGGTTTGCTAGAGGATGATGATGATATCTCCAAATTGGCTGATATAGCTTCCGCAAAAGAACAAAATTTTGGAAAGGGGAAGAAGTCTGATGTTTCCACTGCAATTGGTACAATCAGGGGTATGCTAATACTGAATTTGCTTGGAAGATGCATTTTGAATGGACTAAATTATGTTGTGTCCATCATTTCCCTTCTCTTCAATTGTCTCGAGTATAATTAGTTTTTCTACAGATAACTCAGAGAGGGCTTTCTACAAGGAGTTGGTTAAAGTCATTGAAGCATCAGATGTCATTTTGGAAGTGTTAGATGCTCGAGATCCACTTGGTACCCGTTGTGTTGATATGGAAAGAATGGTGTTAAAATCTGGTGTTGACAAGCATCTTGTATTGCTTCTTAATAAAATTGGTAATGGCTCTGCACTCCCCCTCCTCTCTGTTGTTTTAACCATATTGGGACATGATTAATATAGTTTGACATGTTCATGAAGTTGCTCATAAAAACATTGACAACAAATACATTGTGGCAGAGCTTGACAAATAAAATATCTCTTGGAGGGTACTAGCTTGGGAACATATAATAAATTCTATCCTAAAACTCACATTTGATTCCTCTGTGATGTTAGGGAACCAGAATTGTTTTTAATTATATTATTCAGACCACTGGTTAGCACAAATCTGCTTGCCTTGACAGTTACTTTGATCTGTATGTGCATCTCAGATCTAGTACCACGAGAAGCTGTTGAAAAATGGCTCAAGTATCTTAGGGAGGAGTTACCAGCAGTTGCCTTTAAGTGCAGCACCCAGGAGCAAAGGTCAAACTTGGGTTGGAAGTCTGCCTCGAAGGCCAAAAAAACAAGCAATCTCCTGCAAACTAGTGACTGTCTTGGTGCTGAAACTCTTCTTAAATTGCTAAAGAATTACTCAAGAAGCCATGAGGTACATCCAGAATAAATTTATTTAGGATGAAGATTTTTGTGTATTAATTGTACAACCATTTCCTTGAAGATGGAGAATTTCTGCATAGTATTGCGCTCTTGGTTTGTTTAGTTGAAGTTCATCCATATGATGCTTGAAGTTTGCCTATATATGGGAATCAAAATTGTGCGCATGCGCTCGATGTGGAAACCATGCACACAATTTTGATGTGGAGACCATGCACCATCCACCATCTGATTATAATTTGAAGTTCTTGCATCTTCTATTGCGATGTACTCTTCTTTTTGGGCAATAATCAATTGTACAAGGAGTAATCTTTTTCTGTATTCCTTCTTTTTTTTCAAAGTTGTTATATTCTTTGGTGGCCATATATGAGATCTATCCTTGTGAAATGCTTTGCTTATTTCTTTAATCTCTGTGTTGCATTAATATTGATCCAATTAATAGCAATTTTTAATACTTCAAATACCTTTTCCCTTGTCAGATCAAGAAGTCAATCACAGTGGGCATTATTGGCCTTCCTAATGTTGGGAAAAGCAGCTTAATTAATAGCTTGAAGAGATGTCAGGTTGTAAATGTTGGTGCTACTCCAGGATTGACAAGATCATTGCAAGAAGTACACTTGGACAAGAATATCAAATTGCTGGACTGCCCTGGTGTTGTAATGCTTAAGTCTGGGGAGAATGAGGCATCCGTTGCTCTTCGAAATTGTAAGAAGATTGAGAAATTAGAGGACCCAATTGGGCCAGGTAATCAATTTTATTTTCTTCTTAAATTTACTTTTTCGTCTTATAATAACAATTATATATAGTTCTACAAACCAAGCCAAACTAAGTCTTGTGTTCCAATCAAGTGGGGTCGGTTACATAATTTTTTCCCTTCAGTTTAGCTCTATCAAGGGCTATATGCTTAGTTAAATTAAATAAATTCATACCTTTTTTCAAATTATGAAAATTTTCATATAGTGGTCAAGGTTGAATTTAACTTAACTTCCATGACTATGTTTTTGGGCACAACTGTTCTGTTTAGCATGTTTATTAAGGCCTTTTAACATGGTTTGTGAAATGGTTGAATTGGGTTGAGTGATATTATCTTATATGTAAATTATTTATGATGTCTTGCAGCCTGAAATTCCATGCTGAAGACTTAATCAGTCAAATCAATCATTTCCAGCATTGTTTTCATCATAGAAACACCTAGTTTCCCTCTGATTTTAATACTAAGGCAATAGCAGTGCCAAAATTAACATGAGGTGAGAAACAACTTGTTACCCTGAAATTTGAGAGTGGAACGGGCAGACTTCATTTAGTTGACCCGCAATAGCTAGGACAGGGCTTTCTTGAGGTAGAGACCTGGTTTCACAGATGTCTGTGATTGTGTTTAGTTGATTAGTACAGTAAAATTGGCATGGAAAATTTGATGCCAGCTCTGCCTGGTAGGACCTGCACTAACTATGTGTATCTGTTCAATTCTGAACATGTTATTGTGGGTTGTGATGTCTATTTTGGAGCCATCTCCGATGTGGCAAAGGCCGCTTAATAACTTGTGCCAATATATGACTGTTTATATAGGTTTAATTTTCTGGCTATAATATGTTTTCTGTTTGCCACTGTATTGAAAAAGCTGATCCAAACATTTGAGACTGATTGGTTAAACTTTGTTTCTGTTTTGTTGCTGTTTGTAACTTTTTTGGTTGATTTCTCAGAAATAACAAAGTTGTATCCAGCACTTCCTGTTTACCGAAAGTTGGATGCTTTGTTTTCGTGGTTTTAGTTTCTGAGTTTCATTGTCTTCACTCTTGATTTAATGTCTTTGATAAGACATTCTAACTCATCTTGTCACAATTCTATTGACTATGCAGTTAAGGAAATCCTAAAACTCTGCCCGGAGAGAATGTTGGTAACGTTATACAAGCTCCCAAGCTTTGACTCAGTCGATGACTTTCTGCAAAAAGTTGCTACCGTTCGGGGTAAGCTCAAAAAGGGAGGTATCGTGGGTGTCGAAGCTGCTGCAAGAATAGTCTTGCATGACTGGAATGAAGGTATGGCCAACTAGGCAATCATAGTTATTTGTCTGCCCTAAGGATCCATGCAAAATGTCATTGAAAAATATTAAAATAGAATTTATACCTTAAAAGGAGCTCAAATTCACTTGACATAATGCCTGTGTTGATATTATTTCTCATTTCAGGTAAAATCCCATACTATACAATGCCTCCAACTAGGAATCAAGATGAACCGACTGAAGCAAAAATTGTTTCAGAGCTCGGAAAGGAGTTCAATATTGATGAGGTTTACAGCAACGAGTCCTCATTTATTGGGAGCCTTAAATCTTTTGATGATGTGAAACATGTTGAAGTCCCTCCAAATTGCCCTCTTACCTTTGATGAGCAGATGGTTGAGGTTTGTGAATTCTTCACAACACAACAATTATTTCCTTAATAGCTTTCTCTAAAATCTTTATGCGCACGGACCCTAAATTTGAAGTTCATTCACCTCACAGGATAATGTACAGCCAGAACCGTCAACTCAAAGCTACAGTCAGGTCAATGACACAACTGATAATGGTAGCGATAGCGATGAGGCCATGGCTTCTGAAGAAGAAGATGATGCACCCGAGATCAAGGCCAAAACTGGTGGTAGCAGGCAAAATGAGAAGTTATATGCCGAAGAAGGCATACTCAACACCAAGTTGAAGAGAGCAGAGAAGAAGAGGCGGAAAAAAGCGGATAAATCATCTGCAGATGGAGAAGCTATGGATGGTGATTACGACTTCAAGGTGGATTATGTCAGGACTGGATCTGCCAGTGGGAATGGTGATGCTAGCAATCAAACAAGATTTGAGGTACTTGCATCTGGAGTCGAGCTTGATGAGCAGGATTAGGAGAAGAAACTTACAGGCCACAATAGAAAATTTGTTTCGTTTTTTTCCTTCCAAATTTTGCTATATTTTATTGACATTTTGGGAGCTTTGTGATTCATGGTTGAACAATGGAGTTTTTGTGTAATTTTTGGCTTTATTGCTATACAGGTGCTTCTTTGCTCTGTTCTTGCTCTGGCCATCCATCTTGTTCGAGTTATTTTCTACTAAAAAAAAAAAAAAAAGAAAGTATAAACAGTTAGGGGTAGATAGTAACATCAAAATATTATCTAGTCAAGGTTTTAAAGTACACCATCCAAACCCTATTAGAAATAAAAATTGTGTTTGATTGAGTTTTTAAAATCTGTATTCTCTATATATATGTATATTCTCAAAAAATGAGAATTAGTTTGACAAAAATAAATGTTGAAAAAGTATTTTTTTTAAGAGTGATTATATAGAATTTTAAAAAGAACTCTACTTATGTGGCAAGGCAAAAAAAAAAAAACTAGCGCAAAACATCACATCACAATGATATCTATCACAATTAGAGTTTCCTCTCACTCATTCTTTTTTTTTAATTTCAATAATTATTTTTGTCTCAAAGAAAGAGACCCAACATTTTTTTCACCAAATTACTTTATAATTCTTTACAGAGAAAAAAAAAATGGATAACAGATTTTGAAATAACTATGCCAAAAATTGATGATGAACTAAATAACTACATAAAATCTTCAAGAATTTCCCGTATTTGTAGAACTCTAACGCTGTGTTTGGTTGGAGGATATGAGGAAAGATTTGGAAATAAAAAGGAAAAAGATGTGTGAAACTAGGTGAAATATAGGTATATTTTATTCACATTTCACCAAACTTTTCCCTTTTCCTTTCCAAATCCCTCCTCAAATCCTCCAACCAAACACAGCGTAAATTTCCATCGAAGGTAGGTTTTTATTTTCAGCTTTCTTTCTTTTTGCTGTACTTGGATGTGCAATGATTTCATTTCCCTCCATAAATCTTAGATCTAAAAACATGTAAAATTGTTCGTTGCCACAACTGCAATTCAATGTTCAGAAAGGGAATGGGACCAAAGTGGAATTTTCACTTTCCAGGACTGATGTCCCTCCACAAAAATTGGATAACATTCCACTGCACTATCAGACTCTATACTATATAGCACAGCACATACTACAATTTTAAAGAAACTGTGATGGTCCATTTGACTTTCACTAGTAAATCAGAAAATTTTACGAGAACCTCCCTTACTGCCGTATCAATTGGTGAATACAGCAATTGTTTTCGCTAGAGAAATCAATTGCACAGAAAATGATATCACCCAACCCACCCACATATCGACTCGAGCTTACAAAATTATATAGCTTGTGTAGCAAATGTCATAGAAGCATGGTGGGTTATTATTGGAAAGCCAGCCTAAAAGGACAAGCAATACAACAAGGAAGTGAAATCATCAGTCCTCATTTGAGGCCCCTAAAAGGGAGTCCTTGTCGTTAGGGCCTGGATCTGTGTTAATGTCAGGGCCACTCGAGTTGGATGAGGACGGATAAATTGCTGTTGTTGTTGCATCAGTGGCTGAGGGTACATTTGTTGTAGTATCACTGTCAACAACAGCTGGTCCATTTGCTGTAGATGATTTCGGAACAAGTCCTTGTGCTTCCATGGCTTCCCGCGCTGCTTTCTCCTTGGCTCTTTTGGCTCTTTCGAACACGTCTTCCTGCATAAGTAACACAGAATTTCAGGTTAACTTTTATTTTATTTTATCCTGTAGATAAGATGTGTGCAACTAAAAGCAACAAACAAGGAAACAATGCAAGAGCAGATGATGTTTAATGCAGCTCACAGTATGAAACCAAGTCTACATGTTCATGCACAGACAATTTTGAATTTAATCATGACTTGAGGTTCCATGATTATTAATGGCTCTAACTACAAACCCTAATGGAGCCCAACACCCTTTCTTAGTGCCTTTCAGTTTTGTGATGACCAAAATGAAAGATATCATAGATCGAAGGTTTTATTTGAAGTGGCAAAGAAAATAATGGAAGAAGACACTTTGGATGAGCTCAATATCACAAGGATATCAACGTTGCTTGTTATCATCACCCAGTAGCTGTAAAATGCAAGAGGAGTAATACATACATAGCATGCATTTTTTATATTGGGGGAATAGCTTCACACATCTGGAAAAGAGATGAGTTTTCTTTTCTTGTAGTCTTAGAATAATTTGATAGAGCATAGAAACTTTCTATTTTTATTTTCTAATTTGTAGATTTAGTTTTCTCAACGGAAGCGAGACTATGATTAAAATAAAATAAAAAAGATTCTTTCTCAACACTGCAGCAGGGAATTTCCGAGACAACTCCCCAACTACAGAATCTCAAAATAATAGTAAATAAAAGCATCTAACTCTTCAGTTTGAGGCGCATAAATCCTCATTGAGCTACTTTTTACCTGGAAGTCCTGCACTTGTTTCTGCTGCTCAGCTTGCAACCTACCAATTGTACTCAAAAACTCCCCTACTGTAGACTCGATGCGCTCATTAAGTGCTTCTGCTAGAGCCTTCCCCAAGAAAAATGCATCCAGAACACTTCTACTGTCATTCTCACCTGAAAATTTCAGTACATACTCATTCACATAGACAATGAAAGTGTCAACATTATACACTAATATTATCAATGTCATACCAGAATTGAAACTCTGGCCAACAAAAAGCAGTGTGAGTATCAATTTCTCAGTGAAGATAGAGAAACTGTGGACCTAAGATGATAACAGAATTGTGTTTAAAAAACTAACAGATCGATATATTTGCATCTTACACAACATGTTAGCATGTTCACAAACTATACATAATTCACCAGTTTAATTAAAGCCATTAGAAGCATAAGATCCAATGACTATCTAGATGACAATCGCAATACCTTTGGGCATCATCACTTATAAAATCCACTCCAACGGATCCCCATTGGAAACACAACAAAAACTAAACAATCAAACTCTAGTTACAAGCTTAACATGCCACCCCCAAAAATGCAATTGCTACCACAGATCATGCATAATGATTTCTTTCTCAACACGATCGACAAATATAACTACTTGTTTTTTTTATCAAAATATCATTAACCTCCTAAAGGGCTAGCATTTTTTTTACCATGTCTTGCTACTGGGAAGGTCAAGTTCAATGTATGCATGTGAATGGGTAGTTTCAATTAGAAATCAATAATTTTGACTACAGTTTCAAAACCCATTTAAATTACCCCAACACGAAATGCTCCAAGTCTCATCACCCAAATTACCATCAAATCTTTAACAGACATCAATATTAAGAACAGCAATGAGAAACTCACATCAGGAAATCACAAACAAACCAAAAAAAAACATTTAAGTTTTTTAGAGACAGAGATAGCCAAGTGACAAAATACCCACTTTAATTATACGCTCAGAATCACATAAACACCCAAAGAATTTCCAAATTCACACTTGTTACAATAAACCCAAATCGCATGCACAATGAATTAGTCTAATTAGTATTAATTTCCAACAAAATAGAAAATATAGAGTGGGAAAAGAAGCGATACCAGGACCAGGACCACCAGGTCCGAGGCTGCTATTGCACCTCAAACTGAATCTTGTAGGGTTGAGCTTGAGATCTGAGGAACATAGTCGACGAGGAATAAGAACCGAGGAACTCAAACGGCTAGTTCTGGAGGAAATAGGAGTGTATATGGATATGGTGGTGGATGTTGAGAGTCTTGTAGTCATGTCTTCCTTTCTTTTCTTTCTTATTTTCTCTCGCGAGAAAATACAGTATACACGGAGAGAGGTTAGGAGCAGAGCATGAGGAGATGATGAATATGTCCATGCTCTTTATCTCGCCGACATGGTTTCCTTTGCGGGTTGGGATCCTCTGTACCGAAACCCCGTCCCAACTCTCTGTCCCATTGATCAAATGCTGCCACGTGTCCCTTTTTTGATCCCAAAACTGGGTATAGCATCCAACAGCTTCAAACAAGTTGGTTCATCATCAAGAACACGCACACTGATTGAAAATTAATCATCTTTAAAGCAACAATTTTCAAAACCTAGACGATAAATAAATAACAAAAATTGAGATCCCAATACAAATTTTTGGGTTTTACGTAATAAAATGTGTTTTTCGGAGGATTCCAACAAACCCAGAAGGACAAGACTTGAATCATAAGGAAATTTTGGAGGGATCAATGAAAGAGAGTAGTTAAAAGAGAGATTAATTGTAGCATAGATTTCGGCAATGATGCTGATGGACAGAACATGGTGAATGGCTTTAACACAACGAAACATCAAATCATATTTTTCAGTAATCGTGATTTGGACCTCTCTTTCTTTGTCTTTTGTTTTCTTCTTCTAATAGAAAATTATTTTCCTACATAATATGGAGGGAGGGAGGGAGGGGGAAAAGAAGAGTGGTGGCAACAAACAGTAAAACGGAAGGAATGAGAGAGCACGAAGGAGAACGGCGAGGTATAAAAGGCGGTGGTGAAAAGGGTTATGTGGAGGCTGGGACAGGGAATGGGGACAGATGATCCCAGCCCATGTTTTCCAATAGGGCGAATCACACTAATCGTGGTTATAGTTTACGGCTCGTACGAGAATTATTTTAAAAAGATGGTTATAATTAATTTTTTAATTAAAAATTAATTAAAAATTAATTATAATTAATTTTTAGTGAGAGAGGAAAGTGAATTATAATTTAAGAAGTGGATTATAACTCACTTCTCAAAAATTCCTCATGCTTTACTTTTTAATTATAATATATTTAATTTTAAATTTTAAATCTTATTTTAAATAAGAATAATTGAATATATCATTACTCAATTTCAAGGGTAAAGTTATTAATTTGATAAAAATAAATGTCAAAAAAATATTTTTGAATTTTGAAAAATAATTTTTACTCATCAAAGATAAAATTATATAAAATTGATAAATTTTTTAGAATTTTTTTTATCAAATTAATTTTTATTACGTGTTTGGATAATAATTATGTAATAGATGGTTGCTAGGCTTTTAATGTGTAATCGATATATTTAATATATAAAATGTTTTAGTTTTGATTTTTTTAATTTAATGTATTGGTTTAATAATGGGGTGTTTTGGGAAGATGATTAAAAGTTATTTTTTGACTTTTTTTGTTTTTTTTGTGAGAGATGGAAGTGGGTTAAAAACTAAAAAGTGGCTTTTAACCCACTTTCCAAAATAGCCCAATGATATCAAAGTTGTTGCCATATTTGATTTTTGAAAAAATAGAAACTAATTTAATGAAAATAAAAACAACCACTCATTACATGATTTTCATCCAAATACATAATAAAAATTAATTTGGTAAAAATAAATAAATAAATATCTAAAAAATTTATTAATTTGACATGATTTTATCTTTAGTGAGTAAAAGTAATTTTTAAAAATTCAAAAATATTTTTTTGACATTTATTTTTGTCAAATTAGTTTATATTTTATCAAATTAATGATTTTGTCCTTAAAATTAAGTAATGGTATGTTTAATTGTTCTTATTTAGAACAATATTCAAAATTTAAGATCAAATATATCACAATTAAAAAATCAAGAATCATAGTGATACAAAAACTAAATTATAAAGACCATTAATATAATTTGTTCATTCCTATAATCTTTTGTTTTGTTTTATGACAAATTTTACTTAAACTTGTGATTTAATCTGGTTGAATTTGTTTTCTTTTAATTTTAAAATAATTTGTAATTTATTGACTGAAGAATATCCGTATATGTAATTCAACAGTAGTGTAAAATACGTGTTTAAAATAAAAAACTTAAGCTGTGTTTGATTTAGTTTTAAAATTATAATTTGAGAATGAAATTGTATTTTGAGTTTGTAAATTGTTGAATTATGATTTGAAAAGAGAAAATTTGTTTGGTTATGAGTTTTGTAAAATGTTTTGAATTGAATTTTAAATTGAGTTTTGAATTTTTGAAATGAAAAAAGTTATTTGATTATAGATTTTGAAAAGAGTTTTCAAAATTTAATAACTAAACTTATAACTCATAACTAAATACATAATTCAAAACTTTATTAAAAATTCTATTCAAAACTTATAATCAAACTTTTTTAAAAATTCAATTTAAATAAAATAATTATTGAAAAAAGTAATTTTTTTAAAAAAAATTAAAAAAAATTCCAATTTTTTTAATTAAAATATTAATAATATATATTATTTTTTGTTAAAAAAAATATGTCACGATCTATCCCAGTGACCAGAGCTGGATTTGCAATTGGCAAATTCTAAAATTTCTTAGATTAATTCCAAGTAATTAAATTAAATAATGCAGTCGATTAAAATAAAAGATGTAGATAAATATCTGAAGCGTATATAGAAATTTTTATTTATGTAACAATGTAACATCAGTTAGATAATGATTACAAGAAAAAAAAAAATGATATCCATATCAAATTTGAGGTTCTAATTCACAGGGTAAAACTAAGCACATGACAGAATGAGAAATATTATACTAAGAGTATGATGGTATAAAATCACCATAGATAATTATTTAGGCTAAACGATGAATAGTTTGGTCCGAAAAAATTATTTTTAATAACAGATATATAATACAAAATCATATGAACAAAATAATTATAACCACGGTACAGAATAGAACAGAGGGTCAATGGATCCATGACAGACAACATGAAATGACTAATCAGAAAGCCAAAGGTTATTTAAGTTCCCCAATGTATGGGACTGTCAGAGAGTCACTAAAGTGACAATTCAGAGGGCTAGTAATTATTTAAGTACCCAAGGCATGAGACCTCCGTGGTGGTACTTATTCAAAACAAATGTTTGTAAAATCATTGTCAAACATTTTCTAAAATTTAAACAAATATATCCGTGGGTTTCAATTTAAGCAAATAGAGTTCAGAAAATAATTCACGTAATTGACACATTAACATAATCATAAAGTATAAATTATATAAAATAAATTTGTGGTAACTCAAAATATTCGTAAAATATATTATGGTAACTCAAGGCATATATAAAACATATTATGGTAGCTCAAGGTATAATATAACTCACTTAAATAGTAATTTCTAATTGTGCTCTCGTTCATTGCGAGCTGACTCTCTCCCTGTGATTACGTTTGTTTTGTGTTTGTTTTTTTTCCCCTTGTTTTCCTATTCACAACAACTCTCCCTTTTTACACTAAGCCTCCATACTTGCTCAGCACGTTCTAGGGTGACACGTTGCCTCTCTAAGCTATGGCCATTATGATGCTCTATAAGGGAACTTATCCCGGAGATATGAACTTATCCTTCAAATGGATAAGTTTAAATAGTTATTGTTTTTTATTTTTTATTTTTTATTTTTATCCTTGGACCCAAATTCTAACATAATTAAACCATCGTAATTAGATTACATTTTAGCACACGTCATTTAAATGTTTTCCTAGTATTTTGTTTTACTTTTTATTTATTTACTTATTTTTATTTTTACTTTTTTTAAAAAAATTAATTAAACAATTAAGGTGTCACATTTCCCCCCTCCTAAATAGAAGTTGGTCCTCAAACTTGACTTACCTTGGTTTTCAAAGAGGTGTGGATATTTGGCTCGCATTTGGTTTTCAGTTTCTCACGTAGCTTCTTCGATACGATGGTTTCAGGTGTTGATGTTAACTTGGGAACAAAGTGTAGTGCAACAAACGAATGAGTGGAACTTGAGTCAAAGATAACATGAGTTAAGTGACCACAGATAGAAAGTGTACTTGTCACAACGTTCTCCGTAGCATTGGAATTTCCGGGTACTAACGCAAAAGCTCTCCCTTGGCGCCTCTTTTCCTTCTTCCCTCCTGTGGCGGTTTCTGGTTTTTGAGCTAGTTCAGAGGTACCCATCACAGAGTTGGTGAATTTTGGGCAGTCTTTCATCACATGGCCAACTTGGCCACATCTATAACATGCTCTTATTGCCTGATAGCACTGTCCCCTATGAGTCTTTCCGTAACTCGGACAATTCGGAATGGTCCTACCCCTGGGAATAGTAAAACTTTGGTTGGCTAAACCAGTTGAGCTAATGGATCTGTGATTTACTTTCTTTGGTGGTGCTGCCCTTGATCCTCTGACTGGTTCCCAAAACCGTTTCTTTTGACCCATTCCACTTGAACATGCAATTTTAATTCCTTTTTCGGCGATATATGCTCGATTCACCACCTCTGCATAGGTTGATAGTTTTAGAACCTCAAGCCTATCTTTGATTTCTGCATCTAATCCTGCTTCGAATTTCCTTGCTTTTCGGGCTTCCGTCAGAATAACATACGGTGCAAATCGTGCTAGTCGTGTGAACTTACTTTCGTATTCCGCCACCGACATTGTTCATTGCCTCAAATGTAGGAACTCGAATGCCTTCTGCTCCCGTAGTGATTCTGGAAAATACTTTTCATAGAACACCTCTAGGAATTTTGCCCAAATCACGATCTCTTCATTTTCTAAAGTGAGGAGCCACCGTTCCTGCGCATCTTCCTTGAAAGTGAAAGCAACGAAGGACACTTTCTGTTCTTCTATGCAGGGTAGCGCACGAAAAATCTTTTCCATTTCTTTAACCCAAGCTTCAGCTAGCAACGGGTTTGAGCCTCTTGTGAACGTGGAAGGTTTCAGGTCTTGGAACTATTTAATCGTTGTTGTCCCTTCTCGATGTTCTGGTGACCCATTGTTCTGCAAGGCTGGCAAGAAAATGGTAATAGCTCTTTCCACAATCCTTTCCATTGGATCGGTTTCATTGGATAATGAACCGGTACCATTTCCATTATTAGCCATAGCTATAAAACAAATTTAATAAATGTGGTGCATGATTTCTATTAATTACCTAAATCAAAACATATTCATGTAATCTACAAAACATAGACAATAAACATTATCCACAAAACACCGGTTTTATTTATATATAATGGTGTTGATACATCACTTGTAGTTATGTCAATTTTAGTGCCTAACCCTCCATGACAAAACGGGTTAGAACTAGGTCATGGTCAGCTCACTTGGACACCAATCAAAAGAAAAAAGAAAAACACAAAAATAACAAAAGAAAGGATTTTGTTATCAGGATCTTAGGTTGAAAATAGCAATGGGTACTGCAGTTGCATGTGATGCTCAAACTCCCATCCGCTTTGCTTGATGCCAAAGCACCATCTCCACTCGGTATATGGAGATGTCTGCCTCGTAACCCCACAACTGTCGTCCTGTGATATACAGAGGCACTTCTACATATGTCATAATATCACCAAAGTCAATTGTCTGAGTATCAATTAGGTTTTGAAGGGGAAGGACTCTAACTTGAATGTGATCACTTAAGAAGGCATTTCCTCGTTGAGTCATGAACTTTGAAGGTAAATGTGCCACTAAATAGCGAGGATATCCCTGACTTGGGGCCATGCCTACTACCCGTGTAGGTCCCAAAAACCTGTCTAAGGTACTCATAGTGTTAACCCTCCACCATTGTGTGTCTACTTCTGTGGAGACGGCCTTTAAGTATATTGGTCGGCCCATAAGTCAGTTGAGGGTCGGGTCTGCGTGCCTAACTATTTCTTCTGAATCGCCTATTTCCTCTGGTGAGTTTGGAATGTAATTGTTATTTTCAAAAATTCCTTCAACGTCTGGGGGATCAGGCCTGTACCAAAAAGAGTCGCCAAAGTTAAGTTCTGACATTGCCTGTACCACAAGATGCCCAACTTTTTTTTTTTTTTTTGGGATCGGTTAGTTGTTAGTTGTTAGATTAGCACCTATGGGAGAAAATCTCCTCACCCTTAGCAAAGCACCTAAGTGCTTGCACTCCCTTAATTCAACTCTCTCAAGGGGAATTGAACCCTTGACCTCCTTAGGACTAAGCCCTAAGAAAGGCATGGTGGCCAACTTAGCTAAGATAAAACCATAAGGACAAAGGTTGGGAATTTTTTATTATTTTATTTATTTTATTTTATTTTCTAATGGTACGCGTGTCTTCTAACTGAATAATATATTTTTTTTTAATCATTGCCCTGATACCACTTTTGTCACGACCCATCCCAGTGACCAGGGTTGGATTCGCAATTAGCAAATTTTACAATTTCTTAGATTAATTCCAAGTAATTAAATTAAATAATGTAGCGGATTAAAATAAACGATGTAGATAAATATCTGAAGCGTACATAAAAATTATTATTTATGTAACGATGCAACATCAGTCAGATAATGATTACAAGAAAAAAAAACATGATATCCATATCAAATTTGAGGTTCTGATCCACAGGGTAAAACCATCATTCTTTAAATTTCTTCACCTGAAAGGGGTTTTAACAGTTATAAGCACATGACAGAGTAAGAAATATTATACTGAGAGCATGAATATAAAATCACCATGGATAATTATTTAGGCTAAACGATGAATAGTTTGGTTCAAATAAATTATTTTTAATAACAGACATATAACACAAAATCATATAAACAAAATAATTATAACCACGGTATAGAATAGAGTAGAGGGTCAATGGATCCATGACAGACAGAGGGTTACGAAGTGACTAATCAGAGGGCCAAAGATTATTTAAGTCTCCCAAGACATGAGACTGTCAGAGAGTCGCTAAAGTGACAATTTAGAGGGCCAGTAATTATTTAAGTCCTTAAGGCATAGGACCTCCGTAGTGGTACTTATTCAAAACAAATGTTTATAAAATTATTGTCAATTATTTTTCTAAAATTTAAACAAACATATCCATGAGTTTCAATTTAAGCAAATAGAATTCAAAAAATAATCCACGAAATTGATACATTAACATAATCATAAAGCATAAATTATATAAAATAAATTTGTGGTAACTCAAAACATTCGTAAAATATATTATAGTAACTCAAGACATATATAAAATATATTATGGTACCTCAAGGTATAATATAACTCACTTAAATAGTAATTTCTAATTGTGCTCCCGTTCACCGCGAGTTGACTCTTTTCCCGTGATTAGGTTTGTTTTGTGTTTGTTTTTTTTTTCCCTCTTGTTCTCCTATTCACAGCAACTCTCCCCTTTTATACTAAGCCTCCATACTTGCTCAGTACGTTCTATGGTGACACGTTGCCTTTCTAAGCTACGACCATTATGATGCTCTAGAAGGGAACTTATCCTTCAAATGGATAAGTTTAAATAGTTATTTATTTATTTATTTTATCCTTGCACCCAAATTCTAACATAATTAAACCATTGTAATTAGATTACATTTTAGCACACGTTATTTAAATGTTTTCCTAGTATTTTGTTTTACTTTTTATTTATTTACTTATTTTTTTTTTTAAATTAAAACAATTAAGGTGTCACATTTTTCCCCTTCTAAATAGAAGTTTGTCCTCAAACTTGACGTACCTTGGTTTTCGAAGAAGTGTGGATATTTGGCTCGCATTTGGTTTTCAGTTTCCCACGTAGCTTCTTCAACTTGATGGTTTCGCCATAAAACCTTGATAAGAGGTATAGTCTTGTTTCGGAGAATTTGATCACGACGATCGAGAATCTGCATTGGTTGTTATTCATAAGAGAGATTTTCTTGAACTTCGAGGCTCTCATAATTGACAACATGTTTTGGATCTCGAAGATATCATCGAAGCATTGAAACATGGAACACATTGTGTGCATTGGACAATTCTGGTGGAAGAGCAAGACGGTATGCTACAGGGCCAATTCTCTCCAGTATTTCAAATGGTCCGACATAACACGGGTTCAACTTTCCTCGTTTTCCAAATCGAATGACTCCCCTTGTTGGTGAGACCTTTAAGAAAACGTTCTTTCCTACTTGAAATTCCAAATCTCGTCTTCGTGTATCCGCATAGCTTTTCTGGCGACTTTGAGCTGTGCGAATTCACTGTTGGATGAGTCGAATCTTATCACTTGTTATTTGCATGATTTCAGGGCCTAATAGTTTCCTGTTTCTGACTTCTATCCAACACAGACGTGACCGACATCTCCTTCTATACAATGCTTCGTACGGTGCCATACCAATGCTTGCTTGGTAGCCGTTGTTATAGGCGAATTCCACTAAAGGTAGGTGCTTATCCCAATTACCCTTGAGGTCCAACATGCACATCCGTAGCATGTCTTCCAAAGTCTGGATTGTTCTTTCGGATTGCCCTTCAGTTTGTGGGTGATAAGCAGTGCTAAATTTCAGTGTTATTCCCAAAGCTTCTTGTAATTTGTTCCAGAAGTGAGATACAAAGCGCGGGTCTCGGTCAAACACGATTGAAACTGGGATACCATGTAATCGAATGATTTCTTTAATGTATAGAGTGGCAAACTTAATAAGGGAGTATGTGATTCTGATTGGTAGGAAATGCACGGACTTCGTTAATCAGTCGACTATAATCCATATCGCATCATTCTTTGAAACTGACCGTGGTAGCCCGACCACGAAGCCCATAGTAATGTGTTCCCATGTCTATTCAGGAATAGGGTGTGGTTGCAGCATTCCTGCAGGTCTCTGATGTTCTGCTTTAACACGTTGACATTGTAAGCATTTGGAGACGTGGCTTGCTATGTCTTGTTTTCATTCCTGTCCACCAGTAGTGTTGTCTCAGATTGTGATACATCTTGGTGTTGCCAGGGTAGACTGCAAATCTCGAGCTATGAGCCTCCACTAATATCTTTTTCTCGAGTGCTGGAATATCGGGTACGCAAATTCGATTTCAAAATTTTAGCATCCCATTACTTATAGTGAAGTCAGGATTAGGAGTAGTTTTCTGCTCCTTGTACTTTTTCTTCAAAAGTTTGTTTTCACCTTGGCGTGATTTAATTTCTTCAATCAATGTGGGTTCCATGATTACATTAGTGAGCACTTCATTGATCTTGGGGGGGACGAGGATACATGCCAAACTTCTGGTAGTCTTTCGACTCAATGCGTCTGCTACCACGTTAGCTTTGCCCAGATGGTGATGGATCTTTACATCAGAGTCTTTCATAAATTCTAGCCATCGACGTTACTGCATATTCAGTTCCTTTTGCGCAAACAGATATTTAAGACTCTTGTGATCTATGTAAATCTCGCAGGTTGCACCGTAGAGATAATGACGCTAAGTCTTGAGGGCGAAGATTACTGCAGCCAATTCTAGATCGTGAGTTGGGTAGTTTTTTTTGTGAGTCTTTAGTTGTTGTGAGGCATATGCAATGACTTTCCCATTCTGTATAAGAACGCAACTGTAGACGCGCCCTTGGGCTTCATGCTACTACAGTTCGGACTCAAATGTCATGGTTCTGAATCTAATCCCACAAAGTGCAATACGAGACTGATAAACCACCAAAGAGTCCAAATCCGGCAAATCGTTTTGGAAAACTGATTTTTAAGAAAGAAGTGCCAAACATGGACTGCTTTGCCAGATACAGAGTCGCCACCTAAATATTTTGTTTTTGGGGAAATTTAGGAAACCCTGACTCGTTGCCTAAGGCCACGTGTCCGTCATCACCAAAGTTGCCTCAGCTCGGGAACTTGGGTACGATTGGGAAAGGTCATCTATAAGCACCCTCGCTCGCTCGATCAAAGATCGGCTTGTACTAAACATGATATCTTGTTTTTGAAAACACATGCGTTCTTATTTCGGTTAATTAGCTAGAATTACTATGTGATGCGCACAACACACAAGTATAGACTAGATCGCCTAATTTGGAACAAAGCATCGCATATCCGTTTGTTTGGAAATGGTTTGAAGTTTGCTACTCGCAAGTAGGCTAAAATGCAGATTTCAATGAATCGTTCCAATTCAAATAATCCAACCTTCACCCATATGCATTCAGGTAGTTATAACAAATAAGCAATTAGCCTCATGGTAAGCATGTTGTTATGTTAATACTCACACACATGCAAGATGCTAAGGCATAAACACTTACAGTGTACTCCGAGCCAAAACAAGAAACTAGTTAGAAATCATGCATGATCCTAGTTCATGTTAAAATGGCTAATGTATCGCATGCAAAGTGCAACTAGAATAGGCTCGGCTCATCTAAAATGGCATATGAGATGCGACAATTCGATACTTGTATTCAACTTGGAATTGAAATACAATGTAGTTAGTATGATACGCCGAGCCCGGTACATGCAATATAGATGAATGGTGCAAACATGCATAGCATAAGGATGCTAATTGAAATATGCCCTAGAACTAACTACTGAAAGCAGGTAAGTAAAATGGAGAAAGAAGTGGGGGTTGGAAGACATGCATCACACACACACACGCTTATTACATAATTGTGCCCTCTCGACAGAGGGACCAAAAGAATAATACAAATCATCTAATTAACTAACTAACAAGCTAATTAATTAATTACACAACCAAATCGAAATAAATAACTATTCTAAGTTATTAAAACACTGAAATGGCCTCGAGACGAGGGATGAATGCATGCTTGGACGGCTTCGCTCGGAAATCCATCGCTATGCTTTATGTTGCCTCTGTTTGCACTGCTCTGTACCTCTGAAAACTGTGCCAACTTCTGTGACACTTCTGAACCACCTTGTGGGCATGCTGTGAGAGGCCATTGGCCATGGTAAATTGGTCATCGACCAAAAATGAGGCTCTCGGCCAGACATTGTTAGCCGATCAGCACTGAATATGGTCGGTCGACCATTTCTTCCTGTAGACTACTCCTGTTGCTGCAGCAGAGGACAAACAGAGCATAGCAATGCACTTACAAGACAATGTTTGCACCACCATCCTCCCTATCATGTCATGAGCTCAAGGGAGTATAGTCCTCGACCTTCGGGCCACCAATCACGCATTTCAATGCATGATGGCCAAATGAGCCAAGTGTGCAATTCAATATGGAATGAAATGCACAAAAACACATAAGGGGCCCCAACCTCTATCATGCTTGATCAAGAGGCAAGGGAATGCACACACAATGCAATGCAACCTAAGCATGCAAGCAAGCATGCAAACAGCTCAAACATGATACAAATCTACTGCAACATGAGCATGCAAGCATAAAATATGCAATAGGCATACAACCTAAATATGCAAACATGCATAGCATGCAACAACATGCAAAATGAAACAAGCATGCAACAACATGGTAAGATGGACTTAAACCGAAATGGGCTAGTCTCAAACATGCCCAAATCAGTGGCCAAAGTGCTAAGAAATGATGGACAAAAACACATACAAACATGCACATGTGATGGCCTATCACCTAGGCATAAGAGGGCAACTTTCAAGAGCACTTAAAAGTGGACAAATATGGACATGTAACATATATTGTAAGCTCTGAAATCATGCATGGAAAGGTGCCAAACCAACCAAAGTACACAAGCAAAGCATGCAAGAAAGCCCAAAGCTTAAGACTAGCCAAGGGACTCAAACCATGGCTATGTGAAACATGATGCAAATGGCAAGTATAATCCAAAAAAGTCCTAGATCATGTCAAAATGAGCCTAAAACATGCAAGGACCAAAGCCAAAATAAGCTAGAATAAAGGGCCAAAAGTATGAGGCATGCAAGGCTACAAAAGAGGTGTTACACTACACCTATCAAAACCAAATATGGCATGACTTAAGCAATGAAAAACAGAGTTATGGCATGGTAAAACAAGACTAAAAACCCACCTAGATGGCATCCCAAAGACCTAAACATGATAGCACACACAATGACCCATTCATGAGGCATAAAACATCAACTCTTTAAAACATTAAAGGAGTGATAAATGCAAGTGTTCAAGCATGAAACATCGACTGAAATAGTATAACAAATGATGCCAAATCATTGAAATGGTCCAAGTAAAGCATCCTAGTGACTTGGACACTTAAGGCTAACAAGCTAGAATGCCTTATGGCTATACAAAGCATGGCATATATGGTCAAAACAACTCAAATCAGAGCTTAAGCATGAGTCTTCTCAGAGCTAAGCCAAAAGCATGCTAAAATGATATGTTAAAGCATGAGACACATTAGGCTATTTCATGGAAATGCACTACAAGTGCATGGAGCATGCAAGGAGCTATTAAACCAAACCCTAATAGAAGTATGACATGGTAAAACAAGCCCAAGAACATGCTAAAATGGACACAACATAGGCTAGAATGACATGCTACTTCATGAAGCATACAAAGCTAGTGTGTGTGATTTACACTACAAGTGTATAAACCATGTATGGAATGACCAAGACAAGCAAAAAAAGTGGTGAGCCTCAGCAAAATAGCCACAAATACATGTGAAAATATGGCCAACATGAACTTAACAAGCATGCTCACACATGAGGCATATTTAGGCCAATATTGAAAACACAAGGAGAAGGGATGACCCTCAGTGGTGGGAAGGCCTAAACAAGGTGATCCCAAAGCTTGAAAATAAAGCACAAGAATAAGGCCAAACAAGGCCTAAGAGGGGGTAAACAGCCCCAAACCAAAAAGTGACCTTAAACGAAGGTCTAAAGCTTGTAAAATCAGAACTTTTATCAGTTAAGAGTTAAGCTTAAAACAATAAGAAAGAAGGTCTAAAAGCTTAAGCAAGAATGGGGGTTTAAAAGCAAAAAAGCTCACCCTTGAAGAACACCTTCAAGAACACCACTCCAGCAGCCTCCTTTGACCAAAACCAGTCCAAGAACTCTGAAATCAACACCAAGGGACCTCAGCTCCAAGAGGATGGTGTTCTACTAGGTGTTTGTGTGCAATAGTAAGACAATACTACACTTTAGAGCACAAAATAGGATTAAACAAAGGAATATAGATACAAAACTATATCTATCTCTCAAGACCCAATTTTCTGAACCCTTGAGGAGGGAGGAGATGGTTCTCTCTTATAGAGAACCAAAAGCAAAGCTTCTTGAGGAAGCTAAGCAAAGGGGCAAATCCCTCCATACATGTGTATGGAGGGGGTGAATTGTGCATGCCAGCTGTGACAGCTGGCATAAAATATCTACATAAAGTAGATGAACAGGGTTCGGCCAGAAAACATGGCCGATCGACCAACACAAGGGTCGGCCGACCAAACAATGTGCCGATCGGCCAACATTTTTGGCCGATGGAAATAAAACAAGGCCTCAGGCCTCAGGCCTTGGCCGATGGGTTGAGGGGATGGCCAACAAGCCACCCTCTTCCCTCAAAAGCAAAACACAAGTGTTTGGTCCACAACCAAGCACAAATTAGACAAGTTGAGAGATCTTGAAGCAAGGCGCGCGACTGAGACCTCCGAGGACGCAAAACGAACACGAGCATGGATAATCATCGAGTGTTCAAACGATGATGTCCAAGTCTTGAGGATGGTAAAAAATGGGGTGTCTACAGCAACCCAAACCATTATATGAGGCATTGCTATAAATTACGAACCCATCAGTTCCTGTGGGGAGTGCCAATATAGGATCTGTCACAGGCCTGTTTTTCAACTCCTAGAAGCAATGTTCCTGCTTGTTAGTCCATTCAAAGGGTGTGTTCTTTTGAGTTAGCTGGGTCAAGGGTGATGCTATCTTCGAGAAATCTTGAACGAAGCGTCGGTAATAGTCGGCTAGACCCAAGAAGCTTCGAATCTTGGACGTGTTAGTAGGTCGTGACCAATCCACGATTACTGTAACTTTTTGGGGATCAATCGCGATGCCATCCTTATTAATGATGTGACTAAGGAAGTGTACACTAATGATCCAGAATTCACATTTCTTCAACTTGGCATAAAGTTTGTGATCACGTAGTGTTTGCAGCACTATTCGTAAGTGTTCCTCATGATCTTCTAGTGACTTGAAGTATACGAGAATGTCGTAAAATAAAGACGATGACAAACTCATCAAGATATGGTTCGAACACTCGGTTCATGAGGTCCATGAAAACCGCTGGAGCATTTGTGACACCAAATGGCATGACAAGAAACTCGTAGTGCCCATAACGTGTTCTGAAGGCCGTCTTCTCGATGCTTTTCGTTTTGACTTTTAGTTGATGATAGCCGGAAAGCAAGTTGATTTTGGAGAATACTTGGGCGCCTTGAAGTTGATCAAATAAGTTGTCGATTCTTGGCAAGGGGTATCAATTCTTGATGGTGACTTTGTTCAGCTCCCGGTAATTGATGCATAACCTCCCGGGAGCTGAACAAAGTCACCATCAAGAATCGACGAATTGTTTTGATCAACTTCCAGGCACCCAAGTATTCTCCAAAATCGACTTGTGTTTCGGCTATCATCAACTAAAAGTCAAAATGGAAAGCATCAAGAAGACGACCTTCAGAACACGTTACAGGCACTACGAGTTTCTTGTCATGCCATTTGGCATCACAAATGCTCCAGCGGCCTTCATGGACCTCATGAACCGAGTGTTCAAACCATATCTAGATGAGTTCGTCATCGTCTTCATTGACGACATTCTCGTATACTCCAAGTCACCTGAAGATCATGAGTGACACTTACGAATAGTGTTGCAAACACTATGTGATCACAAACTTTATGCCAACTTGAAGAAATGTGAATTCTGGATCACTAGTGTACACTTCCTCGGTCACGTCATTAATAAAGATGGCATCTCGGTTGATCCCCAAAAAGTTACAGCAATCGTGGATTGGCCATAACCTACTAACGCGTCCGAGATTTGAAGCTTCTTGGGCCTAGTTGGCTATTACTGACGTTTCGTTCAAGATTTCTCGAAGATAACATCACCCTTGACCCAGCTGACTCAGAAGAACACACCCTTTGAATGGACTGACAAGCAGGAACGTTGCTTCCAGGAGTTGAAAAACAGGCTTGTGACAACTCCTATATTGGCACTCCCCACAGGAACTGATGGGTTCGTAATTTATAGCGATGTCTCATATAATGGTTTGGGTTGTGTTCTTATGCAGAATGGGAAAGTCATTGCATATGCCTCGCGACAACTAAAGACTCACGAAAAAAACTACCTAACTTACGATCTAGAATTGGCTGCAGTAATCTTCGCCCTCAAAATCTAGCGTCATTATCTCTACAGTGCAACCTGCGAGATTTACACAGATCAAAAGAGTCGTAAATATCTGTTTACGTAGAAGGAACTGAATATGTGGCAATATCGATGGCTAGAATTTATGAAGGACTACAATGTAGAGATCCATCACCATCCAGGCAAATCTGATGTAGTAGCAGACGTATTGAGTAGAAAGACTACTAGAAGTTAGGCATGTATCTTCGTCCTCCGCAAGATAAATGGACTGCTCGCCAACGTAATCGTGGAACCCACATTGATTGAAGAAATTAAAGTATGCCAATGTGAAAACAAACTTTTGAAGAAAAAGTACAAGGAGTAGAAAACTACTCCTACTCTTGACTTCACTAGCGATGGGGTGCTAAAATTTCGAAATCGAATTTGCGTACCCGACATACCAGAGCTCAAGAAGAAGATATTGGTGGAGGCTCATTGTGATAACTCTGTTCCGTATTATGCTAATTGACCTTAATTGTGATTGTGATTATGTGTTTGATATGATTTTCAGTGCCATTTATATGATTATATGTGGTTTTGAATTTCTATCTGTTCACCGTAGGAAAATCTATTCAACTTACTGTTATGAACTGAAAATTGAAGGCCTTATCGGCCACAGAAACCAAAATTGACCACGCCATTGTGATTGGCGTAATTTTTAGAGCCTATGGTGAAATTTAATTGAAAATTTATTCAAATCAAAATAATTAGATCCAGAACGATTAATTAAGCTCAATTACTTAGCCTTAATCAATTTGATTAGGCCAACACATATATAAGTGGCCTATTTTCATTTTTGAGCATTGTTTTGAGCTCATTTCACTCCTAAGGCTGAGATTACACTCTAGAGAGAGGGAGAGTGCCGAATTTAGAGAGAGAGGGAGCTCAAGATAGAGAATTGACCAAGGAGCTTGGTGATCTTGAAGATTAACTCAAGAATTAGCTATAATTTGGAAGATTTGAGCTTCTAGGTGAGTAAATTCATGAGTTTGAGGTTGTGATTTTGATGAATTTGAAGTCAATGAATACATGCATGTAAGAAATTGCCATGTAATTGCATATTTGAATGTAAAGCATGTTGATCATGATGAAATTGAGAACAATGTGTGCATGCATGTAACAAATTGTTACGAGTCTTCATGTTTGTGTATAAGACATGTTAAATGAGTTGAATTGGAAGTCATTTAAGACATGCATCCATGAAAAATGAAGTTATGGACTCAACTATATGCTTTGAAGATGATGAACCTATGAAAGATCATACATGCATGGGCCTCAAAAATTATGAACATGGAATTAAATGATTTGAACTTAATTTTGAACAATTGGCCTCATATTGCTTATATCCTCATGATATATAATGGGTTTCCACGTTTTTGAATAAAAAACAAGAGTTTTGGGCCTTTGAATGTTAAGTTTGAGCTTCAAGAACAGTTTTGGAAATTCCAGAATTTGGCATTTTCGCTCGAGCGGGGAAAGCGCCGCTTGAGCGTGAAATGTTAGTTCCCTGAACTTTTGTAGACATTAATGTCCGCTTGAGTGGGGAGAGTCACACTTGAGCGTCAGTCTCATGTGTTGACTCTCAGCTCGAGCGTCCGAATTCACACTCAAGCGTAAAAATAAAGCAACCAGTACTTTCGTAGACCAAAAGGGTCTGCTCGAGCGGCGGAAACCACGTTCGATCGGGGATCCCTGTTTCAGAAATTTTGAAAAAGATTGTTTTGTGTTTCACTTTCCGTTCTCTTTCATTTCTCAGCACTCTTAGGCATGCATTGAGCATTGTGAATGGATGAAAAAGATATGAAAGAGGCCTAAGAAGAATATATGAATTTAGAACGGATTGAATTGCTTGTGACCCATTATGTCTATGAAATGTGTAAGGTCAAGCACAAGGGCAAATCATCCAGCGGATCACTGTGAGTAAGATCTTAGTAAAGATATTTGAAGTATGTCATTTGTCCAATTGTTTACTCTTATTCGAGTTTCATGAGTTTGTTAATTTGAAAGGTGGACAATATTCGTTTGACATGAATGATTGGGCCAAAGGCTGGTTGACATAAATGATTGGGCCAAAAGCCGGTTGACATGAATGATTGGACCAAAGGCCGTTTGACATGAATGGCTGAGCCAAAGGCTGTTTGACATAAATGACTGGGCCAAAGGCCGTTTGACATGAATAATTGGGCCAAAGGCCGTTGGACACGAATGATTGGGCCAGAGGCCGTTCGATATGAATGAAATGGGCCCGAGGCCGTTGGTTTAAAACAAGTGGGCCAAAGGCCGTTTGATATGTTCAGGCTCGAAGCCGTGTAACGCACTATATGGAAACATTAATGGGTCTAAGACCGTTTGATATATATGTTTCGAATTTCATTCATGTACTCTCTTTATTTGATATTATTCACTGGGCTTTCGCTCACTCTCATTCATGTGTCTGCAGGTGAGCCAAGAGACGTCGAAACCCAGCCTCAGTGAAGTATGTGAGGAATGGTCAAAGTTTTGAGGAGTCAGCCCATACGTCTCACGCACGAGACTTGTTTTTGCCATTTTGTTCTTTTGTTATATTTTTGCTATGTTGGCGAAAACGTTGAATCACCTTTGTATATAAGTTTTGTTTGGCTGATTGCATAATTGAAAGTTCCTGGATATAAATTAACTCTATGAGTATGTGTGGGTTATTATGAAATACTTTTGGAATGATTTTGCTATATCATGTAAGCACAGCTCTATGGACAATTTGTAAGTTTGCTTCCGTTTTGGCCCCTCAACTCTGATAAGATATGTTTTATTTGGTTTGAGGCCGTAAGTAATCTTATGATTACTAGCTGGTTATGTCCTTAACCCATGGGGGCGGGTTCGGGTCATGACACTCATAGCTCGAGGTTTGCAGTCCACCTTGGCAATACCAAGATGTATCACAATCTGAGAGAACACTACTAATCGTCAGGAATGAAAAAAGATACAGCAAGCCACACCTCTAAATACTTGCAATGTCAACGTGTTAAAGTAGAACATCAGAGACCTGCAGGAATATTGTAACCACTCCCTATTCTTGAATGGAAATGGAAGCACATTACTATTGACTTCGTGGTCGGGCTACCACGGTCAGTTTCAAAGAATGATGTGATATGTTGTCACGACCCGCTCTCCGTACCCAAGGGTTAAGCATCGTAATGACCAGTAACTGAAGTTACCTCCGACCAATTCTTAAACAAATTATTAAACGCGAGCGGAAAAAAATATTTGAGTGAGGGTACCAAAATAAGCATCGGAGCTTCTATTTTTATAACAAGATTTATTGACCAAAAAGGCCGATATTTACGTATAAAAATACCATAAAAGTGTTGTGTGTGTCTATTCCACCGTCCTGCGTCTAAGACTTTTCTGAATTGTATTGTTTCTTGAAAATTGGTAAACAGCTATAAGCACATGGTAGAGTGAGAAATATTATACTAAGAGCATAAGGGCATAAAATTCACCGTCGATAATTATTGGCTAAACAAAGTTTGATATTAAAATACATAAATCATTTGACATATAATACAGAAATTGTATAAACAAAATAATCATAACCACGGTATAGAACGGAACAGAATAGATGTATAGACTCAAGAGGTGGCGCGTACGAACTTTAGAGGTGGCTCCCATCATAGTGTAGCACTTAGCTCCTTACAGCACTTTGTTCCACACCAGAAATCATAACCACGGTACAGAACAGAACAGATGTATGGATTCAAGAGGTGGCTCGTACAAACTCTAGAGGTGGCTCCCACAATAGTGTAGCACTTAGCTCCGTACAACACCTTGCTCCATACCAGAAATCAGAGTATCCGTGGATCCGTGATAGACAGAGGGTCACAAAGTGACTAATCAGAGGGCCAATGGTTATTTAAGTCCCCCAAGGCATGGGACCTTTGTGGTGGTACTTATAAAATAATTACTCAAAACACATTTTAATAAACAGTTATATCCATGGGTTTTCCTTATTATATAAAATAAGATTCATAAATTAAAAATGCTAATATAATTTATAAAACACAAATTGCGTAAAATAAATTATGGTAACTCAAAATATACGTAAAATATGTTATGGTAACTCAAGGTATAATATAACTCACCTTAATGTTAATTCCAACTTTTACCTTTCGTTCACTGCGACCCACTAGATACTCCAAACTAAACTCAAAGTTATATATAAAAAAAATACTAAAGAGCAGAGAGAGAGAGGATAAGAGAGCTTGGAATTGGTGATGATGATGCTGCTGATAGATAGCTATTTATATAGTAAAGGAGGCGTGGGCGACAAGTAGTCTTGGGGGTACGTATTGTTTGTTGTACAGAAAATGTTGTATTTTAGTATATTTTGGTTTAGGAAAAATATAGAGAAAAATATAATAAAAATATCATGATACTCAGAAAATAATATCGAATAATAATATAAAGTTAAAATAATTTTTTTTTTGAAATTAAATAATACTAATATAAAATTTAAGGGATAATTTAAATTTTCGGGTTGTTACAGATTAAGCTTGAGCCTAGAAAGTGGCCCAAAAATTTTCTTCAGCTGATGCAAATGCAACCTATATTCCTGATCTACCTGCAATGTCAATCGAGTTTGATTCCCCTTTCTCTTGCTGCTTCACTTACAGAACTCATATTTCTTGTAGTCCGAGATAAGTTGAGATAGGGTTCCCACAGCTTAATGGAGAATGAACATACCAATAAAGGTCTCTTTTGGAAACTCTCAAAGATGGACTGAATATTTGTCAGATTCTGCAAAACATCAGCAACTTCTACCCATACATATTCAGCTGCTATCAGAACTGCCTGAAAGAGTACATTGACAGAGTGAGCTTGCCCAAAATGAAACACTCACAGAGGTCACTGTAAGATTTCTGAATAGCTTTCTGTATCTCGTATATTCAATGTGTATCAATACAATGTGTACATCTGATATATATATATAGCAATTCTAGACCTAATCCTAAATAGAAAACAAGAATAAACCTTAAACCAATCCTAAATAGGAAACAATATTCAAACAATATTCACAATACTAATATTATTCTCACACCGCCGCTCAAACTCAAGGTGTTTGGGCAGAAAACACTAAGAGTTTGTCAAGAAGAAACTGAAATCGAGCAGTAGTGTGAGTCTTGGTAAAGAAGTCAGCAAGCTACAGAGCCGAAGAGACAAAAGGAAGAGAGATAGAGCTAAACTGTAGATGTTGACGAACAAAGTGACAATCAATCTTAATGTGCTTGGTCTGCTCATGGAAAACGGTGTTATGTGCAATCTGAATAACATTGTGATTGTCACAATAAAAGGAGGTTGGAGAAGGCTGAGGGACGCCCAAGTCAAAGAGAAGACAACGAAGCCAGACAATTTTAGCAGTAGCATAAGCCATAGCACGATACTCAGCTTCAGCAGTAGAGTGAGCAACAACAGTTTGTTTCTTGCTTTTCCAAGAGATCAAGGAATAGCTAAGAAACAGACAGAAACCAGACGTGGACTTACGATCAGTAACATCACCAGCCCAATCAGAATCAGCATAGGCCACCAAATCCAGAGAGGAAGTAGATGACAATAGTAAACCCTAAAATGTAGTACCTCGGAGATAGCGAAGAATCCGAACTAATGCAACCCAATGTGTGGAGCGAGGAGTAGGGACAAGCTAGATAACCACATGAACAACATAGGCAAGATCAGGACCAGTAACCGTCAGATAGACTAAGCAACCCACGAGCTCTCGATATAAAGTAGGATCATCCAGAAGAATACCATCAGTAGTGTTAAGCTTTACATTAAGCTCAATGGGGGTAGCAGAAATCTTAATGTCAGTAAGACCGGCACGATGAATAACCTCATTGGCATACGTAGCCTGAGAGAGAAAGTAGCCATTGGGAGAAGAAGCTATCTCAATACCAAGAAAATACCGCAACGGGCCCAGATCCTTCATTTCAAAGGTGCAGAAAAAATGCTGCTTGACCTCAGATATAGCAGAAGAGTCAGAACCAGTGATGATCATATCATCCATATACAATAATAGTGCAACAAATCCAACAGAGGTGTGGAGAAGAAATAAAGCAGAGTCCTGGGCACAAGGATTGAACCCAAGCTCAATAACAGCAGTCTAAAAGTGATCATACCAAGCACGAGGAGACTGCTTTAGACCATACAGACAAACCTTTCCAGAGGAATGGAGAAGGCCAGGGGGAGGACGCATGTAAACCTCCTCTGTGAGATGGCCATTAAGAAAAGCATTCTTAACATCCATCTGGTAAGGAGGCCAAGAACGAACAGCAGCAGCGAAGATTAAAGTACGGACAGTAGTCATCTTGGCAACAGAAGCAAAGGTCTCCTCATAATCAATACCATATTCTTGTGAGAAACCTTTGGCAACCAGACGAGCTTTGTAGCGCTCAAGAGAACTATCAGAATGAGTCTTGACTTTGTAGAGCCATTTGCAACCAACCAGATTCTTACCAGCATGCAAAAGAACCAACTCCTAAGTACTAGTTTTCTGTAAAGCAGACAACTCATCCTCCAAACAGGTTAGGTTGGTCTAATACATATTTTTCTACTTCCTATCGTACTTTTTTGTCTGCTATTCATTTTTTTTTTCAGAACCTCAGTCTTACAAAGAGGCCTGTCAGGATCCTCATTGGGTTCAAGCTATGGAGGATGAGTTGTTTGCTTTACAGAAAACTAGTACTTGGGAGTTGGTTCCTTTGCTTGATGGTAAGAATCTGTGACGCACTCGAGTAGGATATCGGTGTGCAGCAGGATCAGAGTCGTCAAAAGTAGGGGGATCGGCAGTAGGGTAGAGACAATCAGTGGAGGAGGAGAAGAAACTGAAGTAGGAGAAGAAGATGAAACAAGCTCAGGAGGAACTATGGAGATGTACTCATCAGACGGTACCTCAGAAGGAAATAGGTCAATGTGAACCAAATCCTCTTTCGAAACTGGAGCAGTGATAGGAGGCAGCTAAAAGTAAGGCAGACGTTCGAGAAAAGAAACACGACGGGAAACATAAAGACGACAGAAAACAGGGTCGTAACACCAATAGCCTTTCTGAGTAGGACTATAACCCAAAAAGACACAGAGGAAAATGGTGAATCAGATATAAAAGTGCTTTTACAAAAAGGTAAGGCTGTCATCTTGGCGAGTTTACACCCCTGACATTCAGTAAGTTCACTAGGAGAAACTTTACCCAAGATACCTGATTAAGCCAAAGACTGTAAACGGTGAGCAGACAAATGCCCTAATTTAGAATGCCACAAGTAGAAAGGACTGGACAAAGAATCTAACTGAAAAGAGGAAAAGGCAGTCGGAGAGGTTGTCAAAGGCAGATGCAAGCTCTCTACCACATAGAGTTCCCCAACTCTACAACCAGTCCTAATCTGCTGCTTAGACATCCGATCTTGCACAGAACAGATAGAAGAGGAAATGATAACATCAAAACTAGAGGCATCAAACTGACTGATAAATAATAAACTAACAGATAATTGAGGAACATAAAGGATAGATGGAATAGAGACAGCAGACATAGCAGACGGTAGGACAGACCCAACAGATATAACAGACATACCAGACCCATTAGCAGCATTAACAGTAATAGGAAAGGGAGGAGGAGTACAATTTTGAAGTAAAGAGAGATGGAGAGTCATATAATGAGAGGCACCAGAGTCAAAAAGCTAGACAAACAAAGAAATATCTGAAGAAGATCCAAGCAAACCTGAATAAAGAGAGGAAACAATGGAGGCAGACAAGGATGGCTGGGAGGTAGACAATGTATGTTGAAGCTGACTAATCTGAGCAGTCAAGGAAGCTAAGTCAAGATCAGGAGCCGGAGCAGATGCAGTAGAATCGGCGGGAGGCCGAATGGTACTCAAAGGAGGAGCGCAGAACTTAATCGACAATTGCTGAGAAGACGAGACAAACACAAGCAAAGCAGACAAATATCCCTTCTTGGGACAATGATACTTTTAATGACCCCTCTGATGGCAGAAGGCGCACTCATCTGAAGCCAGTGGCCCTTTCTTGGGATTTGTAAAAGATTGAAGCTTATGGGTATCCAACATCAAAGTAAACCAAAGTTATAGAATTTTGGGGTCAAATTATAATAACGAGAAATATACCACTATCTCAGTACTTAGAACACACAGGGGAGAGAGCTAGTCCAAGTGTAATAGTCAATGGAATTTTGGGATCAAAGGGTAAATACCAACAAATCAGTTATATGTATCAATGCTAGGACTGATTGTGAACCAGAGAAGCTTCAAAAGACAGGATAGAGTCGCAATGGCTGAAGACAATCGTGAGGTGAGTCGCGATGGCTGAGGACGACGGCGGAAGACGATCGCGACCTGAATCAGAAGCACAACCATGATGCTTGCGAACCAGAGGGACTGAGTTCATGAACCAGAAGTACCAGAATTGAGTCGCGACAAAGCAGGGAGCTGAGGCTAGTCGCGAGTTGCTGATGATGACTGATGATGTTCGTGACCGACGAACCCTAAGTCGTGACTGTGAAGAAGACCAGAGAACGAAGACGACTTTGACCAACAGGCGTGGATGCCGGCCAAACTTAGGGTTTCAAGCGTGGCTCTGATACCTTGTAAGATTTCTGAATAGCTTTCTGTATCTTGTATATTCAATGTGTATCAATACAATGTGTACATCTGATATATATAGCAGTTCTAGACCTAATCCTAAATAGGAAACAAGAATAAACCCTAAACCAATCCTAAATAAGAAACAATATTCAAACAATATTCACAATACTAATATTATTCTCACAGTCACATCAACAGTGTCAGAGCATTTGCTCAACAGCTTGTAGACATACATTGCTAGCTGATAATTTGATGGGATGATCCCTATCACAGCTTCAACCAAATCCACCAGATTGTTTAGCTTGCTAAATGTTTGGGATAAGAGAGACGGGCCACGCCATACCTCAAGAACCAAGTTCACTAGAGAGAAATCAGATGACACCGGACTCCATATATTGCTAACTGCTTGTTGAACTATTGGCTTCTTGATGCTCTGAATGAGCTTTCTAGACAATGGTTGAGAGGTGGAGAAAGCCCAAGCGTCGACCGGATAACCTCTCAGGATATTCAGCATTCCAGTAGGAGTATTTTCCTTAAATTGTGAACCATTCGTAAGCAAAAACATGGCATGCTCTTTTACACAATGCTTGTAATCTTCAGTAGCAACTTTCAATGCTTTGTCAATGGCAACGCAAGCTTCAATGAGATCATTCTGCAATAATTTGTGGAGAGAGAGATTAAACAATCCAAACACAATATCTATCTTACTAGAATTACAAAACCAAGCATCAGGATTCAACGTTGAAGCTAAATCCAGTGAGCTAAGGGAGTTCTCTTCATCGACCAAATCTACTTCATATCAAGAATATTGTACTCGCCAAACCGAATGAAACCATCAATTCATTAATTCTTTCACAAAATCAAATCTACCGTTCTGGGGGGCAAATTCAGCATATTGGTTCCAGATACACTGAACTGCTAGGACGTCTTCCGGCCAGTTATTAAGAGCCTCTTCAAATCCTACAAAACCCAAATCCCCAAAATCATCCTCCGCCATCTGTGTTGACATTAAAACAAGTTCTAAGCATGAAGGGTACAGTTTGGTGTATTTATCCAACAAGTTCTTACAACATTCTAAGCTTTCAAGCACTGCTATACACTTAATGTGGTTAAGAGCAAACATGTGTGCTGCCTCAAGAGTACTTTCACTTTCAAGAGATCCACTATCTATATACAAAGCTAGAGAATCTATTGCCATTTCCATCAATGTAACTACTTGTGCTTCTCATTAACTGTTAAATCTGTAGAAGGCCACTCTATCTCAGAAAGTTCTTTCTCACAATCAAACTGCTGCACTATAGCATCAGACAGTTTTTTGTAGACTATGTAGTACACACAACAGAGCCAGAAGATACATTTGTCATAAAGGGTTAAGCATGGAAGGATATTGTAGACACCCCATTTTTGACCACCCACAAGGCTTGGGCACTACTGATGGTTTACTTGGTGGAGAAAGGTGTGCAGGGCGCAGGTTCAGTTTCTTCGGCAAGGAGAGAGGCGAATCTCAACTTCACACCCTATTTTGAACCAAAATTATTTTGGATGGTTTTGAGACCTTAAAACCCTCTCTTTCAAAACATTTTTGAAATAAAATTCCCACGATGTTCCGACGCTCGCATTTCGGTAAATGGTGCGCTTTTCAGTAAACCGAGCAAGGACAAAGTGGAGATGAATGAAAGAGAGATGAAATCTTTGAAAAATCTTTCAAAACACCTTACTTCGGGGTTTGAAGTTGAAGGGAAGAGGAGAAGAGGGGAGAAAACAAGTTGGAGAAGAGGTTCGGCATGAATCCGGGTAGAAGAGAGTCGAGCAGTCCTCGCTAAATCAAGCTCATCTGTCTATACACTTGGAGTTAAGCTATGAGGCCATAACCATTGGAAAGAAGACTTCCGGGGCTTCATTTTGCACTCAAGAATCTCTCAAAACCAAGTCCGAGTGGGGGAGGTATGATTGGTTGAAGTTGGGCATCATCCCGGTTGGATCGAGTCTGCGCGGCTTCACCAAAAAGGGCATAACTTTTTCCACAGAAGGAATTTTAATGCAAGGTTTGCGCCATTGGAAAGCTAACTTCCGGGGCTTCAATCTGGACATCCACTGGCACTTTTTGACCTCATCAGCCACCCATCGGCACTCTATTTAGCCGACCGGCCAATACAAATTGCAGGTCGGCAATTTATTGTGCCGACCGGCAATTTATTTGGCCGATGACCCCTTTTCATGGCCGATTTGACCCTTTTGACTCTTGCAGGCATGGTGCATGCCAGCTGGGATGCACAGACCCAGCTCCCCGTGCATATGTGTGCCTATTTGGAGCCTTTGCCCCCTTTTTTTGGACCATTTGCTCATGGCTTCTTGAGGAAGCCTTGACCCCTTGTCTTGGCTTCCTCAAGAAGCCTACCAGCTGTCTTGGCTTCCTTAATAAGCCTTGGCCCTCTTGCTCCCCTTGAACCTTTCTCTTTAGCTTGTCTTATAAGCTTAGAGCCTCTTCATTTGTCTATATAAGGAGCTCTCCTCCTCCATTGTAAAGGGTTGGATTTTTTGAGCAAAAAACCAGAGATATATAGATATATATCTGATATATCTCACCTCCCTCTCCATATCTCTCTCATTCAACCATCAAATACCCTTGTTCTTGGGCCATTTCCTCACCAATCCATAGCACCACACCTCTACACTTCATTTCAGTACATTGGAGGCCATTTGTAGAGGCTAGGAGCTCATTTCCTTGGATCAAATTGGTCTACAAGGGTAAGCACACTTTTCCCCTAAACTAGCATTTTCTTGGTTCATATCTAAGCCATATTTTCTTGCACATTTGAGCTCTGACCAAAACTGAAAGTGTCTTTTTTTTGAGCTCTATTTCATCTTTAATTAAGGGTCTCACCCTGTTTGGGACCCCCATCTTACACTTCCTTCATTATCCCTTTGTATGCCATTTTCTTGAGTAGTATTTTTGGCCTATGATTAATCTGTTTTGGAGCATGATGTAAACTGAGAATAGGATTATTTTGAGTCCTTCTTCAACATTTAAGAAGGGCTCACCATTGTTTGGGACCTCCATGTATCACTTACCATTGTACCCCTCTTTGGTCCCCATTTTTGTATGATTTATTAGCTTATGAAGCTTCTGTTTTTGGACTCTGTTCCAAACTGAAAATGGCCCTAAAATGACCCCCTCTTCATGTTTCATTAAGGGTCTAGGGCTGTTTGAGACATCCTTGGTATACTTCATGTTATAGCCCTCTTGGTGGCCTCATTTTGCATGATGCTTTGGCCATACTTGTATCTGTTTTTGGGGCTTGTCATAAACTGTAAAACATCATATTTTTGGCCCCTCTCCAACATTGTAGAAGGGGCCTCCTATGTTTGAGACCAGCAGCTGTGACTTGCCTCATTACCCCTCTTGCGGAGCCATTTTTGCATGCTGATTTTGCCCTATCTATGCTCACTGTTTGGCCGTGATTTGAACTGTAAAAATGCTTGTTTTAGGGCTGTCTTGATTCTGTCTTCATACTCCATGTTCAAGTTATGCATGCTTTGTATGGATGTAAGTCATTTCATGTGCCTAATCTTGGGTTTCGGGGCCTACAGCATGCATTGGGTGACATATTTCCATGTTTTGGTACCATTTGGCATCGTGTTCCAGCACTGAAATTCACATGCTTGTATGCCATCTTGCATCCCTTGCCATGCTTTGGTAGAGTTGCATTTTTGTGCCTTAGGTTTGGTTAATGCATTGTGCATGCATTCCATGTATTGTGTTGCCTTACTTGCCTCATTATGGCCACTGTTTTGGACCTAGTAGAGAGCTGTCCAAGTTAGTGTAAGACCATCCTTTGCATGTCGATGCATGCTCACCTTGTGTGTTGTTGCATACTTGTGTGTTGTTGCATGTTTAGGTTGCGCGCCTAGCATACATTGTTCATTTGCATGTTCATGTTGCATACTTAGCCTCTATGCCTAGGTTGCATTTCATTAAGCATGCATCCCTTGCCTCTTGATTAATCATGATAGAGGTTGGGGCTCTTTGATGTGTTTTGTGCTTGCATTTCATTTGATATCAAAGTTGCTAACTTGGCTTTTGGGCCATCATGCATTGAAATGCGTGATTGATGGCCCGGGGATCGAGGGCCATGCTCCCTTGAGTCCATTGCATGATAGGGAGTGTGTCCACGCACACATTTGCTTGAAATTCCATGCCATACACTGCCTGTCCTCTATTGCTGTCAAAACTGTTTTCTGCAGGAAGTTTCTGCCGACCGGCAACATACAGTGCCGACCGGCCATTTATGAATGGCCGATAGCTTCATCAGCAGCCGATGGACATTCCTCATGGCCGACGGGCATTTCCTCCAGCCGATGGTATTCTACAGTGTGTAAGGAACATGTCCCAGGACTTTGGCAGTCTTTGGAGAGGCAGGGCAATGTAAACAGAGGCAGCAGTGGCATGGTGCGGGTTTTCCGGGCGAGTCGGACTCGAGTATGCATCATTCGCGTATCCCGAGGCAGGGCTGTGGCCACCTCCTTTCTGCATTCAATTTGTTAATTAATTAGAAATTATGCAATAATTAATTTAGCAATTTGTTATTTGGACTGTATATTCTTTTGGTCCCTCCGAGTGAGGGCATATTTGTAATAAGTGTGCGTGAGTGTGTGTATGTCTTCCAACCCCACGTCTTTCTTCCCTTTTATTTACCTGCTTATGATGGTAGATTAGGGTATATTTAAATTAGCATACCTTATGCTGTGCATGTGTGCATCCATACATTTGTCTTACATGCATCGGGTTCGGCACATCATACAAACTGCATCGTACTTCAATTCCAAATTGAATACATGTTACTTGTAGCATTCCACATGCCATGTTTAGGATAGCCGAGCCTGTCTAGATTGCATCTTTGCATGTGTGGCATTAGCCATTTTTAACATGAACTAGGATCATGCATATGATTACTAACTAGTTTCTGTTTTGGCTTGGAGTACTAGATAAGTTTTTACACTTTAGCATACCGCATGCGTGTGAGTGTTGCCATAATAGCATGATTACCATGAGGCTAGCTGCTTATGTGATATAACTGCTTGAATGCCTGTGGATGGAGGTCGAGTTGCTTAAATTGGGATAATGCATTAAAACTGTGAGTTTCAAGCCCACTAGACAGTGGCAAAACCATCTTTTCTAAAGCCCACTTGAAGGTGGCAAAATCTGCATTTTAGCCTACTTGCGAGTAGCTAACCATTTTCAAAACAAACATGTAATGTTTTATTTCAATTTAGGCGATTTGGTCTATACTTGTTTGCTGTGCGCATAACATAGTAATTCTAGGCTAATAACCGGAATAAGAATACATAATGTTTTCAAAATTGGATATCATGGTTAGTAGAGGCCGATCTTCGGATCGGGCGAGAGGGGGTGCTCATAGCTGACCTTCCCCAATCGTACCCAAGTTCCCGAGCCGAGGCAACTTTGGTGATGACGGACACGTGGCCTTTGGCACCGAGTCAGGGTTTCCTAAATTCCCCCATTTTAAAAAATATTTAGGTGGCGACTCTATATCTGGCAAAGCAGTCCATGTTTGGCACTTCTTTCAAAAAATCTGTTTTCTCAAAACGATTTGCCAGATTTGGACTCTTTGGTTCAAGATTAAGAACCGACATAAATCGAGTCCGAACTGTAACCAGTGAGTTCCCTCACGGACCTGTTACAGATATCAGAAAGCAACAGAGAATGTGGCTCATCAGAATCCTTTGTAGAGGGAAAAATTCCATAGATTTTCTCCATAGCCTTGCCAATATTACCAGAAATGCACAAACAATTCACCAACTGCAAAAAAAGGTCCAAGATACATGTGCTTGCATGCACTGCATCACTGCCAGTGGCAGATGCATGGCGGAAGAGAGTCAAGAGTGCAGTATTATATGCAACCAAACGATCCTCAAGTTGCATCCGACTATTAATGTACATAAGCCAGAGTTCATAAGATCCTTCATTGAGTTCAACCCCAAAACGAAATAGGTCATCCTTCCCAATTGACCTCTCACTGCTATAGTAAATATGTAAATAAACCACCCAGAGAACAACATATGATGGATTGGCTTCTAGAGCTCGAGCAAGCACTTTAAGAGCCTCTATCCTACCCTTTCTCTTGAGATTAAGAAGAGCCATTTCCAGCGTTTGGTCATTATCAGTAAACCACTGATCAAGTTGACTCTAAGTAAAAACCATGCAGGTAAAGAAAGTTAAAACAAATTGGTAGCCAATAAAAGATAGTAACACAGTTGCCAATAAAAGACAGTAACATAGTTATACATTATATGATTGATACAAAAAATGAGACAGGACAGAGACATATCAGAATAAGAGAAATATAAAAATGCATCTGGCTAGAGATATCTAAAGAAAATGGTATCATTTCTATTTCATGGATGAAAAAATAACAATTTTAGGCTAAAAAAATCCACTAAATCTGCCAAAAGGGGCTCAACCTCTGTATGTTAGGCATACACAATTCGAGGTAAAAAGCTAAAACCAAAATTAAGTTGACCTACAAAATCTACAAAACAAAAAAAGATTAACAAAACTTACTGTTAAGCACAAAATGAAAATGTTGTAGCAACATCTGCTTTAACCTATTATGTCTGAGTATCCTCAAAAGTGCCTAATTTCATTCCGTTCACACACATCATGCCAAGCACATAGGTACCCACCATTCACACTTCTTAACACTCTTCACGGTGCACCCTCAACTTTCATATGCTCTTCCCTGTTTTCCAAATGCTCTTCCCTACATGTGAACTCTCCTTACCACCCAAAAGTAATGGAATGACCTAAATGAAAATCTTTTGGTATGTTCTTTCCACTCCATCACATCCTGCCTTCTCAATTGATCTCCATTCCATACATGAGTACAAAGAATTCATACACTACCTCCAACCACAATCCCTAAATAATTTAAAACAAACACATTCTTAGCCATAGCAATGCAATAAAGATTTGGAAAGGTCTCGATAAGAGGGCAATCCCCACAACACACATCTTGCCAAAATTTTACTCTAAGAACATCACCAATGCCAAAGCTCAGCTATCTGATCTGCCAATCCTTTCTTGATCCCATCCAAATCCAACTCCATAAGATCCTTTAACATCCTTAGAGGTCCAACCACCAATTTCCATTTCAAATTTGCAATCATTTATAGTCCACCATAAACCACCTTCTTGTAATAAATATCGCCACAACCATTTCCACAACAAACTTTTTTGAACAATTTAAAATAGTGAATGCCCGAACCTCCTTCTATGATTGGGCTACAATGTATTCCAATAAGTTCTATTGAAGCTTCTCCAATCTATCAGCAGCCACCAAAGCATGTATAGTAAAAAGGGACATGAAGTAGGTTGGCAAGCTAGCAAAGAGTACTTTTGATAAAGGTGATGAGTTTGTGACCCTTTGAGAGGTACTGCCTCTCCCACCCCGTCAATCTCCTTTGGAACTTATCAACCACTCTATTGCATATAGATGCAGCCTTAAACGAAGATCCCAATGGCAGCCCAAGATAAGCCATAGAGAGGGATTGCACAATAAAACCAAACAATGGCAACTCTTGTATTCTCCTGCACCTCCCCTATAGAATCATTCAATCATCCTAACATTAATTTTCAATCTAGATATTACCTCAAAAAAATTGAGCCACAGTAAAAGTATCACAAATGTTTTTTCTCCGCATGACAAAAGATAATGGTATCAATAGCTACTTAAAAGTGGAACACAAATACTTCATCCCATTCAACCCTATACACCTCAAAGGAAAAGAAGAACTTTGGAAGAGACTAGAATTCAAATTTGAATTGCCATGGCTATCATATTAGGAATTCTAGGAAACCCCTCGAGATTTTTTCACAAATTTAAATTTAAATATTTGTAAGAACTAGATTGTAACTACATTTGCAAGCTATTTGCACGCTAGCTGCATGACTTGAAAGCCTATGGAAAAAGATTGGAAATAAGACTTTCGGGGCTTTAGTTTAGGCACAAGAATGACCTGAAAAGGAGTCCAGATGAAGGAGTTATGCTTGGTTGAAGTCGGGACCAGGGACTAATTTTTGCTGCCGGCTTCTATGGGAGTGTGCCGGCCATATGCCGGCCAAAAATGATCCTTGCCGCCAGGAATGATGTAGTGCCAGCCATCAATGATCCCCTGCCGGCCAACAATGAAAAAAACTCAGATTTTTTGCAGATATTTCTCCTCCAGCTGTTTTCACAATGTGCCAGCTGTCTTAGCTCAGATTTTTTCGGCCAAGCTCTTATTTTTGCTATATATGGAGCTATATCTCTCATTTTCAAAAGGTGAGCAATTTTGAGAGCTTCTCACACTAAAACCTCTCTCTCTCTACAAATTTTCAGAGCTGAAAACTCTCTCTCTTTCTAGAATTCTCTCTCCCTCTCCCTATATTGTGCTATATTGAGCTTAAAAGTGGTTTTTCTTCACATATTTGCATACACTTCCTTGACCAAAGTTGTGTATCTTTGGGCTGAGGTCCTTTGGAACTTATTTTTGGGCTGTTGGAAGGTCGTTTGAGCCAAGAAAGTGGCTGTTTTGCTGCTGTGCTTCAAAGGTAATCACTCCTCCCTCTTAGCTTGTTTTGCATACTAGCTTTGCCATAGTTTTCAACTACTTTGGGGCCGTTTTTTGGGGTGGTGTTGAACTACAAAAACCTCTATTTTTCAGTCCTAAAATTGGTGGTTTAAGCCTTGTTTGGCTAGGGGGTGTTTGCCCTTCTTTGCTCCTTGGCTTGTAAAGCCTTTTGAGCCATCTTTCAAGGCATTTCAAACAACTTTTTTTTGGCCCTTTAACCACTGAATTCCAGAGGAATTTCAGTGGTAGAAAACTTGTTTTGAGGTCCCAAATAGGAGGGGGTGGCCTCCCCTCCTTGTCTCTCCATGTCATACCTTGTTAGCCTTACAAAGTAGCATGTTTTTATGGCTTGTCTTAGCTTAGTTTGAGCATGTTTTTGTGACTTTTTGGACATGTTATAACTCTATGTTTGGCTGGTTAGAGCACCCCCTATTTGCTTCTTACACTTGTAGTGTAATTTTTGCTCACTAGCCTAGCATGCCTCATGAGTTAGCCCATCTTTCTACTCTTTTGTAGCTTAGTTCAAGCATGTTTTTGGTGTCATTTTGGCATGCTTTAACTCTTATTTTGGCTGGTGGGGGCACCTCTTGCTTGGTTTTTGTACTTGTAATGCAATCATGCTCACTAGCTTTATATACTTGATGTTTTGGCCTTTCATTCTAACTTGTCTTGGCTATGCTCCAGCATGATTTTGGCCTTGATTTAGCATGCTTAAACTTTGTTTGGAATGATCTTGGCCCTTTGAGACTTGCCTTGTATAGCCATAGTGTAATGGCCTTTACTAGCCTTGTGCTTTAGGCCCCTGGCATGCTTTGCTTGGGTTGTTTGCATAATATGGCATCATCTAATATGTGATTTCAGAGCATGTTTCACTATCGTACTCTCATGATTATCACTCTTTAAATGTGTTTAAGAGTTAAGCTTTGTGCCTCGCTTGCGAGCCATCATTTGAGCATGCATTTTCTTGCCTTTCATGCTATCATTTTAGAGCATTTTGGCCATTGTTTTGGCATGCATGAGGTCTGTTTAGGGCTGGTTTAATCCATTGAACATTGTATTGCATGTCTCTAGTGTTGTGTCCTTCACTAGTTTCATCATTTTAGTCCCTTAACATGTTGTGCATGCGTGGTCTACATGATTAGAGTCTTGTGTTTCATGCCAAGCATAGCATGTCGTTTGCCTTGCATGGTGTTCAATCGGATGTCATATTGAACACAAGGTGAATCGGTCCATTTCATACTCAAAGTGATGAAAATGGGCCAATTCCCTTTGTCTCCATTGCCTTTGATCCTCTAATGATAAGGCCATGGTCTTAGAGTCTTGTTTGCATTGCATTTATTGAATTTGTGCAAGATTGGATCTTGGCCATCAAGCATTGAGATGCTCGATTGATGGTCTTGGATCCAATGATACCTCTCCATTGATGTTTTGAAGTGATATGGGGTGGCATAGTACACACATGCCTTAGGGAGACTCTCACTTTCCTCTGTTTTTGTGCTCTGTTGCAGAATGGTGTCATAGCACACCAGTGGTCGGCAGTGCCACATTGATGGCCGGCAACCTTGTATCCTTGGCCGGCAGTGGTCCATCCTTGGCCGGCAGGTGGCCGGCAGTAGCTCCTCATGGCCGGCAGGCCACTAGTGCACTCCCCAGCCTTGATTTGGTAAGTTTCAGCAGCTAGTTCTTGGAGACACCCTGCAGACAGAGCCTCAAGAGAGCAAACCGGAGAGCTTTTTGGGGCGGGAACCGAGGCATGCATGTTCAAACTTCTTCAACTTGCTATGGCAGTATAGTTTAGAGTTTTACTTGTTAGTTAGAATTGAATTTGTAATTAATTAATTTGTTAATTAGTTAAGTGATGTAATAATTAGTAAGTAGATTGCTTATTATTCAATTTGGTTGTGTAATAATTAGTCTAATTAGATTATTAGATTAGTTGCTAGCTTAGCTTAGATGTAGCTTAGCTTATTCATTCGGACCCTCCTGCGAGAGGGCATAATGTTGTAATAAGGGTGCATGTGTGTGTGCATGTCTTCCAACCCTCATTTCTTTTTCCCTTTTACTTATCCGCTTTCGGTGGTTAGATTAGGGCATATTTCAATTAGTATACCTTGTGTTTTGCATGTTTGCATCATTCATTTGTCTTGCATGCACCGGGCTCGGCGCATCATTCAAACCGCATTGTATTTCAATACATTTACTTGAATATGTGTTTCAAAGCATGTTATCAAGTGTTGCATTCATATGCCATTTTAGATAGCCGAGCCTATTTTAGTTGCATTTTTGCATGTGTTGCATTAGGCACTTTAACATAGTGAGGATCACACATTGATTTCTAACTAGTTTTCTATTTTGGCTCGGAGTACACTGTAAGTGTTTACACTTTAGCATCCTTGCATGTGTGTAAGTGACTGCCATGATAGCATGCTTGCCATGAGGCTATTTGCTTAAGTGATTAACTGTTTGAATGCCTGTGGATGAAGGCTTCATTACTTGAATTGGAACAATTCATCAAAATGTGAGTTTTAAGCCCACTTGGAGTGGCAAATCATCATGTTTTAAAGCCCACTTGAGGGTGGCAAATCCGCGCTTTAGCCTACTTGCGAGTAGCATCTTCAAACCATTTTCGAAAAACAAACATGAGATGTTTTGTTCCAAATCGAGCGATTTAGTCTATACTTCTGTGTTGTGTGCATCACATAGTAAGTTAGTCCAATAACCGGAATAAGAACACATGTGTTTTCAAAACAACATATCATGTTTAGTAGAGGCCGATCCTTTGATCGGGCGAGCGACGGTGCTCATTTCAGGACCTTCCCCTCTCGTACCCAAGTTTCCGAGCCAAGGCAACTTTGGTGATGACCGACACATGGCCTTAGGCACGAGTCAGGGTTTCCTAAATTTTCCAAAACAAAATATTTAGGTGGCGACTCTAAAATCTGGCAAAACAGTCCATGTTTGGCGCTTTTTGATTAAAATCGATTTTCCAAAATGATTTGCCGGATTTGGATTCTTTGGTGATTTATCAGCCTTACATTGCACTTAGTGAGATTAGATTCAGAACCGTGACAGGAGTCTGAACTGTAGTAGCTAGAACCCAATCCGCGCTCTCTCCGAAAGGAGGGCACGCCGAGGGAGTTCGGGGCGGTCTACAGTTTCTAGCGACTCTGTTGGGGATTTAGAGAACTTGACTCGAACATCATGATATGTTCTTTTGTTTATACTTATGTGTTTCTTTACATTGCATTTGCATTGGTGCGCCTAAGTCACAGTGTTTGCCGTCTGCTATTCCTGAACGGTTTACCGGAGGCGTGCTTGGAAAAGCGTACCATAAGGCCAACCGGTTACGAGCTCTGCCACGATGGGAACACAAACCTCGGTTTTTGCCGAGGCACCCTATTTGACCATTCGACCTAGTTGCATATCGGAAACCATAGTGACCATTCCAAACTAGGACAGGTTGCTTACCCGAATGTAGGTTGTTTGAAGCCGTATGCGTGCGTAGTGAAACCCTAGCTCCTGACAAAATAGGACAGGGGAACCCTACCCCACCATAGGGTTGTTTTGGCTCTCACTTGCTTGATATGTGCTGTTAGGGTGTGTCCTTACAGGGAATGCATGTATCAGTTGCAAGTCTGGCTATCAGCCTGAGGGTATCAGATTTGAGGCAGAATTTTGGACAGAATTCAGTAGAGAGTGCAGTTATTCAGCTATGCTCATATCTGCTCTGGTGAAATCAGGCTAAGATGCTTTCTGTTTTCTTTTTTTGCAAGGTAGTCATGGAACCATAGCTTCAGAAGGCTCCAATATCCCCCGAGTACACCGGACTTGTGTTGATAAACTTTGTCAGGTCAGAGATTCAGTTCAAGGGCAACCAGTGTTTCCTTCGCTAGTGGTAAGGCAAGAAAAGGGCAGTCAGGCACAGATCACCAGTACAACAGCTACCAGATCAGCGGTCATTATCCACCTCACCTGTGCGCAGTTGGGCTGAGATATCTGCTTTCACCTCAGAGAGGGAATACACACCTGTTCAGTCAGATCCGCAGTTTTTAGTTAATATGGAGGACATGATGCATCAACTCCAAGAGACCATGCAGGCCATGCAGCGGGATGCTGCCCGCCAAGCAGAGGTTACTGCCTGTCCGGCGGAAGTTGTGGCTCAACAGGCAGAACTAATTGCCAGACTTCAGCAGCAACAGCAACCCCAACAAGCCGGAGCGTCTGCTTCGAATCCACCCCCACCCCCACTTATGGTTCCAACACCCGAGGAGGCGGCTCACGTCCAGGAAAATACGGACGTTCCGATAGGGCTAGTTCCATTGCCAATCCCACCTCAGATGTCTAAAGCACCGGTTAATCCTGTGGACACACTGTTCGAATTTGAGGTGGATTCAACCGCGTTGAAAGTCAGCAAGCTCGAGAAGTTGTTTAAGCGAGCCCAGGGAGTCAACTCGATCTCGGACATAGAAGATGGATACACCGATTCAGCGGTGACCTTGCCGGACCGGTTCAAGATGCCACATATAGACCGTTTTGACGGTTCTGGAGATCCTATGGTACATCTGCGGTTGTTCTCGGACATCCTACGACTAATGGGCCTCTTCGGACTGCAAAAACTTTCCCTCTTTGGTTGGACCCTATCGGGTGTTGCAGCCATCTGGTATGCTAAATTGGAGAACTCTGTGAAACAGAACTGGGAAGAGATGGATGGGGCCTTTATTGCTCAATACTCCTACAACACACAGATCGAGGTCACAACTCATGATCTCGAAGTCACCTGCCAACAGCCAAAGGAGGGTTTCTCAGAGTTCGTGACGAGATGGAGAGCAAAGGCCTCAATGATGACTACAAGGCCTTCCGACAAAGATCAGATCAGGATGATTGTTCAGAATCTGCATGGCAAGTTGCTGCAAAAGATGGTCATTCTACCTTTGTTTACCTTTCCAGCCCTTCATGAAATGGGGGTTCAAATCGAGGATGCCATCAGACAAGGAATCTTTGTGGAAGATAATGAGCCTTTGACAAAGAATGTTGCTCGCAGTTCCAATGCTACTACTGATAGCAGCACAGCTGTGAAATGCTCAGAAGTAGACTCTATCACCACTTCCCTCAATGGCCAAAAACCAGCCACTTCAACTCGGCCCTAAGCCCGAAAATTCCATCATCTTTACATGAGTCTCTCTCAAGCTTTGGAAATGTTGCGAGAAGAAAGGCACCTAGAACTCCTAGAACCCCAACCCCTTCCAAATCCTCTTCCACCAAGATATGACCCAGCTAAATACTGTGCCTATCATCAAGATCACGGTCATGATACGAACCGTTGCATCCGCCTCCATCATAAGATTCAGGATCTTATTGACGAAGAGACCCTAGCTCCACCAAAAGGACCTTAGGTTAGTACTGACCCGTCACCTCTACACCTCAATCTAAACCATACACTGCCATCCACCTATGACCCCAACATATATATCACCCCGGCTTATCTACCCAAGCCTGAGGTGTTTATCCCGGAAAGCATGGACTTATGCATGATGGATGCATTTGAACCCCAATCATCTCAAACCCGTGAACCCACTACTTCTGAGCTGATGAAAATGATTGAAGATCTTCAGAGAACTGTGGCAGATCTGGCCTTTGGAATATTGGCTCCATCATTGACCACATCACATGCTAGAAATTTCAGACCAAAAAGCTCCCCAATCTCGGGACGGGTTGTACTGGAAGAAGGTCAATCCCTTGGCAAAGTGGAGGCAGGTGGTAAGAACAAGGTAGGGGTAGGCATTGGTCCCCATGAACACCTTCAGTGGGCTGTTGAGGCTTTGAAAGCCGAAGGGTTGAACAAACAGCAAGTGATTGCAGTTGTTGCAAAGATTATGGATGACACTTTTGCCACTCGGAATGAGAGCAGTTTGAATCAAGGGGCAAGCCGGGAGAAGGGCCGTCATACCAGGAACGTTCCTTTCAGCTTTAATCCTGCACTCGAAAGAGATCAGCAAACCCAGTCAGCGCCTACCAATCCCTTTGCTGGTGCATCCAGTAAAAATCCGCAAACCTCGAAGTACCCACCTCGAGGCCAGAGGGTCTTCAATCCCCTCTACATGACTTTGTCCAAAGCTTTCCAAACCCTTATAGGACAAGGCCATCTCAAACCCCTTGAGCCTCGGCCTCTCTCGAATAACCTCCCTCCCTCGCATGATCCGGCTAAGTACTGTGCCTTCCATCATCAAGCCGGCCATGACACTGACATGTGTTTTCGTTTTCGCCACGAAATACAAGATCTGATTGACAATGGGGTCATCGTCGCACCGGGCTCTGCAAAGTCTATCGGCACTGGATTAGTGAACTTGGGGGATAATGTGACCATGTGATCGGGGGATAAACCAACTGCGGATGGCACTCAGCTTACTCCAGATTTGGGGATGGCACGCACTGTTTTGAGCAATGTGCAAATGTTGTTTATTGTACTTTCTGACTTGGGTATTGAGTCAGTCTTTTGTACTGAGTCAGTTGAGTCTGTCTTGTTGTATCGAGTCAGTCTTGTTGTGTTAGAGTCGGGTAATTTCGGGTGTGTTACCTCGGACATCACCATCTTGTTTTGGGTTTGTCTTTTACACTCTTTCTTTTGAGTCTGTTTCTGCCATTGAGCCAGTTGCGCCAGAAGACCTGAATGAAACAGCAGTGATTTTCACGCTTTTGTGTTTGTTTCTGCGACCTAAGTTTTTCAAAACTTTTCTAACACTGTGATAAAAACAAAGGGGAAGGAATTCCTTGGGATTTGCAAAAATTTGATCACCTGAGAGAAAGAGAGGCGTGATAAGCCCTTAATGAATGAGATCATGTTTGTTAATGTGAGTACTGAGAAGGATCCTGGCTTGATCTAGATTGGTTCTACATTGTCTTCAGCGCGAGCAACTAGTCGCTTTCTTAAAAGATTTCAAAAAATGTTTTGCGCAATCCTGCGAAGACCCGTGTGGAATTGCTCTTGAGATTGTGTAGCATAGGATCACTTTCAGCCTCAAGACTCAACCCCTTTTTGCTTTCAAAGCTTGAACTTAGATTCAGAATGTTCAACGGTCAACCACAATGTAAGGCCTGTATGGTCGGATCAGAAGCAGCCCATGAACCAGGGGCGATAAGGTCGTATGACATCAAAGGAGGCCCGCTAGGCCAGATTTGAAACAGCCCGTGAACTAGGGGCAATAAGGTCTTATGACATCAAAGGGGGCCCGCCAGGCCAGATTTGAAGTAACCCTTGAACTAGGGGCAAGAAAGTCAGATCAAGAAGGTCAGATGTGATCAAAGGAAGCTTGCAAAGCTCGATCAAAAGTAGCCCTTGAACTGGAGGCAACAAAAATGTCAGATATGCTCAAAGATTCAAAGAATGGGTCATTTCGCAAGTCAATGAAGACTGGCGAGAAAGCCAAATTCCAACAGCTGGAAGAAGAAAGTTTTGTTGAAGGACAACGAAGCTCCTATCCACAACACTAGGGGCAAATTCAACCCCCATTGGATGGACTCCTACATCATCAGCGAACATCAGCTACTCTCCTGGATTCAGATGGCTTCGAGATCTCAAAACCAATCAACATAGACAAGTTGAACTTTTTTAGCCTTGAGAGGCTCGCTGGGCCGAAAACCCGGAAGGGCGACCCAGGCAAAAGTTAGAGCAAGAAAAAGAAAAAAGAAAAAGAACAAAAATGAAAAAAAAATGGAAAAAGAAATGAAGAAAAATAGAGAGGAAAAGAACAGAAATGAAAAGAAAAAGAAAAAAGAAAAGAAAATGAAGAAAAATGAAAAGAAGAAATGAAATGAAAACAAAGAAATCAAAAGAAAAGAAAAACAGGGCTCGTAAGGTTGAAAACCCGGAAGGGTGGCCTTGGCAAAAGTTAGAGCGCAAAAGGAGAGGTTAATACCCGAGTGTACCTTAACCCGAAACTACATCAGGCTTGATTCCCATCTTTGGGATATGCAGGCAACTTCATTCTTAAGTCTAGCAATAAACACTTCCAAATCGACTATGTCCATGTAATGGTTCTGATCATCTTTGTCTTCTCTGTATCTGAGAGTTCGGTTGTGATCGTCACTTTGAGGACTGATTATAGTGCGCTGTGGTGCCATTCAGACAAGGGGCAACTTTCCATCGCCGTGCAGTGCCTTTTAGACAAGGGACAATTTTCCATTATTTTGGATATGAGGTTGTGCATCTCAAGAGTAAATTTTGCAAAAATAGTTTTTGAGGATTTTTAATGAAGTTGGCTAATTTTCTCAAAAATTATTCTATTTTTCCAAAACTGGACCATTTCTTGGACCCCAAAAAGGAAAAATTTCAGTGCTCGTAGCTTGACTTGCATGATTTCAAATCAGAAAATCGAACAAGTATGTTAATCTAACTCTCATATTGGTCAAAATTGTTTTAGTAGAAAGCCAAAAAACAAAAAATGGTCAAAATGATGAACTAGGGGCACAGTTGAGTCAGGCTTTTTGTCTTTTCCTCGTTGTCACCATACTTGCCGGAAAGGGCACCATACTTGCCAGAAAGGGAACCTTGTTCGCCAGAAAAGGGCACAACTGAAGCTAACAGCAAAGGGCCGAAAGCTCTCTCATATCCTCCAAGCAGCGAGGTATCAAGCCAAGTGCGAAGCATGAATTGAAAATGGAGTGGGATGTTCGATTCCCTCGTCTGGATGATCACACCCAAATTGGCGTCTGACCCGGAATGGGGATGTAGAAAATGATGTGTGTGAGACCAATCCATTGTATACTTGGTCGGTGGGACATGCTGTAACTCACGTCGATGAAGCTAAGCCAGAGGCATCATCGACCGATGACAGTTGCAGATCTGCTGCACACCTAGTTGTAGCGCAACTCCTCTGTGGGATAGTTCACGAGTTATGAGCGAAAGAATGAGAATCTAGTTGAATACTAGGGACAAGAGCCCACAATTTCCTGTTTATCCATCAACCATCCAGGGGAGGGATAAAAAAAGAAGAGAGATTGAAGAATAGAGAGATGTGCGCTGAGAGAAAAAGTGAGAAAAGGGCTTTTCAGAGAAAAAGAGATTGAGTGCCAGAGTGATGTGAGAATCACAAATAAGAAAAGGTGGGAAACAATACCCGAAGAAATTAGCTCCTCGTGAACTGAGAGGTCTCTTGCCATTGGAACACGTCTGAGTGTCGTGTTTGTTGTTTTTGTTTGTCTCGATTCTTGTTTTGAGTTGTTTCGAGTGTCAATAGATGTGTTTAGGTTGTTTTACCTTCGTTTTCTCTTTGTTAAGTCGTTTTGACTGTGGTCAGTTGTAGGCTCAATACCTGGTTAAGAAATCATTTCTCAATGTAAAAAATGAATCGTTTTGTGCCCAGAGTGCTGTGCCATTCCCCACATTTGCGCAAAACAGGATTTGTTCTTTCATAAAATTGTAGGGTTCAACCCAGGTCATGTGAGAATAGTAAAACTAGGACCTATCTGAAGCTATATAGGTTTCAAACTGCAAAGCAAAAGAAAAGAGGAAAATCGAAGCATCTGAGTTTGTTTTAACTTCAGAAAGTTCCGAGATTGCATTCCGGATGTATCTCCTCAGGCCTTGTCAATGCTCCGAAGTATGAGTGTGCCTCTACCTCAAGCTTAAGATCAAGCCTGCTTCAAGCCAGACTGGCGATCAGAAGTGCTCTCCCCAAGTACCATTCCATGCCAGAGGCATCTTGGTTGTGTTTGCAATGAGTTCCTAGGAGACCAACTGCGACGGTGGAAACTAGAGTTCGAATGGTTGATGCCTAGAACGTAAAGGTTCGGGATTTCCGAGACTAAAGTCTGGTTTAAATACCTAGGGGTGTATCCCCGGCTTGAAATCTGTATGGAAGCCCCATAGGTTGAGATAGCATGTATGCACCTCTATTCTGGATACTGAACCAACCTAGTCTGTCACCCCGTTGGAGAATAGGGAAAGTTGTGAATATGATCAGGCAGAAAAGTGGCATCCGTGGCTTCTACATGCAGAGGTTACCCCTTTATCAGCATTCCAGAACCTTTGAACTGTGAGTTGAAGGTAAGAGTTCGAAGAATGCAAGGGGGAGATCCCCGTCAGAGCAGAGCGGTTCATCACCACTCACCCCATGAGGTGCTTTCTAAAGCACCGTTTGTTTGTTTATTGCATTCCCTAAACATCATACATTGCTTGTAACATGTATCGTATCATCGCACTTATTGCACTTATTTGTATCTTGTGTTATCTTGTATCATTTATCCTTTTACGCTGAGCAGCGTTTAGGATCGTTATCCCTCGGGACTTTCTCAGGTTGCGTCGAGTGCGCCCCTGAGTAGTTGTTTTCGGACATCTTCTCACGATTTCAGCGTGATTAAAGTGTTCTTTTCCTCACACGATTTCAGCGTGTTTGGAATTTGGCTTAGGTTGCGTCGAGTGTGCCCCTGAGTAGTTGTTTTGGAACCTCTTCTCACGATTTCAGCGTGGTTAGAGTGTTCTTTTCCTCACACGATTTCAACGTGTTTGGAATTTGGCTCAGATTGCGTTGAGTGCGCCACTGAGTAGTTGTTTTCGGACCTCTTCTCACGATTTCAGCGTGGTTAGAGTGTTCTTTTCTTCACACGATTTCAGCGTATTTTGAATTTGGCTCAGGTTGCGTCGAGTGCGCCATTGAGTAGTTGTTTTCGGACCTCTTCTCACGATTTTAGCGTGGTTAGAGTGTTCCTTTCCTCACATGATTTCAGCATGTTTGGAATTTGGCTTAGGTTGCGTCAAGTGCGCCCCTGAGTAGTTGTTTTCAGACCTCTTCTCATGATTTCAGCATGATTAGAGTGTCTCATTCCTCACACGATTTCAGCGTGTTTGGAATTTTCCCTTCCTTACATGATTTCGGCGTGTTTGGAATTTGTCTTCCTCTTCTCACGATTTCAGCGTGGTTAGAGTCTGTTATTCCTCACACGATTTCAGCGTGTTTGGAATTTTCCTTTCCTCACACGATTTCAGCGTGTTTGGAATTTGTTTTCCTGTTCTCATAATTTCAGCATGATTAGAGTGTCTCTTTCCTCACACGATTTCGGCATGTTTGGAATTTATCTCAGGTTGCGTGGAACGCACTCCTGATTGGTTTGTTTTCGGACCTCTTCTCACGATTTCAGTGTGGTTGGAGTTCCCCTTTCCTCTCACAATTTCAGCGTGTTTGGAATTCATCTCAGGTTGCTTTGAGCGCAGTCCTGATTGCTTGTTTTCGGACCTCTTCTCACGATTTCAGCGTGATTAGAGTGTCTCTTTCCTCACACGATTTCAGCGTGTTTGGAATCTTTTCTTCCTCCTCTCATAATTTCAGCATGGTTAGAGTATGTTCCCCTTTTGCATCTACTGTACTATCTGTTGCATCCATTGCATTGTACTTTGTTTTGTTGTACTCGGCATGTAGGATCATGGTCTTTCCCTAGCAGATCATTCTTCACTTGTATCATCCCACTCAATTACTTGTATTCTTGCTGCGAAACACATAGTTCTGCACATGCATGCACCTATTCCACTAAGAGAATTGTGGTTTGAGGGCTCCGGCACCTTTTCTGTGTTAAACGTAGTTTGATTTTGTATCTCCATCTCTTTATGATATTTGTGTGGTTTTGCACTGCTAATGGTTTGATTATTTCATTGCATTGTATATCATTTACACTATTTTGTTGCATATCATTTGCATCCTGCCCCTGAACTACGCTGGTTTGATTCCTTGCAAAGGGATACGTAGGCAGCCTGCGGGCATAACCATTTATTTGTCCGTATTTTGTTTATTTGTCCAAGTCTTCGGCCTTGTCAAAAATGGGTCGTCTCTGGGCTTTGACATTCACTCATGTCATTTCATGACTTTGAGCTCTGTCAAAGAGGGGTAACTGTAGACACCCCATTTTTTACTGTCCTTAAGACTTGGACGCTACTGATGGTTTACTTGGTGGTGAAAGTTGTGCAGTGCAGGGTTTCGATTTCTTTGGTAGGGAGAGAGTCAAATCCCGACTTCATACCCCTTTCGGACCAAAATTATCTTGATCAAAAGATTTTAGACCTCGAAACCCTCTTTTTCAAAATAGTTTTTGAAAAATTTCCTACGATGTTCCGACGCTCGCATTTTGTTAAATGTCGCGCTTTTCGGTAAACCGAGCAAAGGACAAAGTGGAAATGAATGGAAGAGAGGTGAACTCTTTGAAAAATCTTTCAAAACACCTTGTTTATGGGTTTGGAGTTGAAGAAAATTGGAGGAGAGAGAAGAAAATTAGTTGGGGAAGAAGTTGGGCATGAATCGTTAAGAGAGAGTCGAGCAGCCCTCGCTAAATCGAGTCTATCCATTTGTACACTTGGATTTCAGCTATGAGGCCACTGCCATTAGAAAAAAGACTTCCGGGGCTTCATTTTTCACTCAAGAATCTCCTCAAGCCAATGCCAGATGAGGGAGATATGGTTGGTTGAAGTTGGGCATCAATCCGGTTGGACCTAAACTGGGCAGTCTTCACTAAAAGAGGTATATCTCTTAGCATACTTGGAATTTTGATATCAAGCTGCCACCATTGGAAAGAAGACTTCTGGGGCTTCAGTTTAGGCACAAGAATGACCTGAAAAGGAGTCCAGATGAAGGAGTTATGCCTGGTTGAAGTCGGGACCAGGGACTAATTTTTGCTGCCGGCCTCTATGGGAGTGTGCTGGCCACAAATGGAGCATGCCGGCCATATGCCGGCCAAAAATGATCCTTGCTGGCCAGAAATGATGTAGTGCCGGCCATCAATGATCCCCTGCCGGCCAACGATGAAAAAAACTCAGATTTTTTGCAGATATTTCTCCTCCACCTGTTTTCACAATATGCCAGCTGTCCTAGCTCAGATATTTTCGGCCAAGCTCTTGTTTTTGCTATATATGGAGCTATATCTCTCATTTTCAAAAGGTGAGCAATTTTGAGAGCTTCTCACACTAAAACCTCTCTCTCTCTACAAATTTTCAGAGCTGAAAACTCTCTTTCTTTCTAGAATTCTCTCTCTCTCTCTCTCTCTCCCTATATTGTGCTATATTGAGCTTGAAAGTGGTTTTTCTTCACATATTTGCATACACTTCCTTAACCAAAGTTGTATATCTTTGGGTTGAGGTCCTTTGGAACTTATTTTTGTGCTGTTGGAAGGTCATTTGAGCCAAGAAAGTGGCTGTTTTGCTGCTGTGCTTCAAAGGTAATCACTCCTCCCTCTTAGCTTGTTTTGCATACTAGCTTTGCCATAGTTTTCAACTACTTTGGGGCTGTTTTTTGGGGTGGTGTTGAACTACAAAAACCTCTATTTTTCAGTCTTAAAATTGGTGGTTTAAGCCTTGTTTGGCTAGGGGGTGTTTCCCCCTCTTTGCTCCTTGGCTTGTAAAGCCTTTTGAGCCATCTTTCAAGGCATTTCAAACAACCTTTTTTTGGCCCTTTAACCACTGAATTCTAGAGGAATTTCAGTGGTAGAAAACTTGTTTTGAGGTCCCAAATAGGAGGGGGTGGCCTCCCCTCCTTGTCTCTCCATGTCATGCCTTGTTAGCCTTACAAAGTAGCATGTTTTTATGGCTTGTCTTAGCTTACTTTGAGCATTGTTTTTGTGACTTTTTGGACATGTTATAACTCTATTTTTGGCTGGTTAGAGCACCCCCCATTTGCTTCTTACACTTGTAGTGTAATTTTTGCTCACTAGCCTAGCATGCCTTATGAGTGAGCCCATCTTTCTATTCTTTTGTAGCTTAGTTCAAGCATGTTTTTGGTGTCATTTTGGCATGCTTTAACTCTGATTTTGGCTGGTGGGGGCACCTCTTGCTTGGTTTTTGTACTTGTAATGCAATCATGCTCACTAGCTTTATATACTTGATGTTTTGGCCTTTCATTCTAACTTGTCTTGGCTATGCTCCAGCATGATTTTGGCCATGATTTAGCATGCTTAAACTCTGTTTGGAATGATCTTGGCCCTTTGAGGCTTGCCTTGTATGGCCATAGTGTAATGGCCTTTACTAGCCGTGTGCTTTAGGCCCCTAGCATGCTTTGCTTAGGTTGTTTGCATGATATGGCATCATCTAATATGTGATTTCAGAGCATGTTTCACTGTCGTACTCTCATGATTATCACTCTTTAAATGTGTTTAAGAGTTGAGCTTTGTGCCTTGCTTGCGAGCCATCATTTGAGCATACATTTTCTTGCCTTTCATGCTATCATTTTAAAGCATTTTGGCCACTGTTTTGGCATGCATGAGGTCTGTTTAGGGGTGGTTTAATCCATTGAACATTGTATTGCATGTCTCTAGTGTTGTGTCCTTCACTAGTTTCATCGTTTTAGTCCCTTAACATGTTGTGCATGCGTGGTCTACATGATTAGAGTCTTGTGTTTCATGCCAAGCATAGCATGTCGTTTGCCTTGCATGGTGTTCAATCAGACGTCATATTGAACACAAGGTGAATCGGTCCATTTCATACTTAAAGTGATGAAAATGGGCCAATTCCCTTTGTCTCCGTTGCCTTTGATCCTCTAATGATAAGGCCGTGGTCTTAGAGTCTTGTTTGCATTGCATTTATTGAATTTGTGCAAGATTGGATCTTTGATGGTCTTGGATCCAATGATGCCTCTCCATTGATGTTTTGAAGTGATATGGGGTGGCATAGTACATACATGCCTTAGGAAGACTCTCCATTTCCTCTGTTTTTGTGCTCTGTTGCAGAATGGTGTCACAGCACACCAGTGGCCGGCAGTGCCACATTGATGGCCGGCAACCTTGCATCCTTGGCCGGCAGGTGGCCGGCAGCAGCTCATCATGGCCAGCAGGCCACTGGTGCACTCCCCAGCCTTGATTTGGTAAGTTTCAACAGCTAGTTCTTGGAGACACCCTGCAGACAGAGCCTCAAGAGAGCAAACCGGAGAGCTTTTCAGGGCGGGAACCAAGGCATGCATGTTCAAACTTCTTCAACTTGTTGTGGCAGTATAGCTTAGAGTTTTACTTGTTAGTTAGAATTGAATTTGTAATTAATTAATATGTTAATTAGTTAAGTGATGTAATAATTAGTAAGTAGATTCCTTATTATTCAATTTGGTTGTGTAATAATTAGTCTAATTAGATTATTAGATTAGTTGCTAGCTTAGCTTAGATGTAGCTTAGCTTATTCATTCGGACCCTCCTGCGAGAGGGCATAATGTTGTAATAAGGGTGCGTGTGTGTGTGCATGTCTTCTAACCCCCATTTCTTTCTCTCTTTTACTTATCCACTTTCGGTGGTTAGATTAGGGCATATTTCAATTAGCATACCTTATGCTTTGCATGTTTGTATCATTTATTTGTCTTGCATGCACTGGGCTCGGCGCATCATTCAAACTGCATTGTATTTCAATACACTTACTTGAATACGTGTTTCAAAGCATGTTATCAAGTGTTGCATTCATATGCCATTTTAGATAGCCGAGCCTATTTTAGTTACATTTTTGCATGTGTTGCATTAGGCACTTTAACATAGTTAGGATCACGCATTGATTTCTAACTAGTTTTCTGTTTTGGCTCGGAGTACACTGTAAGTGTTTACGCTTTAGCATCCTTGCATGTGTGTAAGTGACTGCCATGATAGCATGCTTGCCACGAGGCTATTTGCTTAAGTGATTAACTGTTTGAATGCTTGTGGATGAAGGCTTCATTACTTGAATTGGAACAATTCATCAAAATGTGAGTTTTAAGCCCACTTGGAGTGGCAAATCATCATGTTTTAAAGCCCACTTGAGGGTGGCAAATCCGCGCTTTAGCTTACTTGCGAGTAGCATCTTCAAACCATTTTCGAAAAACAAACATGAGATGTTTTGTTCCAAATCGAGCGATTAGTCTATACTTGTGTGTTGTGCGCATCACATAGTAAGTTAGTCTAATAACCAGAATAAGAACACATGTGTTTTCAAACAACATATCATGTTTAGTAGAGGCCGATTCTTTAATCGGGCGAGCGGGGGTGCTCATTTCAGGACCTTCCCCTCTCGTGCCCAAGTTCCCGAGCCGAGGCAACTTTGGTGATGACGGACACGTGGCCTTAGGCACGAGTCAGGGTTTCCTAAATTTCCCAAAACAAAATATTTAGGTGGCGACTCTGAAATCTGGCAAATCAGTCCATGTTTGGCGCTTTTTGATTAAAATCGATTTTCCAAAACGATTTGCCGGATTTGGACTCTTTGGTGATTTATCAGTCTTACATTGCACTTAGTGAGATTAGATTCAGAACCGTGATAGGAGTCCGAACTATAGTAGCTAGAACCCAATCTGCGCTCTCTCCGAAAGGGGGGCGCGCGGAGGGAGTTCGGGGTGGTCTACACCACCTCTTGAGTCCGTACCTCTGTATTGTCATGAATCCATTGACCTCTATTATGACTGACACTCTTGTGACCTCCGTTATGTTATGTTCGGTACCGTGATTATAGGTATTTATTTACATAATTTATGTATTTCAGTTTCTACCACCTTGATTAAATTATTTATTCAAATTAAGTTTTGTTAATGTTTTCGCTTAAACAACTATCCATGGTTATTTTGTGTCCCTTATATTCTTGGTATAATATTTCTTACTTTGCCATATGGTTATAGTTGTTTACCAATTTTCAAGAAACAATGCAATTCAGAAATAGCTTTTGCAAAGTTTTAGAAGCGGGGATGTGGAATAAACACACAGAACACTTTTATAGTATTTATAATTCCATTCTTCATATGTAAACATCGGCATTTTGATCAATACGTTTTTGTTATAAAAGTAAAAGCTTCAATGATTATTTTAGTATCTTCACTTAAATATTTTGTGGCCCTCTGTTGTCATGGATATATTGACCTCTGTTCTGTGCGAAGCTAAGTGCTACACTATTGTAGGAGCAACTTCTACAATCCGTATGAGCCATTTCTTGAGTCCGTACCTCTATATTGTCATGAATCCATTGACCTTTGTTATGACTGTCACTCTTGTGACCTTTTGTTCTGTTCTGTTCGGTATCGTGATGATGGTTATTTATTTACATAATTTATATATTTCAGTTTTTGCCACTTTGATTAATTTGTTTATTCAAATTAAGTTATATTAATGTTTTCGCTTAAATAACTATCATTGATTATTTTGTGTCCATTATACTCTTGGTATAATATTTCTCACTTTGCCATGTGCTTATAGTTGTTTACCAAATTTCAAGAAACAATGCAATTCAGAAATAGCTTTTGGAGAGTCTTAGAAGTAGAGATGTGGAATAGACACACAAAGCACTTTTATACTATTTATAATTCTATTCTTCATATGTAAATATCGGCCTTTTGATCAATAAGCTTTTCTTATAAAAGTAAAAACTCCAATGATTATTTTAGTACCCTCACTTAAATATTTTTCCGCTTGCGTTTAGTAAGTTGTTTAAGAGTTTGGCCGGAGGTAATTTCAGTTACTGGCCATCACGATACTTAACCCTTCAGTATGGGGAGTGGGAAATGTGACACCTTAATTTTTTAATTAATTTGAAAAAAATAAAAATAAAAATAAGTAAATAAATAAAAAGTAAAACAAAATACTAGGAAAACATTTAAATGACGTGTGCTAAAATGTAATCTAATTACGATGGTTTAATTATGTTGGAATTTGGGTCCAAGGATTAAAAAAAAAAACTATTTAAACTTATCCATTTTAAGGATAAGTTCATATCTGAGGGATAAGTTCCCTTCTAGAGCATCATAATGGCTGTAGCTTAGAGAGGCAATGTGTCACCCTAGAATGTGCGGAGCAAGTATGGAGGCTTAGTATAAAAGAGGACAGTTGCTGTGAATAGGAGAACAAGGAAAAAAAAAAAAAAAACACAAAACAAATGTAACCACGAGGAGAGAGTCAGCTCGTGGTGAACGGGAGCACAATTAGGAATTACTATTTAAGTGAGTTATATTGTACCTTGAGCTACCATAATATGTTTTATATATGTCTTAAGTTACAATAATATATTTTACGAAAGTGACAATTTAATTTTAGAATTAATCAGAGCACTTTTGTTACGACCCATCCCAGTGACCAGGACTGGATTTGCAACAAGCAAATTCTAAAATTTCTTAGATTAATTCCAAGTAATTAAATTAAATAATGCAGCGGATTAAGATAAAAGATGTAGATAAATATCTGAAGCGTACATAGAAATTATTATTTATGCAACGATGCAACATCAGTCAGATAATGATTACAAGCAAAAAAAAATATGATATCCATATCAAATTTGAGATTCTGATCCACAGGATAAAACCATTATTCTTTAAATTTCTTCACCTGAAAGGGGTTTTAATAGCTATAAGCACATGACAGAGTGAGAAATATTATACTGAGAGCATGAGGGTATAAAATCACCATGGATAATTATTTAGGCTAAACGATGAATAGTTTGGTTCGAATAAATTATTTTTAATAACAGACATATAACACAATAAAACAGAGGGTCAATGGATCCATGACAGACAGAGGGTCACGAAGTGACTAATCAGAGGGCCAAAGGTTATTTAAGTCCCCCAAGGCATGGGACTATTAGAGGGTCACTAAAGTGACAATTCAGAGGGTCAGTAATTATTTAAGTCCCCGAGGCATGGGACCTCTGTGGTGGTACTTATTCAAAACAAATGTTTATAAAATCATTGTTAAATATTTTCTAAAATTTAAACAAACATATCCATGGGTTTCAATTTAAGCAAATGGAGTTCAGAAAATAATCCACGTAATTGACACATTAACATAATCATAAAGCATAAATTATATAAAATAAATTTGTGGTAACTCAAAACATTCGTAAAATATATTGGTAACTCAAGACATATATAAAACATATTAGGGTAGCTCAAGATATAATATAGCTCACTTAAACAGTAATTCATAATTGTGCTCACGTTCAACGCGAGCTGACTCTCTCCCCGTGGTTACGTTTGTTTTGTGTGTTTTTTTTTTTTTTTTTTTTTCCATGTTCTTCTATTCACAGCAACTCTCCCCTTTTATACTAAGCCTCCATACACTCTCAATACGTTCTAGGGAGACACGTTGCCTCTCTAAGCTACGGCCATTATGATGCTTTAGAACGGAACTTATTCCTCAGATATGAACTTATCCTTCAAATGGATAAGTTTAAATAGTTAAATTTTTTTTTTTAATTTTTATTTATCCTGGGACCCAAATTCTAACATAATTAAACCATCGTAATTAGATTATGTTTTAGCACACGTCATTTAAATGTTTTCCTAGTATTTTGTTTTACTTTTTATTTATTTACTTATTTTTATTTTTTTTAAAAAAATTAATTAAACAATTAAGGTGTCACATTTCTCCCCTCCTAAATAGAAGTTTGTCCTCAAACTTGACGTACCTTGGTTTTCGAAAAGGTGTGGATATTTGGCTCGCATTTGGTTTTCAGTTTCCCACATAGCTTCTTCGACGTGATGGTTTCGCCACAAAACCTTGACATAAGGTATAGTCTTGTTTTAGAGAATTTGATCACTACGATCGAGAATCTGCACTGATTGTTCTTTATAAGAGAGATTTTCTTGAACTTCGAGGCTCTCATAATTGACAACATGTTCTGGATCTCGAAGATATCGTTGAAGCATCAAAACGTGGAACACATTATGAACATTGGACAGTGCTGGTGGAAGGGCAAGACGGTATGCTACAGGGCCAATTCTCTCTAGAATTTCAAATGGTCCTATGTAACGGGATTAAATTTTCCTCGTTTTCCAAACCGAATGACTCCCCTTGTTGGTGAGACCTTTAAGAAAACGTGCTCTCCTACTTGAAATTCCAAATCTCGTCTCTATGTATCCGCATAGCTTTTCTGGCGACTTTGAGTTGTGCGAATTTGCTGTTGGATGAGTCGAATCTTATTACTCATTATTTGCACGATTTCAGGGCCTAATAGTTTCCTGTCTCCGACTTCTGCCCAACACAGAGGTGACTTACATCTCCTTCCATACAATGCTTCGTACGGTGCCATACTGATGCTTGCTTGGTAGTTGTTGTTATAGGGGAATTCCACTAAAGGCAGGTGCTCATCCCAATTACCCTTGAGGTCCAACACGCATATCCGTAGCATGTCTTCCAAAGTCTGGATTGTTCTTTCAGATTGCCCATCAGGTTGCGGGTGATAAGCAGTGCTAAACTTCAATGTTATTCCCAAAACTTCTTGCAATTTGTTCCAAAAGTAAGATACGAAGTAGGGGTCTCGGTCAGACATGATTGAAACTGGGGTATCATGCAATCAAATGATTTCTTTGATGTATAGAGTGGCAAACTTAGTAAGGGAGTATGTGATTCTGATTGGTAGGAATTGTGCCGACTTCGTTAATCGGTCTACTATAACTTATATCGCATCATTCTTTGAAACTGACCATGGTAGCCCGACCACGAAGTCCATAGTAATGTGCTTCCATTCCCATTCAGGAATAGAGACTGGTTGCAGCATTCCTGCAGGTCTCTGATGTTCTACTTTAACACGTTGACATTGCAAGCATTTGGAGACGTAGCTTGCTATGTCTTTTTTCATTCCTGTCCACCAGTAGTGTTCTCTCATATTGTGAACCTCCACCAATATCTTCTTCTTGAGCTCTGGTATGTCGGGTACACAAATTCTATTTCAAAATTTTAGAACCCCAGTGCTTATAGTGAAGTCAAGATTAGGAGTAGTTTTCTGCTCCTCGTACTTTTTCTTCAAAAGTTTGTCTTCACCTTGGCATGCTTTAATTTCTTCAATCAATGTGGGTTCTATGATTACATTGGCAAGTAGCCCATTCACCTTGTGAGGAACGAGGATACATGCCAAACTTCAGGTAGTCTTTCGACTCAATGCGTCTACTACCACATTAGCTTTGCCCGGATGGTGATGGATCTCTATATCGTAGTCTTTCATAAATTCTAGCCATCGACGTTGCCGCATATTCAGTTCCTTCTGCACAAACAGATATTTAAGACTCTTGTGATCTGTGTAAATCTCGCAGGTTGCCCCGTAGATATAATGACGCCTGATCTTGAGGGCGAAGATTATTGCAGCCAATTCTAGATGGTGAGTTGGGTAGTTTTTTTCGTGAGTCTTTAGTTGTCGCGAGGCATATGCAATGACTTTCCCATTCTGTATAAGAACACAACCCAAACCATTATATGAGGCATCGCTATAAATTACGAACCCATTAGTTCCTGCGGGGAGTGCCAATATAAGAGTTGTCACAAGCCTATTTTTCAACTCCTGGAAGCAATGTTCCTACTTGTCAGTCCATTCAAAGGGTGTGTTCTTCTGAGTTAGCTGGGTCAAGGGTGATGCTATCTTCGAGAAATCTTGAACTAAGCGTCGGTAATAGCCGGCTAGACCCAAGAAGCTTCGAATCTCGGACGCATTAGTAGGTCGTGGCCAATCCACGATTGCTGTAACTTTTTGGGGATTAACTGCGATGTCATCCTTATTAATCACGTGACCGATGAAGTGTACACTAGTGATCCAGAATTCACATTTCTTCAACTTGGCATAAAGTTTGTGATCACGTAGTGTTTGCAGCACTGTTCGTAAGTATCACTCATGATCTTCTGGTGACTTGGAGTATATGAGAATGTCGTCAATAAAGACAATGACAAACTCATCAAGATATGATTTGAACACTTGGTTCATGAGGTCCATGAAGGCCGCTGGAGCATTTGTGATGCAAATGGCATGACAAGAAACTCGTAGTGCCCATAACGTGTTCTGAAGGCTGTCTTCTCGATGTTTTCTGTTTTGACTTTTAGCTGATGACAGCCGGAATGCAAGTCAATTTTGGAGAATACTTGGGCGCCTTGAAGTTGATCAAACAAGTTGTCGATTCTTGGTAAGGGGTATCGATTTTTGATGGTGACTTTGTTCAGCTCCCGACAATCGACGCATAACCTCATCGTGCCATCCTTTTTCTTTACGAACAATACTGGAGCACCCCATAGTGAGGTACTTGGTCGAATGAAGCCTTTGTCCAGGAGTTCCTGGAGTTGGGTTTTTAGTTCCTTTAATTCTACCAACAACATGCGGTAAGGGGTTTTGGAGATCGGTTGTGTATTGGGTTGAGTGTCGATGTCGAATTCGATTTCTCGATCAACTAAGGTACCAGGTAAGTCTTCAGGGAAAACGTCAGGAAATTCTCAAACAACCAGTATTGAATCGAGGGTTGGGTCCATTTGTTGAGCGTTGACCACATAACAAATACAACCACCACAACCTTTTCTCAAAAGTCGCTGGGCTATCTCGGAGGATATCAAATACGGAGGGGTAGAAATTCCAGTTCCTTTGAAGACCAGCTCACGTTGGTCGGGTAACTGAAGAAAGACCTTTTGGTCGTACAATCAAAAGAGACATGGTTGGTAGCAAGCCAATCCATTCCCCGCACCAGAGGAGGGCGTACTTACGTCGGGAGCAGCTCGCAGGCTCCAGCTCTAGACGACGAGTCTGAGGAGGGGGCAGAGTTATCCGAGGAGGAGGCCGGGGGCAGCTCGGGCTCGGGCTCAGACAGTGACACTTCTGGTGATGCTCCTGGACTTCTGCCCAGGAAGAGGGCGAGGACAGATCCCCCGGCGCGAGGCCATTGATGATGCTGATGACCCAGACTTTTGCTATTTCTTTTATTTCTTTTCTTGTACTTTTCTCTTTTGTTGGTAGATAGAGTACCTTGTACTGCCGCAGGCAAGTTTTTGTTTTCCTCAAACTTTGTACTTGAAGAGATTATATGAAACAAACTTTTTGTCTAAAAAGAGTGTTATATCTGTACATCTCATAGTTTGCACTGCATTGCATCATATTACACCTTAAATGTAAATGATTTTTGATCTGTTGTCTGAAAATTGGGCAATTGAACTGTAATCATCAGATAACAATCAATTAACAGCAACAACTCCAACAAATCACTGTTCAAACTGAAATACACAGCCCACACTCTACTGGGGATTGATCTGCATACAACCCATAACACAGCGTTCGGTTCATTCTGCCCACAGCAAACCCTGAACAAACAGCCCAATCTGACAAGACGGTCCCCGAGAGCTGGAACAGTTGAAATTGAAACACACTTGGATGTCCCAATTTTTTCTCTTCTCCTTCTCTTGCTTCGCATAGATGTAGAGAACGGCACAGCATTCTGAGCAAAAACGATTGGCTTTGGAGAAAGGGTTTCACAACCGGGGTATCGAGCCTACAACTGAACACGGTGAGACAGACTCAAACAAAGAAACAAAGGCACACGACCTGACATAACGAGACATCCTCGGAAAAGACTCGAAGCCAAAAGCAAGACCGACAAATCAAAAGACACGACACACGGACGTGTTTACAAAAGACCTCAGATCTCGAGGAGCCAGTTCCTCTGGGTATTATTCCCACCCTTTCTGATTTGTGATACTCACATCACTCGGCCCTCAGGCTCGGTTTTTCTCACAAAACACTTTTTGCTCACTTTTTCTCTCAACTTACACCTCTCTATTCTTTATTCTCTCATTTTTCATCCCTCCCCAGAGTGGTTGATGGATAAGTGAGAGGTTGCGGGTTCACGCCCGATACAGCTAGCTCGCAGCCACTTCTTCTGGTAGATAGGGTGCCTCTCGGGCAAGTGTGTTGGCAGGGGAAGGACAGAAGACCTGACTCCACTGTGCCCCTAGTTCGTCACTTTGATCATTTTTTGTTTTCTTCCTAAAACAGTTTTGACCAAAACAAAAGAGAGTCGGATTAACACACTTATTCGATTTTTGATTTGAAATCATGCAAGTCAGGCTGTGAGCACTGAAAATTCTCCTTTTCGGATCCAAGAAAATGGTCTGATTTTGGAAAACGAAATAGTTTTCAAGAAAATAGTCAACCTCGGTAAAAATTTTCAAAAACTATTTTTGGCAAACAATCGGTGCTCAACGAGCATGAACTCACCCTCGAGATGCGCAACCTCGGATCGGAGGCAATGGAAAATTGCCCCTTGCTTGAAGGAGGGGCAAGGCAACGGAAAGTTGCCCCTAGTTTGGACGGCAACTCAGGGCACTGCACGGCAACGGAACGTTGCCCCTTGTTTGGATGATGCCGCAGCATGCTGTAAGTCAGTCCTTGTTGATGACGATCGGACCCTCGAACGCGGAGGAGACGAAGACGGCTTGAATCAATATATGGACACAGTCACCTGGAAGGTGTTGGTGATTTGACTTCAAGAGGAAGTTGGTCACGTACTTCCGGGTTGCTGCAATCGAGACATTGGATTCGGAGGAGGCAAAAGTAATCAAAACCATGACATGGACTGAGACGCTATGGAAGCGTTGGGGGCTGGACTTCAGGATGAAGTTGCCTACGTATCCCAAACATGGGAATCAAGCCTTACGTAGTTCCGGGTTAAGGTACACTCGGGTATTTTAACCTTCACTGTTTAGGCTCTAACTTTTGCCAAGGTGCCCAATGCGGGTTTTCGACCTTGCGAGCTATGTTTTCTTTTCTTTTTCAATTTTTGATTTTTTATTTCTTTTTTTTTTTTTTTTTTTGCTCTTTTTTGTTTTCTTTTCTTTTCTTTTTTTTGCTTTTTGTATATATTTTCCTTGCTCTAACTTTTGCCTGGGTCGCCCTTTTGGGTTTTCGACCCAGCGAGCCTCTCAAAGGGTAAAAGTGTAGCAAGTCCATGCCAAATGGTTTTGAAATCGAAGCCCTCTGTATCCAAGAGAGTGACTGTTGTGTTGACTTGCAGAAAGGTCCATCACGGTTGCTTCACGAGCCTTGTCTGGTGGGATCTGACCTTTTTGATCTGACTTTGGTGCCTCTTGCTCGAGGGCTACTTCAAACTGGGCCACACGGGCATTTGACTGATTGGACATTCTGAACGGATTCCAGGTTTGGAACAAATAGATTGAACCTTGAGGCTGAGAGCGATCCTAGGCTGCACAATCTCAAGAGCGATTCCACACAGGTCTTCACAGGACTGCGCAAAATATTTTGTTTTTGAAAGTTTTTAAGGAAAGCGACACATCGCCTGCACTAAAGATAGTGTGGAACCAGTCTGGATCAAGCCAGGGTCCTTCTCAGTACTCACGCTGACAGGCATGATTTCATTCATTAAAAGCTCAACATGCTTCTCTTTCTCTCAATTTCAGTCAAAGTTTTGCAAAACCCGAGGAATTCCTTCCTCTTCGTTTTTATCACCGCAGTGTTCAAAAAAGGTTTTGAAAAACTTACGTCACTATAACGAGTTCAAGGCACAAGAGAGTAGGTAGAATGTACTGTCGTTCCATTCACATCTTCCGGCACAATTAGCTCAACTGAAAGCAAGCACGAAAACGGGATAGCCGCAGCTGTTTCATTCCAAAACCCTGATTGCAACCGGCTCCTTAACTGAGACAGACTCAAAGGGAAAACAAAACAGGTAATTACAAGGTAAAGCGGTGCTCGAGGCAACAACCCCGGAATTACCTGGTATTCTATACAAAAGGGACTGACTCATTACAACAGGACAGACCCTGTAAGCAAAAAGACTGACTCAATACAGAGAGACAGACTCAAAACAAAGCAACAGACTGACTCGACACCCAAGTCAGAATTTATAAAACTAGTATTGGTCGATGCTCAAAAATGCGTGCCAAACGCTACATCTAAAAATGCTCCAAACACTGCCCGCAGGCGGTTCACCTTCTAATTACATACTCGCGGTATCTGTGTCCTCGGTATCTGTGTCCTCACAATCCAAGAATTCTGTAGTGACTGATTTGGCCGAGGTAGGCGGGAGGATAACCTTGTTGTCAATCAAATCCTGTACCTCATGACGGAGGCGGAAGCAATTATCAGTAGCATGACCAGTCTGCTGATGGTACGCATAGTACTGAGTGGCATCATGGCCTGCTGGAAGGGGTTTGGGGAGCGGCCTAGGATCGAGGGGTGTAAGATGCCCCTTTTTGGCCAAAATCAGAAGTGCCCTAGACAAAGGCATGTAGAGAGGATGGAAGACCCTGCGCCCTCGGGGCAGGCACTTTGGAACCTGAGCACTCTTGCTAGATGAACTAGCGAACGGGTCAGCGGGTGCGGCTTTGGATTTCTTATTCTTTCCGGATGCAAGGCTGGGAGCGGGAAGAACTGTTTTGGCATGACGGGGCCTATCCCGATTCTCTGATTGACTGGAATTGCCCTCGGGCGGAGTTGGGAAAGCATCCTCCACAGCTTTTGTCACAACTGCAGATACCTGTTGCTTGTTCATTCCCCCAGCTTTCAAAGCCTCTACTGCCCACAGCAGCTGTTCGATAGGGTCGGCATCTGCCTTCATCTTATCTTTACTTCTGGTCTCGGCCTGGTTGAGGGTTTGGGTGGATATTGGTGCATCATTGCCATGGTTGGAGGCCATCTCCGGTTGACTCAGTTCAATCACAACTTGCCCCAACAGCGGGGGCTCCTGAGGTACAAAGCTCCCGGCATATGGTGCGACTGGCGGTGAAGCTGACATCCCATAGGCGAGATCTGCCACAGACCTCTGGAGATCTCCTATCATCCCCATTAGTTCAAAAGTAGTAGGCTCACGAGCCTGATATAGCTGAGGGGCCCAGACTGGGTGCGCAACCGGCGATCTGGGTGGATGCGGCATATCAACAGTAGTTTCGCTGTGTAGGGTGATCCCTTGATCCAATGCGGCTGCCATGACCACAATCTCTTCTGAATTCTGCGTCATACTCAGTCCTGCCCCAGCAAGGAGAAGACGCTAGCTGTTCTGGATCGACCCTCTGAATCTCTGAACTAAAACGGAAAACAAGCAGTATTTCAGCCCCAAACAGATCGAACACGGGCGTAGCCGAGCAACTGCACTCTACTACTGATCACTGTTCCCCAGAATCACTGTTCAAAACTGAACTGACACCCGCAGACATAACTGATTCTCGACAACACTGATACTAGTGCCCTCAGGCCTGATGCTCAAACTTTGCAAACTGATATATGCGTTCCCCTGCAGAGATACACTCTAAAAACATATAGCAAGTAAATGAGAGCCAATACACCCCTATGTTGGGGTAGGGTTTCCCTGTCCTATTTTGTCAGGAGCTAGGGTTTCACTACGCACGCAGCGGTTTCAAACAACCTAACATCGGGTAAGCAACCTGTCCTAGTTTGGAATGGTCACTATGGATCCGAATATGCACTAGGTCGAATGGTCAAAAAGGGTGCCTCGGTAAAACCGGGGTTTGTGTTCCCATACTGGCAGAGCCCGCAACCGGTCAGCCTTATGGACATGCCTTGACAAGACAAGCCTCCGGCAAACCGCTCAGGAATAGCAGATGGCCAACACGGTGTCCTGGGCGCACCAATGCACATGCAATGCAAAGAGACACATAAATGAAATCAAAACATGATATCACGAGTTCGAGTCAAGCTCTCTAATTTCCCCAGCAGAGTCGCCAGAAACTGTAGACGCGCCCGCGTGGGGCCTCGATGCTACAGTTCGGACTCTCGTTTGTGTCACGGTTCTTAATCTGAACCAAAGAGTCCAACTCTGGCAAATCGTTTTTGAGAAAAACAGATTTTTTTGAAAAGTAGTGCCAAACATGGACTGCTTTGCCAGATACAGAGTCGCCACCTAAATATTTTAAAATGGGAAATTTAGGAAACCCTGACACGGTGCCGAAGGCCACATGTCCGTCATCACCAAAGTGGTCTTGGCTCGGGAGCTTAGGTACGATCGGGGAAGGTCAGCTATGAGCACCCCCTTTCGCCCGGTCCGAAGACCGGCCTCTACTAACCGTGATATCCGTTTTTGAGAACGTTATGTATTCTTATTCCAATTATTAGCCTAGAATTACTATGTTACGCGCACAGCAAACAAGTATAGACTAGATTGCCTAATTTGGAAATAAACATTGCATATCCGTTTGTTTGGAAAACGCTTCGGAATTTGCTACTCGCACGTAGGCTAAAATACGGATTTCAACGAGTTTTCCCAACTCAAGCAATCCAACCTCCACCCACAGGCATTCAAACAGTTTATCTCACATAAGCACTTAGCCACATGGTAAGCATACTGTCATGACAACACTCACACGCATGTGGTATGCTAAAGCATGAAAATACTTATATCGTACTCCACGCCAAAACAACAATAAACTGGTTAGCGAACATGCATGGCCTAGTTCATGTTAGAATGACTAATGCATCACAAGCAAGGATGCAATTTAGAGTAGGCTCGGCTAACCCTAAACATGGCATGTGAGATGCAATCAAATAACACGTATTCAATTTGGATTTGAAAATACAATGCAGTTTATATGGTGTACCGAACCCGGTGCATGTAAACAAATGCATGGATGCGCGCATGCATAGCATAAGGTATGCTAAAATAAACGTGCCCTAATCTACCATCAAAGCAGGTAAATAAAAGGGAGAAAGAAGTGGGGGTTGGAAGACATACACACCACTCACCCACACTTATTACAGACTTGCCCTCGCTCGGAGGGACCAAAAGAATATACAAATTAATTAACTACGCAAGCTAATTAAATATTACAAACCCATTAAATTAATCAAATAAATTAATTAATCTAATTAAAGCAGTAAACCGCCTCGAGATGAGGGCCGGATGCAACGCATGCTCAGGACTTGCTCGGAATTGCACTGCCATGCTTAGATTGCCTCTGTTTTCCCTGCTCTACTCCTCTGAAAACTGCCAAAGTCTCAGGAATGCCTTTCTGAACACTGGGGATCATCACCGGCCGAATAGAACTTCCATCGGCAGTGGATTGAGCTCATCGGCACTGAATTCATCCACCGGCCATTTATTGACTGCCGGTCGGCACTAAGTACTGCCGGTCGGCACTGAATGTCTGCAGAACCTGCAACTCACAGCAGCAGAGGGCAAAAACTTGCATGGCAATGTAATTCCAGCAATTTATGCATCAAACACATTCCTTATTATGTTAATGACTCAAAGGAGGATGTGCCTCGGTTCTCGGGCCACCAATCACGCATTTCCATGCATGATGGCCCAAAGAACCAAATGTGCACTTTCAATTTCAAATGCATGCAAACCATATAAACAAACAAGGGTGCCGGACCTCTATCATGTTTATCTCAAGAGGCCTAGCATGCATGTCAATGCAATGAAATCCTAAGCATGTTGGCTAGCATGCAATATGGACAATGCAAGGCACTTATGTAAGCATACAAGCAAACATGTGAGGCAAGCATGCAAACCAAATAAAAGTTGGACTTAAACATGATCTAGGCAACTCTAACTAGGCCTAAAATCAGTAGCCAAAATGCTAAGTATGAGAGCTAAACACACATGCACATGTACACATGTTAAGGCACACAACTTAGGCATTAAACAAACCACTCTCAAGCACACTTGAAAGGAGATAACATGGACAATTAGCATGCAACATGAGCTCTAAAATCATGTCAAAGTGTGGTGCTAAACCAACTCAAAATAGACCAAACAACGCAAGCAAATGATCCAAGACTTAAGGCAAGTCAAAGAGGCATTGAACTATACTTATGCAAGACAATTATGGCATGCATTAAACAACTAAAAACAGGTTTTTAGCATGTTAAAACAAAGCCAAAAGGCTACTTAGATGGCATCTAAGAGGCTTGCAACCAACGGCATGCACAATGACCAAAACATGGAGCATTCAATACATGCTTTTAAAGCATTAAAGAGGCAACTAAGGCAAGCATACAAGCACACCAAAGGGACTGAAATGACATGTTAGATGGTTCCAAACCATAAAAATGAGGTAAACGACACATGCTACACATGCATGCTCGAAGGCTAACAAGCCTAAAATGCAAAGGGGCTATATAATGCATGCCAAGATCAACCCAAATGATTATGGACAGAGCTAAAACATGTCAAAATAAGCACAAAACATTCATAAGTCTAAGCCTAAAGCATGCTCAAATTAGGGCTAACAACCTAAGGCATGTTAAGGCAATACAAGGCATTACATGGCAACTATGCTAAGCATGCATAAGGGACCAAAACCAACTCATAGCAATGTTAAATCATGATATCCTAAGCATGAATAACAGTCCATATATGCTCAACACACACTCAAGCACCATGCTCCCTCAAGAGGCAAAACTTGCCCTTTTCAAGGACATCAAGGAGAGGGGGTGACCCCCTCCTTCTTAGGACTTCAAGGCATCATCTTCACCACTGAAATCCCTCAAGATTTCAGTGGTGAACAAACCCAAACACCAAAAATCCGGATCTCAACAAAATAGCACAAAATGAGGCCTTTTCAAGGCCTAAGGGTGGTCAAACCTCCCCAAAGCACAAAACACTCTTAATAGACAATAAAGAGGACTAAAAAACAGAACTTTTATGTGTTAATCACTAAGCACAAAAACAGTTCTAAGCTATGCAAAAATGGAGTGCAAAAATGGGGTAAAAAGGGGTAGTTTCTTACCCTTGAAGACCACCTTCACAAGAGTTGATGTTGTTGCTTCCTTGAGCTCAAATCCAACCAAAAACTCCAAAATCCAGCCCTTAGAACCTCAGTTGCCAAGGAAGGTGAAACACTAGGTGTTGATGAGCAATAGTAAGTCACAAACACCTAGTGTACAAGTAAGAGGGAAGAAGAGAGATAGGATAGATACAAAACTTCTAACCTAGAACCAGAGCTTCTTCTCTGTCTTTTCTCTCTAAAATGTCTAACTCTCCAACCCTTGAGCCAAGAGAAGGAAGGGTCCTCTTATAGGCAACAAAGCTTACAAGTTAAGCTACCAAGAGGCTCATCCCTCCATACACGTGTATGGAAGGGAAGCAAGTGCTATACAGCTGCTTTAAAATATCTCAAAAAGTAACTGAACAGTAGTCGGCAGGGCAAAATTGTCATTTTGACAAAATTAACTGCCGGCCGGCACAAAAGAGTGCCGACCGGCACAATATAGTGCCGATGGCAACAACAACCAGCCGGTGGCCTCTAGCCACTGCCGGTGGTGTGTGGGGATGCCTCAAAAGGCACTCCCTGCCCCTCCAAGGCAGAACACAAGTGTTTGGTGCAAAACCAGACACAAAACGGTCGAGTTCGGAGATCCTGAGGCAAGGCGCGTAGCCGAGGACTCCGGGAACTCCAAACGAACACAAACATGGATAATCACCGAGTGTTCAAACGGTGACGTCCAAGTCTTGAGGACGGTCAAAAATGGGGTGTCTACACCTATTTTTTTGGTTCAAACTCAGCTCAGGGTGAGAAATGGTCCAAAAATGAAACCTAAGGGTTCAAACAAGGTAAATGTTGAAGATGTGAGGTTATTTCGGAAGCCCGACTGATTCCGAATCGCTGCGAATTCATAATTCAACTTTTATCATTGAGTGCATGAAACCAAGCGTCTGAGTCTTGTGGGCGGTCAAAAATGGGTGTTTACAATTTCCCCTCTCTGACAGAGCTCGAAGTCATAAAATGACGTGAGTGAATGTCAAAGCCTAGAGACTACCCATTTTGACAAAACCATAAGACTTGGACAATAAGTAAGACATAAATTAAATGGTTGCGCCCGTAGGCTGCCTACGTATCCCTTTGCAAAGAATCAAACCAGCATAGTTCTGGGGCAAGATGCAAATGATATGCATGATGCAAGAACATAACTTATGATCATGCAATGAGGTTGTGCAATGAAACATTTTAAATCCAAATGTAATGCAAAGAAAATGCTACAGTTAAACAAACTGAAATAAGGCACAGCAATTCCAATCATGAAAAGAAATAAGTAAATGAACAAGCCATGCGTGAGCATCACGAGCCAAACCAAACCACATTTTATGCAGAAAGGATGTAAAAAAATTAAAGCTCAACTACACGACGCACAGGAAAGGCAAAAAGTGACATAACTGTCGGGAGCACCCGAGGTTTCAGTTAAGATCCTAACACGTTGCACACGTAAGGAGAAAGAGGATGGTGTAAACACCGGGCGCACCCAAATATTTTTTAGCTGGAGCAAAATAATCCTAACGCGTCTCACGCAATAAGAGGAAAGGTGGTGTAAACACCAGGATGCACCCGAATGTTTTTAACCGAAGCAATCAATCTTAACGCGTCTCATGCGATAGGAGGAAAGGTGGTGTAAACACCGGGACGCAACTGAATGTTTTTAACCGAAACACTCAATCCTAACGTGTCTCACGCGAGAAGAAAAAAGGTGGTGTGAACATCAGGACGCACCTGAATGTTTTTAACCGAAGCAATCAATCCTAACGCGTCTCACGTGAGAGGAGAAAAGGTGGTGCGAACACCAGGACGCACCCGAATGTTTTTAACCGAAGGGATCAATCCTAACGCGTCTCACGTGAGAGGAGAAAAGGTAGTGTGAACACCGAGACGCACCCGAATGTTTTTAACCGAAGGAATCAATCCTAACGCGTCTCACACGTGAGGAGAAAAGGTAGTGTGAACACCGAGACGCACCCAAATGTTTTTAACCGAATGGATCAATCCTAATGCATCTCATGCGAGAGGAGAAAAGGTCGTATGAACACCGGGACGCACTCGAATGTTTTTAACCGAAGGGATCAATCCTAACGCGTCTCACGCAAGAGGAGAAAAGGTGGTGTGAACACCGGGACACACCGAATATTTTTAACCGAAGAGATCAAACCTAACGCGTCTCACGCGAAAGGAGAAAAGGTGGTGTGAACACTGGGACGCACCCAAATGTTTTTAACCGAAGGATCAATCTTAACACGTCTCACATGAGAGGAGAAAAGGTGGTGTGAACACCGGGACGCACCCGAATATTTTTAACCGAAGGGATCAATCCTAACGCGTCTCATGCGAGAGGAGAAAAGGTAGTGTGAATACCGGGACGCACCCGAATGTTTTTAAACGAAGGGATCAATCCTAACACGTCTCACACAAGAGGAGAAAAGGTAGTGTGAACACTGGGACGCACTTGAATATTTTTAACCAAAGCAATCAATCCTAACGCGTCTTACGCAAGAGGAGAAAAGGTGGTGTTAACACTAGGACGCACCCGAATGTTTTTAACCGAAGGGATCAATTCTAACACGTCTCACGCGAGAGGAGAAAATGTGGTGTGAACACCGGGACGCACCTGAATGTTTTTAACCGAAGGGATCAATCCTAACGCGTCTCACGCGAGAGGAGAAAAGGTGGTGTGAACACCGGGACACACCCGAATGTTTTTAACCGAACCAATAAATCCTAACGTGTCTCACGCGAGAGGATAAATGGTGGTGTGAACACCGGGACGCACTTGAATGTTTTTAATTGAAGGGATCAATCCCAACGCGTCTCACGCGACAGGATAAAAGGTGGCGTGAACACGGGGAGGCACCCGAATGTTTTTAACCGAAGCAATCAACCCTAACACGTCTCACGCGAGAGGAGAAAAGGTGGAAAGATACGATTCGAAGGGCACGAGAGATTTTACCTGGAATTCCTCTGAATGAACCGTACATACAATAACATCTGGGAGCGATAGAACATAAGAATGAAGTAAACTGTAATTCAGTCCAAACATATTTGAACAAATACAGTTAAACAAAAAAATTTTAAACAAAACAAATGTGCTCACACAAAAACAACCCTTCTTTTATTTTCCTTTCTTTTCCACTCTTTTATATTTATTTTTTTCACTTTTTCTTTGTGTTTCTTCTTTCTTTTTAACACTCATTTTTTTTAACGTACAACTCCTGATTCGATTTAAATCAAAACCAATAATTAAATTTTTTTTTTAAAAAAAACTCAAGAATCAAAACAGAAATTAAAACTCAAATAAAAACTCGAGACTAAAACTTGGAAATTAAAATAATGATGAAACAAAATAAAATAAAAAAATAAAAAAAAAACAATCAGCAATACACAAAACAAAACATAACAGAAAAGAAAATAAAACAAAAAATAGATTGAAATCGCCGAAGGCCAGCCGGGCCTCGGAGATGCACGGCCGGGCTTCGATAGCGCCGGTCGGCCTTCAACAGCAATGAAGGACAGATTGGTCAAAAGCCACACCTGTGGCTCTTTAAATCCTAAAAGACTCCCATTTTGACCATCATCTAGGTCGAAAATCCCCTCTCCTTCTCTCTAAACCTCCCTTCTCTCTAGATTTTTTCTTCTCTTGAGTTTACCCAACAACCCTCACAAAAAATTCCTAAAACAACTTGTTTTCTTCTTCCTTTTGAACCGATTGAAAATTGTTTTGGTTAAGGTTTGGGTTTTCTCTTTGTTTTTTTTTCCCCTCATTTTCTCACATCTTTGCCCAAGCTTTTCTTATTCTCCTTTGATTTTTCATCCCCTCTTCACTTTCTCTCTCTTAGGGTTTGAAACTTAGGATTTCACCTACTTTCACTCATCCCCTTCACTTTTTCTTCACTTTTCCATGGCTAGTGAAGAGGTTCTCATTCTAGAGCCTGCCATAGGTGTTGGTGCTGCCTTTGGCACAGATATGGAGGCGAAGGAAGTCGCTACATTGCTTCCTCTTGCTGAGAGGCCTTTTGATGCGGCCACATACCAGGCACGTACACCCATGCCACCTCCTGGCAGCATCTTAAGATTCGAGGGCTTCATTCCCAGATTGGATAAGGATACTCTACTACAAGAGCCCATAGAGCATATCTCTGTCAACGCTTCCACGGCACACAACTCTTCTCCCATTTTACTTTGCACACATGTTGAAGTATTGAGCTTGATGAACAAATCACTTATCCTTGCTGCACATATACTGATAAAACTTTCAATTGATAGGTGGTCGCTAGGAGGATAGGTAGCTACGGCTCTATCTCCGGCCCCCGACGTTAGTATGAGCGGCTCCCCACAGAGGTCCGCACTTTGGTAGATGCTACTGACTTTGGGCCCTTTTGCTACGGGCTCATATAGATGAGAGCCGAGTCTTGGCTTTACGGGGCCCTGGTAGAGAGATGGTGGGACACTACCAGCTCATTTCACTTCTCTTCTACCGGGAAGATGACACTGACCCCGTATGATTTCTTGATGTTGACCGATCTGCGGGTTGGGGTCGGCGGCCCAGTCCCTTTCTATCCAGATATGACTCAGTGGAGAGATGCACAGCTCCAGCTTCTCGGGGCAATCCCGAACACTACCAGCCATGGGATGGTGTGCTACAGCTAGTTCTTGGAACACTTCTCTGGCACACAGCCAGCTATTGCAGACGAGGTTGCCCAGTACACTCGTGGCTTCCTCATATATCTTCTCGGGACTACCCTGTTTGCAAACCGGGAAAATACTGTGGGATTATACATTCTCAGGGCACTGGTATATCTTCCTCACGTAGCGGATTACGACTGGGGTGGCGCAGGTCTGGCCACCCTATACTGCTATATAAGCTCCGTTTCCCATCGTAAGGCGGATTCACTCGGCGGCTACTGGAGGGTCTAGGAGGTACATCCTACACTCACATTTCTGATATGCTTTATATTCTGTTCACTGTTGCATTTCTTGCTCATTTGATTCGTTTTCTCATGCCATTTATCTGTCTTTGATTTGCAGCTTTGGGTCTACACATATTTCACTTTGTTAGCCCCAGTTCCACTGAGGCCGATTGAGTTGTCTGTACCATGCTCTCGGTACTACAACTCACGATTTGAGTGGCGTCGCTTAGTAGATCGCACCTTCCCATATTTCCGCCGTTTCTTTAACACTATCACGGCAGATCAGGTATTGCACTGTTTCCCACATTATATGATCATTCTTATACTGTTGTACCGTTGTACTGTACCATATTGCCATTCTCACACTACACTGACTTTTGACACTGCACTAATTCTGACATAGCACTACCATTCTGACACTGCACTGATTCTGACATCGCTCTGCCATTCTGACACTGCATTGATTCTGACATCACACTGCCATTCTGACACTGTATTGATATCTAACTCTGCATTGATTTCTGACATTGCACCGATATCTGACACTGCATTGATTTTCTCAGATTGACCGGCACCCTTGGGCAGACATTCCTCACGTGTCGAGGGCAACCTACACCGCTGCCTGGCATGCTTTCACGATGAGGATCCTGTTCGAGGGTTCTTTTGGTCGAGCATTCTACTTGGGAGAGAGATTCATCCACCAGACTCAAGGTGTTACTGACTCTGATATTCCACATCCTCCTCCTGCTGACATGAGGGTAGTAGATGATTTACAGGATGGTCCTGAGCTGGACTTCTTGATGATAGGTGAGGACGGCGATCGTCACCATGAGCTCGGTGACTTCACAACTTTCTTGCACACTCAGGTGATGGCACCTCTTACCCTAGGCATGGTTCGAGCTGTACCAGAGGTTGCTGCTGCTCCTACTGCTGGGGCTGGCGATGTGCCCATTGGAGGTGCCCCTGCCGCTGCCCTATTCCTGAATTGCCTGTGCTTCCCACTGAGATTATGTACATGTGTCCAGATGGAGTGATTGAGTAGATCCCGCTCAAGCCCATCGAGAGAGGGAGCGTAGACTTATGTTTGCCCCTAGCGTTGAGCAGGTACACTTTCTTTTTATGCTAGTCCATGCTGCACTTTAGCTTATTCTCAGCCATTACTGTTTATTGTTCAATTACTTCTATCTATTTTTCTCAGTTTCTCTTGTTTTGCAGATTGCCCGAGCATACGGTGACGAGCTCCTTCGAATGATCGACCGACTACTCATCATGGTACGGAAGAGGCAGACTGCCTTAGTCACCCACGAGATTGAGGTATATTCTGTGTGTAGCCTACTATTATTGCCATACTAGACAGTCCTGATCACTCTTACTGATATCTGATATCCTTTTCAGCTTAAGCCGGCTCTAGCAGTGTCTGTAGGACCTTCCGCAGCCAGTAGGCGGAGACGGGGTCCAATGAGAGGCCGAGGAGGTGCTGATCGGGGAAAAGGTCGAGTGAGGCAGCGCTCGCCTTCCGAAGAGTCTTTTGATGGCTTCATGACCCTTGAGGATGAGGGAGAGGAGATGGACCTGCAATCGAGCAGCCTCAGTGATGACAGCGATGCACCTTCTCCACAGCCGAGGAGGAAGAGAGCGAGGATGGGCTACTGATGACGATGATGATTTTGTTTTACTTTGTTTTTGTTTTCGTTTTGTTATGTAGTTATAAAAATAGCTTCGGATTGTCCTTTTGTTTTTCAAAAACTTTCTTTTATTTTGGTTGTATAAAATAATGATCGGGGTTGGGCCCACCAGTTATGAAAAACAAGTTTTGTTGAATGATTTCTTTGTTGAATGATCTCTTTGTGCAATATGATAAACTACATTACCTTTGCTTTTGCAATCTTCGGAACAGTAAATGCCTTACTCTTGGATTGATTCATGAACCGAATAATGACTTACAACCGATCAAAACATAAAATACAATTCGATAACGGGAAAATAAAATGAAAACAACTCGAAAAAGCTAATAAACACTTGGTACAAACAAAAAAAAAACTCAAAATTACCATAGAAGTTCATTCACACAAAGGTCAGGTTTCACTGCAACAGACCTGCATTAGGCTAGCACCAAGACCCAGCCGGGCTTCACTGATGCATGGCTGGCCATCAGTGTGATGTTGGTCAGTGCTGTCCAAGTGTTATGCTCAGCTTCTTCCCAAACTGTATAAATAATGCTCCCATGCTGCTTTTCTGGCAAATTCACAAGTTCTTGATATTTTGCTCTCAAAATGGAGATGTTACTTGTCAACAAGCTTTGGGATTGGATAGCCACTTTGGATGGCTCGGAAAAGGTAAATTTTTGTGCCTTTGGCCTAAGCGCCCTTTTTCCTTTGAGCTGCACTTCTTTTTACTTTCCATTCCTTCATGCCACGGCTAGATTTTGGAACCCGATTACACATGTCTTCAGCTTCGGGGGCAAGAGATATGCCCAATAACCGAAGAATTTCAAGCGCTAATGGAATCCCGACGTAATGAGGAAATCATACCTTAGCCCCATTTTGGCCACATCCAAGCTTTGGGACAGATGTGTGGGCTCATTCTACATGAGGCTCGATCCTTGGTTCATAATGGAGAACTAGATATCCCCAGTCTGATTCATCGATTTTCTGAAGCCGGCGACCAAGGCAATCTTCTTTGGCGAGGTTTTCAGCAACACACCCTTTGTTTGTGTATGCTAGGACATTTCCTTCTTGCCCCTAGTTTTGACAGATCTAGCATTCGGCTAATTAAAGTGGCACGAGGCCTGAAAAAGGGCAAGAGTTGCATTGGCTTGGTATTCTTTGATGGGCTTAGACGCCTTCCATCGGTGAGAGATAAGCAAATTCGCAGGGAGTCCACTACTTCTTTAGGTATTGTTTCCCATCCTTTCTTATATGTGTTTCTCACATCACTCGGCATTCATGCTCTGTTTTTCTCTCAAAGCCCTTTTCTCACTTTTCTATCAACATACATCTCTCTATTCTTTAATTTCTCTTTTCCTTCATCCCTTCCCAGATATGGCTAATGGACAAGCTAAAGGTAGTGGACTCTTGCCGCGCATACTCAGCCCGAGTATACTTTTTCTGCTAACAGCTAGTGGATTTCTCGAATGAAGGATCGTGGTGCCACTGGATGTGCAACAGGTCTGCTGCTGACATTGCTTTGCGTTGTCCCTAGCTTAATCTGACCGAAATGAGCTACAGCATGACTCGGTAACCTGGCATTGAACTGATTGGCCTTACACACTGTGCATTCTACTTTTCGTTCTGGTTCAAACGTCAGTTTGGACATGATCAAACTTGCCTAGAGGAAGGGGTAGAGTACCCGATTTCATTCCTCGTTCGAGGTTCGTATTTGGCTAGGTACTTCACTGCTTGGAGGACGAGAGAGCTTCTGGCTCCTGCCCCTAGTTTCAGCTACCCTCTTTTTGGCGAGTGTCTGACTTGGCTCAAAGATGAGGCACAATCCAGGCCCATAAGCTTCCACAAGCACAAGCGGGGGATGCAGGAACACCTGACTCGTTTATGCCCCTAGTTTATTGCTTTGATCTTACTTTTCAAGTTTTATGAATGTAATAAAAGCAACTTTGATTTGTATCGAGAGTTGGGGAACTTTGTATTGAAATAATGAAATTGAAGTTGTGAGTACTGAAAATTTTCCTTTTGGTCCAAAAATGCTCTAAGTTGTAAAAGGTAAAATTTTAACAAAAATACTTTTCTTAAAACTTTTCAAAACCATTTTCGATAAGGATCATAACTTGACACACATGAAGTCAATCCTCGAGATGTACAACCTCGAATCCGAAGATAACAAATTGCCCCGTGACTAAATAATACTGCTCAGCATTGTAACCAGCTCTTCTCTCAGAGTAAGGATCACAACCAAACTTTCAGGTAAAGAATAAACAAAGATAACCTAATTAAACACATGGACATGACAGTTGATTTGGAGGTGTTTACTGCCGAACTTCAAGATGAAGTTGCTTACGTATCCCGAAGATAAGTATCAGGCCTTACGTAGTTCGATTCTGGTTCACTCGAGTATTAACGCTCTCCTTTTGCACTCTAACTTTTGCCAAGGCCGCCCTTTAGGGTTTTCAACCTTGCGAGCTTAGCTTTTTTTTATTTCTAATTTTTTGTACTCTAACTTTTACCTAAGTCGCCCTTCCGGGTTTTCAACCTAATGAGCCTCTTAGGGACAGTATTTCTTCAACTTGTCCATGTTGATCGGTTGGGAAAATACTAGGCCATCCAGGTCCATGAGAATAACAGCTCCACCCGATCAGATAGTTTTGACGATGTAGGGACCAGTCTAATTGGGTCTGAACTTGCCCCTAGGGTCATGGATGGGAGCTCGGTTGTCTTTCAGCACCAAATCCCCTTCTTTGAGATTCCTGGACTTAACCTTCTTATTAAAAGCCCTGGCAATCCTACGTTGATAACCCTGAACATGGTACAATGCTTTCAGCCTTCTCTCATCAAACAACATGAGTTCTTCAAACCTGCTCTGCTGCCAGTCCGCCTCTGCTATCTAACACTCAGCTATAACCCGCAGCGACGACGCTTCTATTTCGATTGGCAAAACAGCTTTCATCTCATAGACAAGAGAATAAGGAGTTGCCTCGGTAGACGTCCAGATTGAAGTTTTGTAGCCCCAAAGTGCAAATGGCAATTTGTCTGGCCAGTCCCTGTAGGTTTCAACCATCTTCTGCAGAATATGCTTGATGTTCTTATTGGCGGTCTTAACAGCTCCGTTGGTTTGCAGCCAGTATGTAAATGACTTATGGAAAGCCACGTTGTATTTCTCCAACAAATCGATTACTTCTTTCTTGAAATGGGAGCCATTATCTGAAATAATCTCGTTTAGGACTCCATATCGATAAATGATGTTATTTCGGATGAACTTAGCCACATGCACTGCTTTCAACACTGCATAAGACTGAGCTTTCACCCACTTTGCGAAGTAATCAATTGCCACCAAAATGTATTCATGCCCATTCGACCTCTTCGGTGTGACTGCGCCGATGACATTGATTCCCCAGACTGAGAAAGGCCATTGTGAAGTCATATTGTACAGCTTCGACAGCGGGATATTCATGCGATTAACATGAATTTGCCATTTGTGTCATCGCCGAACAAAACCAATACAATCCTCCTTCATGGTAAACCAGTAGAAACCTTGCCTGAGAATCTTCCGCGCTAACATTACTCCATTCATGTGCGCCCTGCACTCTCCTCCATGGATGGCCTCCATTAGGGCGCTTTGATTCCTCTACATCGACACACAACTTGTGCATTCCCAGATAACCCCTCTTGTATAGTTTACCTCCGCAAATGATAAATTGAATGGCCATCCGCCGTATTGCCCTCTTATCTTTGGCATTTGCCTCCAGTGGATAAACCTCATTTTCCAAGAAGTTCCAGACATCACAGTACCAAGGGTTTTGATCTTGCACTTCCTCTATTACTGCGATAGTTTCTTCGGTCGGCGTATACATCTGCTCGATAATGATCGGATGCATCCGGACTCCAAGCAGAATGTCTATCATAGAAGATAGAGTTAATAAAGAGTCAGCGAACCTGTTGTTCTCTTTTAGTATGTGCGTGAAGATCAGCTTTTCAAACCTAGGAATCAGAACATCCAAGGTCTAGTGATCGATCTTCATCTTTTCCTCTTTAACCTTCCAGTCTCCTTTTGCTTGAGACACAACTAGGTTCGAGTCCCCAATAACGTCCAACCTTTTTGCCCCTAGTTCCAGGCCGGCTTCCAAACCAGCGATACACGACTCGTATTCTGCTTCATTATTAGATACTTTGAACCAAAGTTTGAAGGCTAAGGGTATATGGGAATTGTTAGGTGCTATCAACAACACCACTATCCCATAACCGTATCGATTAGACACCCATCAAAGTACATTGTCCAAATCTCTTCCTCGACTTGCAGAATAGCTTCATCTGGGAATAGGTAATCTACCGCTTCATCCCCTTCTACCGGGTGATCTGCCAGGAACTCCGCTACTGCTCTCCCCATAACAGACTTGCAAGTAACATTTTAGATCAAATTCGGAGAGGAGAAGCAACCAACGAGCTAACCTACCCGTAAGCGCCGGTTTCTCAGAGAGATATTTAATGGGATCTAATCTCGAAACCAGAATTACGGAGTGAGCTAACAAGTAGTGTCTCAACTTCTGGGTAGCCCATACCAAGGCTAAGCAAGCTTTTTCCAACGGGGTGTAACGGGTCTCATAATCCAAAATTTTCTTGCTTAAATAGTAGATGGCTTTCTCCACCTTATCCTCAGATTCTTGAGCAAGCATGCATCCTATCATTGTGTCCGTTACTGACAGATACAAAATCAAAGGCTTCCTCAGCTCTGATGGCGACAACACCGGCAGGCTCTGAAGGTATTGCTTGATATGCTCAAAAGTGAATTGACACCGATCATCCCATCGGAACTTCTTTCATTTCTTCCGGAGACCAAATAGTGGTTCGCAAGTCAAGGTTAATTTAGAAATAAACCGTCTTATGAATTGCACTTTACCCAGAATGCCTCGCACCTCCTTTTCAGTCCTTAGTGGTGGTATTTCTAGGATGGCCTTGATTTTGGAAGGATCTACCTTGATGCCCCTCTGTGTGATCAAGAAACCCAACATTTTCCCTGCTGTTACGCCGAAAGTACACTTCTGCAGATTCAACCTCAGTCTGTATTCTCTGATCCGTTGAAAGAATTTCTTCAAGGCAGTGTAGTGGCCCTCTCTTTCTTTGAACTTGACAATCATATCGTCTATGTACACCTCGATCTCTTTATGGATCATATCATGCAGAATTGTGGTTTCAGCCCTTTGATAGGTAGGCCCGGCATTCTTCAGCCCAAACAGCATCACCCGATAGCAGTAGGTTCCCCACAGCGTAGTGAAGGCGGTTTTCTCTCTGTCCTCGGGTGCCATCAGAATCTGGTTATACCCGGAAAATCCATTCATGAAGGAGAACAACGCATGACCCGCGATGAAGTCCACTAATTGATCGATGTGCGGTAGAGGAAAGTTGTCATTCGGACTAGCTCTGTTAAGATCCCTGAAGTCCACACACATCCGAATTCTGCCGTCTGTCTTCGGTACCGGGACAATATTGGCCAACCAAGTTAGGTACTCAGATACTAGCAAGAACCCTGCGTCTATCTGTTTGGTGACCTCTTCCTTGATTTTCAGTGCCCACTCCGGACGTATTCTTTGCAACTTCTGTTTGACAGGTCGGCCCTTGGGGTCAAGAGGGATCCGATGCTCTAAAATCTCAGGATCGATTCCAGGCATGTTTTCATAGGATTATGCGAAAACATCTTTGAATTCTTTTAATAAAGCGACTAAGCGTTCGCGCTCTTTCGAAGACAATGTGGACCCGATTTGGACCAGAAGCGGATCCTTCTCAGTACCCACATTAACAGCAATGATTTCATCAGCGAGGGGTTTTGCAAACCTCTCTTTCTCCTGATTAATCAAATTTTTCAAAACCAGAGGAACTCCTTCCTCATCGTTTTCATCAAAATTTTGAAAATCATGATCAATGCAATAAACGAGAGGCACAGAGAAATACTCGAAATCTGTAGTGGCATTCTCATTCACAAGGTCAAGCTCATCCAGTTCCTCGGTTACAACTGACTCAAAAGAAAAAGAAAAGGACGACCTAGACAAAACCTTGGCATCCGGGTTATCAACCCCAAGAATACCAGACCCAGACTCAGAAGCATCGGAATCTGATTCCGACTCCACAGACTCTATGGAATCAGATTCTGGCTCACTACCCGACTCAAAACTGCTAGACAGGTAGCCCTCCTCTAGCTGCCAAACGAGAGGCGGTGCATTAGATGCATCCAAGATGCTGCTAGAAGGGTTCACACCCGGTTAGTCCCCAATCATGGAAACGTTCAGGTTATCCCCCAAGCTCTCTGAGTCGATCGGAGGATCTGAAAGGAGACATGCCAGTGTTGCTCTTACTTAAAGCTCATTGCTGTCGGAATCACTTTCTGTGCTCTTCAGTGCTTCAGCGATTAGTTCAGTTTGTTCCCCGGTATCACTGTCTTACAACTGCAAGTCAAAGAAAATCTCAAAGTCGGGAACCCGCTGCTTCTCAGAGTTGAACCAGGGCTTGGGAAACCACAGAATGGGAAGTTTTCCCCTTCTTGAACAAAATAACCATTCAGAGTTCCCCGGATTGGTCTATGCACAAGTTCATAGTGCTTGCCAGTCTGCTTAGCTTTAGCTCTTCCTGCCATCTCTCTCCCTTTCCTAACCCAGTCCTCTTTGGTGGGCGTATAGCCAAGACCAAAGGCATGCGGGTTATGTGGCACATCGGCTAATGTAGTAACGCCCTTCCGGTCACTCTTTCCCAGCCCAATTCCTGGCATGTGTTGGAGCTTGTTCATGAAGTATACAGATTGGGCGCTGACATACAAGCCCTCATCAACAGCTAAGATATTCTGCACTACTCGGGCCTCAACCAAGGTAAACCCTGAAAAGAAAACATCCTCTTCGCCATGTACAATCTCTAGCACAGGTGTAGTGACCTCTGGCGGAGAATGAATAGATGAATTCTCGAATACTATGGCCACCCATTTCCCGTGGAGGTACTTCAACATTTGGTGGAGGGTGGAAGAGACAGCTCTCACCTGGTGTTACTAGGGTCGCCCAAGTAGAAAATTGAAAGTGGCCGGAACATCCAAAACATGAAGCTCAATATCCTGTTGAGCTGGGCCGACCTGTACTCTGATCTGTACTATTCCCATCACCTCTCTGCTTGTATTGTCATACGCCCGAAGCACCTGGGCTGTGGGCACGAAATCCGCCGGTTTCAGGCCAATAGCATAAGCCGTTCGACAAGGACAGACGTTGATTACTAACCCAATATTGGCCAATACCACCGTACCCACTTTTCTCGACACTCCACTGATATGTATAGAGGCTTATTGTGTGCAGAGCCTTCCAGCGGCAGTTCCTTGTCCGAGAAGGTTAGAGTTGGTGCAGCACCTCCTGGGAAGACTAATCCCACAAATTGTTCCGGGGTAGTATCGATGGACAACTTAGCTTTATCCATCGCTGACAGTACAGCCTGTCTATGCACTCATGAAGCCATAAGCAGACCCCAGATAGATATATCAGCTTGAATATTCTTCAGTTGTTTTAACACCGCCTCTTCTTCTAACGGTTTTTCTCTCTGCTTCTCAACCTCTTTGTCCTTTCTGAAGGCTTTGGGTTGGTCCAGATGCAGTGGTTTGAAATATCAGCCACTTCTTGTCATATGGTTGATCTCTTCCACATATCAAGTGTTGTCAGAAAGGTCTTTACCTCAATCCTCATCAGTATGAGCCAGGTGTAGGTTGTTATCATCCCACCAGATTCCTTCGGCAGCCGACAAGCATTTGTCCGACTCCGTTGGGATTATTTTATCGTCACAAATCTCCCCTGTAGGGTGTTGGGCTTTTCTAGCTTTCTGGTCGTTTTTACCAATTTCTTGCTCAAAATGTTTCAGCGCAGCTTCTTGTTCAGTATGTACAGTACTAACAATGCTCAGCTCCTAAGCCAATTGTTCTACACCGGTGTTCTCTGGCAGTTTACCCTTCTTATCGGCCATTCCGGCCATTGCAGCGGTTCCCGCTTTCTGTTCCTCCAACTTCAATTTAATTCCCTCATCTATATCGGGGTTCATCACTTAGCCACCCAGAATTGTTTGTCATCCCGTTCAGATCAAACCAATCAATATGCACGTCCCCTTGATCTCGCTCCTCAAAGAACTATGTCCTTCTCTAGGTTGGCCAGATCATCTAATCCTTGACGTGGGCCATCCTCTCGAACTACACTGACCTCCATCCCAGTCGGCAACACCACTTCCGGCTTAGCTTGATCCACTGGCACAATATAACAGTACAGGTTGTACACCTCTTCAGAAAAGTTCTCAGAGCCCTTGGGCAACGGATTGATATTCTACGCCAAGGCCAACCTCCCTTTATCTACCACTGTCACCACTACTGGTTCAGTTTGGAGTGTCTTGAGTCTCATGACGCAGCCTATAGCATTGATCAGTGTCATGACTGTGCTGTTGGTGAAAAACACAGTATTTGGCCGGGTTATGTCTCAAGGGAAGTGGATCGGGTAGAGGGCGAGGCTCTAGTGGCTTAAAATGCCCCTTTTTTTATCACAACCCCTAGAGCTTTAGATAAAGGCATGTAGAGCGGGGTAAAGACCCTTTGAGATCGGGCCTGGCTGGTTGAGGTTTGTGGAGTTGTATTGGATGTATTGGCAAAAGGATTGGCAGTTTTGGGTGTGGTGGTGACCATACTCACATCCGAAGGCCGTGCAGAGGTGCTACCACTCGTGGTTGCATTTGAACTACGTGTAAAGGGCCTCTTGGGCTGTTCCTTCTCATCGGCTATCAGTCCCTATTTCATCGCGTCCTCAATCTGAACCCCTATCTTGTGGAGCTCAGCGAATGTAAACAGAGGCAAGACTATCATCTTTTGTAATAATCTCCCTTGCAGATTGCAGACCGCCATTTTGATTTGATCTTTCTCGGATGGCCTGATAGCCATCATACAGGCCTTGGCCCTCCACCGAGTCACAAAGTCCAAGAAGCCCTTCTTTTGGCTCCTAACGGGTCACTTCGAGATCACGGATAGTGACCTCGATTTGGGTATTGTAGGAGTACTGCGTGATGAAGGCCTTAGCCATTTCCTCCTAGCTCCGTTTCACAGAGTCTTCCAGCTTTGCATACCAGATGACTGCTATACCCGACAGGGTCTGGCCAAAAAGCGAAAGCTTCTGAAGTCTAGTAAGACCCATTGGTCGCAAGGTATCAGAGAATAACCGCAAATGGACCATGGGATCCCCAGAGCCATTGAACCGGTCTATGTGCGACATCTTGAATCTGTCCAGCAGAGTTACTGCGGAGTTTGTGTACCCATCATCGATGTCAGGGATCGAGTTCACACCCATGCCCGCTTAAAGAGCTTTTCTAGCTTGTTGACCTTCAATGCAGTGGGATCAACTTCGAATTCAAATGGCGCCTCCGTTTAGTACACTGGTGCCTTGGAAGTTTGTGGTGGGATGAAGTCTACGAGGTTGCCCAAATTCTCTTGGACATTGATAGTGACTCCGGGTGCTGGAATACCCGCTGGAGGTGCATAGGATGCAAAGGCTACTATCGGTTGTGGCTACTATTGTTGAAGCCTATTTATTACTTCTGCTTGGTGAGCTGTGACCTCAGCTTGGCGGGCAGCATCTAGCTGCATGGTTTCTATGGTCTGCTGGAGTTGACAAAGCATGTCTTCCATGTTAACCGGAGGATGTTGAGCTACCGAAACTGGCAAATACTCTATCTCTAGAGTAGAAGTAGAAGACTGAGCCTGGCTGGTCACAGGCGAAGTAAAAGGTGACTATTGGACTGGCGAATTGTGCCTAACCCTTCTCCTTCTGGTAACCGGTGGGAGTGAAGCAAACACTGGCTGTCCCCTAACAAGATCCTTGAATCTGTAAAGTCTTCTCACACGGGTCCAGAGTGCTTGGGGGGTAACAGGACTATCCGAAGCAATTGTGATTAACTACCTTGCAAAAAGAAAGCGAAAATTAGAAATCGCATAGCACCTCAGCTCAGATACTAACAACACACAGTTGCAAACAAAAGCTGGAGAACTGTTCTCAACACTAATTTCTGCCCCCGCAAAAAAAACTGATGCCCAAACTTACAACTGATACATACATTCCTGCAGAGTTTCACTCTAAAAACACATACAAGTTAAGTGAGAGCCAAAACACCCTTATGATGGGGTAGGGTTACCCTGTCCTAGTTTCGTCAGGAGCTAGGGTTCACTATTCAAGTAAAGTGTTTCACACAATCCTGAATTCGGGTAAGCAACCTGTCCTAGGTTAGAACAGTCTCTACAGTTTTTGATATGCAACTAGGCCGATTGGTCAAAAAGGGTACCTCAGCAAGACTACCTAATATACCTCTTACACCTAACACCGAGAAGTGAAAGGAGGATCAAACGGTACAGTGGTAGTCCAGATCCAAGGGTTGTGTTTCCATCGTAGCAGAGCTCGCAACCGGTTAGCCTTTTGGCAAGCTTTTCCAAGCAAGCCTCCGGCAAACCGTTCAGGAATAGCAGATGGCAAACACAGTGACTTAGGCGCACCAATGCAAATGCAAATGCAAAGAAATACATAAGTGTTGTAAGGTCCCAGTATCCCACATCAAGAATGGAGGGAGAGTTCCTGGGCTATAAAAGTAAAAACCTAGACCCTTATATAGTATCGAGGCATTTTCCTGGGTAATGAAATCCTTAGCAGAACTCCCCAGTTAAGCGTGCTTAGGCTGGAGTAGTTCTGGGATGGGTGACCCACTGGAAAGAATAAATCCGTGCGGGTGTGGCCTAAAGCGGACAATATCGATAACATGTGAAAGGTTGGAGCATTACAAATGGTATCAGAGCCGACTCTCTAGAGTACCAAGTGTAGGTCCCTAGCGTCTCTCGGGGTATGTGGGCGGGCTTGTGAGCTAGCAAGCTACTGCACAGGGACGTGCAGCCTTAAGAAAGGTGGATTGTAAGGTCCCAGTGTCCCACATCAAGAATGGAGGGAGAGTTCCTAGGCTATAAAAGTAAAAGCCTGGACCCTTATATAGTATCGAGGCCTTTTCCTGTATAGTGAAATCCTTAGCAGAACTCCCCAGTTAAGCGTGCTTAGGCAGGAGTAGTTCTGGGATGGATGACCCACTGGGAAGAATAAATCCGTGCGGGTGTGGCCTAAAGCGGACAATATCGATGACATGTGAAAGGTTGGAGCATTACAAGTGTAGATAAAATGTCATATCATGAGTTCGAGTCAAGTTCTCTAAATCCCCAGCAGAGTTGCCAAAAACTGTAGCTCGACTTTTTCACGCCCCCTTTCGGAAGTTTGAAAGAAAACCCTATAGTTTGGACTCCCGCGGTTCTGAATCTAATCTCACAAGTGCAATGTGAAATTGATAAACACCAAAGAGACCAAATTTGACAAATCTTTTATAAAATCGATTTTGAATCAAAAATACCAAAATTGGACTACTTTGCCAGATACAGAGTCGCCGCCTAAATATTTATTTTAGGAAAATTTAGGAAACACATGGCTCGTGCCAAAGGCCACGTGTCCGTCATCACCAAAGTTGCCTCGGTTCGGGAACTTAGGTACGAGAGGGGAAGGTCATGAATTGAGCACCCCCGCTCACCTGATCAAAGATCGGCTTATACTAATCATGATATGATTTTTATCAACATTATGTGTTCCTATTCCGGTTATTAAGCTAGCATTACTATATGATGCGCACAAGCAAGCATAGACTAGTTTGCTCAAATTGGAACAATTCAATTTCATATTCGTTTTGTGAAAAGGGTTTGATTTTGCCACCTCAAGTGGGCTTAAAGTTTGCGAATTTGCCATTCAACAAAGTGGGCTTAAAGCTGTGAATTTGCCACTAGAAATAGTGGGCTTAAATGTACATTTGTTGATCGTTCCAATTCAAGCAACAAGCCTTTATCCACAGGCATTCAAACAGTTTATCAAATAAGCATTTAGCCTCATGGAAAGCATGTTAGTCATGGCAATCACTCACACTCATGCAAGTATGCTAAAACGCTAAAAACTCAACTAGTACTCCAAGCTAAGAAGATATGAGTTAGAAAATATGCATGATTCCTAACTATACAAGATGACTAATGCAACACATGCGAAGAATACAATTAATAGGCTCAGCTACTAATATGACATATGGATTGATGTAAATAACATGCGATCTAAGCACGTATTCAAAGAATTATTGAAATGACAATGCAGTTTGCATGATGCGCCGAGCCTTGGTGCATGCAATACGAATGAATGGATGCAAGCATAAAGCATAAGGTATGCTAATTGAAACATGTCCCTAATCTAACCATCAAAAGCGAATAAATAAAAGGGAGAAAGACGTGGGGTTGGACGACATACACATTATTACAACACGCTCTCACGAAGGAGAGTCCGAATGAATAAAGCTAACTAACTAAGCTAATTAAGCTAATTAACTAATTACAAAACGTGAAAGAATAATTAACTAACTATCTAAGCTAATTAATCAAGAAATTAACTAGGCTAAGCTAATTAATTATTACAACATTAACTAATTATTATTACAACATCAACTAATTAGCTACAACTAATTAAACTAATTAAATATTACAACACAATTCATTAAACTAATGGAACAATTAAATGATCAAACATATTTGATATGAGCACCAAGGAAGATAGATGAAGGTTGCATGTGCATCGCCTGAAAGCTACTCTGTCTGCCCAGACCGTCTCTGTTTCACCTTCAGCCACTGTCTCTGCTTCTGCAAAATTGCACTATTGGCCACACACCAAGGGCCGGCCGTGCATTACTGATGACCAGCCGAGCCTACAGAGGGCCGGTCGTGCATTGGTTTGGTGCAAAACTCTGTTTCTTTGCTCTAAGGTGAAATCAGTACAGATAGAACATTTTCAAGCTCTGTTTGTCCTTCATTCCTTCTCTGTCATGGGAAAGCCTCAAGAGAAGGTTGGGATTGACTCCAAAACCATCAATGAGTGATATGATTGCTTGATGATCTCGGATATCATTTTGGACCAAAAATCAATAAATATGATGCAAATGGACCACCCCTCCCTTTTGTCATGGAATGAACTCAAAAAAAGAAGTTAAGACACTTCAAGGACATCAAAAACACCATGAATTGATGCTTGATGACCCTTGACACAAAAAACTTGGTATAACGCCTGGCCAATCAAGCTATTAAAGCCATTTTCTTCAAGTGTGTTGGTCCAAGTTTTAAACCAATTGTTTTAGTCATTGCCATTCATTAGTCCATTTGTCCAAATGTGATGTTAAAGTCCTCTAAACGAAAAGTGATGTCAAACAAGAGGTCCTTCTAAAACATGAAAAGGAGACTACACCGTTGACAATGAATCTCCGAAGACATTAAGCCATTAAGTGTAGGTCTCCTTTACATGCATTGAACAACCTCAATCGGTTGAAACCATTCTCATGAATGAAAGATATGGAATGATTGATTGATTAATCAACTTAGGCTTCGTTTGGGAAGTGGGTTAGCTTTTTGGCTTTTTTGGTTATTTTAGCCTGGGGCTAAAAAGCCTGGTTTGGGAAGGGTTTTTGGCTTTTTTGGCTTTTTTGTGAGAGAAAGAATGTAATGATTATGGGTTGGATGTGATGTTTTGTCTTATTAGGCTAAAAAGCCTATTTTGTTTTTTGTCACTATTTTAGCCAAAAAAGCTCCAAAACCCACTTCCCAAACATAGGCTTAGGCTCTAAACATGGAAAATGAACAAAGAATGCATAACAAACAAAAAATATGCTAAGTTGATGAGACCACAAGTGTATTAAACAAGGCATAAACCAATTGAAAAGATCTAGATAACCTCAAAACAGCCCTAAATACATGAAAATCAGAGGTAAAATATGCATGAAAATGGGTTGAAAAGCTAGACAATAAAGATGAGAATTAAGGCTTGTAAACAAAGATAAGGAGTGGTGGCTAACCCCTCCATTTTTGAAACTTCAAAGCATGGTTTTTAGCCTTTTCAAACCTCTGAAAATCAGTATAAATACCAAAGGGAAAGAGTGAAAAGGAGAATGTTTGAGTTATGAATAAAGGTGTAGAAAGAGCACGCTCTCTCTACCCTTTTGGTAACTCTTCAAACCCAACTCCAACACTTCAAACAATCTCAAAACTAACCAAAATAGCAAGAATAATGAAGTAAAATATAGAAATGAAGGCAAGAGAAGAGAAAACAAGCTTATACCTCTCAAGAAATGAGCTTGTTGTTTGATGTTTCAAACTTGGTTTCAATGTATTCTCAAGCTTGAATTACACTTCCTCAAGATCAACTAAGGCTTTAGGATGGTAAGACAAGGTTGTATATGGTGTATATAGATGGTGTTAGCAAGCTAGGTTAGCTCAAAGATAACTTGCAATGGAAAAAGGAGGAGTCAAGGACTCTCAAGGTGTATATATCTCTTCTTGAATTTTGTTCAACCCTCAAAACAATCCTAGAGCTTCGGTTTTACAGAATTCGAGCTCAAAAGGTAATAAATATCTTTAAAAATAGACAGTTGGCGGCCCCCGCCCAGAACAATGTTTATCGCCATCAAAGGCCGACTGGTCATTCATAACCACAGCCGGCCATCACTGATGCACGGCTAGGCCTTGATGGCCTCCCCTGTTTTTTTGGTTCAAACTCTACTCAGGGTGAGAAATGGTCCAAAAATGAAACCCAAGGGTTCAAACAAGGTAAATATTGAAGATGTAAGGTTATTTCGAAAGCCCAACTGATTTCGAATCGTTGCGAATTCATAATTCAACTTTAATCATTGAGCGCATGAAACCAAGCGTCTGAGTCTTGCGGGCGGTCAAAAATGAGGTGTTTACAAGAGGGTAAAGTGAAGTTTGTCCAAAAAAATATTCAACTAGTTCTTTAAAATTAATTTTGATTATATATTTGGTTGGAATTTTTTTAATTATTTTGTTTAAAAATTATTGTGACAAATTAATTTTAATTTGATTTTTTTTTTGTTAATTTTAAATAAATGGCCAAATAATTTGTCATTTTGGTATAAAAAAATAATTTCTATATTTAAAAAATATAAAAAATAAATATAATTTTTTTTTCCAAATAACAGGTGCCAATTGCCAAAAAAAAAAAGAAAAAGAAAGTACTGTTCTGATTAACCGGTGGCGAACGAGTTGGTAGACCTAAAAACTCTCTGATTACCAAACATGTTTTCAAATGTGTTGTGAAATATGATTTGGAATCATATTTTGAAAACTATAATTAAACAAGGAATTAAATTATGAGGGTGAAATCATGATTTGAAAATGGAACCAAATAGAGCCTTAGTATATGCTTACATATTAAAATTTTCTAAATAAGGATAAAATGATTTAAAAAAATTATGATTTACATAATAAAATTACTTAGGTTGTATTTTGAACTTTTTTATCGAAACTTTAATGTAATTTAGTCACAAATTATAAGAGATTATGTGCTTATTTTAAATTTAAAAAATACAAATCACATTTGAAATAAATCTAAAAAATGTAAAGTTAAATTATTATTTTTTTTACACAAATTGTAGAATTGATAGAAATAATAAAATAGTCATTATTTTCTTTTTATTTATTTATTTATTTTTTTTGTGTAAATTTAATATATGTATTATGCTGTAAATGTGCCTTGAAGATCATTTGTTTATTAAAAAGGTAAATATATGAAATCACTATTAATTAATTAGCGGAATAATTATATAAAATTAAATCACATAATTAATTAATTTAAAGAATCTCACACTCTTTGTGCCGTTGGCATTGGTAAAAAAATAGTACAAACAAAGAGAAAATGTAGAAAAAACAAGAACGTGAATATTAAAAAATGATGTTATATAGTTAGAGCATGCCTCCCTTCTTCTACCATATTCTATTCCTTTTCCTTTTCATATGTTTGGCTAAGAAACTTGTTTCCTTATCCACCCTAGCTTTGATTCACTTGTCACTGTTAAGTTTGTCAAGAAATTTCTTGACACTTCTACAGCTGATTGAAACTTGAAGCTTTACCCTTTCTATAAGAGGGTTTTTTCTTTTTGGGGTTCTAAGTAGTGCATGACAAAACACTGGAGGCCTTTTGTATGTTTGGATAAGACATCAATTGTTATTGAATCAATTTGCTTTCTCTTAGTACTTCTTTCCAAACGTGGAGGAGAGTATGCTTTCCCATTCGAATATAGCAAAAAGAATAGTATAGTGAGTTTCCAATGAAATTTCTACTTATTTTGAAAATCTATTTATTGGATTACTGTAATGCTTGGTTTTAGTAAAGTAGTAATATTACATACAACGGTCATAAGGTTGATGTCTTCATCTGCATCTTGACATCTAGCAGTGAAATTAAAAATTTATAACTGTGATGTGATTATCTGTTTGACTTATGTAAGCAGAAGTCCTTTGAACACAGAAATCAAACAAATAATCACATTGCTTACATAAGTCAAACAGATAATCACATCACAGTTATAAACTTTAAATTTCGCTGCCAGATGTCAAGATGCAGATGAAGACATCAACCTTAGGACCGTTGTATGTAATATTCTTACTTTGCTGAAACCAAGTATTACATTATAATCCAACAAATAGATTTCCAAAATTAGTAGAAATTTCATTGAATGCAAATTCGGACTTGGCTCTATACACAATGCCACAAACTTTGACATTTAACAAGTTTATAGTGATAGTTTTAAATATATGTAGTAGAGCTGGGCAAGAAGTCATCCGATTCGTCAAAATTGGATGATTCGAACCAATTAGTCATAGAATGAACAGTTTTAATGGTCCAAGTGGACGGATGCAGATGTATTTTTTCTATCCATCTAAGTTCGAACGGATGATGGATGAGAGGTCACCCGACCTAACCCGATGTTCCAAAACCTTTAAGAAAATAATGTTATGTTTTTTTATGCTTCGTGTTTTAAAAAAATGATATTTTACTTAATAATTATATTTGCTATTTGTGAAATATGAAAGTTGAACTTTTATTTTTATTATAAAAATGAAAAAGAAAAAAATGTTAGGTCCAAAATAGTAAAGAATTACTAAAAAAAGAGTTTGGAAGAAGGCCTAAAATAGTAAAATCTAAACCGTTAAACCGATCTACATCCACCAGCCAACTCGTGTAGTTCGCTTAATACGCATCCACTAACTAAGTGAATAGATGCATATTGATTTTTTTTAATTTACCTAAATTCAAATAGATAATGGATGAGAGATCACTCGATCCAACTTGATATGCAAACACCCTTAGTAGGAAGCATTAGAAGAAGAAAAAGAGAAGAATAAATAAATATATTTAAAATACTCATTAATGGCAAGTTTAATTTATGCATGCAAAGGTCATCCACGGCGTTCGCTGTTTTTTTTTTTTTTTTTTTTTTTTATTCAAATGAAAACTTAAAGACAAAGAAAAAAGCGTTCCAGAGAATGTTTTAAACCCTACTAGAGCTAGCACTGCACATGTCAGTGATCAACAAAGGAAGGATGGTGTTTGGAGGGTCATCAAGAAATACAGTATATTCTTGTTGGTTAACTCCCAAATTAGCTAGAGCATCGGCACTTTGGTTGGCTTCTCTGGGTATGGCTTTGATTGAGCATTGGCATTGCCTTAATAGGAAGCTAGCGTCTTCAATGAGGGCTCGATAGGAAGAGTTAGCTTCAGCTCCATCACAGACTAGAGCCATGGCTGTCTGGGAATCTGTTTCAATTTCAACATTGGCCAGCCCTTTTTGCATGATAATGGTTAAACCTCGATATATCTCCCAGAGTTCAGCTTCCAGGCTTGTGCAGTTGCCTAAATAACCGATGTAACCCCATAGCCAGGTTCCCACCTCATCCCTTAGCAGCCCGCCATAACCTGATTGCCCCGGGTCGCCTTTGGAACTTCCATCAATGTTTAACTTGAGCTTACCTGCAATGGGAAAAGACCATAACATCAATATGGGATTTCTGAAGTTTGGATTCAATGTGCTTTGGAAGGCTTCTTGAATTTCCGAAGCTTGTTTTAGAATGAGGTTAACGCTGAGATGTGCAGGTTGGGACAACTTGTCAAACACAGTTTTATTCCTATCTTTCCAGATGATCCAGAGAGTAGACAGAAAAATTGTTGACCATGGAATATTGTTGACATGATCCTTGCTCCTTAGGTTAGTTTTGAGCCAAATTTGCAAGGGAGTGGTGATGCTATGCTGCAACCATCTAAAGCTTTTGAAGTGTAACCAAATTGCCTTGGCTTTAAAACAGCCTCGAAGTAAATGTTGCATATCTTCTCGATGAATTTGGCACCTGGGACAATGATTAGAGTTAGACAAATTCCTGATTAGCCTCATATGATTGGTTAGAAGTTTCTCATGAAAAACAAGCCAAAGGAAACTTTTGAGTTTGTGAGGTGCCTTAATTTTCCATAACCACTGCCAGTCAAACTCCTCTCTTTCTTCCTTGATTATCGCTTGGTAAGCAGCAACTGTGGTGAAGTTACCACTGTTGGATCCTTTCCATTGGGGAGTGTCAGTGAATGATACATACCTGGGTCTGTAAATGATGACAATGGCCTCTTTGTCCTGTTGGGAAAGAAGATCTTGGATGGATGTAAGGTCCCAATTCCCGACTTCATCAATAATGGAGCTAACTTTGGTTGTAGTGTCGATATGATTCCCTTGAATAGACAAACACAGAGGTTGATTTCCACACCACCAGTCAGTCCAAAGGGCTATGTTGACACCATTACCAACATTCCACTTGATGTTGTTGTCCAAAACTTTTTTATTTCTAATAATGCTCTTCCAAGTATGTGATGCTCTTCTCTTAGCAGGCCAATTAGAGATGGAATGATTCATGAGGTACTTAGCTTTCAGGATTTTAACCCAAAGCTCCTCAGAGTTAGTGATAATTTTCCATCCCAACTTAGAGATGAGAGCTGTGTTCTGATCCCTGGAGTTCCTGATGCCAAGACCCCCATTTCTCTTAGATTTACAAACCTGGTGCCAGTTCACAAGGTGGACTTTCTTACTGTTAGCAGTACTGCCCCAGAGAAAATTACTGTTCAACCTGTCAATTTGGTCACAAATCTGACGAGGTATTTCCATGGTTTGCATAAGGTGATTTGGGATGGCAGAGGTAACAGTTTTTGTCACGCCCCAAACCCGCCCCTAGAAGTTTGGTGACGAGACCGGCCAGTAATCCTAGATTACCACAGGCCTTACTGTACAAAACATAAATAAACGGGGCTCGCGGAAGCGAAATAAAGAAACTAATAGTCCAAAGAGCTGTGCATAATATGAACATACATTTACATGACAAAATGAGTTAATTACCCACTATCTCAACATTACATACATGTGATCATCAAACATATACAACACATCTCGTTCAGTTACAACTATGCAATCACAACAAAACAGAGACTCACAACGGCCTTCCAGGCCTAGCCTCAACTCGGAGGCTCACAAAACTGGTAGGCTTCCAAAACGGCGGCTCGGTCAAGACTCCGCCTCGGCTTGACTCCCCGAAAGATCACCTATAACACATATAAATACAAACAATGAGCTAAAGCCCAGCAAGTAACATTAAAGTAAAACTAAATCCAACGTTTCATTTAACCATAAATCCGTAAATATACATTCATCATACTCAATGATCAGTCAATAGTATTCATATGGGAATATACCAATCGACATATGCCATAACCTTTTAATAACCTTTCCATAACCTTTTCATAACATTCTCATAACCGTTTCATACACGTAGCCACCCGTTCAGAGACCGTCGGTGGTAAAACATAACCTTTTCATACACATAGCCACCCGTTCATAGACCGTCGGTGGTAAATCATAACCTTTTCATAACGTCGACTAACGACTAGAGTAACCGGTCCGTACACCGATTAAACACCTTTTCATGACGTCGAATTAACGACTAGTTTAACCGGTCCGTACACCGATTAAACACCTTTTCATAACGTCGAATTAACGACTAGTTTAACCGGTCCGTACACCGATTAAACACCTTTTCATAACGTCGAATTAACGACTAGTCATGGACCCGCATTTTCATGCCGTCCCCCATGACTTGGGACTAGTCATGGACCATGCATTTTCATGCCGTCCCCCATGACTTGGGACTAGTCATGGACCATGCATTTTCATGCCGTCCCCCATGACTTGGGACTAGTCATGGACCATGCATTTTCATGCCGTCCCCCATGACTTGGGACTAACCGTAAATACCATACTAGATTTACAAATAAAACATTCGTTCACAGAGTCGAATTACATTTCAACTTAATGTACCCTTTCATAGCCTTTTCATCACATTTTCATAACATTCTAATAGAGTACATTCATTTACAGAAACAAATATCATATCAGAAACCATATCATAATAATCACTCATCCACAGTTAAACTCACATTTTAAAACATATCATATCAACCCATAACACTTTTGGAATATAATTCATAATGACATATTTTTACAGTAATGTTACTTACAGCGGGTTTCCAAATCCGATGGCACGGTCTTCACAGATTGACCTGCAAGCATCAACATGTAACACATTTCTTAACATTCCTTATCAACAATACATCATATGAGTCATGCCTTTCCATACTTCTTTATATTCTTTCATTTCCATGTCATGCTCAATCTAATCTTCTTTACTTTAATTCATGTTTATAAGATGTTTAAGTGATGCCATTAACATGTTAAAATCAAGTAATTCATGCTGTACATCTTTCATAATTTTTCCCTGAAAAATGGCCTTCCCGCTCGAGCGCCACTTTGGCCGCTCGAGCGGACTGAACAAAATGCTCAACTGCTGGGAGGGTGTTTTCTGCGCTCGAGCGGGCTCACCTCCGCTCGAGCAGACCCTGCGAAAATCCGAAACCCTGGTTCTTCTCCAAGCTTCCATTTTCCTCTTTACAAAATCACTTTCCATAACATGAAGTTCAAATCCCAAAAACACTTGAAACTCATCTCAAATCAACATCAAAACTTCAATTCAAAACCCATTTAGATCATTAGCAAGATCAAACCCATGAATTAGGATGAACAACCATGAACATGAACATTAAAGCTTTAGTCTCCAACTTCCATGGAGGTTCTCCCTCAAACATGCAAAATAGACATGATTCCTACCATTTTAAGCCATAACTTTAAGTTCAAATGCTAGATGCCAAAGATCAACAAGTAATTTCATGAAAATCTTACCTTGATTCTTTGATTGGAGATGATCTACACTAGCTTCCCCTCTTTTCCTCTTCCTTTCTCTTGCTTCTCTCTCTCTTTCTCACGATTCTCTCTTCTCTCTCTTTCTCTAGATTTTTCTTTTCCCTTTTGTTGAGTCAAAGGTCACCAACCTTATCTTATAAGCCATATATACCAAATAAATCAATTAAGCCAAAACACTTGAGCCAAACAAGCCTTACGAATCAGACGAAATTCAGTCTTCAATTTATTTTCTCGAATAGTTCTAAAAATTCCCAATTTCGCATAGGCATGTTCAATTTCGTTTTCTGAACCCATTACGGTCATCAATTTCAGTCCCGAAGTCATAATTCCAACAGGTATTTTTCTAATTCGAACAGATATTCTTCAATTAAATCACATAAACACATAATAAATTTTTGGTAATTACGTCACATGGTTTCGGGTCATTACACTCTCCCCACCTTAAGAAGTTTGGTCCTCCAAACTTTTCTTACTTTAGTAAAAGTTCAATCAAAAATCCTAGTCACATATCATTATTCATTCTGTAGCCATTCAGTAGTTCATTCTGTTCAGTTATTCAGCTTGACAAAGACATGTACAGATACAAATTCAAGTTCCATTAGCATAGAAGTATTGGGTCATAATAACATAAATTCATCTTCTGATTATCAATATATATATCCACATTCTGAAAAGTCCTCTATGGGAATGCTTCATTCCAAATATATCATATAACGTGTTCAATCGTAGAGCAATCAAAGTTACATAACATGTTCACACAGCGAAGAAATTACCTGTACCATTTTCCTTCCTTAATCAATCACCGATTCTGTCTCATTTACATTCCGTGCGTTGGTGTCTTTCGTTGATCTATGTAGATAGAGTATTTCCTTTTCAACATAATCATTGCTCCGTTGCCTTCTCATTACTGTTCTTGTCTCATCATTCACTGTTCTCGTTCACTGTTCTCATTTCACATGCACATGTTTATGCCATGCTCTATTTCTTTTCTAATGCACCTAACAGCTCATATGGACACGTGTGTGGGTAAATTAACTCGTGCGCTCTGATACCATTCTGTCACGCCCCAAACCCGCCCCTAGAAGTTTGGTGACGAGACCGGCCAGTAATCCTAGATTACCACAGGCCTTACTGTACAAAACATAAATAAACGGGGCTCGCGGAAGCGAAATAAAGAAACTAATAGTCCAAAGAGCTGTGCATAATATGAACATACATTTACATGACAAAATGAGTTAATTACCCACTATCTCAACATTACATACATGTGATCATCAAACATATACAACACATCTCGTTCAGTTACAACTATGCAATCACAACAAAACAGAGACTCACAACGGCCTTCCAGGCCTAGCCTCAACTCGGAGGCTCACAAAACTGGTAGGCTTCCAAAACGGCGGCTCGGTCAAGACTCCGCCTCGGCTTGACTCCCCGAAAGATCACCTATAACACATATAAATACAAACAATGAGCTAAAGCCCAGCAAGTAACATTAAAGTAAAACTAAATCCAACGTTTCATTTAACCATAAATCCGTAAATATACATTCATCATACTCAATGATCAGTCAATAGTATTCATATGGGAATATACCAATCGACATATGCCATAACCTTTTAATAACCTTTCCATAACCTTTTCATAACATTCTCATAACCGTTTCATACACGTAGCCACCCGTTCAGAGACCGTCGGTGGTAAAACATAACCTTTTCATACACATAGCCACCCGTTCATAGACCGTCGGTGGTAAATCATAACCTTTTCATAACGTCGACTAACGACTAGAGTAACCGGTCCGTACACCGATTAAACACCTTTTCATGACGTCGAATTAACGACTAGTTTAACCGGTCCGTACACCGATTAAACACCTTTTCATAACATCGAATTAACGACTAGTTTAACCGGTCCGTACACCGATTAAACACCTTTTCATAACGTCGAATTAACGACTAGTCATGGACCCGCATTTTCATGCCGTCCCCCATGACTTGGGACTAGTCATGGACCATGCATTTTCATGCCGTCCCCCATGACTTGGGACTAGTCATGGACCATGCATTTTCATGCCGTCCCCCATGACTTGGGACTAACCGTAAATACCATACTAGATTTACAAATAAAACATTCGTTCACAGAGTCGAATTACATTTCAACTTAATGTACCCTTTCATAGCCTTTTCATCACATTTTCATAACATTCTAATAGAGTACATTCATTTACAGAAACAAATATCATATCAGAAACCATATCATAATAATCACTCATCCACAGTTAAACTCACATTTTAAAACATATCATATCAACCCATAACACTTTTGGAATATAATTCATAATGACATATTTTTACAGTAATGTTACTTACAGCGGGTTTCCAAATCCGATGGCACGGTCTTCACAGATTGACCTGCAAGCATCAACATGTAACACATTTCTTAACATTCCTTATCAACAATACATCATATGAGTCATGCCTTTCCATACTTCTTTATATTCTTTCATTTCCATGTCATGCTCAATCTAATCTTCTTTACTTTAATTCATGTTTATAAGATGTTTAAGTGATGCCATTAACATGTTAAAATCAAGTAATTCATGCTGTACATCTTTCATAATTTTTCCCTGAAAAATGGCCTTCCCGCTCGAGCGCCACTTTGGCCGCTCGAGCGGACTGAACAAAATGCTCAACTGCTGGGAGGGTGTTTTCTGCGCTCGAGCGGGCTCACCTCCGCTCGAGCGGACCCTGCGAAAATCCGAAACCCTGGTTCTTCTCCAAGCTTCCATTTTCCTCTTTACAAAATCACTTTCCATAACATGAAGTTCAAATCCCAAAAACACTTGAAACTCATCTCAAATCAACATCAAAACTTCAATTCAAAACCCATTTAGATCATTAGCAAGATCAAACCCATGAATTAGGATGAACAACCATGAACATGAACATTAAAGCTTTAGTCTCCAACTTCCATGGAGGTTCTCCCTCAAACATGCAAAATAGACATGATTCCTACCATTTTAAGCCATAACTTTAAGTTCAAATGCTAGATGCCAAAGATCAACAAGTAATTTCATGAAAATCTTACCTTGATTCTTTGATTGGAGATGATCTACACTAGCTTCCCCTCTTTTCCTCTTCCTTTCTCTTGCTTCTCTCTCTCTTTCTCACGATTCTCTCTTCTCTCTCTTTCTCTAGATTTTTCTTTTCCCTTTTGTTGAGTCAAAGGTCACCAACCTTATCTTATAAGCCATATATACCAAATAAATCAATTAAGCCAAAACACTTGAGCCAAACAAGCCTTACGAATCAGACGAAATTCAGTCTTCAATTTATTTTCTCGAATAGTTCTAAAAATTCCCAATTTCGCATAGGCATGTTCAATTTCGTTTTCTGAACCCATTACGGTCATCAATTTCAGTCCCGAAGTCATAATTCCAACAGGTATTTTTCTAATTCGAACAGATATTCTTCAATTAAATCACATAAACACATAATAAATTTTCGGTAATTACGTCACATGGTTCCGGGTCATTACAGTTTTGATAAGTGTGGTTCTACCTAGGGAGAGAGTTTTGGCTTTCCATCCGGATAGTCTTTTATCCAATTTGTCAATGAGGCCTTTCGCTGTTGAATATGCACAAGTGGTAGTTCATTTTTCAATTTTTTTATTGGCTTAATTTCTAATACTATCCATGATTTGTCAACGATAACCATTGTTCTAGAAGTCAATTATTTATTTATTTATTTTTTTTAACAACATTTATCTACAAGTCAATTGTCATTCAAAGGAGAGTACTGTACTTTTCTTTTAATTTTTTTTATATATTATTATGAAATAATTTATAAATGGAATGAATTATACTAATTCTTTCAAATATGACAATTTTAACATAATTATATTAATTTTTCATTTAGCAATAATAGATATATTAACAATGTTAAGTTAGATGATTAAATTACTTTTGTATGCTTATATTTATATTGTTTTAAAAAGATCACTTAGTATGGAGAAAAAAAAAAAACTAAAACTAAATTAATTGAGTAATCTATTAAAAAAAAAGTTGCTAGGTGTAAACAAGTAATTTTGTCCCACCAATTAAGCTATATTTTATTTTTAATTTTATTTAAAATAATGAGTATAAAGGCGAAATTGAAATACTATTGAATAAAATAGTAGTAAAAAATTCACAATCTTCTAACATAATAGAATAAGATGTTATGCAAGTATAATTATATTAAAATTGTAAGATATAATTTAATTTTTTCAAACTTCAGAAGAGTAAAAAATAATGTGCCGAGTATAATTATAAAACCTTCGCACTCTATTGAAATTACACTAGACACATATCTCGTTTACACTAGTATTTTACATTTTTCCCATTATAGTAATTTGTATCAATAATCAAGTTACACAAGCAATCTAGCTCACTACTCTTTGTTTATTTATTTTAGCTCAAAAAACTATATATATATATGACACTTTATTAGGCAAATAAGTTCAACTTCTTTAATAAAATATCAAAAGTTACATCAAATAAATTTATAATTTATTTTAATTCTTTTATATTGTGTTTGGATATTGGATTTAGAAAAGAAAATGTAACAAAATTTTAGTTGAAAGTGCTTTCAAACTTTAGTTTTAAATTTTTATTTTGTGTTTTAATAAGATAGGTTGTTGTATGAAAATGAAAACAGCCATAAAAAAACAGTTTTCTAAGGCTGTGAAGTAAAGAAGTGTTTTTTAGGTTGCCAAACAATTGTTTTTGTAATATAAAATGTTGTTATTTTATATCAGATGTGAACTATATTTATGAATTTATAAAACGGTACAACATTTGTGGTTTAGAATTTATGAACAAACTGTGGGAGGGAACGGTTGAACAGATTACAATGAATACTATTTTCAATTGGGATTGAATTGCAAGTTTTACATACAAAATATTTTTTAAAAAAAATTGGGGTACATTAAATATTGAAATTTTTTTTTTTAAAAATGGTAAATTATATTAACACCCTTTGAGATTTGGTCCAATTACATCTCACCCCCTAAAGTTTTGAAAATTACATTCTCACCCCTGTAGTTAATAGTCTCATTTCACAACCCCTCTGTTTATATAAAAGGCAACAACTCCTAGAGGAAATTATATTTTAAAAAAAAAGTAAAGCAAAAGAAAGGAAAAAAAAAAAAAAAGGAAGTAACGTAAAACAAGAAAAGAGAGAGTGTGTGAGTTCAATATCTTCATTTTGTCTAAATAATTACAATGACAAGAGTGTTAGTATAATTTTCTAAACTTTAGGTGATACGTATTAAATTTAAATCCTAGGGGTGTAAGTGTAATTTACCAGGAAAAAGAAAAAGAAAAAGGATATTGGATGGATAAGGGGGAATATTTCTATTATTTATTTGATTTATATTTAAGATCAACATCAAGTTGAAGTTAATTTATCAGTTAAAAGATCAACATCAAGTTGAAGTTAATTTATTAGTTAAAAGAGCTTATTATGTTAAAGAAAGTTGTGTTATTTGACACATTTTTTTTTCACCAAAAAATCAATTTTAGTTGTTCTAAGAATTCAATAAAAATTTAAAAATGATTAAGGGCTTGTTTGGGATAATTTAAATAAATATAATTTACATTTGTTTGGGATGTGGGTTAACTTTTTGACTTTTTGGCTATTTTAGAATGGGCTAAAAAATCTCGTTTGGAAGGGATTTTTTTGACTTTTTGACTTTTGTGAGAGAAAAAATAAAATGATTATGGTTTGGATGTAACATTTTGTCTTATTAACATTTTAGCCTATTTTATTTTTTTGTGGCTATTTTAGCCCAAAAATTTTGTGCTAAACATAGTCTTTTTGACTTTTTATAAATAAAAAAATGTACAATATGATAGAGAAGTGATATGACTCGAATAAAATAAAAACATAAAAAGATGGGTTAAAGTAGCACATGCCAAATAACCCTAAAAGATTCTTAAATATCTATTTACATTTTTTATTTGTACAGAGTCAATTATATAAGGTCAAATTTCTAGATGAATTTAAGAGTTTAAAATATTAAGGGTAAATTACACTGACACCCCCTGAGGTTTATATTTATTACAGTTCCTCCCCTCACCTTTTGAAAATTGCATCTCTCCCCTGAGGTTTAAAGTTTCATTATAGATTCCCCCTCAGCCCTTTTAATTTTTTTAAATACCAATTTTACCTTCATTGGGTAAATTACATTGACACCCCTCATATTTTAGAAATTACAATCCCCTCCCTAAGGTTTAAAGTAATATTACCAATTGCCCCCTCGGTTAGTATCAGTTGGGAAAAAAATTCATTGCAAAAAAAAAATCAATGGAAAAAAATTAATTGAAAAAAAAATTTGTTAGTAAAATTTTTAAATTTTTGTTTAAAAACCAACGTAAACTCATTTTTTGAATTTACGTTTTTTCCTCAAATTTACAAATTAAGACAATTATTTATAAAGCAAAAAAATTATCAAACAAGTTTTTATGACAGTTTTTTTAATTTTTGTAAATATAAATTGAAAACTGAAAACGAAATTATTACCAAACAGGTTTCAGATGGTAAAAATGTCGTAAAATTAACAAATAGTTAAATAAGTTACCAACATAAGAAATGACTTATCAAAAGATTCTTAGGCCATGTATGGTTTGATTTTTAGAAATTTCTTTTAAAAATTAAAAATTAATTTGGTTAAGAAATAAAAAATAAAAAAATAATTTTTAAAAAATAATTTCGTTTAAAATATATATATATATATTTTTTATTTCTTAACTAAATTAATTTTTAATTTTTAAAAAAAATTTCTAAAAATCAAACCATACATGGCCTAAGAATCTTTTGATAAGTCATTTCTTACGTTGGTAACTTATTTAATTATTTGTTAATTTTACGACATTTTTTACCATCTGAGACCTATTTGGTAACCATTTCGTTTCAGTTTTCAATTTATATTTACAAAAATTTTAAAAACTGTTATAAAAACTTGTTTAATAATTTTTTTGGTTTATAAATGGTTGTCTCAGCTTGTAAATTTGAGGAGAAAACGTAAATTTAAAAAATGAGTTTACGTTAGTTTTTAAATAAAAATTTAAAAATTTTACTAACAAACTTTTTTTTTAATGAATTTTTTTTCCAACTAATACTAACAGGGGCAATTGGTAATGCTACTTTAAATCTTAGGGAGGGGATTGTAATTTCTAAAATGTGAGGGGTGTCAATGTAATTTACCCAATGAGGGTAAAATTGGTATTTAAAAAAATTAAAAGGGCTGAGGGGGGAATCTGTAACGAAACTTTAAACCTCAGGAGGGAGATGTAATTTCCAAAAGGTGAGGGGGGAACTGTAATAAATATAAACCTCAGCGGATGTCAGTGTAATTTACCCAAATATTAAATATTAATTGGAAGCTTTTTTCATAAATCTTACTTTAATTACTTATATTCTAATTAGTCCAAAATTTATTTTATTATTCCAATTAGTCCTGTCCTTGATGAAAAGACAATATTGCCCTTATGTTCGTATCAGATGCATGTTTTTTCATGGAAGATTGACCAATAGGTCATATATTTTGGACTTGTGATTCATGGCCATGTTTGTTTACCGATGTGGGTGGTCGGACTAGATTGATATGGCTGTGGGTCCCACCTATAGCTTGTTTGGTGTTGATTTGGGAAGGGGGATTGCTAGTGCAGAGAGCTTAGTAATCCCCCTCAATAAGGGGATTAGCTTGGGTAAATTTTGCATATGATTAAAAAAATAGTGAGCGGATTGAGTCTATTTTTTATACAAATTTTTCTTTTTAATTTTTTTTTACCAAGTGCATCAATTTGTTTTAATATATGTCTTCTTCTTCTTTTTTTAAATATAAAAATAATTTGTTTATTTATGTTATATAAAAATAATTTAACAGTCTCATCACTAATCATATCACACTATTATTAAAACAAATACACTTTTACTTAATAATCCCCACATCTACAATCTCTTCACTAACCATTCTTTCACTAACAATCCTATCCAACCTAATCCGCTAAACAAATATGGCCATATAATCTTATATTTTTTCTTGTAATCCATTTAGTCCTTTTAGATGCATAATAACTCATTTGCCTGCCATATTGGAGTGTTATATTTGAAGAGTTATATTGAAATGTTACATTTATAAAAGTACACTAAGAATTTTTTTAATGTGTTACGTTTTTTAAGTGTTAGGTTTGGAAAAAATACACTAAAAAGTCTTTTAGTGTTGGAGTATTACGTCTAGGTAAAGTACACTAAGGAGTCAGTGTGTTACGTTGGTTGAATTTTTTAGTGTGTTGTATTGGAGTATTTTTTTTAGTGTTACCGTGGAGTATTACGTTATGAAAAATTACACTGAGAAATTTTTTAGTGTTGGACTGTTACATTTAACAAAAGTACACTAAGAAATTTTTTAGTGTGTTACGTTAAAGTGTTATGTTTAAGAAAAATATACTAAGGAATTTTTTTGGAGTGTTGCGCTTGAGTGTTATATTGGAGTGACAAAAATGTGATCCAAAAATTAGATCTAATTTCTCTAAGATAACTTCTCCCAACGAGAAAGGGTAGAAAGATCTACAAGATCATACCAAAATTTAAAATAAGATCTCACGGTAAAGTTATCAAAACAAACTGGATCTATTAGTGTATTAGAAAGTCCATCGAACTGATTGGAATAACATTCTCATCTGAGACTTTTCAATAATTTTCCTCGTTTTTTTTTCAAAAATTTTCAATCCAACAAATTTTTAAAAAAATTTCCCAAAAAATATCTCTTAATGAACAAACCACATAACGGCGGTTTTCGTTTGGAAAGTAGATTGATTTTTTGACTATTTTAATCTGAGGTTAAAATTTTTTGTTTAAGTTAGACTTTTTAACCTTTGTAAAAGAATAAGTAAAATAATTATAATTTAAAGGGAGATTTACCAATAAATCCCAAAATTTGAACTTATGAACCAGTTGGTCCCATTTTTATTCTACTAAACCGTTTAGTCCCATTCAATTGTGAGGGACGTAATTATCCTCATTTAACCGTTATTGATGCGGTTGTTAGGGGAAAATTGGATGTGGTGCATGTGTGTCTCACGTGCATAATTAGTGAATGGATGTGTGGTGTGTTGCATGTGATACATTGTGAGGGTGTCACAGAATGGCAAAGTGCTATAAGGGGTTTTTGTTTTGGGCTGGGTTGGTGTGTTTGGGGGTTCACACAGGCAGACACACACACATTCACAACACACTCAAGACCAAGATGTATACACATTGATAGATTTGGACACACACCCAAGGAACCATTGACACACACACGGTTGAGGGAGGGAGAGGATTACACCCAGCAGCCTCAACATCTCAGCATCTCTATACTCACACAAGCAGATCGAACACATCGAATCGTTGATTTCACCGCCTCGATCCTTCGAGAATGGAAACCTAGGGTACGAATTGATGACCGCTTGATCGAGCCCTACGACGGCGTTATTGTTGTCTTCGTTGTCGTCTTCAGCGACGACGATTATGCGGGGGAGGATGATGCTGTTGTCGGAAGAAGTTGTGGTGGTGGTGGTGGAACTAGGGTTAAGGTTTTGGCAGCGGCGGCGATGGCGGAGGCAGATGTAGGAGACGAAGAAGAGGGTGGAGAGAAGGACAAGGAAGCCGAGGGCGATGGTAAAGGCGTAGCCGAGGCCGAGGCTGGTTAGGTAGTTGCTTGTGGAGTGGAGGGGGAAGTGGTGGTAGTGCGCCGCCGGAGACGGCGGCGGTGGTGGTCACACACACAGAGCATACACCAAACCCAGCTCTCTCTTATCTCTTTAAGGCACACCCGGCGCATAACACACATTGATATACGCATAAAACACACTGATACACGCACACACTGATACACGCATAACACACACTAATACACTGATACACGCATAACACACACTAATACACGCATAACACACTGAGCAACGTTTTCAAAAAAGGAACTGATCCAGCAAAACAGTCCCACATTAAAACAAGGGCACTCTCGTCCACACAGTTAAACAAAAATGGAAAAAAAAAATAAAAAGGACCAAATCAATCCACTAGCAGGACTATTTGGTATAATAGAATAAAAGTGGGACTATTTGGTATAACAGTTTGTAAAGTATGATTTATTGGTAAATAATCCTAATTTGAATATGATGTTTTATTTTATTAATATTTTAATTTATTTGGTCTTTTTTAATTAAATTCGTGTTTGGGGGATGCACCAATAAATCCCAAATTCATAACTTATACACTGTTTAGTCTTAAAAGTTTTCTTATAGACTGAAAGGTCTCATTACAATGTTTCAAACATCATATCAATGTTTCGAATATTAGATTTCGAACATCAGATTAATGTTTCGAACATCAGATTAATGTTTCGAACATCAGATTGATGTGCAAATGGGACTAAATGGAGCATAAGAAAACTTTTAAAACTAAATGGTTTAACTTTTCAGAAACTAGGACTTATAGGTAAATTTTCCTGGGTGGTTTTAACGAGGCTTATGTGTCCGAATTGAAAATTCCAAATTCAAACCACAGACGGGGTGGCATTTCCGTTATTTCACAGAGCCGAAGGACCCGTGAAGAAAAAGAGAGGAAATTTCCGATCTCTTTCTGCAAAATACCCATCTCTATTCGTCGTTCCCCTATCGCCACGCTACGCTACCCTAACCTACCCACCTCTCTCTCTCTCTCTCTCTCTCTCTCATCACTTTCTCTCTCTATAAATCTCTCCTTCCGTTTATCTCTCTACCCCTTTGTCTCTCTAAGCTTTAGGGTTTTGAGTGTGAGAGAGATGGGGCAACAGTCTTTGATCTACAGCTTCGTGGCTAGAGGAACAGTGGTTCTCGCCGAATTCACTGAATTCACTGGAAATTTCACGAGCATCGCTTCTCAGTGCCTCCAGAAACTCCCTTCCTCCAACAACAAGTTCACCTACAACTGCGATGGCCACACCTTCAACTATCTCGTCGAAGACGGCTTCAGTCTGTTCTTCTTCCTCTCATTCTTTCATTCCATACCTCTGTTGCTGATCTACCTATTTTCATCTCATCGTAGTTTTGATTCATGCTCTCTTGATTAGATTCTATAATCTGATTTTGATTTCGTGACTCTGTACTTGATTTACTTTTCACTAGTTCAGTTTTATTTTTGAAGTTATTCGTAGATGCGTTGCTTGTTCACTTAGAAAAGCTAGGGAAAATTGTGGAATAGATTTTTGGATTCTCGTTTTTCGTTGTTTGGATCCAGATAAAAGGAATTAGCCTACGATAACTGTTTTGCCTTATTTTTGTTGATTTTTTCAAACATCGAGATCAAATCTGATCTGATCTACCTATTTCATCATTTTCCCCCCTTAAGCTTCATTTCAATTTGAGGTTGCAAATAGTTCTTATTAGCATGCACTGGTTACTGAAGTTTGTTCAAATGAAAACATTGTTCTACATTGATCCATGGATAATTATTCTTAGATTAATAGAAGAGGCAGTGATGAGAGCCCTCTACTTAATTTTTGGAAGTGCAGTACCGTATGTCAGATGTTACCTTTATCTTGAATCAGTTGCTAATTTGCTATTGATATATTGTTTACTCTGTTTGGATGGGGTGATTTGTTGAGAAATGATGACAAAGAGAACTTTTTTCCATGTTTGGTTTATAAGTTGAGTGAGAAACGGTAAGAAAGAGAACTCCTTTACTAATTCTCACCAAAAGTGGTGAGATTTGATAAGAAGCAAATTGATTGTTTGTAAAATATTTGTAATACTAAGATTGCCCCTTAAAGTACAAAGAAAGAAAAATATTCTCACTCATATCCCTCTCTTACATGGATTGCTTTCTTACTCATCCGAACATGATAGTGAGAAAACATAAGAATTTATTTTCTTTTCTCACCTAAATGAGGGACCACAATTATTTATGTTCTTCTCACCCTACGATCGAAACGGAATGTTAGGCATCTGAGATCTGGCCCATTTAAGATCAGCTTTTCTCTAGGTTGGGGTTCTGAACTAGAGAGTTCACTCCAGGCACCAAATGGTGCGACATCAGAATTTTTTACGAATCAAATGATCAGATTTGACCTGCTAAATTTGAATCCGTCCAAAATGTCTGACCCAATACCGGATGGGTCAATGTGTTTTGTGAGTGGATGAATACATGATCTATAAAAATTGTTGACGAGACATCATCTGTGCTCGGAATTGGACCCCTCCAGTTTAGACCCGATATGGTGAGAAGTTGTTCTCTACTTGTTATTCTAATAGTTACACATGCATGTATGTGATTTCTTGGCATATTATGTTTCAATATGTTGATTATTGAAAAAACTGTGTTGATATTGAGAGTAAATAGGCGTACAAATATATTTAGAGATTAGAAACAGTTGCACAATGTGAATTAATTGTGGTTGGTGCATTGTGTCTTGTGCTTTTTGGTAATAAGTCCTGATATTTACTTTTCTTTCTCAAAATGTGGGTTTGGTCAATCCTCTTGTGTGCGATTGATTTAATGGGAGTTAGTTTTATGTTTTGTTTTAATTAGTGATCGGGATGATAGATTTAGGCCAAGTTTGGCATCCTCATAAAAATCCAAAAAGTCAAAAAGTCACTATCCTATTTAAATCACATCATCTTATTTAAGTCACATCACCTCTCTAACACATCACTTCAAACCCAACCCAAATTCAACCCATATTTCATAAAAAGTCAAAAAGTACACTTATTTAGTCTTCCCAAACTTGACCTTAGTAAACATATTGCCATGGAGGAGTATGATTCTTATTCTTGTTAAAACATTATCTTTGTTTGATGTTTATTAGCTCCAAGTAATTTGGATGGGG